>CM027585.2:4073683-4745993 GCA_015852605.2 Populus deltoides | reverse complement strand
CTAACCATCAAACAACCACAGTGTCCGCACTAGTAATTTAATTCAATAGAAGCCTTAAGAACTAGATAAGTTGATTAATCAAGAAAACATAACTGTCCGCAGTCTATGTTTGATTTGATTGAATGTTCTCCCTAAGATTAATAACGTAGATCCGCCACAATTATTAAACTCAGTTGCTTCACAAGTTCATATACCACAACTCTGGTTTTGATATCAAACTTAGCAATAGATTGTCTACAATAATAACTTAGAGTCCGCTCTAGCAATTAAAATAAACAATCATAGGAAAAATAAGCATAGGAGAACAAACTTATTCATCATATAAACTGAAAAGAAAAGGTAAAATAAATCTCACAGTTCTTGAAATCCGAAGGTTTTTGTGTCCTTGCAACCAAGAAAAAGTGTTTAGCCTTGCATGTTTGTTGAACAACTAATCAAAAAGAAGGAAGAATGCATAATTTTGTATTTCTTAGAGGAGGGGGGCGTTTTTCTCCTCTTGGCTGGCTGCCCCCCTTCTCTTCTCTCATTCTTTTTATATCTTAGGAAACCCTAGGTCTCTATTTTACAAAATAGTCCTCCATTAAGTAAATTGTTTACATTTAAGTACTTCAATAACTATTTTTCTAAAAAAGGAGAAATAGCCTTGCATGAAATCTTCAAGCTTTGACTTAGAGGAGCTAAATTGCTAAAATAAAAACTTGGATATCTGTTTAGATGCTTCGGAACATAATTTGGACTCGTTTCTTCACGAAACCTGTTTGCTGGCAGAATTCAGATGTCATCTTTGAAAACTCATATCTCCCTCATATGACATCGGTTTTGGCTGAAAGTTGGAGCGTTTATAGAAATTTGAGTCATGAATCCAAAACAATTGAGTTTGCATCAATTGGACTTTTGTAGCTCCAGATATTTAATTTGTAATAGCCGAAGGTCAACATTGGCAGATTGCGAGATTTGACTTTGAAGGCTGCGATTTCCATGCTCTTCCTTATTTTATTTTCTTGCCTTAGATGTATAGAAAGGTATGGATGTTATCTTTTTAATGCCACTGGAAGCACTTCATTTCAACCTCTAGAGCTCACGCTCTGCACAAAATATCGACTGAAGGTCAAATCTACCAATTATCTCCAATTTACTCCTTTTTGCATCTTAAAAGTGCCTTCAAAACATAAAATAAAGAATATCAAGGCATTTTATATATAAATACATAGGCAAAACACTAGTTAAATGTGGGTGAAACTATTGAATAATATGGTTGCATCAAATACCCCCACACTTAGCTCTTGCTCGTCCTCGAGAAAGGATAGGTAAAATCAAATTAAAGTTAAATTAAATGAAATCACTATGACTAATCTTCTAATCTCCCATCAATATCCAAGAATATATGCATTATAAACAAGAACATAATTAAGAATGATAAAGAGTATAAATTTTCATGAATTTATTTACATGCAAACTTCAAAATTCAATTAATCGTCGAGATTTAAATGAAATCTATGTCATGCCAAAGTGATAGGTCCTCTCATTGATATACACTCCAACACTCACGTGTTTAGGGCTTATGTGTTTAAATCTCTCAAATTCAATCAATGAATATGTTCTACCATAAGCTTGCTTTTCAATCTCATCTCCATTAATAACATATTACAAACAATGCATGAATCAAAAGGTCTTATTTTCTGGTTGTAATGGGGCTATGGTAAAGGTGAGGTAAAAGAGAGTAAAAGAAAAGGTTCAAACCAAAGAAAGTAGAGCATTCTGAAAAATAATATTTCAAACAAGATATTCCATCAAAGCACATAAATTTTCCATCTTTAATCACCAATGCTTAACTTCTTTTGATTTCAAGCTTTTTCAATATAAAATCTTAAGAACATAAAGGAACACTTTTTTCTTTTTCTTTTTCTTTTTCTTTTCTTTTTCTTTTTTCTTTTCTTTTTCTTTCCTTTTTTTTTTACCTTTGGCAACTTTGCCCATCTTTTCATCAAACATCACTTCTTCTTTCTTTTCACATAATTTCCAACCATAATTCCATGAGATATCATAAGTATATGCTCTACTAATCCTTGGCCAGGGGAAAAGGAAAACATATAAAAAGTTAAGGCTTATACATGGATAAAACAAAGAAAAAATAAATAAGCTCAAAAGGGGCTCACTAAGGATAATATGCTTTAGGTTGGCTTTTTGGCTCAAGTGGTTAAAATTCCTAATGCCTTTATCATCTTCATGTATATATGTAATATGAATGTAATCTCAACAAGATATGAAGCAAGTTCTAAAGATACATATCATTGAAAGAATACACAATAAAAGAATATAATGTTGAAGGCTCAAAAGCTTGCATTGGTATAACACTATAAAGTCAACATAGCATATTCTCAAAGTCAATTCCTAAACCAATTAAACCTTAAAACTTGCATGCACACTCCTTCATTTGATTTATATCTTCATCTATCTCAACTAATTCTCATACATAATACTCATATTCTCAAAAACCAATGGGAGTTCAAAAGATCAAACATATTTTTTTTTATTTTGAAAAATAACAAAGAAAACCAAAATTAGAAAACCAACATTCTCCCAATACCCCCACACTTAAAACACAACATTGTCCTCAATGTTGAAATAAAAGAAAAGGAATATAGGAGAATGAAAAAAAATAAAGTAAAATGCGAAAAATAAAAGATAAGAGAAAGGAAAGCAAATATGTTTTTTTTTCTTTTTGTGCTGGGTTGCCTCCCAGTAAGCGCTTTTGTTTTATGTCATTGGCTTGACATGTTGCATGCTCATTCTTCATAGGTTGGTTCAGCTAACTTTACAGAAGCGGTGAGTTCTGTCGTCCAACCTTCATAGAAAGGTTTCAAGTAATGCTCATTGACCTTGAGTACTTTGTTGGTTTCTAAACTTGTAATTTCAACTGCACCATAAGAAAAAAACATTAGAAACAACAAAGGATCCAATCCAACGAGAGCGCAACTTTCCAGGAAAAAGTTTCAAACGCGAATGATAAAGAAGGACTTTGTCTCCAACATTAAACTCTTTTCTTGTAATCATTCGGTCATGGAGACTCTTAGTCTTTTCTTTGTAAATCCTTGCATTCTCATAAGCATCATTTTGTATTTCTTCCAACATAATTCCAATCTTTTTGGGCACCAAAAGGATAGGCGCAACTCATTCACTGTCCATGATGGGGTGAATGACTCCTGTATCATGGGGAATAGTTTGCAAAGCTTGCAAAGCCAATGCTGATTCATACACTTTTTAGGAAACACATATATGCCTCTCCATCTCTTCTATCTTGGTAAAATCATAGCCATAGCTCAAAGCTATGTTTAATCCATCCTCACTATCAAAATCACAAACTTGCTGTACACACTTATCAACTTGGTCATAACATGTGATAGAAGAAACATTGCTACAAGGATATGTCATTGCATCATGAAAATTAAATTCAATTTTTTCATCTCCTACCTCCATAGACAAAGTATCCTTACCACAATCAATTTTTGTATTGGCAGTTTTCAAGAATGGTCTCCCAAAAAATATAGGAGTGTTGTTTGATGAATCACAAGAATCATGTTCCATATCAAGAATATAAAAGTCGCATGGAATGACCAAACTATCAATCTTGACTAGGACATCTTCTATCACACCAAGTGGGTAAACAAAACTACGATCCGCAAGTTGTATTACAATGCTACTTTTATTCAAAGGCTCAAGACTAAGAGAATCATAAAAATGTTTAGGCATAACACTAATGGATGCACCTAAATCGCACAAGGCCCTTTTGAAACCAGCATTACCAATAACACATGGGATAGTAAACGCACCTGGGTCTTTTTGCTTCAAAGGCATATTCTTTTGAACAATAGCAGATACAACTTCACCCATACTTACCATTTCATGACCTTTTAGTTTGAAAGCTCTCTTGGTAGTACACAACTCCTTCAAGAATTTGGCATACTTGGGAATTTGCTTGATAGCATCAAGCAAAGGAATGTTGAATTCTACTTTCTTGAAAACCTCTAAAATCTCTTTTTCTTTATCCTCTTTCTTTGACCTAGAAGAACTCACAGGAAAAGGTGGAATTGTTTTAAAACTGGAATTCATTGAGTGAGGAGTTACCTTTGGAGTGTTGGTCGATGTTTCAGTTTGTGGAGGAGGAGGATGTTCCTTCTTTGTACTCAATTCGGTTTCTATCTCTTCTTCTTCCTCCATCTCAATTTGTTTCGACCTTTTCTCTTCAAATCCTTTCCCACTTTGCAGCATGATCACACTAACATTCTCTATTGGATTCAATGCTTGGGAGGGCGATTTTCCATTCATTTGTGCTTCTAATTTCCCCACACTTGAAGCTACTTGCCCCATTTGCTTCTCCAAGTTGTGAATACTTGACCTTGTTTCCTGTTGAAAAGACATGACATTTTGTTGTAAGGTCACAGTGTTAGAAGCCAAAGTTTTCATCATCTCACGAAGATCATCACTGGATGACGACCCCATAACATTGGAGTTTGTGAATGGAGGGGGTTGTCTTGCTTGATAATTCTGTTGGGGCTGAAATCCATGGGGATGGAACTGTCGGCCTTGATTGCCTTGTTGAGGTGGGTTCCCATAACATAAGTTTGGATGATCTCTCCATTCGGGATTGTACGTGTTGAAAAAGGGATCATATTTACGCTGGGACTGTCCGTAGAATCCTCCATCAACTGCATGAACCTGTTCAATGTAATCTTCTTGCATTGTTGGGAACATATCTGAGGTATGTCCTTGTAAGGAACATATGCTACAAACTTTCACCTGCTGTACATTTCCACAAGCCAAAGAACGCACAAGAGAAGTAAGATCATTAACTTTAATTTCAAGGTTAGAAATATAAGCCTCATTTACTCGTTTGTTTACGAAGTCTCCATGCGTGCCAAATTGTTTCGAGTTGGTTGCCATGTTTGAGATTAATTAGCGTGCAGCCTCGGGTGTCTTATCTACCAATGCCCCTTCATTTGCAGCATCAATGATACTACGGTCAGTAGGCATCAATCCTTCATAGAAATATTGAATGAGCAGCTGATCGGGTATTTGATGATGAGGGCATTGAATGCACAGTTGCTCAAATCTTTCCTAACACACGGAAAGTGTCTCTCCATAAGATTTTCGAATCCCACATCTTTCTTTCCTTATGTTGGCAACTCGAGATGCTGGGAAATACTTTTCAAGAAAAATCTTTTTCATGGCATTCCACGTTCCAATGGAACCTGGAAGAATAGAGAAAAACCATGCCTTTGCTACCCCTTTCAAAGAGAAAAGGGAAAGCTTTCAACTTAACTTGTTCTTCATCAACTCCATTTAGTTTCATGCCAACACAAACCATATGGAACTCCTTGAGATGAGTATGAGGATATTCTCCTGCAAGACCATTTAATGTTGGTAACAAATGTATAAAACCAGATTTGAGCTCAAAGTTCACATTATTGTCAATGTTTATGCACAATAGTTGATTTTCCACGTTAGGAGCAGCAAGCTCCTTGAGTGTTTGTTGTTGTACAACTGCCATGATGTTGAGGCGAGCTTCCTTTCTTAACCTGCGTAAAGTGCTTTCTATTTCAAGATCAACCTGCAATTGAATTTGATTAGTAGAACGAGTCACAGGCATAAATCGCTAAGAAAACTCAAAAGAAAGCAACCCACACAAGAGATAAAAAAACAATGCAAATTATATGAAAATCCTACGCTAGAAAACTAAAACTGCCTAAAAACCTTAGAAAACAGTAGAATATAGCTTCGATAGGGTGGGGCTAGTGGTATACCACTAGTCCTGTTCAGAACATCGTTTCACTTAAGAAAACAAAAGGTTGAAACCTAATTCCACCAAAAATTCTGTTTTGAACAATACCGCTGCCGCAAGCAAAAATTCTGTTTCTCTTTTTTTTTGAATCACAGAAAATAAAAATAACATTACAAGCACAAGAATCAACTAAAATTACCTCCCCGGCAATGGCGCCAAAATTTGTTGCGATGTCGCAGTCGCACAAATTAATTACCCTAGCTTCAAACACAACACACAAGATAGTATAGAGCAAGCAAGGAGTCGATCCCATGAGGAAGATCCAAGTCAGATTTTTATGCTAGATGATATGCAATTTGGGGGGGGGGTTAGGATGTTATCTAAGCTAAAGCAAAAGAAAACAGAAAACTATCAAACGAAATTTAATAAAATCAGAAAATTATCAAGAGAACAAACCTTGATGGCAAGCACACATCCACCTACAGAAATCAGAACTGATCATGGAAACAAAACATCAATTTATATTCTGAATATTTATCTCTTCTTAACATTGGTTAGTTAATGGATCCGCCGTATAACTAACCCTAACCATCAAACAACCACAGTGTCCGCACTAGTAATTTAATTCAATAGAAGCCTTAAGAACTAGATAAGTTGATTAATCAAGAAAACATAAGCCCGCAGGTCTATGTTTGATTTGATTGAATGTTCTCCCTAAGATTAATAACGTAGATCCGCCTACAATTATTAAACTCAGTTGCTTCACAAGTTCATATACCACAACTCTGGTTTTGATATCAAACTTAGCAATAGATTGTCTACAATAATAACTTAGAGTCCGCTCTAGCAATTAAAATAAACAATTATAGGAAAAATAAGTATAGGAGAACAAACTTATTCATCATATAAACTGAAAAGAAAAGGTAAAATAAATCTCACAGTTCTTGAAACCGAAGGTTTTTGTGTCCTTGCAACCAAGAAAAAGTGTTTAGCCTTGCATGTTTGTTGAACAACTAATCAAAAAGAAGGAAGAATGCATAATTTTGTATTTCTTAGAGGAGGGGGCGTTTTTCTCCTCTTGGCTGGCTGCCCCCCTTCTCTTCTCTCATTCTTTTTATATCTTAGGAAACCCTAGGTCTCTATTTTACAAAATAGTCCTCCATTAAGTAAATTGTTTACATTTAAGTACTTCAATAACTATTTTCCTAAAAAAGGAGAAATAGCCTTGCATGAAATCTTCAAGCTTTGACTTAGAGGAGCTAAATTGCTGAAATAAAAACTTGGATATTGGTTTAGATGCTTCGGAACGTAATTTGAACTCGTTTCTTCACGAAACCTGTTTGCTGGCAGAATTCAAATGTCATCTTTGAAAAATCATATCTCCCTCATATGACATCGATTTTGGCTGAAATTTGGAGCGTTTATATAAATTTGAGTCATGAATCCAAAACAATTGAGTTTGCATCAATTGGACTTCTGTAGCCCTAGATATTCAAGTTGGAATAGCTGAAGGTCAACACTGGCAGATTGCGAGATTTGACTTTGAAGGCTGCGATTTCCATGCTCTTCCTTATTTTATTTTCTTGCCTTAGATGTACAGAAAGGTATGGATGTTAGCTTTTTAATGCCACTGGAAGCACTTCATTTCAACCTCTAGAGCTCATGCTCTGCACAAAACATCTACTGAAGGTCAAATCTGCCAATTATCTCCAATTTACTCCTTTTTGCATCTTTCATCCAAAAGTGCCTTCAAAACATAAAATAAAGAATATCAAGGCATTTTATATATAAAACATAGGCAAAACACTAGTTAAATGTGGGTGAAACTATTGAATAATATGGTTGCATCAGTGCATAAGAAATCCCATTCCACAAGCCCACATATTTTAAAAAGAACCATGTATTCACATGTATAGGCGTTATGTATTTTGTAGAAATGAATGTACTAGTTGTAGAATTGTTGTTCAACCCTTTTATAAAGACTTGTATAAAAAATTATAATGGAATATGGATGTGGATGTATGAACATATAAATATGATGTTATGAATGTATGTAAGTAGTAATCACTTTTATGAGAATGTTGAATTATGAGATCACAGAGTATTGCACTATGCTATGAGATAAATCCTGTTATGTTAAACCCTGGGTACCGTTGTGAGAATCATCAATAACATGATGATATATATATATATATAATTTCACTACCAATTTTGGCTTTGAAAAAGTCGGGTTATTACATTTAAGGTTAAAGGAGTATTGACAAATTGTTTATCAAGGATTCATGCATACACTAGGATTTTATCTAACAATCCCTCCTTATTGTTGAAAACACTAAACTTACAAAGTATTTTAACATCTCTTTTTTATTGATATTCAACACTTTTAAATCCTGCATACATTGACCCTTATATTTATAGGGAAATTACACCTCTAACTATCATAATTTAATAAGGATTCTAACTAACTAATTAAACAATGATTCCAATTAACTAGTCTATCACAAATCCTCTTTAAATTTTTTTTTATCAAGGATTCCCATGTACAATAGGATTTTATCTAACAATCCCTCCCTTAAACTAATGTTCTTAACACTCAGTTTCATAATAGCAGACTCTCTTTTAAACAAGGTCTTCTTGAATACAAACACCAAGTAATCTCTTAAGCTTCACAAGCAATTCCAATTTTAGAGATTTGGTGAATATATCAATAACTTCATCTTCACTTTTGCAATATTTATCTCATTCGTTTCATCCTTTGTGAGATCTCATAAGAAGTGAAACTTCACATCAATATGATTTCTTCTACCATGTAAAACTGGATTTTTTGATAGTTTAATTATTAAGTTATTATCACAAAAAATTATCATAGGCCCTTATCTCTTGAAATTAAGTTCAAGAATTTTCTTCAACCATATCGTTTGACATGCATATGAAGACACAACCATAAATTAAGGTGGTTAATAAAGTGACAATTGATTGCTTCTTTGAAGACCATGAAATAACGCTTGAATTAATCTTAAAAACAAACCCATAAGTTCTTCTTCTATAATCTTGATCTCTTGTCAAATCTGACTTTTCTCTTTTTTTATAGAACAATCTATACTCCACAGTACCTTTCAAGTACAAAAGTATCCTTTTAACAGTTAAAAGATGAAATTATGTTGTATTCTTCATGTATCTACTAACAATACTTACTGAATACATTATATTTGTGGTCTTGTTGTTGTCAAATACATCAAACTCCTTAGAATTTGTGATGCAATCCTAGCTATGAAATTAAAGGATCAATTAGGAGTGTCCATTGTGTCTATTATAGGCCTAAAATAAAGTGAATCCAAGACAAGTTCAATCAACTAAGTCAAGAGACTTGGGTAAAAATGGTTCAAATTTGTCAATTTGCACTTTTGTCTATTTTTAAGGTCATATCTAAAGCTACAAGAGGAGTTTTGATGCGATTCAAATGGGTTAGAAAATAGATATTTATACCATTCCAAAGATATATGGTAGGCCAGATAATTAATCTGGACGAGAGAGAATGACATGTTTAAAGTTGGGTCTAGAATCTATTAACAAAGTATGAAAACAAAAAAGATATTGTTTCCTTAAGAGTTATGGATTCCATTCACTATAAAGAGTCTTTAATGCTATTGGGAACTTATGTGACAACCTTTAGCTTATTTATTTTACAAGATTCCATATCAAACAAGAATTAACTGGTCAAGAATTATTTTTTATTTTATAAGGCATCAAACTTGTGTTCAATAAGGATTCTTCAACAATTATTTATCTTAATATTTTTCACTATCATATATGGAAAAAGGGTGAAAAAAATAATTTAGACCATTGTTTTTTATTTTTAAACCTTAATTTAATTAGTTTGGGCTTTTATTTAAATTAAATGCATGTCTGATCCATTAGCATTAGGGTTTTTTTTCCAAGAGTATAAATACTCTTTATAAGCACAAAATATGAAGACTTGATAATACTATTGTTCTTGAATTTATTCAATTGTTGTAAGAGAGATTCTTATATTTTTTGGTTCTTTAACAGACTAAATTGACTTATCGAAAATTAACTGGCTTTGTGGTGTCTTTCTTATACTTTTTATTCGTGAATTGGTATTCGTAGGGTGGAGATTTTTATTCCAACGGTGCTGGTACCTTGGGACAGGTTTTGATTGTGTCACACTCCTATCAAACCTGTTTCAACTTTTCGAGATTCATTGTCAATGTTGTTGTGGGTTGCGTGACCACATGATCACGAGGTTCACATCAATTTGCTTGTAAAGAATGTAGTCAACCTTTTTTTTTCTCCATGATCCTTATTTAGCTTCAAACTAAATTTAGTTGGTGTACTTATCAAATTGCAATTCTTCATTCAAAACTTCTTTAAAATTTCTCAAACATATCTCTCTTGAGAAATAAATATTCTGGCATTTTATTGAACCACTTCAAAATCATGAAAGTAATGTAACTTTCCAAGATTTTCGTATCAAATTCAGTCATCATGGACCTTCAAAAATTCTCCAAACATAACATCTTTCCTCCATCTTTAATTTTAATAAAAAAAAATATTGTACATCTTTTAGATCATTCCTTCTAGAAATAAGTATCTATATGACTATACCAAGCTCTTGGAACTTTAACCCATAAAAAACATTTTACAAATTATATACCTCATGTTCATTATCAAATTTCACATAACCTAAAGGTTGATCAACAAATACCTATTCTTGAAGATCTTCATGCAGAAAAGTTGACTTCATATCCAACTAAAGATAAGTCATAAATTTTGAGTTGCCAAATCAATGATCAATCTTATTGCATCATCCCTTCCAACCAGAGGAAAAAAAAAAAATTTGTAATCGACACCATACTCATGCTTGTAACTTTTAGCTACCAAGCTTGCTTTATAATTGTTAATTTTACCATTTTTCTTTAAATTTTTTTTATACATCCATTTTACACCAATGATTTTTTATCCTTTTAAAAACTCCATCAACTGTCAAGTGTTTTTTTTTTTTTCTCTATGACACCAGTTCTATTATCCATAGTTTTTTTTTTTCTCTCTTTAACAATATCTTTAAAAGTCATTGTCATTGAATCAAATGTTGTTTATGTGTGCTGCATTTAGCGGGAGGAAGATAAATTGTTCACAGGACATTCCAAATCCTCAAAAGACTTGTTTTTCTGAGTTAAATGTGGCACAATATGGTTTGCAGATGCTGCATTCCTCTGCTCATGCGAGTGAAATTGTCTCCCTCAAATATTTTAAAAAAAACTCAACAAACATCAGACTCAGGAGAGATGCCCTCAAATGTGCCTACTCTTGCTCTTGCTGCAAAAACAAGGTTTCTTATCCACTTCAGAAGTTTTTAGGTTTTCACATTTCTGACGAATGGCTTAGTTCTGATGTCTCTTTAATGAAGAGGAATGTGAAAACAATGACACCCTTAAGGGCAAGAAAAGGAAAAAGACGAAAAAACAAATTAATCCAAATAAAGAGTAAAACAATCAATAAACACTCATTTCGTGATGTTCAAATACTTGCGTGTTCGGTTTCCAACAATTGGGACATGGAAGTTGCATGATCATCTGCAGCAAAGAGTGCGACCTAAAGCCAGTATAACGCTTAAGAATTACTTTGTTTTGCTATCAAACTAATTTTGTTTGGGAGGTTTCTGAAGCCATTTGCCTTGAGCTAAAGTTATGAAGCTAACGCATCGATCATCTGCTAATTTGACTGCTTCAAATACATAACTTTGATTGTTCATTGGATCCCATCCAAGACCTGCCTTCTCAGGAGATTTTTCTTGATCAGATACAGATCCTGTCCAAACCAGTTTATAATGCTCAAAAAACAATCATGACCAAACACAAAGTCACTTGTTCAGTTTTAGATGATAAAAGTCCATGGTGAGCATTTCTTAGCAGCATGAAAAGGTATTGTTTACTATTACAGATAGAGCACTATAGATTTCAGAGATGTGGTTCAAGAAACTCTGCTCAATTCAACAAATTCTCAGGTGCTCATCCTTGATTCAGTTGCACCAGTTCTACTTCACTGTAACTCATAAGATGAAAAACTGAAACCTGATCTTCCCTCATTAGTGGATTTCAGTTCAAGCTTCTGAAACGGGCTGCAAGATAAATGAAGAATGATTCATTTCCATATTTCATTCATAAGTTTGTTTTGCAGTACAGAAAAGTAAACAGTGACTATGCGGTGGGAACATGCTTGATCTAGTTTAACGCGTATGATATTTCTAAAAATAGATAGAAATTGCCATCATAAAATTTAATATCCAGAGAAAACAAGAAGTAACGTTATGTAGAATCTCAAGCCCAAGGAAAATGGGAGAAGTACCTGCTGTTAGGATCATAGTAGAAGCCATTGATGGAACCATCAGTACAAGAGAAGCAAACATAGTAAAAACCAGCTATGGTCAACCCACAGTCTGTTCCAACGTTGACAAAGTATTGCTCTTTCCATCTCTAGACACAGAGACCACACAAAATCTCAAGTTACTAATTCTGATATAATGATTCTATCACCAACTGCTCAAATGTTTGATCATGTATTACCATAAATATGTACGGATAGTTAATCAAGTCCAAAGACTTGCCACCATCAACCTTCACTTTTTCCTGTGAATAACAAAATCAATCAGAGAGCATCCAGCGTATATGCAAAAGAAGTTCTGGATCTTACCAGAAATGGTTGGAAAGACGGAAACTGAGTCCAGTGCCTTATATCATCTTCTGACCTGTAAATTTTTTTGAAATAATTAAAAAGGAAAGTATTGTCCACAATCACTCACATGTAACATGATCCATGCATTAAAGATGGAGTTAAGGCACATACGAAGCTTCCCATTTGCCAGTGAAGAAAGTGTAATTCTTGCCATCAACGATTTCTCCTTCCCAAAAAGTTACTACCTGACACATCATAGCTAGACAAAGTAAACATAACTGCAAGTACATTCTGCATATTCACCAGACCACCATAAACCTGCAAGAATAAATAAATAAAAAAGTAGCATTTTACAGAATCCGTGCATCCCTTTGATTAGGTCCAACTGCATTCAAGTCCCGTCCTAAGGATACTCTAGCAGGAACAAATCCATTCCAAATTGGATCCATAAGAATTAAGAGCGAGAAATGAAATAGCAAGACACCAATATGTTACAATAACATGAAACACCCTACAAAGTTAATACCACAGGGAGATCCAAAGCACGTGTTGTTAGCTCAGACTGCAGGTGATCACAGAAGCATGGAAACATAGCCGCACATTAACAAATGAGTTAAATCCTAATTGAACCTTTGATTAGCCAAAAATGGAAGAAATTTTTTTTTTTTAAAAAAAATACTTAGTTTGCAGGTCTAAAAGTAGGAAGATAGAAGGAAATGGTAACGTACGGGAGTGTCAGCCATAGGAACATTAAGGGCTTCCATAGTACCACATAGGTAACCATGATCAAGGTCACATCCTTGAATGCGAACATTAACTCTCCAAGCTTCATCCTTCTGAAGACTAGAAACATTCTGGGTTCCAGAAAAGGCCTGGTTTCAACCCAACAACAAAAAATTAAACAACGCATAGGAATTCACAAAAATGAACAGCGAGAAATGGGGGGTATTTTCACCTTCACAGTGTTAATTATCATTAAAAAAAAATTAAAAAGAGAGAGAGAGAGCAAAAGGCTTACCTGTCCAACAGTCAAAAGAGTACAAACTGGAGGTGAAGTGTGTCCTGATGAATTTTCACCTTCACAGTGTTAATTAATCATCATCATTGATTATTATATTATAATTAGATACTAAGCCTAATCAAATCGAATAATTGAATTAAAGGTGGTGGTACGAACGAAGGAAGCAACGAATACCTGAAAGTTGAGAAGCTGCGGAGGAGGAGGAGGAGGTGGAGGAGGAGGAGGAGGTTTCTTCTACTCTCACCGGCATTATCTTTCTGTTTTATGTATTTTCTTTCTTGATCACTTGCTGTTGTTGTTTTTGCTATTTCCTTTTCAACATCCAAATGCGATTTCACCCTCTCTCTCTCTCTCTCTCTCTCTGTCTCTCTCTCTCAAATGACTTTCTTTCTTTCACTCAAAAAGAGAGAAAAAATCGATGCAACGCCGGACGATCTGCTATTGTATGACCTGTAGTCTATGATAAGTTAGCGTCGTTTCCAAGCCCTATATATTTATTACATTGTTATAGATTAACTTTTAAAAAAAAAAAAGAGGGGAATTTCACTTTATATCTACTTATAAAATATTATTTATTTAAATAGCATTTTTTTTCAAATCTATTTTTTTAATTTAAATTTCAACTTTCAATATTATATTTACTGATTATTAAATTTTATAATTTTTATAATTTATTTTTTATGAGATTATCTCAAACTCATTATCTAAATTGCTGATTTAATAAGTTAATTCAATTGACTTGAGATTTTTTTTTTTTTGCTACTTAGCTTTTTTGTTCAATTATATTCTTCGATATTAGATTTATTAATATTAGACTTTGTGATTTGTTTCGATTTTCTTTCTATGAGGTTATCTCTGCCTCATGACTTAGGTCACAGGTTTGACAGGTTAACTCGGGTTGACTCAAGTTGTTTTTTAATCAATTTTTTTTTAATTTCATCTTTCAACACTGGGTTGATTGAAAATTGAGCTTCATAATTTTCTTCAATTTGCTTCCTATTAGGTTATCATGATCTCATAACCCTGTCGCAAGTTTGATAGCTTAACCTGGATTGACACGAGTCATCTTTTTTAATTGAATATTTTTCAATTTCATCCTTTTAACATTGAGTTTATTACAAATTGGATTTTATAATTTTGTTTTGATTTGGTTACTAAGGGTTATCATAGTCTCATGACATGACATGCGAATTGCCAAGTTAAATCATGTTGATTTGAATTGATCCAATATGTTATCGTTTTAATGTTTATAAAAAATCTCATTTTAAATATTTATTTTGAGTCAAACTATCTTTTTACAAGTTATTAGGGTGGCTTTTGAGCCTGCCAAGACGACCAGATCACATTGGGTCAATACCTATATAGTTCAATATTTTTTTTACTAGAAAAAATATTAACAACACCAAGATATTTTTTTCATTTAAAAAAAATTGATCCAACCCATACGATATATCGTAAGCCAATGATCTAGTGTAAACTAAAAGACATTGGCAAATATCATAGATACAGGCTCACTATATCGTGGATTGCTGCAATGCAGTTTTTTTTCATCCTATTATTTTTTTTTCTCTCTTATAGGACCAAATTGAAGGACAATTTTAGTTAATTTGTTAGGAAATGACAAGGCTAAAAGCCAACGAACCATAGTGAAAGAAATAGAAGACATGGGTGGCGCTTTCAAAATTCTGGTAAAACATTCATTATAGTCCTTATACTTTCTGAATTAAAAATATTAGGTACTTCATATTTTTTAAATTTCAAGAAAAGTCAATATTGATCGAAAACATATTTTTCTTATTTTTTTTGTCTTTACTTTGAGAGATGAGAGAGAAAATTATTGAATTCCAAAAATAGAAAGAGAAAATCATTGCTTAACACGCATTTCAGCCACTAAAGTGGTCGATCTTGGTGTCAACAGGTTCTATTTAATTAGGGGAGTTCCACATAGCTATTTTTTTCACTTTCAAAGTTCCTAAAAAAAGTAGATTTGACATCAAGAAAAAAAATATTTCGAGTTGATTTTAGGTTTTTGGACCAATAGGTTATTTGAGGCCATATATAGGTTATTTAGGGTACTTTATAGGTGTTTTTGATAAAAAAAAATAACAAGTTAAAATCAACTTTTTAATATATATATATATATATATATATATGTGTGTGTGTGTGTGTGTGTGTGTGTGTTTTAAAGTTCTTTTTTTTATTTATTTTTCTTAAAAAAACCTTCTTTTTATCAATCTTTAAAAAATGAGTGTTATTTCTTATTTCAGTCTAACACGCCACCCTTATTTTTTGCTTTTTTTAAAAAAAAAATTAGTTTTTGACATAAAAACATTTTGTGCACTTGGTTTCTATATAAGTAAATGAAGAGTAATTTGGAAATAAAACGGTGTTTAAATCCAATGGGTCGCATAACTCGAATTTCGGGTATGGAAGGTTGAACCAGTTAAATTTTTTTTAAACCTTTTTTGAATTGAATATTTTTATTTTTAATTTTATCCTTCAATATTGACTTGAATGAAAATTAGGCATCTTAATTTCTTTTCATTTGCCTTTTATGAGGTTATCATTATTTCATCACCCGAGATATAAATTTAGCTGATTATGTCTGTTTTACATAGGTTGATATAATATGTTGTCATTGTTGGGTTTTTTAAAACATGTATATGCGGTAGAAATGATAAATTTAAAATTTTTCAGGAGTCTCAAGGATCCCGTTAGATAGATCTGGAATTGTTTAGGGTTTATACGAAGATTACCCGAAGATTAGATGTTCTTTTTATCTTTGAATATTTTCTTCAATTCTAGGTTGTTACACATAAACTACTAGTGAGAAATCAACAAAAATTTTAAAAAAATCATTTCAAATATCCAACTTCGAACAATTATCCACATGAACCACAAATGAGAAATCTCATAAATCCTTTTAGGAAAGGGATTGTTATATCTTAGAGTGATAACTCTTTTCTTTTATGTTTTAGGTTTTTCTATATTGTACTCTTCTCACCTCAGCAAATAAGAGACATAACATTTTATTTAAATAGAAACCTAAAAACCCTTTAAATAGTAAAATCACATATATTATTTTAGGATGTTTTCAGAAATTTATTCAATCAAGTCCTTACTTGACTTTTCCTAAGTTTAGAATTGTAATCATTTGTATTAATTACATTCTAATCCTTAATCTCTTAAATTTATTCAAAATCAAGTCACACTTGATTAATCAACCCATTTTAATTTTGAACCATTGATTCTTATATGTATGACCCATATAAGTTAGCTCAAATATAAATCATAATTATAAATAAAATATTAAATAAATTAAATAATTTAATTTATTATTAATTCAAAAATTAAATAACTTATATTTGAAGATCAAGAACAATGTCTAGTCACTTGTCATGATTCCTTAAATATTAAGAAAGTCATAAGTGATTTAACTTAACATTTTAGTTATCAATTTCTTAATATAATTATTATATCTTTATCATGAATATTTTAATTTAGACATTATAGCATGTAGTGTATCTATTTTGTTAAACTATGTTAGTTCCCAACACTATAGTAATTGATTTTTTGAATATTTAAAATGCTTTTCAAATCTTATTCCACCTTAACCAATGATTTGACAATCATACTATTTGATTACTTAAATACCTTATATATAGTTTATATTATACCAAATATTTGTCTGTTTGTTATTCTTGATTATTACAACATATAGTTGGGATCAAAACATAACACTCTCTATATAATATAATTTAATAATCTCAAGTTTAAAAATCACTTACACAACTATCACATGAGCATTTCTATAAACATATGTGCTCTCTTTATATGGAATTCTCTTGCAAGACAGTTCAGTGTACATGTCATCTGACAAGCACCTCCATATGAGTTCTAGGTATCCCTCATATCATAATTCATTAGATCAACTGCTTATTTTCATAAATGAAGAAATATAATATATAATGGTCTCTATAACTTTAATTAATGTCCAATGCTTTGAAACAATATGAATCTCATAATTATAACAACTTTATAATTTTCTATACAAAGTATTTTTATTCTATAGACTTTATCTTCACTCTAGATTCATTAATCAAATATAAATATATTTTACATGAATAAAATCAGTGCTACGTGTAACCAACCGATTGGTTACAAACCTTATTCACTAACAAACATCTCAATAATCTTATAAAAAAATATCCAATATGTGTCATATTTTGAATTCATGATTAATTTTTATTCTCTTAGAAAACACATTAATGATGCCTGAACATTTTTTTTGTGTGAAAGAAAAAGATTAATCTGGCATGTTTTCTTTTCATGTTTTTTTAATGATTATCCATTGTAATAAAAAAAAATTGATTTCAAGAAATAAAGTTATTCAACACAACGGGGTTCGTTGCCTATGTTATAAGATCATATATCTTGATACAATTATCTATTACATTTTCAATTTAGTCTTTAGTTATCATCAACTACTTTTGTTTGGATTTATTATCACAGATAATTCCCAATTTATTTAATCAAATACATGCATAGCATTTTCAATTTGTGATTATAGTTTTATCTTTGAGCAAAAAAAACACGTTGTGAACGCTTGCACATTCATATTTTGTGCTAAAAAATAAAATTATCTAGTCTGCTGCAAAACATAAGCCACATAGCTAGTAGAAAACACTAAAAGATATGAGTAAATCATTGTAGCCCATGTCATTAGCCACCCATACATATGGCATTATGGATTGCCACAATGCCATTTTCCCCCTAATTTATTTTCCTTAATTTCACCATTTTAGGACCAAATTGATTGCTAATTTAAGTAATTTTATTAAGAAATGATAGGATTTAGAGTCAGATGACCAAAGTGAAAAGGATGGAGAAGATAGGTGATAGTTTCAAAATTAGGGCGAAAAGTTTACTTTAGTCCTTCTACTTTCTATGTGATAAATTTTAAGTCCCTTAATATTTTGAAAATTCAATTTTGATATAAAAATTTATTTTATTTATTTTTCAGTTCTTATTTTGAGAGAGGAGAGACAAGGTAGTCAAACTCCGGTTGTAGAGAGTATTTTGGATGACAACAATTTTGACCATGAAAAAAATCAATATTGATGTCAACGAGGTCTATTCGATTAAGGAAGTTTTACCTATGCGTTTATGCCCTTATCATCATCTAAGATGGTAGATTTAAGCTTGGAAATTTTATTATTCCAGGTTTATTTTGTGTTTTTTGTGTTGACATTTATTTTTTTGATGCCATTGAAAGATTTATCAAGTTATTTTTTAGGTGTTTTGGGTTAAAAACGGGTTGAAAATAAATTGTTTTGGTAAAACAACCCATGGCCTAATTTTTCAGGAACCCTCTGGTTGCTCGAAATTGGGCTCGCAAACGATGCGTTGCTTACACATTGTTTTTAGAACAGACGACGCGTCATTCTCCCTTTAATTGAAAAATAAAATTAAAGAGGCTTGTTGCATCGGTCAGGCTTATTTTAAATGACCAGGCGCGCAGGTGCCTAACATGTTTTGCTTTCTTTCTTCTCTTTGCTTCTTATGTTTTTAGGTTTTCTCTACATTTTACACTTAAGGCCATCAACTAAAAAATAATTTGAATTTTTTTTATTGTGTACCATAGAAATTTCAATTTTCTTCATTAAATCATAGTTTTTTTTTTAATATTAGCGAGCACTCCTTTTGGACCCCCTTAATAATTACCATTCAATCTTTAGTTTTTCTTTTTGAAATTTTATGGCATTATTTTTTATAACATTAGCTGATTTATTTTTATAGCCCTTCATAATGGTTTTGGCTCATGATAAAAAAAACAAATTACTAACACTAAAAAAATACACTGCTAATGGCTACAAAGAGAAAATGAGTGGTGGTTTCAAAAATTTGCAAGAAAAGTTCACTTTGGTCCTTCAACTTTTTAATAATAAATTTCCAATCCCTTGAAATTTTAAAAATTTAATTTTGGTATACAATTTTATTTTTATTATATTTCAGTTCTTAGTTTGAGAGAGATAAGAAAGAGTGGCTGAATTATGGTTATAAAAAGAGTTTCAGTTAGCACCAATTTCAACCATAAAAAAGATTGATTTTATTGTCAATGATTTTCATTTGATGAGAGGAACTTCACATAGGTGTTCATTGCCCTTCTCATCACCTAAGATGGTAAATTTAAACTCGAGAAGTTTTTTATTTCAGGTTGATTTTTGTATTTTTTGATTGATTTTTGGGTTATTTGAGGTCATGGATGAATTTATCAAAATGCATAGGGTATTTTCTTGGTCTTTTAGATCAAAATAGATTAAAAATTAAGTTTTTTAATATAAAAAATCCATGGTCCAACTTTCAAGCAACCCTTTAATTGCTTGAAATGGGGCCCGCTAACAACACACCACATGCAAATTGTTTTTTACAAAAAAAAAATGAAAGGAAAATGATGAGTTGGACATGCTTTAATATAAAAAAATTAAAGAGGCCTAGTTTACAAATCACGAGATGGCATATCCGTGCACTGCCGCGGGCTTATAAAACAAATATACTTGATAGTGTTATAATTGTGAATCAGCGCTAGATAAGTAATAGAAACTAAAGGTATGATGGAGTTAATATTTCATGACGGAAAAAAGTTGTGTTGGTAATAAAAAAACTTAGAGACTGAACAAAATAATTTGTAGCAATCCACAGTATTTTGGGAGGAAAGATACAGTACTTTTGCCACATGATTTAGCTTTTCTGTTAATAAAAAGCAAAAAAATTTACAAAGCTAAATTTTCTACCAACTTAATATTAAAAAAAAACCAACAAAGATAATTTTGGAAGGATAAAAAAACCCATGAGGAAAAACGTTGTAGCAATTGACAATATTTTGTGAGGAAAACTACAGTGCTTTCCCCAATAAAATAAAATAAAAAACCATTTAGAGAAATACTGTAGTAATCCATAGTGTTTTGTGAGAAAAACTACAACGCTTTCCCCTTATGATTTAGCTTTATTGTAATTATAATTCTTAACCAACTCAATATTGAAAAAAAATCGACAAAGATAATTTTGAAAAAAAATCATATGGGAAAATACTGCAACAATTTACGGTGTTTTAAAGAAAAACAATTACAAAGCTAAATTCTTAATCAGCTCAATATTAAAAAAATCAAATGGACGAGACAATTTTAGAAATAAAATAATAAAAAAACACCTAAAAAAAGGAAAAAAATCATGTTGGAAACACTGTAGCAATTCACGGTGTTTTATGATGAAAGCTACAATGCTTCCCCACATGATTTAACCTTATTTGTAATGACTTGTAATTGTAGTTTTCAACAATGTTTTATGAGGAAAGTTACAGTATTTTCCCCACATGATTAAGCTTTATTACAAAGTTAAATTCTAACCAACTCAATATTAAAAAAAAAAATCGACGAAGATAATTTTGGAAAAAAATATTACAAAAAAAGAAAACACAAAAGAAACTAGAAAAAAACCATGTAAGGAAAAACTGTATCAATCCATAGTGTTTTGTGAGGAAAAACTTGTATTTACTTGTAATTACAATTCTTAACCAACTTAATATTTATAAAATAAAATTGACAAAGATAATTTTAGGGAAAAACATAACAAAACAGAAAAAAACCATGTGGGAAAAAACACTGTAGCAATCCACAGTAATTTGCGAGAAAAGTTATAGTGCTTTTTTCACATATTGTAACTGTAATTTTTAACCAAATTAATATTAAAAAATAAAATAAAAAAATAATTTCGAAGAAAATCATAAAAAAAAAAAAATCATGCGGAGAAACACTGTAGCAATCAACAATGTTTTAAAGAAAAAAATTACAAAACTAAATTCTCAATCAGCTCAAAATAAAAAAACAATCGACAAATATAATTTTGAAAAATAAAAAAATAAAATAGAAAAACTATGTGAGAAAACACCGTAGCAATCCACAGTATTTTAAAGGAAAAAAAATTACAAAGAGAAATTTTTAATTAGCTCAATATTTAAAAAGTAAAATCAACAAAGATAATTTAAAAAAAAAATAAATGAAAAAAAAGGAAAAAGAGCAAAGTTGGAAAAAAAAAACAAAAGGAAAGTAATTTTGGGGGGAAAATAATAGGAAAAAAAAGAAGAAAAAGGAAAGTTGGAACAAAAAAAATGAAAAGTGAAAAAAAATAAATCCATGTAATCCACAGTACATTGGGTATAGGGGATCAATGATTTCCCCGTACTATTTAGTTTTACATATAATGTTTTTTTTGGATGAGCTAAGGGAATAGTTCTTCACGTGCTAGGTTTATATATATATATATATATATATTCCTTATATTTTACACTTTATTCCATTGATTAAAAATAATTTGAAATGTTTTTTATAAGGTGAGATTGAAACTCTAATTTTTGTTTTTCATTAAATCATATTTTTTATATATATTAACTTGAGTTATTTTTGGATAACCTTTCATAAATTAGTTTTAGTTTTTATTAAATCGCTATATTTTTTATGTTATTTCATTAAATACCATTCATTTTTTTTTTTGCGGTTAAATTTTATGAAATTACTTTCTTAACATTAGCCAGTACTATTCTGTTTTTGTAACCCTTTGCAATAGTTTTGGCTCACGATAAAAATTATTTTACTCACATTAATTAAAAAATTGATGCCTGCAAAAATTACATTGCTAACAGCTAAACCTAAAAGCTCACGCGGAATGCGAGCCAAATACTTTTTATTAAGGATTTCTGGCCGGAAGCTTCACATTTGAATGTGAATGAGAAATGGGTTTGGCAATTTCAAAAGAAAAAACACAAGTAGCCGTAGCATGAATGCTTCATCCTAATTCCTATACATAATTAATAAACTATTTGGAATAAATAATTTCCCTTTCTCTTGTCAATAATTCTTTGAAAGGGACATCGTCACTTCGTTTTTACTGGAGGAGCTGCTATTTTCTTTCTATTTTGTTCACACACTGCAACATCATTCTCTTTTTTGTTAGATTAAGTATGATTTAATTTGATTATATATGTTAACTCACATTCATGTGACTGTAATTTTCTGAATTTCAGGTACAGTAATTTACTGTTCAGAATTCATTCCCCCTCGATTGCCTCTTGCAGAAACCAAATTGAAATTGAAACTTCAAGCATGTATTTTCTGTATTTGATGCAATGTATCGGTTGAAGGGGAACCGCGTCAAAAGGGATGCTGTGTTATGCATCCTTTTATTTTTCTGCAGGTGATCTTGATCTTTCATATGCATCTCCAAAGGACAGTTTACTACATGAAAAATCCAGAGGATAATATCTTACATGTTGGCCTTTTCAGGAACACCTCGGATTCCCCAGATAGATTGTACCTGAATTCTTGACAAGGTCTTGAAAGAAAACAAAGAACTAACGCCCCCCTGAAAGGAGGGACTCTGCAATAGAGGACGTATGTGAGAATGCCTTGTCCATGGAAGATGGATAAGACATGGCAAAATCGTCTAAACCTTCACGGTGTGAAAATGTTAGGCCTCCAGCAGAAAGACAAAGTGGTGAAATGTCTGGCAGAGGAACACCCTCCTCTCTAAGAACTGCATTACTTGGCGCATGATTGGCCTAGCAGCTGGGTCAGAATGAGAGCACATCAAACCAAGTTTCAACACCAATTCCATTTCTTCTGCAATATATTCTGTACCCAAGTTTGGATCCCTGGCATCTAGAAATCCACCTCTAAGCCATTGAGTGAAAACCCAATCAACCAAGATCACATCCTCTGTCGGTTGTATTGGTCTTCTACCAGAAGCGACCTCAAGCAAGAAGGCCCCAGAAGAAAACACATTAGTGCTTGTCGTCGCCTTTCCATGTCGAGCATGCTCAGGTGCAAGATATATCCATGAGTTCCAACAACATGGGTTGTTTGAGGATCTGTTCCGTGATCATACAATTTTGCAAGGCCGAAATCTCCTAGTCTTCCATTCAGTTCACCATCTAGCAAGACATTACTAGCCTTGACATCTTAATGAATCACAACTTGTTCCCATTCTTCATGTAGATGAAACAGCCCTGAAGCTACACCTTTGATGACCCTAAATCATTGGCTCCAATTGAAGGTGACTGTTGGTTGGTCATAGAGGTATTTGTCTGAACTTCCATTAGGCATGTAGTCATATACCAAAAGTAGCTCTCCTTTACGCCGGCAGTAGCCTAAGAGTGGGACTAAGTTCCGGTGACGAAGGTTTTCAATGCTGACAATTTCCGCCAAAAATCCCAGTTCCCCTATCTCGATGCATTCGACACCCTTTTCACTGCAATCTCAATCTTAGAGGTTGGCAGGACACCTTCGTAGACTCTGCCAAAGCCACCACTACCCAATAGTTCCTTGTCCCTAAATCCTTTAGTGGAAATATAGAGATCTTTGTATTTGAATCAGTGAGGTCCCAATCTTCTAGCACTTCTGCGAACTTCCTTGTCCATCTTACTGCATAAACTATAATGAGAGAAGAGATGATGTGTGATCCTGGCTGCAACATCAAAGGATTTATTAAGAGTGTCTATTGGATCTATTCTAAGCCCTATGGATCTGTCTACTTTTTAGGTAATATTTGAAGTTGGATGAGGAGTGTGGATGCGATTTCAATAGAGTTGGAAACTAGACATCTGTATCTTTTCAATGATATATGATAAGTTTATTAATTCATCCGAACAAGAGAACATGTTTGAAGTTGAGTCTAGAATTAACTAGTAAAGTGCGAAAACAGATTAGACATTGTTTTTTTTTTTTTAAGTTATGGATTCCATTCATTACAAAAGTCCTTAATGTTATTGAGAAGTTATGTGAGAGTCTTTGGCTTACTTATTTTACAATGATTATATATCAAACTAGAAGAATTAATTAGTTAGAAATTAATTATTATTTTACAAGGCTGATATCACACTTTTGTTCAACAAGGATTCTCAACCAATTATTTCTTTTAGGTATTTTTCACTATTATATGTGATATATAGAAATTAATAACAAGGGTGAAAATTAATGTTAGACTATTGTTTTATTTATTTTTATTATTTTAAATCTTATTTTTATTATTTTGAGTTTTATTTAAAATAGATGCATATCTAACCCATTAGTTTTAGGATTTACATATAAATACTTTTATGTAAAAAATTTTATGGAGTTAATGAATTTTTTATCTACAATCGTATATTGTGCGCTTATTTGTTTTTGTGTGATATATTGAGTGATTCTAATAATAAATTCTTAATTAAACTTGTAAATTCTTTGAATAATTAATCAATTTTATTGTGATTTATATTTCTCATTTGTGTCTTATATATTATATGTGTAAAAGAAAAGTGATCAATTGTATATAATTTTTATTCTTCAAACCAAGATTCTTATTATTATATTAACCTGCAATTTTTTTTTTCAAACCTCAAATTAGAAATTTACGAGACAATTCCACATTAGTACCGTTCAAGATTGGTAACAAATCAAGAGGCAAAAACAAAAGTGGCTTACTATGTTTTTTTTTTTTATCAAATGTAAGAATATAATAGATCAAAATGGAACAGGCTAGGAAGCTGGCAAGTCATATATACACATATACAAAATTAGAAGCAAAAGGGAACATGCTCCTATTCATCAAAAATACATGGAGACAACTACCTAGAGAGAGAACCAAAAGTATCACATCAGTTAGCTAAGGAACCCAGGATCCAGCAAGTGCCGAAGATAACCAACCAAAAAGAATACCAACCAAAAGAAAATCCAATAGCTGACGCAATTTGCAGTTGAAACATAAGAAAACCACCAACGAACACTGAAACACACAAAGGCCATTAATTGCAACCCCCGCAGCAAAAGCAAAATAAAATTAGCTAACATCCAGACGGGAATGGTCCGCGACATGGAAGTGGAGTATCGTGTAGAATAAGATTTGAAATCTCCTGAAGACTCTATCAACCCCCAAGCACTTTCCTTCAAATATCCGTTTGTTCCTTTCTTCCCATATAAGGTAGACACCGATACCCAAGGAAACTCTTCGCATACGAGCTTCAAGATTACTTTTCCTAAACCTCAGACCACGCAGAGCACTATACAAAGTCGTCATGTTCCTGCCATTCCGCAGCCAGGACTTAATCTTTCCCCACAAACAGGATGTCCATTCACTTGCAAAAAACAAATGGTCATACAACTCCTCCTCATACTAGTAGAACACATAAAAGGGATCACTAGGAAGAAAAGGCAACCTATCTCGAGTTCGAAGCTTCCTCTGAACTGCCAGCCACAAAATGAAGCAGTGCTTTGGTAGAGACCACTTTTCCCATACAACTCTTTCCCATGAGACTGGTGAGCCAGATGGTCAAAAGAAGTTATAAGCATGAGACAAAAATTTATCCATTCCAGAATTCCAGCCACTCATCAATGAATACTCCCAAATTGACTTCCACAGTGCCAGATGGTGTAGTCTTTAAGGAAGATAATAGACTTCCATAGGGGAGAGGAAGAATGATGGGCAGAAGCAGCCCAAATCATAGTTTTTAAACCCGGCCCAGGTTCCAGGTTTTGACCGGGTCGCCAGGTCAATCTCTATTTTTAAAAAAATTCAAAACAACGTCGTTTTAGTAAAAAAAAAGTCAACGGGTTACAACCGGGTTTTTGACCGGTTTTGCCGGGTCAACCATCCGGGTCATACTGGGTCATGACTTTTCCTATTTTTTCGTCAACCCGGCCCGGTTTTAGCCCAGAGTCGGCTGGGTTTCAAAACTATGGCCCAAATAGTTCCATTGCGCAGGTAGAAATGGTGCACCCAACGTATCCAGACAGAATCAAATTTAAGATGGATATTCCAAAGCTACTTTGCAAGAAAACTCCTGTTGCGAGTTTTGATATTGAACAATCCAAGGCCTCCTTCTGCCTTAGGCTTGTAAACAAATTTCCAAGCAACCAAAGCAGAAGTGCTCTTCCTAACATCCCCAGACCAGAGGAAGTTCCTGCATATGCTAGTGACTTGTTTGATAACAATCTCTGGCAGCGGGAAGATGTTCAACCAAGATGTTCAATCTCTAGCTTGTTGTGTTTAATAACATTAGTTGGAGCTAAAGTGACACCAAGTTGCTTCTTCTTGCCATCATATTCCACCCGAACTTGCATTGGATGATCACTAATAAGTGTTAAGTTTGTGAAATCAAGATTGGAAAAATATCCTGCTGAAGTAGATTTTACAGATCTTAAACCATTAATATCAATCCCAACATGTTTGTCATTGATATCATTGAACTCACTTGTGTATATCGTGTCAAGCTCCACAGCAACAACATGGTTGGTCTGATTCCTATTGTTGCTCGTTAAATAGGCCAAGCCTAGGGGTGTTAAAAAAAACCGATAAACCGAGTAAATCGACAAAAAATTAACCGAAAAAACTAAACTGAAAAATAAAACCAATCAAACCAATTAGATTATGTAGAAAAAACCTCGGTTCGGTTCAGTTTTTGGTTTTGTAGTGCAGAAACCGGGTTAACCGGACCGGACCAGTTCAAAAAGTTTGGTCCCTAATATAAATAGAGAAGGTTGTCAAGTCGCTCCGCACCCCTCTCTTCTCTCCAGTTTACTCTCCGCTACGCTAACCCTAAACATTTCAATTTCAATTTTCAAACAATCTCTCCTCTCACTACTCAGAGCCACCCGCCTCCCGCCCCCCGCCCCTTTGCCCCTCGCCCTCTCCGGCCTCCGCAAAGGCCGCCCCCGTACCAGAGCACCCGCAACTCGTCCACTCTCGCCTATTCACCTCTCCCTCTTCACTCTCCACTCTCTTTAGACTAAGAAAACATAAACACAGATCGACGATCGACATTTTCTCAGTCTCAACTGGACCAAAATAGTCTGTGTTACCATCAGACCGACGTTTCCTCAACCTCTTAAAACCAGTGAGTTTTAATTTTTTTTCTCCTTTCTAATTAATTAATTTGGTTAAGGTTATTGTTATTTTAAATAGAGTTAAGCTTATTTTTTATACGTTTCTTCCTCAGTCTCCATTGGATCAACACAGTCGGTGACTCGGTGTTTCCATCAGACCGACATTTCCTGATTTCCTCAGCCTCTCAAAACCAGTGAGTTTAATTTTTTTTTCTCCTTTCTAATTAATTCATACAGTTAAGCTTATTGTTATTTTTAATCAATTTTGTTGGGTGATGAATTTTTGTTTAGGTTTAAATTAGAATTTAGAGCTATTTTGGTGATTAAAGCGATTTTTTTTTCTTTGTTTGAATAGAAGGGATTTAGCAGTTTAGGATTATGATTATTTTTAATAAAAATTGTTGTTCTTACAATTGTTTGCAATTTAGGATTAGAGCTGTCTTGTACATGATTATGTTGATTCTGTTGCTGTGTTGTGTTGATTATGTTGATGCTACTGTAAACTTGTGTTAATTCTGTTGCTGTTGCTGTGTTGATTTTGTTGTTGTTGTTGTGTTGATTATGTTGTTGTAGCCTATTGTTGTGTTGATTTTGTTGTTTTGTTGGTTGATTACTAAAAACAGATAAATTGTTGATTTTGTTGCTGTGTTGGTTGATTTATAAGGTCACGCCAAGTAGTTCGATTAAAATCATGTTTATAAGCCTGTGTTGATTGACTTGATTCTGCTCCTGGGAGACCTCTGGAGGGTGCAATGACAAAGACAATACCATGGCCACTAAGAGTTCATATTTAGGTCTAATACAGAAAACAAAGGTAGTGGAGAAGGCGAAAGTAGTGTCATCTACAGAGTTCTTGAAGGTTGTACTGGGCTTGGATAGAAGGGGTGACCCTTTTGTTGTTTGGTTTCGTTGGTTAGCCTCGAAGGGCCATTGGAGGTTACCTCAGCTAACCCATTTGCAAGTGAAGTTTTGCAAGTGAAGTTGAGATCGTAAGAAGCTGTGAAGCTAACTGAGACATGCACACCAGAAAGAAAATCTGGAATAACATTGCAACTGTCTCCACCTAGCTGTTACTTGTTCATGTTTGGCGATTATATATAATGGAATATCCAATCAGCAACCCTAAAAAGAAAGTCTATGCATTAGATGATCGTGATCCTATAACCTACACCTTCAGAGCGTAATTTTAAGGCAATATGAAAATTAGTCAAATCTGGCGACTCTTGTCCCAAGTTTTCTGTTAGCACTTCAGTTTGGGAAATTCCCTACCTTATAATACGCTACTCTTAAGAGTTTACCTTTTTTGCTGATTGGTCAGATTGAATCTGTGGGGACCTGCTTATGTGCAAATGAGATAAGCACAAGCTTGCATTGAAGGTTCATGGGAGGCTGCTGTTGGAAGGCACCATGCCCATCATCCATTATATATTTCTGGTGAATAGGACTGGACTTTTGTTAATTATAGGTTAGTTGCCACTGATATTCTTTTATATCGTTCAGACTTGACCAGCTGACTCAAGAACCTTAAGGTTTATCTTGTTGTCCGCGTGGTTTTTGACTAGTCCAACATCCCTATTGTGATGCCCATGTAAGAAATATATTTATCTAGAAAGACAATAAGCTTAACTTAGTGTTACATTTGTAGATTCAGAAACCAATTATACATCAAATCTCTCTTCGGGCTTAGAGTGTGAATTAACTTGGTGTTAATTTTGCAATGACAATCCAGAGCTGAGATGTGTTTTCAACGTCAACTCGGATCCATTAGCCATTGGTGGCCAATGTCCACTCTAATGTCATTTTCAATTTATACTTTTCTTTTCCTTCTTTTGCGTAGAAGACGCATCAATTTTCAACACGACTTGGATTTCGACGGAATGGAGTAAGGATGTATGTTGACTCATTGTGTAAAATGGAGGGAGCTCCTAGAATTGGGCTGCGTGCGTGAGAGAATGGTCTGAACAAATAAGGACCTTATGCTGGTACTTGATACGAAAATGCTTGTGAATGTTCTCTATGATTTCTTCTTTCCTTTTCTTTTCGTGTTTTTCACCTTGGCTTGTCTTCAATTAAGCAAGCACGGATATAGCAAAAATTAGGGATAAATTTTGGGATTACTATAATTAAATGCTAAAATAGTACAGGATAAATTTTTTTTTGGTAAAATAGCATTATTTGAGGATATCATAGTTTATAAATATGATATTTTAATAATATCATGATTCAGAACTCCAACATTTCATATATATCGTGTTTTAGAACCATGATAGTTGATGTCACGATTCAGAACTATTTTGAAAAATAACTGAACATTTAATAAAATAGTTACACTATAAATAAAAACTAGTATGAACATTTAATAAAATGATTGGACTGTAGCCAAAATAATCAGACTGTTTTTACTATTATAAGATTTTGTGCCATTTTTTGTTTTTTAAGCCTAAAAAGGTTTATAAAATCATATTTTTATTAGATCAATAATTTCTATTCGAGCATCCAGAATCAATAAATCCGCAGTTCCAGACAAATGAAAAGAAGCAAAATCAATGGAGGGAAAAAAAACCCATAAATGAACAACTCATTTTCATCAAGTAGCCTTGATAATTTTTCACACAGACACGATTTGCAGTTTTATTTTACAGGGAAAATACTAGAGGGAAAAAATCAAAATGAAACTTGTTATGGCTGCACAACTTTGGGCCGGCATATAGTTATCCTGTAAATTGGCAAACTTCGACATTCAAATGAATTGTGGTAAGAGATGATTTGTCAGTCTCAACAATCTTTTCCCAGAAAAACATGCCAATCAAAATGGGCAGAGCAATAAGAAAGAAAAACTTTTCTTGTCAACCTCAGTCATTCACTACCCAGTTTCCCCCCTACCACGGAGAAGTGATAGCGGGGAAGTAGAAAGTGAGGCAAAACTAGCACCGCCACCACCATTTTCCATGAAAGAGCATGTGCTCATTTTATCAAATGAGGACGAAGCAAAGGAGTGTGCAAAATCATCGAAAACCTCGCTCATACCCTTCACTCCTTCATATGCACCATTTGGATCCCTCAAATTTTGAGGAATCCCGACTTCCTCATCCAGATACCTCACTACTTGCCTCATGCTAGGCCTTGCTATTGGAGCATTATGTGAGCACATTAGACCCAATTTGATCACCATCATCACCTCGCTTTCGTTATATTCACCATTTAGCTTAGGATCTATCACATCAAGGGCTCTCCCTTCTCTAAACTTCTCCCACACCAAATCCACCAGCACCAGTTCTTCAGGCAATGCTTTGGGTTCAATAGGCCTCCGCCCACACACAACCTCAAGCAAGAGTGCACCAAACGCATACACATCCGAGCTTTCTGTGGCCTTTCCTGTTCTTGGCAATTCTGGGGCTAGATAACCCAATGTACCCACAACCCGGGTCGTATTTGGGTTCGCTCCATGTTCGTATAATCTTGCAAGACCAAAATCACTAAGCCTACCGTTTAGCTCTTCATCAAGCAAAACATTGCTGGCCTTGACATCTCTGTGAATTACCACTTGCTCGTAGCCTTCATGTAAATAGAGAAGCCCAGAAGCGACATCCTTTATGATCTTAAACCTCTGCTCCCAATTTAAGATCATTTTTGGCTCTTCAAACAAGAACTTGTCTAAACTACCATTAGCCATATAATCATAAACAAGAAGGAAATCATCTCTTCTGCGGTACCAACCTAATAACTGAACTAAATTTCGATGGCGAAGCCGACCAATACTAGCAATTTCTGATACAAACTCCCGCAAACCTTGGGTTGATTCTTTAGAAATTCGCTTCACCGCAACTTCAATCTTTGAATCAGGTAATATCCCCTTGTAAACTTGGCCAAAACCACCTTTTCCAAGGAGCACCTTGTCACTGAAACTATTAGTTGCCTTCTTGAGTTCTTGATAAGAATATCGATGTGGCCCCATTTCCAGCTCCCAATCTTCTACTATGTCAGCATTCTTGATTTTTCTGATCAGATAAATAGCAGTTGATATTGATACGAAAACAAACACAACAACTGCAGCTGAAACACCGATTACTAAACCTGTATACTGCTTCTTGTGACCAGCTGGAAGTGAAGGTAAAGAAGAAAGATCCAGAGCTGGAGCTTGCCCATTTAACTTAAAGCTCCAACCCAGCATATAGTGTGAACTAGCAAGCAAACCTGTTGAAGCAGATAACCCCACATACATATATTCTTCAAACAGAGACGACAGATCTACGCGAGAAGACAGGATTGGAATTTTGGGTTTCTTAGAAGTAGGCGAAATAGTTACATTGACAACATTTTGAACTGAATCGTAGTCGATCCAAACTTGGATTGGCTTTCCGCCCTTAAGGTTTAAATCTTGCTTTGAAGAATCGGAATCACCAGTGTAATATGCAGCAGAAGCGGATGCGTTAGACTTCAAGCTGCCGAGATCAATACCAATATGGTTGTCATTAATGTCACCAAACTCAAAATCTTGTACCGTGTCGAATTCAACAGCAAAAAGATGATTTGTCAAGTTAACCACACTTGAATTGAGTAAGCCAAGATACTGACTTGGAAGAGCCTTTAGATCCTTTGTAGTTGCGATTGTGAAAGCAAGACCATGGCCTCCAAGTTTTGGATACTCGGGAACTATAATGAACACAAAACAAGTGGAAAAAGACAAAGCTGTGCCGTTACTGGAGTTCTTGAACTTGAATGGAGAAGGATAAAAAGCATGACCCAGTAATCTACTAGTTTCATTGGTTAAGCGAAGTATACCATTTTTTTGAATCTCTGAAACCCCACTCAAGGTTACGTTGGTGGCAGCATCTTTGAATCCGGAGTACAAGAATTCATTCAGCTGGCTTGAGACTGGGATTATTGAGAGAAAGATAAGAGCGGAGAAAGATTCAACAAGATAGCCCATGCCAAGAAAAGATCAACGGTGCAGTGCAGGAGGAGAGGAATCAAACAGATATTATGCTTCGATTTTTGGGAGTTTGGTGAGATTAAAGTAAGAGCAAGCATGGTGGGTCATATTATTTTGAGAAACAGGAGAAAAACTGGCTGTAAAGTGCTCTGTCTCTCTTCGCCTTCTAGATAGTGGTGCACATTTTTTCTTCTTCTTTTTTTTTCAAGTCTATTTTTAATTTAAAAATATATAACAAAAAAAAAAATACTTTCAAGCACGGTTTAGAAATACAATACAAATCATATTTTTAAAAATAATTATATTTTTGTTAAAAATTAATTTTTTTTTATGTTTTGAATCGTTTTAATACGCTAATCTAAAAAATAATTTTTAAAAGATAAAAAAATATAATTTTAATACAATTTAACACTTTAAAAATAATCGTAACCACTTTTCTAAACAAGTATACTTAAACCACAGCTAAGAATACCATCAAAGTAGAGCGGTATTTGGACCGCGGGTTTATTTCATAAAAAAAATATTTTTTTATGGTTTTGAATAGAGTATAAAAAAATAAAATAATAAAATACTTAACTTGTTAGACCTCTGTAGTTTTTTTTTGTTTTTTTTATAAACCCCAAGCATATTATTGTTATTATTATTAGAGAATAGCCGAGCATAATGGGGAGTTCGGAGAAGAAGCAAGATGTACATTATAATAAGGGATTAAAGTATAGATTATAAAGAACGGAGTATTATAAAAATTATAATTGCATCAAAATCCCGGACCCAGTGACTAATGAATAAAACACTAAAAACATAAAACAAACTGTGGAGTGGAACTCAACAGGTACAGTCTCTCTCTTGGATATAAAACACCTTTGGATTTGGCGCAAGACCACCACCACACCCAAGTCCGAACTATTCCATTCCCACCTCAATCTCGTGTCACGAACCTATATATATATATATATATTATTATATATATATATATATATATATATATATATATATATTATCTCTGAGGTTCGTGACACTATCAACATGGTTTTTATGTTTATTACCTTTGCGCCCCTTGCACTGACCACTGACTGTGCTGTTTCTCGACTTTCAAGCTAAACAGCTAGGCGCGTTGGCGTTGGCGTATACCTCTTGCTGTTTTATTTATTTATTTATTAATGTGAATGATTGATTTAATGTATATATATATTTTAATTAATTTTATAGATTTTAAAATTAACGAATATGTAAATTTTTAGTAGTTTTAAGAGAATTTAAACTTATAAATATTAATAATCAAACTCAAAACCTGATCAGTAAATTATCTTACTTTTTGAGTTACAAATATCTATGTTTTTTTATAATAATTTTTTTTGTATTATTTTTATTGAAAAAACATAATATATATAAAATTCATAGCTATAATGAAGCATCATCGTGTAATTCCCTATATAATTGAATGAGATCTTAACGAGTCCATATATATATATATATAGGTAATTTGAGGTGTCCGGGTTAACTTTCATGCATCACAACTAATCTTTAAATTTACTGAATATCTTATAAACCTAATAGACAAATAAAATATCACGGAGGTATATATATATATAGACACACACTTTAGAGTGCTAGTATGCATGAGGGCATAGCTACTGGCGGCGTGACAGAATAATTAATATATATATATATATGTCAAGTGGTATTAAGATAATGTCAAAGGAATAACAAAAGGCTGCTATATGGGCAGTGCTGATTTATTTTGTAAACTGTGGGGGTAAGAATAGTTGCCTTTATACCAGAAATGACCCGAGCCATCTTAATTTGATTTGGTTTGTTCAGCGGCGGATTCGCTTATTTTATTTATTTTATGTAAAATATTTTTAAATATAAATTGTTTTCTCATGTAAAATACTTTTAATGTTTGGCAACAAAATGTTTTCAAGTAAATTAAATATTTTACATATAAAATATTTTTTTAATGATCATTATAAAGAAGGAAAAAAAATGAGACAAAAAGATGATTGTAAAATTGTGGTGATAATAATAGTGATAGTAGTGGAATGGTGCTAGTGAAGTAATTGTTGTGGTGAAAAAGGTGGTGGTAAAGTGTTAGATAGTGGTGGTGGTTGGAATAGTTAAAAAATATTATAAATAGATTGTTATTTGTAAGAAACTTCATGAGTTGAAGATATTTTTTTTAAAAATCAACTAAATATAAAGGTTGACTGTAAAATATTTTTCATTGACTAGTTTTTATATGAAATATTTACATGAAAAAAATACAGGAAAACATTTTTTGAAAAATATTTTATAGGAACAAACATGAAAACATCTAGAAAATATTTAAATATAAAATATTTTACATGCAAAACAAATGAACCCTAAAGCAATCAAACTAACAAAAAAAAATCAGATCTTTATTGTTTTTCCTTTATCTTTTTTCAAAAAAAAAAGTGAACAATTTAGTTTTAGAAAATAGAAAAAAAACTAAAATATTTAAAGGTTGTTACATATCGTTTTTTGTTCTTAATTTTATATATATATATATATATAAACTTATTTTATTAAGTCGTCTAAGATTTGGTTAAAATTGGATCTAAGATGTTTAATATTGAGGCGTCTAGAGATCTAGCCATAACTAGTTCAAGGAAGGTTAAGGCCATAAGGAGTCATGATAGTGCTCAATCTAAAACACCTAAAGTTAAGTCAAAGTGACATAGACAAAAATAATATAAGAAAGATAATAAGTATAAGAATATAAAATTATACTGAATATGGATCACACATAATCTCTAATTTAAAATTTGCTAGATATTTTTTCTTCAAGTACTCTATCTCTTTAGGAGATTTACAACTCCTTATATAAAATTAAAAAAACTTACCTAAATAAACTAGAAAACTTGAAAATAAAAGAAAATAAATAAAAGTCTAAAATAAAACTGGAAATATAATAAAAAAGTTCTAAACCAAAAAAAAATATATCATAAACCAACTAGGAAAATATAGCAAATCTCGAATAATAACTTTTGGGTATTATTGGAAATCCCTTTTGATCTCTAATTCCTTCAAAATTCTAACCCTGATGAAAATTAGACTTGTAGAATCTTTTGTCAAAATTTCATCTCAGTTCAATAATTGAATCAAAAGTTATGCCCATTAACATATAAAGTTACGAATTAGAAAAAAAAAATTTATTTCAATCCTTTTAGTTTAGAAAGAACTCTTCATCCAGTTATAATTGTTCTTATCTCAATCTCGTGAATGGCTAAATAAAACTCTTTATTCCCTTTTCTTTTTTCACTTGAAGTATATAAAAATTTTAGACATCAACTTCAGTCCTTTCATCTTAAAATTTATATATGAAACAACAATTAACAAATTATTTATTTCCCTTCCATTGGCTTTTAAAGTAATGAATTTCAAATCTTAAATTTGCTTCATCAATATTTATTCTATCCACATAACCATTGAGCACATTGACGAGTATCAAAGTTGTGCAAATTTAAACTCTTAAAATTAATGATTTGTAGTATAAAATGTAAGGGTATCATCCCATATAGATATTAGTATTATAAATTAATTACTTAATCAAAATAAGTTATTTAACTTTAGATTAAAGCAAACCAAGTAAAAATGCACAAAATATGTCAATTTGATGAAATCAACTAATATATAATTTAAACGATAAGTAATTCAAAGGAGGATTTTGTTTATGATCTAAACTAACTAAAAACAAATTAGAAGGTTAAGAAAACAAAAGAAACCAATTCTAAAAATCAAGAGGCTAATTTTGTAGAATATAAAATACAAAGAGAAAATGTTTTACTATCAATTTTTAAAAAGTGTTCCTTAAGGATAATTAAACATCAATTATTGAATTATATATGTTTTCTAATATGATTTGTGATCATAAATAAATCAATCATGAAAAATAAATTTTTCTACCTATCCTTACTTTTTAGTTAACCTAGCATTCGTGTATCAAATAACCTTAGTCACATAATAATATTCATTAAGCATGTAAGATTTAATTATATGACAACATAAAAATTAAGATTGGTGTAATTGATTCATGATAATTAAACAAGTATAAAGAGTTAATTTAATCAAGACTTATTTTTTTTCAAGTAACAAATAATCAAACATGAGTTTGAAAATTATATACTTCTAGTACTTAAGTTAATTAGTTATGAATTCATCATAAAATAATTAGTAGTAATAAATTTAAACCAAAAGCATATGTTGCGCATCATATAGAATTTTAGTCATCTATCATCAAATTTAATCATAGAGAAACACAAGATAGTCATGTATTACAATCAGATATATAATATTTTTAAGCACAAACACTTGTAATAATTTAAGATCAAAAAGTACTAACATCTTAAAACTAAAAACTAAGTTTTTCGCAAATTAAAAAAAAGATATAGAAAAAATAATTCTGAAAACAATAATAACCATCATTCTTTTCTCCATGTAGAGAGGTTAGGACTGAGTATATATAGAGTTGAAGAGGTGGAGGAGTTTCCTAGTTAATAACCATTTCCTAATAAAACTACTTTTAGGTGTTTTTATCCTATTTTGATTCTAAAGACTTGTGCATTAACTTTAACCTTCTAGAAAGGTTTCTTGGTTTTATAAGACATTTTCCATATAATTAATGAGCTACCATGTTATCATTCGAACATGAAAAGATGGGCTAGACTCAAGTTAATTTGGTGGTAGATTTCAAGTCAATTTCAAACATATTTTTAGGCATACCATATATAGATGAAAAGCTTGAGATATATAATTTTTATTGCAACTTGAATCATAACAAAATTTTATTTGTAGCTTCAGATATGATCTAAAAAATACAAAGTGGTTTAGTCTAATAGATTTTCTCTGACCAATACTAATCCCACTAGGATTCTTTTATCAAGCTGGATTCCTAATTCAATTATGATTTTATATTATTATCTCCAATAACTAATCCTAATGTTCTCTTTTTAATCCTTTTATTTAAAATTGTGCTAAAAATAATTCATTTAGCTCTTTTTTATACTTTGTGTCTCTATAACACTATTAAGTACAAAATAAGTTAAATAAGCTATTGTAAGACATAAAACATGAATTAGAAACTAAAAAGATATAATAATATGATTGTATCAAATTCCCCCAAACTTACATTTTGCATATCTTTGAACAAGGAAAAGAAAAGTCAAAGACAATAAACTCTAAAAATAAAACTCAAAATTCAAAAAAAAAAAAAACTAAAGACTCAAAATAAAAACAAGCAAATTAAAAAAAAAAAGAAGAAACTAAGACAAAACCACCTCATTATTCAACATGAATTTATTCACAAGGCAAATTTCAAACCTTCCTTAGCTTTTGAGACTTAAATGAAATGTCTGTCATACCAAAATAATAAGTCCTCTCATTAGTATACTCTCTAACACTAAAGTGTTTATGACTTATATTTTTTCACTCAAAATCATTTAATGTTATGATCGATCATATGCTTGCTTATCAATCTTATCTTTACTACTAAATATTATAAGCAACATATGAATCAAATGGTCTTTATTTATAATGGAGATGTGCTTAAGATGAGGTAAAAAAATGGTAAAGAAAAGGCTCCACAAATAAATATTATAATCAACATATGAATCAAGAGGTTTTTATTTATAATGGGAATATGGTTAAGATGAGGTAAAAAAAAGGGTAAAGAAAAGGTTAATAACCAAATAGTCATCATCATCAAAGCACAATAACTTAGCTTCTTTTGATTTCAAATCCCACAATATATTCTCATTAAAATTATAAAGGAATTTTTTTTTATTTTGTCTAGCAGCATCATGTTTCAACTTTTTTTTTATGTACTTGATTTGGCTAAAAGTGATCATACTCAAATTCAACACAAAACTCATCACATAACCATTTTTTCTCAAACTTTCCAACCATGAACCCATATAAACATCACACATCTGTTTTACTAGTCCTTGGCTAGGAATAAAGAAACATATGAAAAATTAAGGCTAGTAAAATACAGGTAAAGAAAAAAAAAAGATAAATAATCTCAAAATGGCTTATTAATGGATAACATACTTTAGTTGACTTTTTAGGCTTAAATGATCAAATTCCTACATGCCCTTATCATGTTCATGCAAACATGTAATGTAAATATAGTCTTTATAATATATTAAGCAAGTTTTGAAAATACATAACCTTTGAAAGTATAACACTCATCAAATAATCATGTTGGAGACTAAAAAACTCACAAAAGGTAAAATCATATGCTAAATCATCATGACATACTTTCAAAGTCAATTCCTAAACTAATTAAGTTTAAAATATTACAAGTAAACTCATTTATCTAGTTTATACCTTTATCAAATTCAACTAGTTTGAACCTATAATACACATATTATCATCAATCATTAGGAGATTAAAAGATAAAATAAAACTCTTAGGTTTTGAGATAAAAATCCAACATATTGTTTTGTACAAAAACAAGCTCTAATACCCAAAGTAAAGTAAATCACACATGTAAACGGAACACCCAAACATGAACAAATTCAACTAAACTAGATAAAACTTGTATAAACACATCCAAAAACAAAAAGAAGATGAAAATAAAAGAGAAAAGAAAATCTATTTTTTTTTCATATGTTGGGTTTTCTCCAAAAACAAAAGTTAATTAAAAATTAAAAAAAAACACTTGAGTTAATTGGTTTAACTTGTTAAACTCGTAACATGGATAATAACACTAAGATAACCACAAAAAAGACAAACCACAATAAATTATGAAGCTCAATATCTAATAAATCAAGTGTTAGAGAATAAAATTAAAGAAAAAAATATTTTTTTAATAAAAGCAAAAAAAAAATACTATTTGGCAAGAATGGAACGGCTGGAATGGAACCAAAATGTTCTAGGCGGAATTCCCAGAACAAACTGAGATTCTAAATAAGATGAAATCTATTATGGTTTGTTATGTTTCTTGAACTCAAACAAGATATACTAGTCATTCGAAGCGAAACAAAACAAAATTGACAACCTTGATTTATATAGGGACTAGAGCTATAATTATTAATTTTGAATTATGAGAAGCAATTCTGACATTTTTTTATTAATTGAAAGATATTTAATACTTTAAACTTTTCAAGTGTTAATGTAAGAAACTTATAACACAAACTACTAAATTTGGACACATTTTTTTATAGATTGATGTAAAAATAATTCTTTTGTACCAAAAATGTATTTATAATAAACCCAAACCCAAACCCAAACCCAAACCATTTAATTTTAAAACTCACATAGCCTATGTCCTCTCCCCTTTAATAATTTTAATGTCTTGCAAGCCTAATTTTTATATTTTAATTTTCCACTATATAAACCACAAAACAAATCTTGTAATTTTTTAACTTGAAACTAAGATATTTTTAATTTGAAAAAATATGTCAATCAAAATATTTTAAGATTAATTTTTCTTTCACCCGTAAATGATTTTAAACATGTTAAAATACTTATATTGAAGAATAATTTTCAACAAAATCTTAATTCAATACAAGTGAATCCCATATTTAATTTGTAAATTATGTTCATTAACCACAAGTTAAAACCAAAGTCTTCAAGGAGTGGCAGGACTACATCAGCCACTTCAATGTATAATTAAATACCAATATAACTAAACTTGATATAAAGAAAGAAGAACTGCAAAGGGCCAGAAACCAGATCCAGCGGCCATAAAAGACGGTTCAAATGTTAAAAAAGAACAACAAATCATTAGCCACCAATAATGGAATATTGCTTCATGATAACACTTTGTTCCACTACAAGATTGAACAAAATGATAGGCTAATTGATATAGTGGCCCAGAAGGCAAACCAGCTACGGGTAAAAGTTTCCAAGATTGACAACAACGTCCATAAATATGAAGAATATTTGAATGAAGTCTCCTTTTTTTTTTATCAAGAATGTAGCCAATAGAGAAGTAATATTTGAGTAGAAAAGACTCTTTATATGAAAACTTATTCTTCATAAATGAAATAAGCGGAGACCCACTTTTTAAGTACTTTCTAATGTGTATGAGATTCAAATGACCTAAAAACTTGGGTAAAACATCTTTAAATTTATCAGATTGCAGATTCTACCTGTGCTTGATAAGGAGATCATGGATTAGCTTCTTAAACAGGTTAATCCATACCTAATGTGCATGTGCATACATTTGCATCCATACACATACATCTATTCATTGTAAATAACAAACATACATGCACCATATTAAAATATAGGTTCCCAAAAAGCTCCAATTCATAAAGTCTATAACACTCGACTCTAACAAAGAAACACAGAAGATGAAGAACACGCTTACCATGATGCTCACTTTCAGGAAGAGTTGGATTCTTTAAAAGTTAGTGTGACTCTCCTCACTAGCTTACTCGAGCAAGCACTAAAGAATGACTTTGGTGAGGGTTTTTCCAATAGACCTGCCATTTTTGTTTAAAATCAAGCAACAACTCGGCCTGAAGAAATAACAGGAGAAAGGGCTCAGGATCCCCAACATAATCCAATGTGCAACCAACAATACTAGTACCAACACCCGCAGTCGTATATACATTCGCAAATGAATCCCATAAAACAAGATCATCTAACAATATTGATCAAGATAAAATGGCAACATTAGAAGCCAGGATAAGGGCTATTGAAGGGGTAGACTTGTATGACCTAGTAAAAGCTGCAAAGATGTGTCTAGTCCCGAACATAGTAGTACCATATAATTTTTGAGTTCCAAAATTCATCAAATACACCGAAACATAATGCCCCATTACCCATTTCAAATCCTACTGCAACAAAATGATAGAAGTAGTACATGATAAGAAGTTACTGATACACTTTTCCCAAGATAGTTTGAGTGAAGTGGTATTAAGTTGGTATATGAGACTAGACAACACCAATATCCGTAGATGAAAAGATTTGGCAGATGCTTTTGTCAAACAATACAAGTACAACATGAACATTGCTCCTTGCAGAACCAGCTTGTCTAATTTGGAGAAAGGAGACAAGAAAAGCATAAGGGAATACTCCTATGCTCTTGGACAATGAAATGGTTACTTCATTTGCTGACGCGCTCAAGGCACCGTACTACGAGCATGTGATGAGTAGTTCGACAATGCCATTCACTAATGTTATGGTAATGGCAAAGCATACAGAGCAATAAGTGAAGAGTGCTAGAATCTGCGCACTTGTGGAGAAAAAAAGGCTTTGGAGATAAAAAAAAAAAAGAAGCTGATCATGTCGAAGATAACTATAAAGGTAAGAAAAGTCAATTCCAAATATACAACACTCCATCCTCTTCATCCCAAATCATTAATATCAACTTTAACTCCTTAAAACTTATTAGAAAACCTAATCTCCAAAAAAACCAAGTGAAAAACCAAACTGAGTTTTTCAAAGAAAAAACTACAAAGATTATATGAACAATTACTATATTATAGCTACTCCTAAATAAAATGTAACAAAAGCTACGGAATATTGTACAGATAGCTCCCTCCCGTACCTTTTGCGCCTGTACATCATCTTTATGAACTCAAAATTAAGTTAAACCAATATATGAGACAGAGTTGCCACCTCATTCTAGAGTATACCATCTTTACAACATAATATCATTTATAAGCAAGGCCTAAAATTGACAGAGGCAGCTGCCATCATCACTCCTAGCGGTTGGATGAAAGTTCTCTGCCAATGAATTAGTGCAGTCTTCTGGAACAGGAAGGTTGACCTGTTGGGCGGCTTTGCTTGTGTCCAAAAAATTATAGAAAAGCTTGATTATGTCTTCTGATATCTTTATTGCACAATCCTAAAGCCAGATGTAAATATCTCATCAAGGCGTTTAATTTGGACCAAGGTCTAACCATAGAAACTTCCGTTCTTCATGGCATCTTCATTTGCATCTCCAAGAGCTGCCTCTTTCAAGTATTTGTCAGACAACCGGACTCTCTTCACGTTCTCCTGTTCCAGGACAAGCATGTTGCCATACTCAAGGAGCTTCTCGAGAGTCATCTTCGGTTGTTCCAAAATTGGAGGTCCTTCCTTTGAGTTCACAAGCGTTTTCCCAACATTTTCTACACCCACACCAGAAATCCACTTCCTGACTTTGTCATCATATGCTCTTGCCCTAAGCGCACCGAAGAAGTCTACACTCAAAACAGAGATAGTCATCAGCATTCATGTTCTAGTATAACAAAATCACGTCTCACAATCAAAACCAGATTGAACATGGCTTAATCAGAAAACTAGTGGCTTGAAGTTCGAGAGTTGTTCTTCTTACTCTAATGCAAAACGTGTTCAGTCAATTATTTACTAATTAAATTGCTCAACCATATATGCTTATCTTCAGCTGTTTCGTGGTTTGGATTGCACGGCTTGAATGCACCATTGACTCTTAGATCAAAACTTTTCTAGGAGTAAATATAAAATAATTGTGTAAACCTTACCAATGGATTGCCCATGGAAAGTGTTGACAAGCTTGACAATGTCCTCCCTGGGAACATTATCACTGCCAAAGATCCCTGTGCACACACCAATTCGGTCTTCCCGAGTAGGGGCCCAGTAGAATTTCTCCATTCGGCCATCACGGATGAGAGGGGCATACAACGTGGAGAAGTCATTACCAGTGACAATGATCGGAACGCGGGGGTTCTCCTCCTTGTTGTACATACCTGGGAGCTGGACACTGGTCGGGTTATCAGCAATGTTCATGAGGGTAGCATTAACCATCTGATTGTTTACTGTGTATTGGGTAGTTCCACCAAACCTACCGGCTCCTGCATCTAGATCATTGATGAAGAGGCAGCACATTTTTCCTCTCTTCTTGATGATGTCCGCTGCCTCGCGATACCTTTGTCTGATCAATTTTGCAGGCTCACCAGCGTTCCCACTTTCCAATTCTCCAGCACTCATCACAATGGGGCTGAATATTCATCAGCATAATATCAGAGAGTAAGCATTCAAGTATTTGTAGTAAAATTTTTCAAAACTGGGCTTCCTCTCTTATCTTGAACTGGAAATCAAAATCCTTGGGAAAAAAAAAAAACAGAGAGAGAGAGAGGCGAAAATTATATCAACTCACTTGATTCCCATCTTGGCAAAGACAAGCTCACACTGAAATGATTTTCCTTGACCTTTGCCTCCCCAGATACCCAAGATGAGAGGAACCTGTTACAATAATTATTATATGAACCACGTTTTTTTTTTTCCCTGCATTTGTCAAAATAGCAATACTAAAAAGTTGAATAATTCTCAAAAATACAAAAAATAAAAAGCCAAATACTTGCCTTAATGTTTGGGAGTTGCAAGAAATTCTTGGTGATGTGAACAACAAGTTTGTCCATAAATGAAGATGCAATGTAGAAACCATCCATATTGTTGTCCAGTTTGTACCTAAATACAGCTCAATAATTAAGACCTCGAGGCTCAAAATTCCATGCCCCATAACAAGGATCAAGCATAGTTATCCATCCCAGCAATATTTATAAATCGAGTTCCTGGATCTTCAACTCAGAAAAATTGATCTACTTACTGTCTTAGACCTTTGCTGGTATAGTCATAGGAGCTCATGACAGCATAGTGAGTTCCTGTCCCCATGGGAGCTTGGAAGAGAGAGTCAACCATTCCCTTACCTCTGGTAATGTCCTGTTGGTCATCCGATGTGTCAAATGCAAGCCCCTTCCATTTGTCTTTCGAGGGCTGCTTTTCCTTATCATATTCGGCAGCAAGCTTCAAATTCCGCGTCAAGAGCCTCTGGTTGGTGATCTTTGAGCCCAGTATTGTTTTCAAGCTATTGTCAAAGAATGCAGAGGTTGGCCATAAGGGTCCAGAGCCAGCGCCTTTTAAATTCAACTGCACAAGAGAAACTTGTTTCTTTGTCATCGATGAACCAAAACACTGTAAACACAGCACCAGCTCCATCTCCTTCAATTGAATTTCAAACAAAAAAAACAAGAAAAAAAGAAAAAGGATCTTGAACTAAACTTATAATCATGTGATTATCTTGTACTTTCTCAACAAAGAACAACGAATCTTGCTTGTGTACTAAAATCGAAAAGCTAGAAACAATGCCACCTTTTTTTTTGGATGAAAACAAGAAAAAGATTCATGGGCTCACTCGATAAAATCTAACACAATATATAGGTAAACTTGAGAACATAAAGAAAAGGGCGGGAAAATCAGTACCAGCCCTCTGCTACCAGCACCAACGGTAGAGACAGATGCAGCCATTTATCTAACGGTGGAGATCGAGTTGGAGGTTTATAGAGAAGAAGACGAAATGGAACAGAATTAGGAGTACTGTTTTATAGAAACGCAGAATTTAAAACAACACTTTCCATCTCTTGCTTTCATAGAAAAAAAAAAAACAGAAATATTTTTGAGCTGAAATCTGATTGCCGCAGGCCGAAATTGAATTTGGAAGAGGAAAAACATCATTTTTCTTTTCTTTTCTTTATCAAATTGACGGGCTCCATGGTCTCTATGTGAGAAAAATATAGTTTAGTCCTCTCTCGCTTGTTCTGGATCCCATTTTGTATGTTCCTTTTCTTCTCCATGAATTTAATTATCAAAAGGGCATCTTAGGGATTTAAGAAAAAAGGGCTAAAATGAGTCAGAGTCAAGAAAATAAATTATCAATTTTCAAAAAGCAAGGACTAGCCACAACATTTCTTGAAACCAGGGACTAAAGAATAATTGAATTTTGTTTTGGAGCGTGTGAGGAGGTGAAGTGGAGAGATGAGATTGTAGTCAGACGGCCGCCCCGTTGGGATTTGGTTTTATTACGTGGCACATTGGTTGAGGTGGACGTTGGTTTTGCGGCAGCGGAAACCACTCCAGTTTTCACACACAAAACGGAGGCTTCTGAGCTGGGAACTTGTTTGAGGTCAGGGTTTAGCATCCCGTGTTTGCACTGTCATACCTTCTACTTTAGAGAGGTTTTTTTTTTAAAAAAAATATTGTTTTTAGTATTATTTTAATTTTTTTAATAATTTTAATATGTTAATATAATTTATTTATTTTTATAAAAAATACTATTTTAATATATTTTTAATTAAAAAATACTTTTAAAATTAACTATACCACCACCTTACGAAAATATACTCTATGCTCCACTAAAAATTAGTAAGTTTATTATGCCACTAAATTTTGTTTTTGTTCGAAAACGAGGAAGTTTATTGCAATATACATTTCTAAAAATACCATGTTCCATGGGCCATGTTTTTAAATAGATCACATACCCAAGCATTTAATTAACTTAAGGTAACTTAGGGTATTTTAGGTTAATCTATCGTTGAACAATTTAGATTTATATTAATAGTGTGTTTGTGTTCTAGAAAGTGGTTTCTGAAAAATCATTTTTTAAACTTTTCTGTTTTTATTTGTTATTAGAAAAGTTGGTCAATGGAAAATATTTTTCAGTCAACGGAAAACACTTTCCAGTCAAAGAAAAATTTGGTTTGGTTTCCAGGAAAGTGTTTTTCTTTTATTTTGACGGAAAACATTTTTTGGAAGTTGTGAAAAATTTAGAAATGTCATATTATTTGCTGATTATATCAAATTTAATCATTAAACTTTTGATTGCTATATATACTTTTGTTTTGAATATTTGTTTTTCAATTTCATCCCTTAGAATTTAATTTTTATAATAACTTTGGTTCTTTTTTTATAATTGTTATTTGCTTTTCCCTTATCATTTTTTTATTGAAATTTTTTATCTATCAAATTGGGTCCTCATTCTTTTGATTGTTACTTATTTTATTTGAAATAATTTATAAAATATTAATTATTATTATTTTAATTTCTTCATCTTTTTATTTTTTATTTTTATATTTGATCTCTTTATTTTTTTATTATTATTTATTTTATTTTAAGATAATTTATGAAATTATATTTTTTTTCAATTTTATTTTCATTTAATTTTTTAATTTGTAAGATTTGTTCCTCATTATCTTAATAAACTTGAAAAAAATAAAACATTACTAAATTATTTTCCAGCTCATTTTTCATGACATAACCAAATACTAGAAAGTGTATTCCAACTTATTTTCTATTACATTACCAAACATCGAAAAATAATTTACTTTCCTGAAATTCACTTTTCAAAAGAAAATTATTTTCCAACAAACAAACAGGGCTTAAATCTTTCATAAATCATTAATAAAAATTAATAAACAAGGTTTTGGCATTGTATAAGTGAACAATTAAGTCTCTTTTTAAATGATTTTAAGAGTTTTATATATATATATATATATATATATATGTGTGTGTGTGTGTGTGTTCATGTTTGACTCATTTTATATATTTTTTAATTAATTTTATAAATTTTAAAATTAATAATTATATAAATTTGTATTAGCACTTCAAACTCATAATAAAAAAAATAAAAATTCAAAATACCACCGAGTCAATCTATACTCATATAATTCAGAATTCGTTCGCGTTGTTGCCTTCCGACATAGATTCGGTGCTTCCTCGTGACATGTTTATTGTTGTCGGGTTGTGAAAGAGGCTTGGATGCTTGATTTGTCTTCCACGTACTGCACCCATCGTCACCTCGGATTCATCGTTGCTTTTTTCAACCAATTATTTATTCTTTTGATGATTTAATTAGGTTAGGAATCCATTTCAATTCGCTATATATTTATTTGGTTCATTTTAGCAGGAGTTGGTCTCTGTCGTTTATTTTTGGGTGATTTAGTTCATGTCTTTCATCATACCTATGTTCATCAATGAAGCAAAGGTGTTGGATGGAGGTACAATGCTACACCTCAATGAAGGCTTAGATTTTAGAGCACATGTCTTCAAATTATTGAATTTTGTTTCTTTGTTTGCCCTCCACTTCTCATGTTTGTTAGTGTTTTTCATCCTTTGCTTTACCCCTTAGGTTTTAATTTGGTGGTTAATTCATATATGTAATTGTCTATGTTTGTCAAATTAAATTGTTATGGTGAAATTTCGTATATATTATCATTGTGTGAATTCGAGCTGAACTATATTTTGGCACGAGCTAAATATATTTCATGTAATTATTAACAATATATTTGATAAAATGGTCTTTTTCAACTATAGGAGCAATGGTATGTTCAAAAGATATTTAAGAAAATGTCTCTGTTACGATAAAAATCATGTAATTATTAGCATTACTTGGTACCCATTGCTTCAATTGTGTTTGTTTGTTTTTTCCCTTATTCTTGGCTTAATCATGGCGATTGTGATGCAGGCGAAAACATAATTAAAAAAAAATCAGAAAAATAAAGTAGTGGCTGAATTAGATTTATCACAAACAAAACCCTTAGTTGTAGTTTTACTTCTAAAATAAAGTTTGATAAGTTTTGCCTCTCTAGAAGGTTTATATCCCTTTTAAATAGGTCAGAAAATCAAGAAAAAAAATAACAAAATTAGCTTAGACAATATTTTTGGGGCCTAATATGGGGATCTTTTAAGGCTTCAATAGTTATAACAAGGTGGGCTTCGTATAGAAACCAAACCAGGCTCGTAGAATTACTTGGAAAGATTTGAATTTGATCTAATAATAAGATATAAACGTGATGGCCTTTTATTGTTATTATGTTGGTTTTGCGCGACCAGACCTTCTCTTAGGTTTATTTTTGTCTAACTAGTTTATAACTATGCCATCTATACTATCTGCATGATCTATTAGTAGAAGATATTTATATGACTGTTTAAACACTACACCATTAAACAGTTTTACCGGCGGATTCATTCCGTCGATGTAAAGCACACAATTCGTCAGTAATATTTTTAATGACGGAACACGTCTGTCGAAATATTGATCGTTGGTAATTTTCCTTTCCGTCGCTACTTCTATCGGGAAAAAAAACCAAACACTAACAGTTTGTAAGACGGGGGAAGCGCACGAAAAAAAAAATTTTCGCGAGAACTTTACCGACGGACCTATTCCGTCTGTATCTCCAATGGTAAATCACCGACGGCCAGTCCGTCGGTGATTGTGGCATGGACAGTAAATATTTTCAGAACTCTCTGTAAAATACCGACGGAAGATTTATGTCGGTAATGTCAATAGTAAATCACCAACGGAATTACGTCGTCGATGATTGTGACATGGTCAGTAATTTTTTGCGACTCTTGGTAAAATACCGACGGACCTGTTCCATCTGTACGACTGTCAGTATTTATTTAAAAATATTTTTTTAAAAATAATTTAGAATAAGTAATTGTTTTTCAAATATTATATTGATTAATAGTAAAAAAAAACTAATTAACCAAATAAAATTGTATTAAAAATTAAAAATAATGTTAAATAATATTTATCCAAATATTCATTACAAATTTAATGTGTTTCAAAAATAAAATTAAACTAGAATAACGACAGAGCTAGAGGAGGAGGAGGCTGATTGTTCCCGAGACCGTACGGCCAAAAAAGGGTTGCACATGTATCATCACCTATCCTTGATCTAATGTCCATGACCATTTGATGGAGCTGATCATAATCTGTTGAGAGTCGTTCATATTGTTGTTTCAAGGTCATGAACTCCTCAGATTGGATGCTCGATATTGATGACGAGCTCCCAACGGTTGAGACACTATCGGCTGCCTGCAAGTTTTCGGTCGTAGTGTTGGAGAGCCCGCAGACCCGATTTTTATCGACTCCACTAGACAATCCTACCTCCATCCACAAATCCAGATCAAAATCAGGATGGGTTGAAGAATCGTCCCCATATCTCTCCCTCAATTGGCTATTCTAGGTCTCCTAAAAATTAAAAAAAAAATCATCATATTCAATTCAAGAAAATAATAACTTATGAAATAAAATGATTGAACGAACATACCATGAAGTGTTGAGCATGGTTGTCCACAAACTATTGCACCCTCTTTTGGTGGTTTTGACTCCGCACGTGTCTCTACAAACAACTCCATTGGGCTCGCCTCACGTCCAAGAGACGTAGCCTGTAAGGAAAAAAAAGATTGCAAGTTAAATATATTTATAAGCAACAAAAAATTAGTTAACGATATATTTCATTTAAATTAATCTTATCATCTACTTCGCATGTGCACTGAACAGGACAGAACCACCAGTGTGCATGGTCAGCGAACCATGAATTTTCTGGTTCCAGTTGTCGGCACCGGACTAAGACGTCGTGCAAACCGCTCAGACGCCACGTGCTCAATATATTGCATCCATATATCCCCCGATATGAATGTCGTTTGAATTCCCGCCAAACCACCACCTCATTCCAACTTTCTAGACCGTTATCTCTCGTATATTTTTTTGCTTTTTTTTTGTGTGTCATACCAAAAATCACGCAACCTACTTTCATAGTAACAAATTAGAATTTAGAACATAAAATTATAAAACAAAAAATTATATTATTTTCGATGTTATCTAGTTGTCGTGTGATTATCCCATACCCTCCTCACAACATTGTTGTTCGGGCTATCCCACTCAAATTTATGTTGTGTATAAATAATTTATTTTAAATAAAAATAGTACAAGATATAAAATTATAAAAATAATTTATTAAAAATAAGCTGGAAATTAGAAGTTAACACCTACCTGAAATTGTCGAAACCATGCATCAATATTAGGTCTCCACTCAGGATGTTTGGAAACCTGACTCCATTGAAACAATGAAATCTTCATCGATGATTTAAACGTCGATGTTATTATCCGGACAGCCTCAATGTTTGTGAACCTGAAATTAAATAAAATTAATAAAATATTAATTAGTTGTTCCTAAATTATGTTATAAGTATATATAAAAAAAAACTAAAATCTAAACACACTGACATTGAAAAGTCATCCTTTCATTGTGTCTGATACTTGCGGGTGAATTGATCCCGCTGTGAAGGCACGCCACCTCTGCGCTGTGAAACTGCGCTAGAAGAGGCAGCATCACAAGTTGGCACAGGTGCCTCTACGTGATCAGCACCTAAAGATAAGTCATCTTCGCTACTAGAAGAACTAGCTGCAACCGTCTGCTGACGACGTGTGGTTGATTTCATTATACACATCTACATAAATTTATACAAATTTATCACAAACAGAAAATCTTATATACAACCTAACATCTATAGAAATTTAACATCTATATCTATATGTTTTCAACTAACATCTATATAAATACATAAATGACAATTAAAATTAATGAAAATAATAAAAAAAACATAAAAACTTAAATAATTATTGCAATAGAAACAATAAAATAATTAAATTTTCATTCTAAACATTTACATAAATTTATACGAATAATTACATAATTACAATCGATTATTTAAAAAAATTCGGCAGCACCACCCATATACTGGAGACTACCCACAGTTTTCAAACCTGCAAATATTTACAATAATCACAAACCAATTGGAAAATCTTATATACAACCTAACATCTATAGAAATTTAACATCTATATATTTTCAACTAACATCTATATAAATTCATAAATAACAATTAAAATTAATCGAAATAATGCAAAACATAACAAGCAATAATATAATAAAATTAATATAAAATAATTAAATTTAATTCTATATTTCAATTAACATTTTAAAGGTAAATTCAACAATAACAATTCAAATTTAACAAAATTTTCAATTATTATGGCAATACAAAAAATAAAATAAATTGAACAAATAAAAAGAAAAAACTAAAGACTTTAGGAATGAAAAATGTTTACCTTAATAGTGTGTTGATTTTAAGATTTTATCTACAAACAATACACAAAACAAAAAACACAAAAAAATAATCATTATTAAAATTAAAAAAAAATACAAAGATAAAGAAAGGAGAATCATACCTTTTAATATGTTGAAAACTACAATCAAAATTAACAATAACAATGAAATGAGAAAAATGAGAAACGTAGAAGAGAAGAGAAGATGAAGAAGGAGGAACAGAGAAAAAACGAACCACGGAGTGAGGGTGCTGGGTTTTATACTGCAATTTTAGCGACGGCAATTAAAATAATATTTTCTTGGGTAGTGGCATTAATTTTCATCGGTATTTTTTAAATTTCGCACTATATTTTTAAAAGTTCCTCCAGATTTTTCGAAGTCCGTCGGTAAATAGGTCTCAGAGCACGCGCGCATTGGATTTGCAGCTTCTGTCGGTGATACTGTCGGTAAATGTAATGACCGACCTAGTAGTCTGATAGTCGCACGCATTGAGAAAATATTTTCTTATCTTTTTTTGTTTAATGTAGGTGATGATTCGAGGTCAAATTTTTTTGAGCAGAAGAAAAATGATAAGAATCAATAAGCACCACTAAATAATCTATTAGAGGTGTCAATTGGTTCAATTCTATTAGAGGTGTCAATTGGTTCAATTACAAGGTAAAGGGACAAGAAGATTAAAATAGCATTCAATGTGTCAATTCAAAATATTTAGGTCAACTCAAGTATCAAGATGAGTTCAAGAGATGATTAGGATTTAATTAATATAATCCAATTACCAAAGAGTTAGGAAAGCCTAATAGCTTGTGGATTGGGCAAGAAAACTTGGTAGCTTGTGGATTGGACAAAAAAAAGTGATTTTGAGCTTATTTTTTCTAAGCACAGTTTCACACTAAAAAATATAAATTTTGATCCGATTATTAAATCAAGCTAAACTTTTTTCAAAAGATTATGCAAGCCTTGTTTCGTATAAGATTAAAATATCATAGTGATAGGATATCAATAAGGCTTTGCGATAAAGTCTAGAATCTACTGTTTAGGAATTGCATAATTTTTCTAGTTGGTTTAAGATTATTTTTTTATTTTATTTAGAACTTTTTTGTTATTTTTTAAAGCTTGTTTAGAATATTTTACCTAGTATAAATAAAGTTATTTAATTTTTTTTAGACTTAGTTTATTCATAAATAATATTGTATATGTGCGACGTTGCTCATACTTTTGGTTCTTCATTAAACTTTTCAGGACTTATCAAAAATTAATTATTTTTATAACATTCATCTTTACACTTTTTATTCTTGATTTTTTATAATTAATGGAATGAGATCTTTCATCCAATAACTTTAATTCCTTTAATTTAGGTAATCATTAAGTCTGAGTTTTTTATAAATTTGATTTTAGTTTTTTAGGGTTATTTTTGATATTGATTATGAGTTTAGGTTATTATTTTATGGGTTTACATTAGTCAATTTTAGCTTTCTTTATTGATTTGCCTAAAAACTATTATTAAATAATCATTACTTTTAATCAAATCAAATGACATACAGATGAAATATTTGTATTATAAACAAATGCACTTGATGATTTTGAAACCGAAGATACTTTGACGAAAAAGTTTTTTTTTTCATGGGATCAAATCTCAAGCCACTTTTTTCAAACATGCATCTTTAATTTTCTAAGAGGTGGTTTAGGTTATCTCCTTCTTGTATGAACTTGGTCAAACAAGACGTGCAAATTCTCGGAAGGAACCGATGATTTAGATATGAAACTTAGCAAGTGAGGTAGCTTTTTCAAACCAATATTTATTTTCAACGAGGCATCCTTTTTTCTCGTTGTTGAATTCAAGTTCTTAATTTCTTTAGCCATTTTTTCTCAAGGAACCGACGCTACTAAGCATGTCAAGTTTCCTTTTCAAACAAACATTCATTTTCGACAAGGCATCCTTTTCTTTTGGCAAGATCTCAAGTTTTTTTTTTTAAAAAAAAACATAAATCAAGTTTTTTTTTTCTTGCATGTTCTTGTGAAATTATCATGCAATTCTTCAAAAGTATTTTTCAATTCTTCACAGGAAATATCATTTTCAAAGTTTATTACCTAGCTAGATGTGATCATCGTCATTATATAGAGAAACAATTCACATCTAGCAAGTTTAAAAGTGTGGTTGCATTTATTTTTCAAAGTGCTTTACATTTAGAAATTTATTAAAATAATTTTTTTATTTTAAAAAAATTATTTTAAATATTAACATATCAAAATGATCTAAAAACACTAAAATAATATTAATTTAAAGTTAAAAAATAAAAAAAATTTAAAACATAAAAATAAACAGAATGTTCCAGAAGGTATTAGGTGTTTATAGTTACGTTGCATGCCTCTGCGGATTGTCCTTACTTTTAATTGTGTGGCTCTATATTATTGGCTTTTCAATTAAATGATTGATTTGGTCTCAATTGTGAATTAGTTTTGTTGTTTTAGTTAAAATAAAGGTGCATGAATACTCCAATGTGTTTGAATTCTTATGCATTGATCACCTGGGCTTAATTAGTGTTCTAGCTGGACCGTTTTGGTCCTGCAAGTTTATTTTAGCCCAAACAATTATGTCATAAAGCTAATTGTTTGAAGCAGTGAAAAGTTACGAATTATGGGAAAAGTGATGAATTATGGCTTCAAAGTCTTACCCCTCTATGGCGGACCCGGTACGAGCATGGATTAGTATGGACCAATATCGGATATCGCATGATTTATGATGAGCCTGCCAATTCATGTTAATAAAAAATAATAATGAGTCCATTCAATTATAAACTATTCCATTTCGTTATATCATATTCTTTTTCGGTCTGAAACCGGTTTAACTGCAAGTTGAAAGCTCTAGCAGATTCGCAGCCAAATATAGAACATAATAGATAAAAGATAGATAGCCCGTGTGCTGTTGTAAGTTGATTGGTAAACAATATAAATTATTATTGTAATGCTAGTTACGAGTTAAATTTGTAAATATTTTAATATTTAAGTTAAACTTGGTAATATATCACGTCCAAACAACTTGAATCTGATAATCATTCTAAAATTAAGAAACTTAGGCTAAGTTACTTGGTTTTGGTATCCTGCCAGACCCAAGTTAGATTTAAGTTATTTGAGTCTGACGTCCAAATAACTTGGATTTGACGACCATACTTAACAAAAGAGCCTAATTAATAATAATAAAAATAATAATATTTATAGTGATTTTTTTATTAATAATAATAATTTTCAATCTTACTCTTCAAATTAAATCTATGATTTTTTTCAACAGTAATAATATTTGTTTTTTAAATTTATTAATAATAACAAAAATAATAGTATTTATAATATTAAACATACCTGACTCAAGTTCTTATATTTTTTAATTTTACCATTCAAATCAAATCTATGGTTTTTTCTTCAATAGTAATAATATATTTTTTTCAAATTTAATAAGAATAATAATAATTATTATTATTTTTAATTTTACTCTTCAAATCAAATCTATGGTTGTTTTTCAATAGTAATAATATTTTTTTCCAATTTTATTAATAATATTAATAATAATGAAAAAAAAATAATATTTGTAATATTAATAATAATATTAAACATGTCTGACCCAAGTTATTATTGTTTTTTATTTTATCCTTAAAATCAAATATATGATTTTTCTTCAATAGCAATAATTTTACTTTTCAAATTTAATAATAATAATAATAATAAAAAGAAGAAGAAGAATACTAATAATATTAACATTAATAATAATAAATATAAACACTTGGGTATAGCATCACTTTCCAGACCTAACTAATTTGGATCTGGAGCTCCTGTTAGGTCCAAGTAGCCAAACTCACTGCTGGATCCAAGTTACTTGGGCTTTGCGCTCCTGCTGAACTTAAGTTACTTGATCCCGTGCTCTTGTCGGACCCAATTCACTTGGACCTTTCACCCTGCAGAACCAAAGTAGCTTGGGTGTGGCGCCACCGCCGAACCCAAGTTACTTAGGTCTAGCGCTTCAGCCGGACCCAAGTTACTTCGGTCTGGCTTCTTTACTGGATCCAAGTAACAACAACAACAACAACAACAACAATAATTTTTAATTTGACCTTTCAAATCAAATATATAGGTTTTTTTTCAATAGTAATAATATTTTTTTTTCAATTTTATTAATAATATTAATAATAATGACAATAATAATATTTATAATATTAATAAGAATATTAAACATGTCTGACCCAAATTCTTATACTTTTTAATTTTATCATTCAAATCAAATCTATGATTTTTCTTCCATAGATTAATAACAATAATTATTAATAATAGGAATAAGAATAATAAAATTAATATTAATAATGATAAATATTAACACTTGTGTATGGCATTACCTTTCAGACCCAAGTAACTTGGGCCTGACATCTCTACCAAAACCAAACAACAAAATTTTTTTAATTTTACCTTTAAAATAAAATATATGGTTTTTTTTCAATAGGAATAGTTTTTTTTAAATTGTATTAATAATATTAATAATAATGACAATAATAATATCTATAATATTAATAATATTATTAAATATGTCTGACTCAAGTTCTTATAGTTTTTAATTTTACTCTTCAAATCAAATCTATGGTTTTTCTTCAACAACAATAATATTTTTTTAAAATTTAATAATAATAATAATAATAAAATAATAATAATAACACTTGGGTATGACATCAACATCCAGACTCAAGTAACTTGCTTGATCTAAGTACCAAGTTACTTTGGTCTGGCATTTTTACTGGACCCAAGTAACAACAACAACAACAACAATAATTTTTAATTTTATCTTTTAAATCAAATATATGTTTTTTTTTCCAATAGTAATAATATTGTTTTTTCAATTATATTAATAATAATGAAAATAATAATATTTATAATATTAATAATAATATTAAACATGTTAGACCCAAGTTCTTATAGTTTTTAATTTTACCCTTCAAATCAAATCTATGGTTTTTCTTCAATAGTAATAATATTGTTTTTTTAAATTTAATAATAATAATAATAACAATAATAATAAAAAGAACAATACTAATAAGAATAATATTAATAAGAATAATTCTAATAATATTAACATTATTAATAATAAATATTAACACTTGGGTATTGCATCACCTTCTAGATGTAAATAACGTGGGCTCACAGTCTCACACCATTTCTAAACCTATATAACTTGAACCTTGTATCCAAGCTAGACCGAAGTTACATAAATCTGGCTTCTTTTCCGCGTCCAAGTAACAATAATAATAGCCAAAATTAAGGCGATGGTCCTAGTCAATTTCAGCAGCCACATCCAACCGAACCCTCTGAAATCAAGCAAAATCCAAATCTAATAACCGAAATAAGCAATCAAGCACAGTGAGAAGGAGCTTACCTGCCTAGAAAGAAGCCACACAGTAACCCACCAAGTCTCTAGGACCGAAAGGAAGGACAAACACGCCGTGCAAAACCAACCCAAATCAAACCCCACTGTACCAGCCTATGAGCTACATCAGAACGATTCTGTCTGCCAGAAGAAAGAAAGAAATGATTTCGTGGACTGCATCAGTAACAGTAGATGCACGCAGAAAGAAAGAAACGACGTGAAAAAAATGATGGGAAAGTCCTGAGTTGTCGAAAAGGACGTGTGGCAGAAGAAAGAAAGAAAAACGATGTGAATAATGTTGGGTGCAAGTGTGAAAGCTATTTCTAATTGGTTTTTAGTTTTAGTTCATAGAATTGCAAGATAGATATTGAAAAAAAAAAATTATACTTCGAGTAATGCCAAACTAAGGGAAAAAAAACAAGTTTATGGAATAAAATTTTGTATTCGTTATTGATGTTGAATTAAGTATAAAGCTAAAAGATATGATGTTTTTACTATTTTCATCTTCAGTTTATATTTTTTTTTAAAATTGTAAATTGAAATAGTTAATTTTTTAAAATAATTTTTATTTTGATTTTTAAATTTATTTTTTAATTGAGCCCCTTTCATCATAAATTAGAACTCAATTACATCTTTTTTTTTTTTATGAGAGTGAGGGTTTAATTAAAAAATAGAGAATTGAAATGAAAAACACGGTAAAATAGATGGCTTTTCTGCAATTTATTTAAAAAGTTTTTTTATCCCTCTTCTTTTTAAGTTATTAGATAATTGATCCCTTTAATTTTAAAGGAATATATTTTAGTAGCAAATTTCATTTCACTCTTGTTTTAGTCCTTTTTTTTTAAAGGAGAGAGCAAGGGTCGATAGATTCCAGTTTAGAAAAAAAAGTTATAGTTGGTGAAGATTGCGGCCGCCACATCAATCGATTTTTATATTAAATGATTCCATATGATAAGAGGAGTTAAGATTAGATGTTATTTTACCTTGAAAACACATAAAAAAATATATCTAAGCTTTAAAAGATTTTTTTTATTTCAGATTGATTTTTGCATTTGTTTTGACGCCATGAATTAATTTATCAAGATTTGTACAGTGTTTCTTAGATATTTTGAGTCAAAAATAGTTAAAAATTAGTTTTTTATTAAAAAAAAAAAACCCATTTTTCAGGCCACACTAACTAATAGACTAGTGGGGAAAGGGCTTAAAACCAGCTCTAGAAAAAGAGCGAAGGGAGGAGGCGGGTCACGTACTATTGATAGCTAGAGAAGCTAGCTTTGAAACATAGAGAGGAATTTTCAACTTACAAATGCTCTATTTGAAAGGTTCTGTATCAGAGCTTTAAACATGCATTGAGAAAGTAGTTCAGGTGTAATTTGTGGCTGGAATTTGGTCTGATTTTTTTTTCAGGTTATTATAGGTGGACGATGCATTCACTTAAAACGATTATAGGCTAAGCGCGTGGGCCTCAACTTATAGGCCCACACGCGGACCCTTTCTCTGTAAGATAGGTATATAGCCTGCCCTCATTTTTTTTAAATTGTTTTTTTGATAGAAATTCATTCCTCTGTAGGATGCAAATTTAGAATATTATCCTCTTTTTAAACAATTCACCCCAATTGTCGTTTTTTCCCATAATATATTTTATACTCGCCCCTTTTCAATTATTATGGAATGATCATTTTTTAATTGCTTGAAGTTCCTACTCTTTTTTCTTTCAGAATTAAATTGCTACAATGCTTATAATTATAAAACAACACTTAACTTCGTCTAAGAGTTTTTTTTTAAATCACTTTTAATTGGTTGACTTCAAGCGATTAATCATCATTTTAGAGGCAATTTCATCTTTTGTTTAATTTTAATATTAATTAAAATTTTGTTTCTCTAGTTTCATCCATCAATGTTTAATTGGTTGAGAAATAGATTTTATGAATGGTTTTTTTTTTATTGTTTTAATTAGAGTTATCATGATCTCAAATAAATATCTATTTTATAATTGATGCTCGATTTTTAAGCATCTAATTCCTATCATTTAAGCAAGTAAAATTTGTTTAAAAAAAATTATTAAACCCAATTAAATTCATGAACCGAGTCACGTGTGACCGAGTTCATCAAATATATCGTCGTCTTAATACTTTTTTTTAAAAAGTCTTGGTTTTTTTTATAAGTTCATCTATGTTTTTGTTAGTCATTTGGATTTTCTTTGAACCTATTACATCAACTAATTTATATCGGGTTAACTTTTATATACATGGTTTAGTTGAAAATTCACGCCATGCAAGTAGCCAGGTCAAGAAATTTCAAGATTTACCTGCTTGGCCAGGATTGCCATAAAATCTCCACACTCTTGGTATTTATTTTATATATTTTTTTTAAAAAATTAGCCTAATCGGTGGTAAAACGTGTGCCAATATATAGAATAGTGGATAGCACAAGCATGAGAAATAAAAAAAAAAAGATAAGAAAGAAAGTAGGAACTGAATAATTTACATGGAGAGGAGCTAATAATGGTAAACACTACATGGTTGTTGGGTTTTATGGAGGAGTGACGCTCTCCATCTCATTGCACCCTCTGATGTTGACCTGCACCATGCTGCTCATCCTGTTTTCTCCATTGATTACCTCGCAGCACTGTCTACGTGGTGCCTGAAAGTCCAATTATTTATGGAAACGTGTTAGACACTTATGAGATAAAATATCAGACAACCAATGTTTTCCATTCAGCAAATCAAATATTCAGTGCCATCTTTTCATGTCTCTAGCACCAATCGCGCATAAATTGTAGTGGCACACAATACCAAATAGAAAAAGAAAAAAAAATGGAGATGCGTTTTGTTCATGCAATGTACATTCCTTAGCGCGGGTCCCCGTTTTAAACCCTATTGAAAATTCAGAACTCGTTGAATAAATAGTGAGCCACCCAATCCATACGCCACATAGCATGCTAATTACGTCAGAATCTTGACCTAACAGACCCACCGAGTCTCCTGACTGAGTAATTGGACCTTTCTTTCTTGATTTCTGGAATTAACTATCAAGCATTTTGCCCTTTCAATGCCACTTGGCAACTAATACGGGCATTGTAAGGACGACGGTCTACCAAATTAACGGTCCACTTTTCCTACCTTGAATTAAGGATAGAGCTAGACAATTTTGTCCTAACAGATCCACCAAATTGAAAGCACATTGATTTTCATCTTCAATGCTCTTAAGCTTTTTCAAAGAACGCTGAAAGCGAGGCTAACAGATTAAGAGAAGAGTAGCTCACCATATTCCAAATGTCAGGTTTCAATGATGTGGATGTTATGACATTGACCAACTGGACGGCATAAACGGGAGCATAATCAGGCCGATCGCAAACTTTATCTAACTCATCCTCGGACCTTTTATACGTTGTCAAGGTACCATCCCCAAATCTTTCAACACGATCCAAGAAATAAACAACCGGTCTTAGACACGGGTCAACATTCATGGGTCGGGTGTTAAATGTGAACGGTCCTTCGCTCCATCTCCTCCATGTTCGAAACGTTCTAAACACTGTTTGTAGCTGCATTGCCGTCAGTAGAGCAGGATACAACTGTATGGTGTAACCCCAAGATGCTGAAACAGACCAATTACGCGTCAAATCGTAGCAGAAACTATATTGTAAAGTCCGACCCGGATCCGTTTTATAAGCAGTGATTAACTTGTTGACAGAGTCAAAGCGGCTCAGCCCTGGAAATATTGACTGGACGTAGTCTAGATGGTGCAAGGACACCAATGGCGCCAATGGGTGCGCTGCTAGTAAACCATATGGATCTCCTCTTATATCAACCTGTAATTAATCATCATCCTTTTTAATTAATCAACTAAATCGTAATGGAAATCTTACACTACAGCATAGCATACTGTACTTTCCATAATTTTCCTATGTAGTGATCAATGTTGATTGTTTTTTTTTGTCTTTTTTAGCCTTACACATGTTAGTTAAAAAAAAAAAAAAGTAGATGTAACGAAAGTAAAAATTATCACGGGATTAATCATATCATTTTGGAAAAAGCAAGAAAATAACCTGATGGAACCCAAGCTCTTTAGTAAGAGGAACCCCAATCTCACTTATGCAACCCTGAACTTTCTGATCGGAACCGTAAAACGATGCATATCGATCAAGGCAGCCATCCAAAACCCTAACGAGCTCTTTCGCTAGAGGATAACTAATAGCAAAGCCGCCGCCACCGTAGGCCATGGTATATGAATGTATGGCATCTTGCTCAACACTCTCTGAATTGCCGCCAATGTAATACATCTGATTATGATCGTACTTTGCTAATACCGTTACCAAATTCTCTATGAAGAACACTGTATCATCATCTCCCATGACCAGCCATCTCACATTTTCCAGTCCTAACTCAAAGCTCTCCTTGACTATCCTCGCAATTCGTAGCGCTGACCGAGAGCCATACGAGCAGGTGTACTTGAACCGCGACGTATCGGCAGAGACTTTGTACGGCGGTGAGGTTAATGGCCATGTGTCATTCCCCGGAGGGTTCTGGTCGAGCCAAACATAGCCACGGGTGATGTTAGGCATCCACCATACCTCAGTGTAGTGTCTGCGCTTATTCCACGTCTTTGCAGAGCCACCAATGCCGAATAAAATGTGGGAAATATTTGTCTTCTCATAGCTATAACCGGAAACCTCACCGTTTATTATCTTCCGGTGATCAGAGATTAATATCTTATTGCATTCAGGGCAAGGTAGCCGTTGAGATGGATTAAGGAAGGAGTAGAAGACGAGGGAGATTGAAACGACGGTACAAATAGCTATAGTTGCTTTTAGGAATAAAGAGAAGACATCACTGACTTTTAGTGTTGGCAAAACCAGGAATTTCCAGGCTTTGAAGGGGTCTTGATCAATTGGAGATGGCATCTTTTTCCCTAAAAGATAAGAGTTTCAGGGGATAGCGGGTTTTTTTACTTCTTTTTTTTAATAAAGAAGGAAATAAGGAAGAATTCTTAGCGAAGTAGATGACCACTTTAGTTTTTGTCGCTTGAAGGTTTCCTTTTTAAAGGGGATATTTTGAAGCAAAAATCTATGAATTGGCCAGAAGGACGAGAGAAAGGAAAGATTCTGGTCAAGGTAATAACAAAGAGGAGATAATAACCACAAAGCTCTCTTTATTTAATTATCTCTTCAACTAACAGATCAGAACTGAGAGGCATAACTGTGTTTGGGATGGTTAATTCGTCAAATTCGAATCATATAGGTATTTGGCAACGGAGAAGTGACAGGCACAACTATTTGTGGGAGGGTTAATTCGCTAATTCAAATCGGGTATTTGACAGAGTTTTATCGTACATAATTTTAAAATTTAGTCCGGTTTAGTAAGTTAATCAAGGAACCGGTTAATCCGGAACTGAAACCGAATCAGATTAAAAAAAATAGAAAAAATTATGATTTGGTATGGTCTGATTTGGCTAGTTAACTTGAAAAAACCTGGTCAAAAACTCAGTTGTAACCAATTGATTTTTGTTTTTTTACTAAAATAATATAGTTTTGAACTTTTTTTTTAAAATTAGAATTAATCTAACCCTTCTAATAATCCAATTAAAATTCTTAACCCGAGTTTTGAACCTGATCGGTCACTTAATCGAGTTTAAAAATTATAGTACCAGATCTTCGAGGGTACGCCATAGACATGGGCGGGTCTATCACGATGTACTTTTATTTTTGTTCAGAAGAAAAGGAAAAAAACAGAATTAACTAAAAAATATACTTAAGTTAGCAAAATTTAAAACTTATTTCTTAAAATGGCTCATTTTTATAGGACGCGTAAGTCACACATGCACGATCCACCTAATGCACTGCATCATGAATACCATCGAACTAGAACAGAGGCTTTTCGGCCCTTCCGTATAAAATAATTCACTTACTATATAACAAAACGTTTATCATCATATATAATATAAAAATAATAGATTTATTAAATGTTATAAAAACTAATGCACATCAATTTATTACATCTCAATTAATGAGGTATGTAACTCATTGGATTACATGGATATCTCATATACACTCCCATCAATTTTTTTCTTTCCCAGCCTCTTTTTTTTTTAAATAATTAAAATTTAACTCTTTTTAAAATATTTCTTTTAATTTGCCCCCCTACTTTTTTCTTCTTGCTCCGCCTCTAACTCCCATGTCACTATAATAAATTATCATGTTATGTTGATGTTATGTCATTTCATGTTATATACATATCTATATCAATAACAAGAGAAGGAGAAAGTGAGAATAAAGGGAAAAGAAAAAAAGAAGGTTTCTACCAATTTTAATTTGATTGGACGCATAGGTTGTCTACATGTCTAGGTGCGTCGTGCAACCTATACATCTCATAAAACTATATTATTATAGAAAATAAGTTTTCAAGTGTGCTAGTTAGGATATGTTTTTTAATCAATAAGCTAGTTTTGAAAAACAAATCAAAATATAAATTACTTTATTAAGTCTAATTTAACGTTTTAGAGTTAGCACTACCAGAAAACCGGAGAAAAGCAACGGCATTACCGACGGAATATTTCCATCGATAATATATACCGACGGAAATAATTCCGTCTCCAAATCTGTCGGTATATACCGACGGTTTTGCCGACGGAGTATACAGTTCGTCTGGAAATACGCAACGGCATGTTGATGTCAGACGATTTTACCTTGCCGACGGAGTATACAGTTCGTCTGGAAATACGCAACGGCATGGTGACGTCAGATGATTTTACCGAGGGATTCAAACTGAGATAGCCGTACAGTGACGTGGCGCTTTCACCGACGGCATCACCGATGGAATCACCGACGGAATAATTCCGTCGGTGATTCCTTCGGAAAAAACCATTATATACCCCCATCTGCCGACACTCTCTTCCTCTATTTCTCCTTCTTCTTTCCCATCCCACCTCTCCCCTCCCAAACTGCAGCCAAACACCCATCCCAAACTCTCCACTATTCTCAACATGAGCACTCAAGTTTCTTATATCTTGTACGTGGTCACAATATCCGTTTCTTGTAGATTTTATCATTTTTTTTTAAGTAAATCTATCCTTTTTAGTTTTAATATTTAATTGTGAATTTTATTGTTTTAGTATATGTATTTTGTTAATGTTTGTACTTGTTTAATTGTTATTTGTCAAAGAAACTTGTAGTATGAATGTATAATTTTGTAGTTGTTATAGTTTGTTTTAGATTTTGTCAAATTATATTTGTTTGTAAATTGTTGAAATTTTGTTTGAATTACACCGAATTAAATGTGTCGTTGTGATGAAATAAATAATTAATAGCTTGTTTAAGTGTCTTGTTTAATTGTTATCAATTATATTTCGAAGTTGTGATTAATTCTGTAAATTTATATATGTATAAATTTGTATGTATGAACGTTGATAGTTGATAGTTGATAGTTGATAGTTGATAGTTGATAGTTGATAATTGATAATTGATAATGAATATTTAACATAAGTGTTGTTTTAGTTTGTTGGATAATGTCGGGGAAAACCAATATTTTTGTTATGTTTTATAGAGGTTCAATAGAAGTCATGGATGATCGTTCATGGATGTATCGGGACTCACCCCAAGGATTGCGGAGGATGGATTATTGTAACGGTGTCTAGGGTTTTATTAATTTTGTAACATCTATTCCGAGGAATTTTACTGATGGCGGTATTAGGTGTCCATGCAGGAAGTGTAAAAATTTAAAGTTTCTGCATCAAGATGTTGTAACGATGCATCTTCTAACCAAAGGGTTCATGGAAGATTACATGTGTTGGTATGCTCACGGAGAACTATTTGTTCCTGATGAGAGCATGGAAGAACAGGTAGTTGGGTCAACTTCTAGTGCTAGTAACATGCATGAAGTTGAAAATGAGAACAGTAATCCTTACAGGAATATGGTTATGGATGCAATGAGAATGAGTGAAGCTAATGTCAGGGAATGTCCAATCGTAGAAGAAGAACCTATATGCGCAGCAAAGAAGGTTTTTTGATCTGTTGAGAGATTTTGACGAACCATTATAGGATGGCTGCACGAACCACAGTAAATTATCAGTCGTAGCACAGGTGTTCACCATCAAGTCAGATCACGGGTTGAGTGAGGCCGGTTATGACAAGATTATTGAATGGGCGATAAGCATTTTACCTGAAGGGAACAGTTGAAAGAGAACTTCTATCTTGCCAAGTCCATGATGAAACCCCTCGGTTTAGGATACCGGGAAAATTGATATATGCCCCAACTTCGCATGTTATACTACCTTAAAAATCTTTGAGATGACCGAGTGCATGACATGCGGGCATTCCCGTTACAAACCCGTAACCGGTAGAGGGAAGACTCTCGTGGCATATAAAAAACTTAGATACTTCCCAATCACACCTAGGCCGCAGAGGTTATTCATGTCACCAAGGAGCTGCGAGCACATGACATGGCACCAATCACACCATACGGTTGATGGAGTGATGGTTCATCCTTCTAACGGTGAAGCCTGGAAACACTTTAACAGTATGCATCCTCCCTTTTCAGCTGAATCAAGAAACGTGCGTCTTGGGTTGTGTACAGACGGATTCAACCCATTCGGGTAATTTGCTGCTCCTTATTCTTGTTGGCCGGTCATACTGACGGTTTATAACTTGCCACCGGGGATGTGTATGAGGCCGGAGTTCATGTTTTTATCTATGGTCATACCAGGTCCGAGCAGTCCGGGGCGGAATATAGATGTTTGTCTTCGTCCGTTGATTGATGAGTTGACGCAGTTGTGGTCCTCTGGAGCTTTGACTTATGACATCTCGAGGAAACAAAATTTTGTTATGAGAGCGGCTTTGATGTGGACTATCAATGATTTTCCAGCTTATGGAATGGTTTCTGGTTGGAGCACGCATGGAAAGCTAGCATGTCCATATTGTATGGAGAACAACAAGGCATTCACGCTAACAAACGGGGGTAAAGCTTCTTTTTTTGATCGTCACCGTCGTTTCTTGCCACATAACCATAGGTACAGAAAGAACAGAAAAGATTTCTTTGTTGGCAGAGTTGAAAATGATGTTGCACCCCCGCGTCTTTCCGGTGAAGAATTGTTTGATGTTGTGTCAGAGTACGGTGAAATTGTGTTTGGTCTCCAATCAGGTAAGCAGAAGTTTCCTGGTTTTGGTTTGACCCATAATTGGGTGAAGCGAAGTATATTTTGGGAGCTTCCTTATTGGAAGACCAATCTTCTCCGCCATAACCTTGACGTCATGCACATTGAAAAGAACGTGTTTGAGAACATTTTCAACACCGTCATGGATGTGAAGGGGAAGACAAAGGACAACATCAAGGCTAGATTGGATGTAGCGCTGTTCTGTAACCGTAAAAATATGGAGTTGGTTTGTGATGGGTCACGGGTCACAAAACCAAGAGCAAGCTTCGTGCTAGAGAAAAACGCACAACTACTAGTCTACAAATGGCTTAAGAGTCTGCGTTTCCCGATGGACATGCCTCGAACATATCAAGGCTGGTTAATACGGAGGAATGCAGATTATATGAAATGAAGAGTCATGACTGCCATGTGTTTATGCAAACACTCATCCCATTAGCTTTTCGTGATTTGTTGCCAAAGGGGATATGAGATGCACTAACGGAGATTAGTCATTTCTTCAGAGACATATGCTCCAGCCAAGTTGAATGTTGATCACATTGAAAGGCTTGAAAAGAATATCGTCGAGACAATATGCAAACTTGAGATGATATTCCCTCCATCATTTTTTGACTCAATGGAGCATCTACCCGTACATTTACCGTTTGAGGTAAAAGTTGGAGGACCGGTCCAAGATCTGGATGGATGTATCCATTCGAGAGGTTAGATATTACAGTTGCTATGACATTTATAATTAAATGTTTTTGTTTTTATTTTAATGTTTTTAATTGATAATTTTTTTAATATATATATATATATATATATATATATATATATGTATATATATATATATATATATATGCAGGTACTTGTTCAATCTTAAAAAAAAGGTTAAGAACAAGGCGCATGTTGAGGCGTCAATATGTGAGGCGTATATTGTTGAGGAGATCTCAACATTTATCTCATACTATTTCGAACCTCATTTGAGAACGAGGATAAACCGTGTTCCACGGCATGATGATGGTGGTGAAGTGCATTCAAGTGGGAACTTGTCAATATTCTCCAATCCTGGACGACCCACACCTAAAAATGCCGTGAGGGGAAGATATTTGTCTGAAATAGAGTTCAGACAAGCACACAATTATGTCCTATTTAACTGTGATGAGTTGAGACCTTTTATTAAGTAAGTAGATGTTCGACTTAAACTTTGTCAAGAGTGTACTATTTATGTTTTGTGATACCATACACTCATATATTTTGGAACAACCTTGCAGGCAACATCGACGATACTTACTGTCCAATAACTCACAGCTGACCGAATCCCAGATCTTTCAATTACAAGATGAACAATTTGCCATGGTTTAGAACACATGTAAGTCCTAGCACAAACTCATTATCTCTTGCAATGTAATTAATTGTAGTCAATGTTACATAATATCCGTTTATTGATTATTATTGTATTTAATTTACAAGCTAGGTTTATCAAATGGGAGGTAGTCTTTGCTATTTCACTGTCTTTACTATGTCTGGGCCCTGAAAGAAAAGTCAAGTGCTATAATGGATATTTTGTCAATGGATATGTCTTTCATACTGAAGAATACGGGCATGGAAGAAAGACATACAACAACGGTGTTTGTATTAAGGGATCGACTTCTAGTGAGTTTGAAGTTGACTACTACGGTAGATTGGAAGAGGTCATCGAACTGCAATATCATAGCGAGCAAAATAGAGTGTTTTTATTCAAATGCTATTGGTATGACACAACCGACAGAGGAATCAGAGTAGATCCTCACTATGGTCTCGTTGAAATCAATTCAAAAGCTAGACACCGCAACGTAAACGACGTCTTTGTTTTCGCAAAGCAATGCCAACAAGTTTATTACACATACACCCCTTCCTTTGGAAAGGACCGATCAAGAGTTGATTGGTTATCTGTTTTAAAAACAAAACCCAAGGGTTGTGTCGAGGTTGTTCAGGATGAGAACGAAGACACAAGTGTGACAGATGAAGTCTTTCAAGCTAGTGAGTTGGTTGAACCATACCGAGTTGCTCCGTCGATTGACTTAGAAGAAAATTCGAATTTTCATGTTTTCAACAATAGTCTTGTTGATGTTGACGCAGAGGAGTTGAATGTTGTTCTGAGCTCTACTAGTGGAAAAAAGAATGTTGTTGAAGAAGATGATAACGAAATTGAAGAGTGCGATGAAGCTGATGATAACAATTCAATAGAGGACAAATATGAAAATTCCGACTAACTAAACATGTTATAAAACCTGATTTTTATAATGTAATAATTTGAAACATGAAATATTTATTCTTCTTTAAGGGTCAGCCTTTGTTATTGTGTTGTGTGTGCTGTAAGATTGCAATTCAGGATTTTTTGAGAGGGTTACATAAAAAAAATAAGAAAAATTTACCTTTTCACCGACGGATATACCGACGGAATATAACCCGTCGGTATTTCACAGAGAGTTGCAAAAAAATTACGGGATTTTGCCACATTCACCGACGGATTGCCGATGGATTTTCCGACGCTAATACCGACGGAATCACCGACGGGTTGTCGCACGCATGTCTGACACGTGTCCGTCTGCACTATCACCGACGGCATTCCCGACGTTTAATACCAACGGCATTACCGACGGACCACGCATGTCTGACACGTGTCCGTCTGCACGAATACTGACGACATTTTCGACGGAATTGCCGATGGATCGAAAAGTTTGGCGGGATTTTTGATTTTTTTGGTGCGCATTTCAATTAATTTCCGATGGAATTACCGACGGAAATTAATTGCACCAACAGTAATTAATTTCCGTCGGTAATTCCGTCGGAAATTAAGCTATATATACCGCCCCCCCGGGCACCTTCTCTTCTTCTCACTTTCACTTTCACTTCTCCTCTCCTGTTCTCCCTTTCTCTTCTCCCTTGCTCTTCTCCTCTTCTCCCTTTCTCTTCTCATTTATATTTAGCTTTTAGAAGGATTTTATTGTTTTGGTGGTAGTTTTAAAAGGTATGTATTTATTTTTCTTTATCTTTGTATTTTTTTTATTTTAATTATGATTATTTTTTTTGGTGTTCTTTGTTTTGTATATTGTTTGTAGATAAAATCTTAAATTCAACACATTATTAAGGTAAGCATTTTTTATTCCCAAATTTATTTTGAATTGATATAATGTTTTTTAGTTTTGTGTATTGTTTGTTAATTTTGTGTTTATGTTGTGTGTTGTGTAGTGTTTTTCAGTTTTTTTAATTTTATTTATTAATTTTAGTTTTTTAGTTTTGATATTATTGTTTGTATTGCTATAATTGTTATTGTTGAATTTATGTTAAAAATATTAGTTTATAAATATAATTGTTATTGTTGATTTATTTTAAAAATGTTAATTTATATATATAGAATTGCATTTAATTAGTTTATCTTAATTTAGGATATTATTGTTTGTATTGCTATAATTGTTATTGTTGAATTTATGTTAAAAATGTTAGGTTATAAATATAATTGTTATTGTTGATTTATTTTAAAAATGTTAATTTATATATATAGAATTGCATTTAATTAGTTTATCTTAATTTAGGATATTATTGTTTGTATTGCTATAATTGTTATTGTTGAATTTATGTTAAAAATGTTAGGTTATAAATATAATTGTTATTGTTGATTTATTTTAAAAATGTTAATTTATATATATAGAATTGCATTTAATTAGTTTATCTTAATTTAGGATATTATTGTTTGTATTGCTATAATTGCTATTGTTGAATTAATGTTAAAAATGTTAGTTTATAAATATAATTGTTATTGTCGATTTATTTTAAAAATGTTAATTTATATATATAGAATTGCATTTAATTAGTTTATCTTAATTTAGGATATTATTGTTTGTATTGCTATAATTGTTATTATTGAATTTATGTTAAAAATGTTAGGTTATAAATATAATTGTTATTGTTGATTTATTTTAAAAATGTTAATTTATATATATAGAATTGCATTTAATTAGTTTATCTTAATTTAGGATATTATTGTTTGTATTGCTATAATTGTTATTGTTGAATTTATGTTAAAAATGTTAGTTTATAAATATAATTGTTATTGTTGATTTATTTTAAAAATGTTAATTTATATATATAGAATTTCATTTAATTAGTTTATCTTAATTTAGGATATTATTGTTTGTATTGCTATAATTGTTATTGTTGAATTTATGTTAAAAATGTTAGTTTATATCCAGTAAATTTGAATGTATGACTTTAATCTAATGTTTGTAACTCTAAGTACCAATTTAACAATGAATGTTGATAGTTGTAATTATATATTATGTTATTGAATAAAATGTTGTGTTGATGATGATGAGTTGGGTTGAGATCCGGGGATGATTGGATCGGGATGTGAAATAAAATTGGAAGTGTAATATGATTTTGTCGACAACTTGGGACCCCCAAAGACGGGAGACTCGTCGAATTTTCTTTTAAATAATCGATGTTAATTATGTCATTATTAGTATCCATTTGTGTAGCTGCCTACAATGAAATAGACAAGACATCGTCGAAAGCGGTTGCGACTAGTTCTTCTAGCGGCGAGGAGGACGTATCCTTAGGTGCTGATCACGGTAAGGAATCTACGCCAACTTGTGATCTTTGCCTCTTCTAGCGGTTTCCAAGTGAAGCGGTGTGCCTTCACAGTGGGTCAATTCACCGGCAAGTACCGGGCACAATGGAAGGATGACCTCTCAATGTAAGTTTGTTTCGGTTTTAGTTTTTTTTTTATATACTTATAACATAATTTATGAACAACTAATTAATATTAATTACTACTTTTATTTAATTTCGGGTTCACAAACATTGAGGCCGCAAGGACTATAACAATGGCGTTTAAATCGTCGATGGAGATTCCATTGTTTCAATGGAGCCGAGTTTCCAAACATCCCGAGTGGAAACCTAATATCGATGCATGGTTTAAGCGATTTCAGGTCGGTGTTAATTTTTAATTTACAGCTTATTTTTAATAAAAGATTTTTATAATTTTATATCTTGTACTATTTTTATTTTATATGAATTATTTATATACACAGAACAAATTTGAGTGGGATAGGGCGGACAACAATGTTGTGAGGAGGGTATGGGAGAATCACGCGGCAACTAGGTAACATCGAAAATAATATTTATTTTTGTTTTATAATTTTATGTTTTAAATTCTAATTTGTTACTATGGAAGTAGGTTGCGTGATTTTTGGTATGACACCCAACATTAAGGTCCATGTTAAGTTTATATTATACTTATTCTTACACCATTAGTGTACCCTTTTCACCTTGACATAATTAACTTAGCAACACATAATGAAAGAAAGAAACATAAATAAACAAGGAAAGGAAATGAAAAGCATAAGCAAGAAATTAATATAAGCAAAACTTAAGCATTACAAAATATAAAGAAAGAGCAAGAGCATGATCTTGATCTGAACACCAAGATGCCTAAATACATGGCAAATGCCTCCTTTTATAGGCCAAAATTCGGAACTATTGATTTGTTGACTAATTGATGAGTGGGTGGCCACATCTGACAATCCTTATCTTCTTGTCTGCCAAAAACGTCATTGATGACGTCATAATTTGAACAAACTTAAATCATGAAAGTTCTAGAGAATTGTCTCATCTATCCAGGGTAAAAATTTGAGATCATTTGGACTTCTAGAACTCGAGATATGGGCTGAACACTAAACAGTGTCTGGGCTGCAGGACAGATTCGGACTTCTTTATTGTTGCTGCAATTTGGACTTGAAAACGGCCTTTTTAAATCTTGGGCTTCACATGAAAGTTGTAGGCCTATGTCTTATCTTTCCATCCATATAAAATGGACCTAAATCCAAGATCTACAGCTCCAGATATGACCCGATTACCGAACAGTGTTCCAATTTGGACTGCACCAGCATCTCTTTTCTAAGTTTGGCCATCTCTTTGTCCTTTCAATTTAAGTACTTCAACTCATCAATCAATTCTTTCATTTATGTGATAGGCCTGCATTTAAGATGAACATTTACCATAAATTAAAGGTATCTTATATTATTAGATACGTTATTATAAAGCATGCTTTAGTTAAGGAGTTATTGATACTTCAAGTGCAAAATGATGATATAAAACCTTGATAAAAATGCACTTTTAAGTACTAATCAATCTTCCTCGAGCCTTAGACAAGATCAATAGATAGAAACATGACCTAGAAAAACAATCAAACAACAATGCAGTTTACCTCAGGTAAGGTGCACCAGGGATGATGCATCTTACCTTTGCACAATCAGTCCCTTACCTGGCCTATGTAGACTATAGGTTTCCTAGTAACCATAATACTAGGTGGTGAATTCTGAACTTCATAATCATAATTTTATGATTAAACCCAAAACCTCTTTTCACCATCACTCAAGAGACAGACCCGTCATTCGACACCGAGCACGCTGCGACACCTAACACCGTCAAACATTGACAAATCTTCCTTTTAAGAATTAACTAAAATCAGGTCAAAAGGCTACTGGAACACTGGTGGTGTTGTACCACACATCACTGCCACTAGCGGCGCGTGAATCCACACATCGTCACTGATTGAATAGTGAAAATTGGTGGATTTGAAGTGGCTCCTTCATCTCTTCCTTTCCCTGTCGACAATACTCCTCCACACTCTCTGAGAAAGGAGATCGAGGCATATCAAGCCTTAACCTTCTCTTTTTTCTTCCTCCTTTCTTTTTTGCTGGTTTGTTTTCTATCTATTGCCTCATGATTTTTCTTCTCCTTACTAGTTACCTCAATAATCAATAATGGAGGGAAAGGTGCTCATCAGTTGTGATGCATTATTGGCCATCGATTTGAAAGGAAGAAGTGTCGTCATTTCTTTTTTCAAGGAAAAAAGAAGCACAATGATTGGAGGAAAAGGGAAGTTGTCATTAGCGAGGGATGTCACTACCATTGGTTGGAGGCTAACGTGGAGGTTCATGATTTGAATGAAGGGGATATATGGATGATTTGTATGAGGTTGTCTTATAGGTGTTTTAGAGATGGGGTCTGCAGTTCTAGGGGAAAAGCTGCCTTAATGGTTATGCTGGTGTTGTTTTGTTGTGAGTGATGAGGATGATCACGACTGTGATAGTTTGGACAACAATCACTGATGGGAGAGATGTCATTGCTAGCATAGTGCTAGTTGGCTGACAGTGGAGGAGCTGAATAGAGGACGATGGATGGTCACTTGTAGAGGAAAGGGAAGGATGGTTTTCAACAATAAGGAAGGGAGATGGTTTTTTGCTTTTGTTTTTTTTCCTCTATCTTCAAATATTAGTGTGGAAAAAGGATGAAGATGGGTTGCCGAGCTTGAATGGTGGCTGGGTGAGTGGTGGCTACTGGTGGCGAGATCAGTGGTGAACTAGAGGAAATGGGATTTTGGGTTTTCTTTTGGGGTCTTTTTCATGGCTGGCGGATGGTCTTTTGAATAATAGGTCTAGGGTTTTTTTTGTATTGCATGAGTATCTTTTGGGAGAGTGTTTTTGTGTGTGTGATTTTTTTCCATCACTAATTCTCTCCCCTAAAATCTCTCCCCTCATTTTTGTGTGTGTATAACCACATAATTATAGGTAAAAGTTTTTTTTTTCTTCCCCTCAATTGCTAGGTCCCTAAGCAATCTAAATTTTTTTGGTCCATTATTTTCTTCATTTTCACTTTTGATCCCTTTGTCCATTTATATTTTGATTTTTCTTATTTTTTTTATGTTTTATATATTTTTTTAAAAAGAGCAACATCAACGTCGATTCAAGAAACATTAATAACTGAACGTGTGGAAAGTAGATTTTTCTTTTAATTTTAAATTTATTGGAAAAGATGTTGGAAGTGATGCAAATACGTCTAGATCATATTTTTTAGGTTTTTGTTTTTGTTTTTTGCTATTTGTTATTTTTTTCACAATATTTTTTTTTAAATGGTGTAAAACATTGGGTAGCAATAAAAACAAAGCCACATACATGTTAAACATCATGCAAAAATTAATAATATAGCATCCATTCACTTCAATTATTAATTAAACATCATAATTTTGTCAAAATAGGTTTCGGTTCTAAACCGAAACCTTATGATTAAAAACCATAAAAATCATGTTATCAATGCAATTAAACACTAGGTTTTTTTATTAATCATGTATAAAGAAAGGTTCTGTACAAAGAAACATACCAAAATTGATCCAAATTAAGGGGTTACGACAATGTTCTTCCCAAGAACACAAAGAACATTGTCCATAAACCCAGAAAAAACCCAGCCATGCCCAGCCACTACCAAGCCTATAAATGGACATTATTGGCTTCTAAAACATGCTCTTTTATCCCAACAAGTTTGAACAAAAAAATATAAAAGCATCAAAATCAAGTATGAGATATCAAATTAAAAAAAAATATCAACTTAAAACAACTTACATGTTCATGCAACATGGATTCAAAATTAATTTTCGAAACCCATTTTGTGCATGAACATGCCTAACAAACCTAAGGTAAACACCTTTACTTTAACATGCATAACTTAAGTTAAACAAAAACAAAAACTAAAATAACATTGTATATCCAAAACAAACTTAAACAACAACTTTAATGCATAAAAAACATCAAAATAACTCCAAAATAACTTTATTAAATAAAAATCGCACCAATAAAAAGGTGAATGCAACATCATTTGTTAAACATTCCAAACCTCTTTTTTATTCTTTAAACATAAATATGAAAAAAAAAAACACCTTAAGCAAGCTCTAAATTTCTCTTCTAGAGGAGTCCATTTACCATGGTTCATGGGACCAACAAATCAATCATTAGAGGGTCCTTTAGCTGTCAAATCCACAGGAACTAGAGTTTGAGCTGGCTAGATAAGGGCAATGGGGATAAAATGCTGCTCGGTCGCTGAATCTACCCCTAAGTTTTAAGGTGCATAAGGGACATGAGCTATTTGAGCCTCTACAAGAAGCTGTGCAAATTTTCCATTTCTACTCTTGAAACTCAGCGCTTGTTCGAGCAAATTTTTTAGTCTAGCCACTTCACCTTTAATGCTCTCAATTTCTTTTTGACAATGAGCCTCTATCTAAGCCATTTCTTTGTTTTTCATTATTTCTTTCAGTCATGTGTAATAGACCTTCAGTAGGAGACTTACGTTTCAAACTGTGAACATGCATGCTAAATGTAAGAGCATGTATTCAAAATGATGAGCTTGCCCTTCATAGATTGACACACATTTATAACTCTTGCATGGTGGATAAAAATTTTGATTGTCCAAACTCTACAATGAAAATTTCCTGAGTGACGACCATTGTGTCACTTGTAAGTCTTGAACTTAAGATACTTCATAAAAGGCTTTCCTTGATGAAAAACATGTGTAGGGAGCATACAATTTAAGGGTATATGCTAATTCTTCTTTGTATGACAGGGTAGGTTTACTACTTGGTCTTCAAAAGAGTCTCAGATCTGCCTAGTTATGGTCTTTGTAAAGATAGTATGTGGGTGTTATAAGGAATGATTAAGGTATGCATACCTACCATTACCAAGCAAGCACTTAGATATGAGTTAGGTGTTTCACGCGTCTGAACCCTAACCAATAATCATAGGGCAAATCGCTAAATGTATGACCATGTATTCAAAATGATGAGCTTGCCCTTCATAGGATGACACACATTCATAACTCTTGCATGGTGGACAAAAATTTTGATTGTCCAAACTCTACAAATTTGCTAAGCTTAAAACAAAAACTTGAGAAAACTGTGTTAGCCTCTCAAACATTCACGCTTAGCTTCCTTGTCAATTTTTTTTCTTTTTTTCTATTTTTTTCATCCTTTTTTTCTTGATCTTGAAGGGGTTATTTATAAGGTTTTGCTAGGGTTTTGAGAGATTTTTAATCCATTTCTGACCTCTTGGTCTTGAGGGAAGTGTTGTAAACCCTTGATAAGAATCCATTAAGGAGCCTTTATGTGTGAACACAGGAAAACCAAATAAGTTTTTTGTATGATAGTTGCACTATTTGGGTTGACTGAACTACCCACTTTCGAGGTCTTGTCGGTGCAATTCTGACATCATCATCATCATCTGAAACTACCTGAATTTGGTAGACGGGGTGCACGACTTTTATTTAGACCCAATTTTGCTCAATTTGGAGGTTTATAACTCCACATTTATGCATTTGAAGTTGACAACTCGATCAACCAAAACTTTCAAAACGTACGTGCAAGTTGACAAATAACATGTCATTCATCTTTTCTTCTTTAAGTCTGAACGACACGTCATTTAAGGTTCTTAATTTGAAATTTAAAAAATTTCAATTGAGTCCATGTTCTTCCAATTGCTTTTAATTGTACTTGTAATTGCCTTAAGATTTTTAATTTCATACAATTTCACCCTTGTCAAACTTAATTGTCAGCCCTAAAGTTGACCACTATTTTCATTTTAGTCATTGGTTCTAAATTTATGCATTTCGACCCTCAATTGACCAACAAACTTTTAATTCCTTCAATTTGACCCTTAATTTGGTCAATTCAGCCATTACATTCACTCACCTTTTTCAATTTGGTCATTAGTTTTGGATTTCTTCAATTAAGCCCTTAATTGCCTATCAAACTTCAATATTTATGTAATTAAGCCTTAATTTGACCAAATTAACTCTTAACAATTGCAATTCAACCCCCAGACTTTAATTGCTTACAATCAAAGCCTAAATTGACTTCAAAAAATCAATTTTTATTGCAATTAAGCCCTCAATAAATTCAATTACACATTAAAAAATTCCAATTGAGTCCTTCAACATGAAATTTTGAATTTCCTTCTTGAAATTGAATTTTTCTTTGTCAATAAAGCCTTTATCAATCGAAAATACACTATCAAATTTTTCAATCTTGTATATTTTGATCTTCCTCAACAAGTCTTCAACAATTTCCTAGGCATTTTGCTATATTCTTCTCACTGATATATTTTTTGTTTTCTTCCAACATTTTTTCATTTTTTTGTATTTTCTCTCCTTTTTTATTTTTCCTGATTTTTTATTTTACCCAACATGGAGGATAAATTTGAAAAAAAAGTTGAAAACAAAAAAAACATTCTCACAATTTTTTATTTTTAAGGACTAAAGTGTAAATTGCCTTGGCATCTCATTGTTCACTGTTACAGTGAAATTCCAAGTGGTTTTAGTATATTACTAGATAATTTCTCACGCTACTCTATGGGCCATATTAAACTTTTTCTAGACGTAAAAAAATATCTAGGTGTCGATAATGTGTTTTTTAGTAGAAAACAATTAAAATTATATAACAATTGACTTGATATGACCTAGTCAACTTGGCAGGTCCAAAAACAAACTAGATGACAAAGAAAAATGTAGTTAAACTAAAAAAAATAAAGACGATATATTTTTTTTAAAGTATTGAAACAACAACATATTAGATCGACTCAGATCAACTTAGATTAGTTTATCAAATCTACTACCCATGTTATCAGACCTTGATAACCCTATAGAAAGCAAATAAAAAAATTTATTTAACTCAATTCTCAATCAACCCAATGTTGAAGGATAAAATCAAATAAATAGGACAAAAACAATGACCCAACTTAACCTGTCAAACCCGGGTGAGGAGAAAAGGATAATTTCATAGAAAGCAAATAAAAATATAATTATAAAGTCTAATTATCAATTAATCCAATGTTGAAGGATGGAACTGAAACAAAATCCAATTAAAAAAAGAAAAACCAATTGAGTCAACTTGGCTAACCCGCAAAACTCGTAACCCGGTCATGAGACCATGATAACTCTATAAAAATAAAATTAAAAAATAATTATTATTATGAAGTCTAATTCCCAATTAACTCAATGTTGAAAGATGAAGTTTAGAAAAAAAAATTAAAAACATGAAAAAAAACCCGAGTCAACACAGCTAACCCGCAAAACTCGCGACATGGGTAATAAGACTTGGATAACACCATAGAAAACAAATCGAAATAAATTTTAAAATCTAATATACAGTAAACCTACTATTAAAGGATGAAATTGAAAAAAAAAATTGAATATAATTAATCCATCTATAAAGGAATAAGTGACATTTACTGTTGCATTATCTACCAACATGTCTATATATGTCTATATATGACAACGAGAAATCATATTTTAGATCGGCGTGATTTAGGTTGTGAAAGTCCACACATATTCAAATTCTCTTATCTTTCTTCTCTATTATGAAAATATTGAACACCTATGTCAGATACTTTATCACTTCCAAGAAGCCCGCGTCAAAATACTTTCTTATTTTTTTTTATTTTACTTTCAACATAACCTCCAGCCTCATCCTTCTTAACTTCTACTTAATTGACTTGTAGCAAAGGGCGTCTGTGTATATATTTGTGTCTAAGCATAAGACCTCCAGTTTGGATAGGTATTATTGAATATATTTTAGCTAATTTGACTTCTTATATTCGACTCTTCAGTGAGCAAAACATCCACCCCTAACTTAGAAAATACATCATTTAGGTCCAACTACACTTAATTTGGTTGCATGACATAAATTAGGCAAGGACAGGTATCCTCAATCTTATGTTCATCAGGCTTATGTCTTTCAATTTTAGTTACCCTTTTTTCTTTCCTTCTCTTTTTTCACCATCATATGCAAGTAGTCTTTACGACTAGGCTTAAAGACTAACCTAAATCTTTAATCAGCATGCTTGAGCTTTACTTGTCTTTTTTCAAATAACTCGTGCCCTAAGTTTAATTTGAGTGCAAATCCACTCCTCATCATGCGCATAACAACCATTCTTATAGCTTTAGAAAACTCTAGGACTCTCCTTTATAAAGACTTTTATAGGATCATATTAGCATTGATAATCTAAAATATATATAAAAGTCACCATCGTGAGTTCCTCTGGCTTCTATATAGAGTATTATTCTTCATCAGGGAAAACTTTCTTCAGCTTTAATAGTTATGAAATGACCTTCATCAACATATTTTAACATCTAGTGTAAAGAGTTAATACCTCACTTAGAAAGTCTCCAAGAACTGATAAGGTTCAATATCCAAGTTGATGTCTATTTTCTTAATCATTTGCCTAAGAATGCATCATAAGCTTGAGCTATTTTATTATATATTGTTAGGCTTTATATGCGAGGCATTAATGAGAAAAAAATTTCTCAATTTGTTTATATTTTTTAAAATTTCCGAGTAAGAAATTCTATATTTTCTTGTGTCCATGTTTAATAAAAACAAATGAACAAAATCATGGTGTATGGATCATATTAAAAAAAAAATATTCAACAAAAGAACTTAAATCATTTTTTTTTAAAAAAGGAACCACATTAAAATATATAAATAATAAAAGTACGAAATATGCTATTAATCTTATTGTTGATTTTATAAGGTAGACCTTGCCATAAGGTTCATCAGGGCTTGCACAACCTTTTAATACCTCTTTTATGGTACCATCAAATGCCTATTTAGCATTATGTCAGTGTATGATGTTAAGTTTTTTTTATATATAGTAATCGAGGGAGGAAGAATATTATTAAGATTTAGTCAATGCCAAAATGACAAACTAACTAAAAGAAAAACTTATAGTGAAAAAGTGAAGAAATAACAAAAAAAATTAATCTTGAACATTAGATCACCTCAACAAATAATCAGAACATCTAGCTAGATCAATACTTATAGAAATAAAATTCTAAAATCTAACATGAAGCCATTAAATTAAACAATATAAATTAAATCATACACTTTATTTTAATCAGGATTAATAATATCTAAAACTAATTTGTTATGAATAATCCAAATAGATCAAAGATACCACAACTTGTTAAGGATTTCATTAGTATAATGGCATATACTATCTAGAGAAGTACTGATTAGTTAAAGTATGTTTGGTAATGTGATTCAAAGTTGATCGATTGAATTTCATTTATATTCCATCAATTTAGTTAACATGATGTTAAGAGTACATATGGCTTGCATAAAAATTCCCATTAAAAGAAAATTAAGGCTAGAAATTAAATCAAAACAAAATTATATAAGCAATGGAAAAGAAAATGAAATTCAATTCATTACACGTGTTTTTTATTTTTATTAAGAGATTTTGTTAATAATTTTATTAAAACAATCTTTTTATGTGTAATGTCCTTTTACTATTTAATTTTAACTACATATTCTTAATAAAATGCAGAGGGAAATTTATATTGTCCTCTATTAAGGAAAGAGACCCTCTAAAATGTAAACACTCTTATATAGGAATAGTTATTGTATGTAATACATCCCACCATTATATTGCACACAACCCTACAAGTATAAATATAAAGGATGGTTGCTATCCTTATGCAACCTACATAATTATACAAAACTATCTCTCAATTAACTTAATTTGGTATCAGAGTTGCGGTTATCATTCATCAGCCTTCTTCCGCAATAGCTACAACTCTCCTTCGTAATTATTTCAACTAGCAGCCATTCTTTCTTCTTAGCAGTCGTTCTTCCTCTATTATATTTGCCAGCAGCAGTTTCTCCTCAGCAGATATCAGTCATCTTCTTCCTCTGTTACTTCTCATCAGCATCCACAAAATAAAAAACTGCAACTTCTCCTCCCTAGCAACATGGACAATCAAGAACTTCAATAGTCTGCTAGCGCTGCATCAGCTCTTCAATCTTCTTTCTCCCTTGTGGCGCAATCAATTATGTATGGGGCATCACCTCCTGCCTCCATTATTTCTCTTCCTAACACACACCAGGTAGTCTCTTTAAAACTATCCAACCATAATTTCCTGTATTGGAGGATGCAGATGAAACCTTTTCTTTTGGGCCAAGGCGTTTATTCATTTGTTGATGGCACATCACCATGTCCTCCTTCACATCTGGCAGGAACTTTGACATCTACATTCTCTATCAACCCTGCATATTTTTTATGGAAGCAGCAAGATCACCTAATCATGAGTGCCCTCCTATCTTCTCTCTCGATGGAAGTTCTGCACTTGGTTGTAGATTGTAACACTTCCCATGCCATCTAGACAACACTGGAAATAGCTCTTGCATCTCCCTCAAATTCCAGGATTATGCAGCTCCATGGCTCATTCCAGGATTTACGACAGAATGATGATTCTGCCAGCATTTACTTGCAGAAGGCAAAGGCCTTGTTTGATGAACTGGCTGCCGCTGGCAGACCAATCTCCCTGGCAGAATTTAACTTGTATGTATTTCGAGGGTTACGCAGTGAGTTTAAGGATCTCGTCACCAGCTTGTCCACTAAGGATGCTCCCATCATCTATACTGATCTCCATAGCAGCCTTCTTACACATGAGTTTCTTCACAAAACCTTTCTTCAGCCATCTGTAACAGCTCTTCTGTTACCAACTCCAACGCAGCAGCCAGCTGCGTTCTTTGTGCAGTATCAATCTGGTAGACGGGGTTGTTTTCATGGGAGCTGAAGACCTAACAATCGCAGTAATTTCTATCGTGGCAATCGACCAGCTCACAGTTATACTTCAGGACAACAATATAGCCCACATGGAAACCGGTTCTCATTTGGCACTTCCTCACGGCTAACAGGTAGTTTTGGGCAGCAAGGAAATCGCCTTTTAGACTATACTCGCAATATAAAATGTCAGCTGTGTTATGAATATAGGCATACTGCTCAACAATGTTCTCAGTTGGCTACTCATCATATGCAAGCTAATGCTAATCTTGCATTTAATACTGCCTCTTCCACTACTCCTGTTACTTGGTTTCCTGATACAGGTGAAAATCATCATGTCACGCCTGACCTTGTAAGTATGACGAGTTCAGAACCTTATCTTGGAAATGATCATCTGCATGTTAGTGATGGTAAGGGCCTTGTTATCTCAAATATTGCTCACTCTAAAATTCGCTCATCAAACCGCATGTTTACTTTATCCAATATCTTACATGTTCCTACCACTAAAAAACCTCTGCTATCTGTTCAAAAATTTTGTCTTGAGAATAACATCTTTTTTTAATTTCATTCCTCTCTATTTTATATTAAGGATCTCATGACAAAGGAAGTTCTTCTTTCCGGTCAGAGTAGAGATTGTCTATATGTTTTGTCTGAATCATCCGCAACATCGTTGCCTCAAGCTTTTTCCTCTACCTGTCTATCTACTTCAGCTGATGTTTGGCACCGTCGCCTTGGACATCCTAGTCCACGTATTCTGCATTTGTTGGTGAAAAATAAAAAAGTGTCATGTACGTCCACTCAGTTTAATTTTTCATTGTCCTGCGTGCCCTCTAGGCAAGTCATCACGTCTGACTCTAAAAACTACGGGTCATCAAACTCGAGCTCTTCTTGACTTGATTTTTAGTGATGTTTGGGGTCCATCCCCTATGTTGTCATCTGATGGTTTTCGCTATTTTGTTATTTTTGTGGATGCTCATGCAAAGTTTATATGGTTTTATCTTTTGGTTGCTAAGTCTGATGTTTTTGTAATTTTCCATCAGTTTCAGGCGCTTGTAGAGCGCCAATTCTCCTAAAAATTAAGTCTATTCAAACCGATTGGGGTGGTGAATATCGAAAACTAAATACATATTTTAAAACAATTGGTATTCATCATTGTGTGATCTGCCCGCAAACTCATGAACAAAATGGCATGGTTGAACGCCGTCATAGACATATTGTTGAAACTGGACTAACTCTCCTTGGGCAGTGTCACTCTCCCCTTAAATATTGGAGTTATGCTTTTGAAAGTTCTGTTTATTTGATTAATCACATGCCCACTCCAGTTCTTAATAATAAGACACCGTTTGAATGTCTTCTAAAATCGACACCTGATTATGCGTTTCTTCGTACTTTCAGGTGTCTCTACTTTCCTTCTCTTCGTCTATACAATGCTCACAAGTTAGATTTTCGGTCCACTCCTTGTGTTTTTCTAGGATATAGTACCTTGCATGTCGGTTATCGATGTCTTGATTTGTCATCCAAACGAATTTATCTTGCTCGTCATGTCCGGTTTCATGAAAATGTTTTTCCTCTTGATAAAAATGAACAGATTGCAGCAACACCCAAACAGCCCTCTTCTTCCTCTATACCCGTCACTTTACATCCTCTTATGCAACCCTCTTCAATCCCTTCACCACTGCCCCTTACACTCACTTACCATTATCTGCATGTTATTATGATCATTCTTCAATTACAGGTTCTGATTCGTCACACTCACAGGCGTCGCCCGATGCTGCTGCCAGCTCCCCCGGTTTATCCCTTGTTCGCTCCCCTGTTGTGGGTGCTTCTTCTGCTGGGTCTCCATCACGGTCTGCGCCTATATTGAGTTCTTTAACCACAGGTTCTTCCTCTCTTTCCCTTCCTAGAATTAACGTACGTGTTGACCTATCTAAGTTCAATCTTCAGCACGTCCCTGTCGCTATCTCCTCTCCATCTCAGCGGGCTTGCACCCATCCTATGGTGCTTCGACAGCGGCCAGAAAAAAATGCTAATCTTAGCGTTGCGGTTGTCTCTCGAGTCACGACCTTACCTCAGGAGGAGCCATTGTCATTTAAGGACGCAAACAGGTATGTTACTTGGGACAATGCCATGTAGGAGGAACTTCGGGCACTTCACTCTAATTAGACTTGGACGTTGGTGCCTCCCCATCCAATTATGAATGTGATTGGCAGTAGATGGGTTTACAAAATAAAAAGACATGTTGATGGTCAGGTCGCCCGATATAAAGCACAATTAGTTGCCCGGGGCTTCACTCAGCAAGAAGGGATTGATTATTTGGAGACGTTCAATCCAGTGATTAAGCCTACAATAGTCCGCCTTGTGCTCACTATTGCTGTCTCCTATGGTTGGACCATTCATCAGTTGGATGTTCATAATGCTTTCCTAAATGGCATTCTTCAGGAAAACGTATACATGGCGCAACCGTCTGGGTTTGTTGATCCTGCACTCCCGTCTCATGTGTGTCGTCTCCATAAATCTTTGCATGGTTTGAAACAAGCCCCTCGTGCTTGGTACAACCAGTTGAGTGAGTTCTTACTCTCCATTGGATTTCAAGCATCCAAGGGTGATACTTCTCTGTTTATTCTCTCTCACGATGGTGCTATGATTTACTTGCTTGTGTATGTTGATGATATTTTATTAACCGGGAGTAACTCAGCTGTGCTTCATAGATTGATTACTTTGCTACAATTAGAATTTAAGCTTCGGGATTTGGGCTCTGTTCATTTCTTCTTGGGCATTGAAGTTAAATCTACTGCTATGGGTATCTTATTAAGCCAACATAAATATGCCCTCGATATCATCCAACGAGCAGGTATGACTTCGTGCAAACCAGTTGATACTCCTCTATCTGCCTCCTCCAAATTAGGACTCATACCGGGTAATCTCTACTCTGATCCCACACGCTATCGACAGATTATTGGGGCATTACAATATCTTACCTTCACTAGACCTGATATTTGCTATGCAGTCAACAAAGTCTGTCAATTTATGCATGCCCTCACTGAGGATCATTGGTCTGCTGTTAAACGCATTCTGCGTTACCTCTAGGCTACAACAACTTATGGTCTGCACATCACTAGGGATTCTCCTTTGTCTCTTAATGGTTTCATAGATGCTGATTGGGCTGGTAGTATTGACGATCGCAAATCCACAGGTGGTTATCTTGTGTACCCTGGCTCTACCCCTATCTTATGGAAATCCGAGAAACAACGCATTGTTGCGAGGTCTTCTACTGAAGCGGAATATAAAGCCTTAGCTGATGGTACTGCAGAAATTTTATGGATTCGCTCATTATTGACAGAACTTCAGGTCCCTTCTTCAACTGTGACCACATTATGGTGTGATAATTCAGGGGCCACTTTCTTATCTGCAAATCCAGTATTTCACACTCGTACTAAACATGTTGAAGTTGATTATCACTTTGTCCATGATCGGGTTACTAAGCAAGAAATTCAGGTATGGTTTATCTCTTCCAAAGATCAACTAGCCGATGTCCTTACCAAGCCTCTTCCTCCAGTCTTGTTTTCTTACTTTCGTTCCAAGCTTCGGGTGGAATCTCCACCTTCAGCTTGATGGGGTATATTAAGAAAGAAACCCTATACAATGTAAACACTCTTATATAGGAATAGTTATTGTATGTAATACATCCCACCATTATATCGCACACAACCTTACAAGTATAAATACAAAGGATGGCTGCTACCCTTATACAACCTACATAATTATACAAAACTATCTCTCAATTAACTTAATTTCCTCCAACGGTGTTCTTTTATATCATGATATTTATAGTCGATTATTTCTTTTGTAGTAAAGGCGTTAGATATAATAATGCAGTATTTTCAATGTATTATGTACAATTTGAGAAATCCATTTATTAATTTGAGAAACTCATTCCATGTTTAAGATGCAAAATGCCTCATCTATTTCACTAACAAACATAGAAACCAGAAGAAAAAAAATTGAAAATTCTGTCTATGATAGGGAAGATTAGAGCTCGTGGTGCGTGTAAAATGACTACATGCTTTAATTGTCTTGAGTGAACTTTCAAAGTCCAAATAATTGTCAGATTAATTTGAGATCCTTTTTGTTTTGGTCACAATAACCTACAAATTTCACAGTACTGCCCATGATTTGAATATAAAATCAACAAATTAAGTTAACAGCTCTTTTTTTTTTAATTATTATTATTAATTTTTTTTTTATAAGCACCAGTAAGTTCGTTATAGAAAAAGCACTTTGCAAAGTGGAATCTGCTGAGAGTTTGATTTTTCAAATGGATGAAGCCCTGAGTAAACAACTTTGGAAGAACTATAATAAAGTCTTCGTCAAACAACACAAAAGTGGAAATTGATGGGAAAGGAAGAAGCAACATAACCACCCTTGGTTTTATGATAAAAAGTGGACTACTTGATAAGATTTCTTATAAAATATGAAGAAAAGATGAGGAAAAAAAACCTCTTTACTAGATCCCAAACATCTTGCTGCTCACTACGATCAAGAGAACTTTCTGGTACTCGATCTTGTAGATGATTCGTGAGGCTCGGACCCTAATCGAAGCTCAAGGTCCAATCCTGCTTGCGAGGTAGCTTGATTCATTTCCATCTTGTTTTCTTCACTGCCATCAGTGCCTACCTTCGCATCAACGATAAAGGGTAGCTGCTGAAATTCTTCGCTAGCCTTATTTCTAGGAGTAGCACGATCATCTTCAATAGATGGAGCACATGGGGTTTCAGGCGCACTGCTTGTTTCCTCAGTCGACTTTGTGATGTTCAAAGAAAGAAAGTTTTCGTCCAAACCTTGTTTGAGTTTTGCCCTATCTCTTCTATGGATATTCATGTGGCCTCCTAATGCTTGTGCATTTGTGAAGCCTCTCTTGCAGAAAGAACAAGTATAAGACCTTACATGACTTGAACCCTGCAGGTCATCGGAACTGCATGCCTTTTGGTCGGACTTTCCGGTGCTCGTGAGACTAATATCCATTATTTCAAGCCTGAGAGGAAAGAGAGAGAAATTGAGAAAATAGAGGAAGACAAAAGGATGGAGGCAATATTATACGTGTCAAATGATCAGTTGCAAGAGAGGCTTGGATCATCAAGAGGAAGTATAGCAGGCCAGGATAATTTTCTTCTTGCTAGGTAGCTTAGATGCATGAACAACAAATTTTATTTTATCAACTCACTTTTAATGACCAAATTGTCCTTCAAAATTGGTCAGAATTTTTTTTTTACCGAGTTTAATAATAGCAGCCATTTTACTTGTCCGAAGTTCCCTTCTGGTCTATATTTAATACAAATTAGATACGTAGAGGAAAGGTTCTAAGAAACTCATATTCCAACTTTTAAAGCTTGTGAAAGGATATTTGTATTCTATAGAAATTAATTGCAGACTTTCCACTATCAATCTTTTGATGTGGACGTTTGAACTCCTCTCATGTGCTGGTCCAAAGCCTAGGTAGTCTGCAAGTGCATAGCTTCAAAGAACGGTGACGTTTACACATAAACGAAAGGGGAAGAAACGGATAGATGGAGAGAGAGAGGAATCGGACATGTCTCTTTCGTATTAGGTTTTGTTGAATATCCATCGGAATGCATAGAGACTTTCTATACCTTGTGAGATAATTTTTAATTACATCAGTAAAATGTATTTGTGCTACTATCTTGTTTCATAGTAATAATTAATAATAAAAAAGGACATGCCTCATATGTTCATAAGTTACTCAGGGAATTAGATCGACTCTTGGCTTCGTGATTTTACATAAATGAGTTTAATTACTTTATTAGTTAACATATAATAAAATGGCTTGGCTTTACTGTAGTAGCAATGAACAACGAAAAGCCATGTAATTCTTCACTTTTATCCTTAAAAGTTTTGAGGATTTTTTTTTAACTTTAATTTTTTTAACTTTAATTTTATCATTTAATATTGGATTCACTTGGTATTGAAATTTATAATTTATTTTGGTTTATTTTTTATGGAGTTATCTCGGTCTTATGACCTGAACCGCAAGTTTTACGGGTTAGCCGTATTATAGAATGTATAGCTTGTATATATTAGAATAGGAAAATAATATAGGATTATTCCAATGTTGTAATCCCTACAGTTACTGCCGTGTTCTGCCGCATATATATAAATAGGAAGGTTGGCTAAGGCACAACCCAACACATTCTATTATTCTCAACTTGGTATCAGAGCCGCTAAACCCTCAAAATAATTAACCTACTTTTCTCACAGCCGGCAACCTTCCTACCACAGCCAACATACACCTTCCCCTGCAGCACAGCCTCCCTTCTTCAATGGAACAGCCACCACATACATCTTCTTCCTCTGCAGCACCAGCAGTTCAGCCTTCTTCTCCGGTAGTGCAGCCTTCTTCCCCTGCAGCGCATCCTCTGCTCTCCTCTACTGCCTCATAGCCTGGTTTCTCCTTTGCCATGGTTGGTGAAAGTCTCCTCTTGCAGCTCATATCTGATGTAGCTGTTGTTTCTGCTGCCACAAGCATTATCTCCCTCTCTCACACTGATCAAGTCATCTCCCTCAAGTTAACAAACACAAATTATTTATATTGGTGTATGCAGATGCTGTCGTATCTCCTAGGTTAAGGAGTTTTTGGTTTTGTTTATGGCTCCAACACATGTCCATCTTCACATGTTCTTGCCAGAGATGGTATCTCTCTTCAGGTAAATCCGCTCTTTCTTTGCTGGAAACAATAGGACCAACTTATTCTGAGTGCTCTTCTTTCCTCCCTATCTATGGAAGTTTTGCATCTTGTTGTTGGCTGTCAAAGCTCCTTTTCAGCTTGGCACACTCTTGAGCGAGCTCTCGCTTCCACCTCCAACTCTCGTATTATGCAACTTCACGGCTCTCTTCAGGATCTTCGATAGGGTGATGAATCAGTAACTCAATTTATGCAAAAAGCTAAGGCCTTATTTAATGAATTGGCCGCTGCTGGTCGGCCAGTCTCGCTTGAAGATTTCAATTTATATGTGTTTCGTGGTCTTTGGGGAGAGTTTAAAGACCTAGTTACAAATCTTATTACCAAGGCCGACCTTTTATCATATGCAGATCTTCACAGTCATCTCCTCATGCATGAATTCCTTCACAAATCTTCAGCTGCCATACATGCTCCTCTGCTGCCCACACCCAGCATTCCATCATCTACTCTTGTTGCGCAGCGCCAGACCTTTGGCAATTCTGGCCGCAGCAGGGGCCACTTCAACGGTGGCTGGCGTCCCAACCAGTCCAGCAGCAGAGGCAACCGGTTTGCTGGCCCCAGACCTGATCACGGCAGCTTCCAGAACTCCTCCTTCGGTGACAGTCGGCAGGGCTCATGGCAAGGCTCTTCGCAGCGCAATAGGGGGGAGAATCCCCGCTGTCAACTATGTCAAAATTTCGGCCATATAGCTCCCCACTATCCTCAATTCTAGCAGCAAGGTTATGGCAAACAACCTACTGCCAATCTAGTGCAGCGCAATCTCTCCTCAACCGGTTCTGTTGATTGGTTTCCGGATACCGGTGCCAATCAACACGTCACACTTGATCTTGCCACCTTGACTGCTTCAGAACCGTATCTTGGTAATGATAATTTGCATGTTGGTGATGGTAAAGGCCTCCCTATATCTCATCTCGGTCATAAAAAAATATATACACCACATCGTTCTTTCACCTTATCTAATGTTCTTCATGTTCCTGCAATCACGAAACCTCTGCTCTCTGTTCAGAAATTTTGTCTTGATAATAATGTTTATTTTGAATTTCACCCTCGTGTGTTTTATGTCAAGGATCTCAACACCCATGAAATCTTTCTCTCAGGTCAGAGTAAAGATGGTCTCTATGCCCTGACCAAGTCTTCCGTCACATCAGTTCCTTAAGCCAATTGGTCTCCCTGCACTTCTGCCTCTGCCGATTTATAGCATCGTCGACTAGGTCATCCTACTACATGTATTTTTCAATTGTTAATCTTGAAAAATAAGATCATTTGTAACAACAAACGTCTTAATTTTCAATGTCAAAGTTGTTTTTTAGGAAAATCATCGCGTTTGTCTTTAGGACCTACGGGTCACAAAACTTCTGCTCCGCTTGAATTAACTTTTAGTGATGTATGGGGCCCTGCTCCTCTTTTTCTTCAGATGGCTATCGTTATTTTGTTATCTTTGTTGATGCTTATACTAAATATTTATGGTATTATCCTCTCGTTGCTAAGTCTGATGTTTACTCTGTTTTTCATCAATTTCAGACTCTCGTTGAACGTTAGTTTTCATTAAAAATAAAATCTATTCAAACTGATTGGGGCAGTGAATACTGAAAATTATCCACATTTTTTCAGACTGTTGGTATTCATCATCGTCTGATTTATCCTCACACTCATGAACAAAATGGCATAGTCGAGCGTCGTCATAGGCATATTACGGAAACAGGTCTTACTCTTTTAGGGCAATGTAAAGTACCTCTTCAATTTTGGAATTATGCTTTTGAAACCTATGTTTATGTTATAAATCACATGCCTACTCTTGTTCTTGCCCATCACTCTCCGTTTGATTGTTTATTTCACCGGTCTCCTGATTATCATTTTCTGCGTGCTTTTGGGTGTCTATGTTTTCCTTTTCTGCGTCCATATAATAATCATAAATTGGATTTTCGTTCCTCTCCATGTGTGCTCTTTGGATATAGTTCCTCCCATCTTGGTTATCGATGTTTTGACATTGCATCTCACCGTATTTATATTTCTCGTCATGTCCGTTTCCATGAACATGTGTTTCCATTTGATAATTCTGAACAGATTGCAAAGGTTTCCACCACAACCCCCATCCCACCCGCTACTGTTACCCTCCCAAACTTGTTAAACCACCCACCACCACCCACTTCCACCAGCCACCCAAACAGCCAACAACACTCAGCTCTGCCACTCCAAATAGCCACCCGACCACAGCCCCCAACCATCCCTTGGCCATCATCACATACTTGTTTACCTAACCCTTATGATGCAGGTTCAGTTTAACAATTGGTCTCCTCTCCTCATGATCTTGGGACGCTCTCCAGTCCCTCCTCTGCTTCGCCCACCCTGTCTAGCATTCCTGCAGATTCGCTCTCTGCCTACAGCCCCTCCCTTGTTGACAGTCCTGCGCCAGAGGCTACTTCTTCATCATCCTCTCTCGCAGGTCTGCAACTTATGATTGATTTATCTTCTTATCAGCTGCAACAGGTCTCCTCATTGCCGCCATCTTCCCTTGCGTCTCCACCAGCACGCAGCAGCCATCCTATGACTCCCAGACCGCGGTAGCCGAAGACAGCAAATCTGGCTGCTTCCGCTGCCGCCACCTCTGCCTCCACACGGTTACTGCATTCTCCCTTTTCTGAGCCTTTTACATTCTCTGATGCTGATCGGTATGCAGTTTGGCATGATGCTATGTGTGATGAGATCGCTGCTTTGCACTCAAATTGCACTTGGTCTTTGGTTCCATTTCATTCTTCTATGAATGTTGTTTGCAGTAGATGGGTATATCGGATCAAACATCGTGTTGATGGTAGTATTGAGCGCTATAAAGTGCGCCTTGTTGCTAGAGGTTTTACCCAGCAGGAAGGTATTGATTATTCTAAAACCTTCAGTCCAGTTATTAAGCAGGCCACTGTCCGATTGGTTTTCTGTATCGCGGTTTCGCGCAATTGGAAGATTCATCAGCTTGATATTCATAATGCCTTCCTCAATGGTGTTCTTACTGAAGAGGTCTACATGAAACAACCTCCAGGTTTTGTTGACTCTTCTCTTCCATCTCATGTGTGCAGATTGCACAAAACATTGTATGGTTTGAAACAGGCATCGAGAGCATGGTACACTCGTCTAAGTGATTTTTTGCTCTCCATCGGCTTCCACGCTTCCAAGGTTGACACCTCCCTGTTTATTTTATCTGATGGTACTAATATCTTTTATCTCCTGGTGTATGTTGATGATATTCTGCTTACGGGTAGCAACTCTACTATGCTTCATCATCTAATACAGTTACTTAGCTCTGAGTTCAAGCTTCGTGACTTAGGTGATGTTCACTACTTTCTGGGTATTGAAGTTCAGTCTACCGGTATGGGTTTAATGCTGCGTCAACATAAATATATTCTTGACATCCTCACCCGCGCTGGTATGACTTCCTGCAAATCCGTTGATACTCCAGTCTCCCCTTTGAAAGTCACTCTATTACCGGATCACTCATTCTCTGATCCTACACGATTTCGTCAAATCATGGGTGCTCTCCAATATATTACCTTCACCCGTCCGGATATATGATTTGCTGTTAACAAAGTCTGTCAGTTTATGCATGCTCCTACATATTCTCATTGGGCCGCTGTTAAGCATATTCTACGCTATCTTAAAGGTACGACATCTTATGGTTTTCATATCACTAGAGGCTCCTCTTTTGTTCTACATGGCTTTACAGATACAGATTGGGCTGGTAGTATTGATGATCGCAAGTCTACGGGTGGCTATCTTGTCTTTTTTGTCAGACGTCAATTTCTTAGAAATCCGGCAAGTAACGCACAGTTGCTCGCTCCTCTACTAAGGCTGAGTATAAAGCTCTTGCTGATGGTACCGCTGAAGTCATTTGGCTTCAATACTTGTTAACAGATCTGCAGGTTCTTTCAGTTTCTGCTCCTACCATTTGGTGTGATAATCTTGGTGCTACCTATCTCTCAGCCAATCCTATCTTTCATGCTCGTACTAAGCATGTTGAAGTGGATTATCACGTTGTTCGTGACCGTGTTGCCAAGAAAGAGATTCAGATTCGTTTTGTTCCCTCTTGGGATCAACTTGCCGATGTCTTCACTAAACCGTTTCCTGTTGCATCCTTTATTGCTTTTCGGTTCAAGCTTCGAGTTGATCCCCCACCCTCAGCTTGAGGGGGCATATTATAGAATGTATAGCTTGTATATATCAGAATAGGAAAATAATATAGGATTATTCCAATGTTGTAATCCCTACAGTTACTGCCGTGTTCTGCCGCATATATATAAATAGGAAGGTTAGCTAAGGCACAACCCAGCATTTTCTATTATTCTCAACTAGCCGTGTAGACTCTAGTAATTTTTTTTTATCTAATGAAAGGTTGATTGAGAATCAGACTAATAATTTTTTTCAATTCACTTTTTATGGAGTTATTTAGGTCTTCTGACCCGGGTTTGATAGGTTAACCCAAGTTGACTCAACTCATTTTTTTATCCTTTATTTATTTATTTTTTGAATTTAATTCTTCAAAATTGGATTGATTGGGAATTAGAATTTATAATTTTTTTTATATTTTTTTATATGGTTATCACTGTTTTATAACCCGAGTCACGGGTTAAGCCAGTTGACTCAGCTATAATATGGTCATATATTAAAATCAATGGATCACCACTATAATAGCTTGAAATTGTTTTTGAACCCTAGTTAATACATATCCACCCTCAATTAATACATAACCCCTAATCTTTTGGTCGACCCTTTTATAAGGCATAAGCCCATAATGATATTTCTTACACTAAGACCAATAAGTAGCCCCAAGCATAAAGGTCTCCACTATGAGACCCTTTTTAATCACCCTTTAGAGATCCAATAACATAATCAACAAGTAATCATTGTTCACCCACATCTATGTCGAAGATGTATACCCAAACATCTTTCTAGTCTCTGTTTGTACGACCAAATATTATTCAACAACAACCTCTAAACCTGTGTCTGGTACAAAAAAATTGACCACATTCTTTATGGCCAATCTAAAATAACCATTTAGAGTCCCACTCCTATGACTGACTCGTATGAGTAAAATATGCATCAAACATGTCTTTTTAGAAACCTCAATTCTAGCCTCACTCATGCGGCTGCCTTCCATGATTATAACTCATTCATACTTATCTTTAATAGCTATTTATAAGTTAAACCCCTCATTGGGGTTAGTTTCCATACAACATTTCATTCAACATGACTATTATTAGATATCAATCCTATCCTCCTCTCAAGTGGCTAGCAACCATACCACAACACAATTCTCATGATAAATATAACAATAACATTTCATTAGTCTTTTTACCAATGCATTATCACACAACGTGTAACTCATCATCAATATACTACTTAAAAAATAAAGAATTGTATATAGTATTGAAAAATTAAAAAGGATGAGGTGACGAGCACCTACCTGATTCCCTCACTAGTCTGATCCCGCTCGCTTGGGGTTCCACAACTGATGCCTCTTCTACATCACACAAATTTGTGCCTCAAGTACACTCCTTAAATATTAAGTGTTTTCTTCTTAAAACTTTCAATCTAAGTACTTATTGCACATGAATTCTATCCCTTACATTTTCACACCTTACGCATAAGGTTTCCAACACTCAAACTTTTCTAATCATAACAATATATTTCTGCAAGCTAGTTACATGCACACATGCATTATGTTTTCCTTTCCACATTTTAATCACCAACTTTCCCATCCTAATTAAGCTTTCAGGCTGCCCAAATTTGCCACTTTACTTCCTGCAATAGGGCTATCATGACAGCCCTATTTTAGGCACTTTTAGCCATCAAAGAGTTTCTAACTTTTTTAAAATCAGGCTTACTACTTCAACCATTATTTTCACCTTTTTATGATGCCAGAACAACCCCTAATTAATCACTTTTAGGGTTGCTACAATAGCCCCAAGTCTTGCACCTAAAAACCCCTTATTCAATCTTCCTTTCTCTCAAATTTAGGTTTGTCGTCAAAACCCCAATCTTTTTCTTTATTGAAGTGTTGAATCAACTATTAACACACATATTATAGCTATATTTGTAGCTATGGTTCTCCCAAAATGGATCACTATCTTAACCCCCAAATTTCAAAGTACATCTTACACAAAGTTTTTGAAACGTAAAACTTCAAGCCCAATAAACAATATCATCCAATCATATACAAAATAATACATCCAATGATCATGATCATTTGGGCCAAAATTAATCCATTGGTTTTTTTTTCAATATTTTTTTTCAATTCCCTTTGCTATTACAAATAATTAAGCTCTACAACACATTGATTAATCAATTTACATGTATAGTAATTTTTTTAAAAGCCATTCAAGATCATGAAATTCAAGAATCCAATAACTTAGTTCTTTCTTCCATATTACATGTAAGAATCAAATTCTCCAAAATCAGCTATCATTAAACATTAAAAATCAAGAAATCCAATACTATAATACACTCTCCTCCCTCCCCTATCCCTCTTCGCCCTAGGGATTTCCTTTTAAAATTTATGACAAGAATTCATTAAAGCATCACACACATTTGTAAAGATTGTTAATTCCTAATGAGATACTTTTTCTCCTCAATCTACCTAACTCTAAAATTAAAAAAAAAATCAAGAAATTCAAGAATTCTTTAAACTTCATGCAATAAGTCATGTTTATCACACTAATGAGATTCATTCAACAGTAATTGTTCACAAATTCAAATAAATAATCGTCACCCATACATAACCCCAATTGGTTGAACCTGTCCCCCTTCTAAAGATTTTTCTTCAATCTTAAACAACTCCTTACTTAATACTACTCCTTTTTTATGCCTATTAACTAGTTTTCTCATTACTTTTCAATTTTCCCAAATTCCCAACATGAACCCTAAAATCAAAATTAGGATTTTTCCAATATGTTTCAAGGTAATGAAAATTATTTGATTCTACACCTTTTAAGTTGTGTTAACATCATTAATTCATCAAGATTTTCAAGAAAACACTTTCCCCTTAGATATTTCTTCTTGGCCGAATCCTTTACCCCTAGAATTCTTAGTGGTTTTCACAATACTAACATTCAAATCTCTAAAAATAAAAATTTTAAAAACTCAATCTTTCATCAAGATTTCATGCATATAACTACATATATTTCATCAATGATGTTCCCGTATATTAGTCATGCATAAATTTCAAAACGAATACACACCAAAAAATCCTTGTCTTCGTCGAACCTCTCTAGGGTTTCTATCCAAAATTGTTCTTCAAGATTCTTGCTTAGTTATACCAATTATCCTTATCTTGAGGTTATACTATGTAATATTTGCAAAGAACACATTTTTCGTAATTTCTCATAAACCCTAGTTTTCACAAGAATTGAGGATTTTTCTTTTTACCCCACAATCTAACATCAACATATATTATTTGAGTTTAATAGACACTTTATCTTATTTCTTGAACTCAATTGACACTCACTTGAACAAGTTCTTTAAGTTCTTGATATTTTTTAAGTTTTTGTTTTTCTTTATTGTGTTTCTTATTAGACATGTTTTCTTTTTTTCTTTTTTATAAAAAAACAATGAAAGCTTTCACTCCCACAATACCCTATATACTCTTCTTACTGTTCTTTCAATCGCTCTTGACAACATTTTTCTCTAAATGTAAGAATAAGAGCTACAAGTTTAAAACTTCACCCTCACCCCTCTTAAAAACCATTGGCCTCCTCTCTTTCTTTTTAAAAGAGAGCTTATTTTTTTAGTTCTTAAGTTTCCTATTTCCCAATTATGGTACTCCCCTCCTAGGTCAATCTTAGTGTTCAACCCTAATCCCTTTTTTTATACAATTTCACCCCCCCTTTTTTTTTGTTCGATTTTTTCTTCTTCTATTTATTTAGGGGTTTTATAGTTTTTTTTTACCTTTTTAGTCTATTTTTTTTTAATTTTATCCTTCAATATTATGTTGACTGAGAATTAAGCTTCATAAATATTTTTGATTGATTTATATTTTATAAGATTATCCTAATCTTATGACTCCGGTCATAGGATTTATCAGTTGATTTGGATGGTTTCTTGTGTTCTTTTTATAATTGATTTTTTTATTTCTTTTTATAATTGATTTTTTTTATTTCACCCTTCAACATTGGGTTGATTAGTGATTGAGTTTCATAATTTTTTTATTTGTTTTTTATGGGGTTATCCCTATCTTATGACTCATGTTTGGAAGGTTAATCCGAGTTGACTTGACTTATTTTTTTAGTTGAATTTTGTTTTCAATTTCATTATTCAGTATTGAGTTGATTGAGAATTGGGTTTACTAATACTTATTATTATTATTTTTCTATAGGGTTATCAGAGTCTAATGACATAGATAGTTATTATAAAATATACCTATATATATATATATATATATATAGAATATACCTATATAGGAAATATTATAGACATACTCTTATATTGTAATTTCCACCATTACTATTGTATATTGCCCTATACATATATATAGAAAAGGTTGGCTAACCAATAGGTCAAGCCTCCTAATTATTCTCAACTATAGTGGTTTTGACAGGTTAACTCGAGTTGGTCTGAGTCAATCTAATGTGTTATCATTTTAATATTTTTTTGAAAATATTGTTCTAATTTTTTTTCAAGTCAAACTATATTTTTATCGATTGTTTGGGTTGTCTTTGAATCTGTTAAGTTTATCACGTCACATGAGGTCAATCCTCATATATATTTAAAAAATAAAAAAACAAATACATTAACAATGTCTGAATATTTTCTTATGTTCAAAATAATATGACCCGTAATATAGCATGAGTGATGATCTAGTACTCATTAATCAGGCATTGATCAATAACTATATATAAAAGTGCAATTTAAAAAAAAATTTTGATAAACTATTATACCCTTAAAAAACTACTATCGTTATAATTTACCTCAATACCAACATGTAATCTTACTTTATTTTGTCATATTTTGTATGAGGCTAATCACTAATAACTCTGCAAAAGAAGGTGTGAGAAGAATATGGGATTTTTTGGCTTAGATTATCATTGGCTTCATCTTAGTGTTAATGTGGAATCAGAAGAGTAATAATAACAATACTCTTTTCTAGGAGTTAGTAAATCAACATAACATTATAAACCCTAGGAATTAATTTACTAAAATTTCATATCAAATACCTCCAAGCCTTAATTTATTAAACCATTTTGGCCGCCTTGTAGACAGTATTTGAGTACATGGTTATCCTTTGTCTCTCATTCTCGCTATCTGTCTGTCTTTTTTGCAAAAACAACTAATTTAAAAAAGGAGAAATGTCAACAGACTGTTTCAGCTAGTACGAAGCTTTGACCAAGACGGAGCTAGGCGATACAGCTTCCTGTACGGCCATGCTGATCGATCCTTCAGAAACTCCAACGTTCGTAGTATAATTTATTATTCATTACAACTAATTCAATATCAAAGTCACATCTAGCCCTACGTAATTTTGCACTCCACAACTTAAAAGTTTGGACGCAACTTGGCTTGATTTTTCCCCCGATCTCTTTACAATTTTGACATTGAGTGCGTGCTTGTGACCCGGCACAAAACAATACTTTTGATTTAGCATCAGTTTTTTATTTATATATTAAAACTAAGATGTTATTTGACGAGTATATATCAAGTACGGTCATCCACAAGGATGATACATTATTCACAAAAAAAAAAAAAACAAAATCTCTTAAAAATGATAATACAAGGAACACACACACTAATTAGATCTTTAATTAATGGTGTTATTTACTAAGTTTGGATGTAATTTTATTTATTTATTGAGTTTTTATATTTTCAACCTTATTAGCTTGTTTTTAGATATTATTGGTGTTTTAATTATCTATATGAAGTGCTTCTATGGTAATATATATAGATTAGCCTATGATTGTTCTAGTTTTTTTTTTTTTGATAAATTATTCCGCCAATAATTAATAGGCATGCTATGTGTAAACGACATTGGGTTCCTTGTTTATCTATAAAATTTGATACTTTCACCTACAGCTATATTTAATTTGTGCCTCATTATTTCGAGTCTAGAAAATTGCCAAAAATAAAAAATAATGGTACTAAGAATACTTTCACCTACATATTATAGATAGAGGTCTTTGTATTACGGGTTCAAATAAGTCCACCACCAGGGATAACTCTTCTGCTGAAGCTTTTGCATTGGCTGTAATTGGCAATTGCAAGTTCAACATATTTATCATGAACGAAATCAATGTGGCAAGTGGCTAGCAAATAATGGTTCCAGTTGCACGTTGGGTGTTGTGTTTGCTGGGTGTTAAAAAATAATATAAATCATATCTTGGGACCTTACATAACAGCTTAAGTTATTGGGTTAAAATAGTTCTTTGACATGATATCATAGCCTTAATGACCAAACGTTCACGAGCTCGAATCTCATCATCCCTATTTATATGATAAAAATTAAGCACAAGATAATATAGGTCTGTGCAAATTTCAAACCCAAAGAGCTTTCACTTGAGAGGTGTGTTAGAGAATAATATAAAATATATCTTGGAATCTCACATCATAGTTTAAGCTATTGAGTTGAGATGGTTCTTTGACACTGTGCTTAGGCCTCTTTTTGTCACATAAACAGAAAAAAGTTAGAAATTTGTTATTAGACCACCTCAATGGTTAGAAGACATGCCAAAACTCTAATGATGATATCACTGGTTTCGTTAGAAAGATCTCAACGAGAGAATTGCAACGACATCAAAAAAGATCACCAATAGTGAACAGAGTGGATCACACGAGCTGCTCAAAGATGGCATTACTCACTTGCCATTGGATTGATCATGTTCTCCATTCCGGTCACCATTGATGACTTTCCTTTATGTTACTGGATTCTTCCGATCGAGATTTTTATGATGGTACTGTTGCTGTTATCATTAGAGTTTCGGTGTGTCTCTATGATATTTTTTTCTTTGTTATTTTCTCTTCTCTCCTCCTTGTAATTTGTAAAGAGAGAAGAGAGAGAGGAAAAAAAAAAACTCGGATACACACCAAAGCTTGAATAATGACACCACTAGTATTATTAGAAAGATCTTAATGTCATGAATCAAATGACATCAAAAAAGGTAATCAATGGTAATTGGAGTGAGCCACACCATCTCTCCAAAGATAAGTAAGCCCTACTATCTTAGCAATTTGTGTAGCCCAATCCGTTCACCGTTAATGACTTTACTTTAAGTTATTAAATTTTTTTCATCGAAATCTTTTTGACTATATCAATGGTGTGTTATCAAAGTTTAGGTTTGTTTGTAGAGTCTTTTTTATTTTTTCTCTCTCCACTCTCTTTTGTCTTTTTATTTTAAATCGTATCATGTCATCTTATAATTCGAAAGAGTTACTAATAATACTTATGGCTTTATAAAATATATATTTTAAAAAATATTTTTTAAACTGTATAATATTTTTTTTTTTTAAAAAATGTGTTAAGAGAAAGAAAAAAAAAACTCTCGTAAGAGCTCCATGATGATGGTGACCTCTGATCCAACTAAGCAACTGGCATGATGATGCGACGACATATGTCTGATATGGACACTTTGCGTCCCTCATCAACTAAGCATACAAGTAATGTCGTGTGTTAGTAAATATTAAATAAAAGAAGTCATTGTAGTTTATGAATGGTTGCATATGCAATTACGCTTGCAGCTAGCCATCACCGTCCAAAATCTGTATGAGCCCGTGATCATGATCAATATTCATATGGCCATAGTGAAGAGGTGAGGACCTCCCTACATTGATGTGTTAACCGACTATCTCATCATCACTTTGAATAAAGATGTTTTTACGAACATATTAATTGTTCACTTTTCTGGAAAATCTAATATTAGAAAATCACAAGTTTAAGACACGTGGAGAAAATTATGTGCCTCACCAACCGGCATTAGTTTTTTTTTAGGACAACAAGCTATAACTCACGGTGGGCAGATGCTCCTCTGGAGCAACCTTCCCCAGTTGAAGTTATTTTTATTATATTTATAAAATTCAGTCTGCCTAATATGTTGATAAAGGACTCGGATGAATCGAGATCTTCAGGCAAACCTGAAATCTAGATAACTCGGCAGAACTTAAAAGAGACCTAACTTACGTTCTATGATTGAAAAAAACACCATTTCTCTTCACCTTCTTTTCTGTCGAGGAAAAACTCACTTTCCCCTTCTTCCCCTATTCCTCTTCACCTTTCCCCTTATTTTCTTCTTTCATCTCAGCTGCTTTGTGTTGGGTATACGACCAAAGTCCCACATTGGCTAGAAGTGGCGAGGATCATGGGTATATAAGGATGAACAAATATCTCCATTGGTATGAGGCTTTTTGGGTATAGCCCAAGAGCAAATCCATAAGGGTTTAGACCCAAAGTGGATAATATCATACCAGTATGGAGATAGGTGGTGTTCATAGTCCTTACAAGTGGTATCAGAGCCAGGCCCCAAAGTTAGCTATGATGGATGAATCCTCGGAATGCCGAACGGAGGTGGTGGGCCCCCAATCACGATGTTATCCATGGATCAGCTCTATTGGATAGGCGGTGTGCTCCCTTCATGGACGTGTCCTGATCCCAACACGGTAAAGAGGAGTTGACCTAGAAAGAGCAAAAACTCTCAAGTCAGGTAGTGCTCTTCGATGCTTCATGGACGTGTCCTGACCCCAACACGATGAAGTAGAGAATGAAAAATCCTGGTTGGTAGAGAGTGGACGGATGAATAATCGATTTGAGGGAAGGCTCGGTGGTCCTTTGTTCGAGGGGAGGATTGTTGGGTATACGACCAAAGTCCCACATTGGCTAGAAGTGGGGAGGATCATGGGTATATAAGGATGAACAAATATCTCCATTGGTATGAGGCCTTTTGGGTATAGCTCAAGAGCAAATCCATAAGGGTTTGGGCCCAAAGTGGACAATATCATACCAATGTGAAGATAGGTGGTGTTCATAGTCCTTACACTTTGCTCAGTGATAAAAAAATCCTAACCCCTACTCGCTCCCTCTAATCTGAACCACTTCGAGTGCTTCAAAAGTAAATTACAACTTGATTAATTAAAGCTCTTTGCATGTGAATTGCGATCCTTTTCCTAATTACTTAATCTTTGTCAACTTTCAAGTGTTTTATTTGTATTTCTATTTCTATTTATGGGAAAACTGTATGTTGATGTGGGCCATAATTTCCCAGATTTAAGTTTGAACAAACTATAGATAAGGGGGAAAACAATTAGGGAAATAACTAGCATGTGCTTGCAGAAAAGGCGAAGAAGTTGCCAACCATGACAATTTATTAGCAATTTGATAGTTTATGAATTATGTGTTCGATTTAGCCGCTGTACGTTTATGATTTACAGGGTAAGAGTAGAAAATATGTATACTGATCAGCAGGAAAGAATTAAACTTCAATTTTCATGAACCCAGCTACTGCATGCCCTGTTTGTTTACTTAACACTCTTCTTCACACCATAATAGGCTAATTTTTATAAACGAGTATTAGATCCCGTTTGTTTAATTTTTGAAAAGTAATTTTTTTTTGAAAAATAAATTCTGAAAAAGTGAATTTTGAGAAAATGAATTATTTTCTGATATTTGGTAGTGTGATGAAAAATAAGTTGGAAAACACTTTCCATTATTTGGTTGTGTCATAGAAAATAAGTTGGAAAATAAATTATTAATATTTTATTTTTTTCAAATTTATTAAAATAATGAGGAACAAATCTTACAAATTAAAAAGTTGAATGAGAATGAAATTGAAAAAAAATATAATTTCATAAATTATCCCAAATAAAATAAATAATAATCAAAATAATAGAGATCAAATCTAATAAATAAAAAAATTGAAAGATGAAGAAATTAAAATAATAATAATTATCATTTCATCAATTATTTCAAATAACAATCAAAAGAATGAGGACCAAATTTGATAGATAAAAAAATTCAATTAAAAAATGATTAGGGAAAAGCAAATAACAATTATAAAAATGAGAACCAAAGTTAATATAAAAATTAAATTATAAGGGATGAAATTGAAAAAAAAATATTCAAAACAAAATATATATAGCAATCAAAAGTTTGAGAACCAAATTTGATATAATCAGCAAATAATATAACATTTCTAAATTTTTTCACAACTTCCGGAAAGTGTTTTCCGCCCAAAATAAAAGGAAAACACTTTCCTGGAAACCAAGCTAAATTTTTCTTTAACTGGAAAGTGTTTTCTATTGACCAATTTTTCTAATGACAAACAAACATAAGAAAGTTTGAAAAGTGGTTTCCAGAAAACCACTTTCTATCAAAAAAACGCCCCCTTAGTTCCAATACCAGAAAAAACTAACCCCTTATACTTTTTACTGACATTTGTTCCATTGTTAAGAAACTAATTTCTTCTCCCATTATCAGGCATTAGTCCTATCACTGGAAAACTAATTTCTTCACTAAATAGTTTTTTTAACATCCTGTTAACCTCAGGATTTCAAGACACAAGATTCCATAGTTCACAAACTAGAAACAACAAACATAAAAACATCTTCCAAAACCATGGCCAATCAAAATCAATATGGACATCACTCACACAACCAAAACACCCAAATCCTTCCACCTTCACATTCCTTGTCATACACACACCACCCTCAACCACATAAGTTCTACTTGGAGAGATATCCAAGTTACCTTTCCTACCATGATCTTTGAGCTTGCCTTCTCCAAATTGGATCTGTCTAAAGCTTTTTTTTACAAGAAAACCAAACAAAGCTGGAAAACGATTTGGGTTTTGTACCATTTCCTCTAAAGACTCAATTGATTATCTACTTTGTAGCTTAAATAATATTTGGTTTGACTGTTACAAGTTACGAGTCAAATTAGCAAGATTTGAAACATGACACACACCCAAGGAAAAATCCCACAAAATCCCCTTAAACCTATAGTTAGACTGAAAAATCCACCTTTTAGAACAAGAGACCACCAGACTTATGCGACAGTTTTGCAAACTATAGATACCCCACACCATCTAATGTCTGCACAAGAAACTTTTCTTCCTTAAAAGCCACCTAAACTTGATTCAATGAAAGAAACTGTCATTTACTCTTCAAAACCATCATGGTTGAACAATTGTTTGCTTGCATCCATATCAGCAGGTGCAGACAATGGAAAGATTCAAGATGACCTTATTAGTTGTGATATTCAATCAACAAGAATGAGATTTCTTGGTGCTTCACAGGTTCTGATCCTATTTGAAGATCATCCCTTCATGATGCATGCTTTTGAGGCTGACTTGCCTTATTGGGACAAATATGTTGATGATTTAAAGCCATGGCTTTCTATAGATTGTGCTATTGATAGGTTAGCATAGATCTCCATACAAGGATTGCCAATAGTTCGATGGAACAGAAATTATCTAACAACTCTTCTCAGATCTACAAGAGATATTATTAGCTTTGACCGTTTAGGCTTAGATGCTTAGCCTTTGTATCTTTACTTGGTACAAGAAGTGATGAAGATATAAGGAAGACAATCATCTTGCACATTGATGGGGAAGATCATAATATTTGTATTGACAAAATTGATAGTCTTCACTATCCCATGGCTGACTCAATTTGTTACTCCATGGACACCTTTCATAGTAACTTAGTTTTGGAAAATGGGTACACAACCTGTGGATCTCAATCTAGTCTTGATGGAACTATAGCAAATATTCCAGTTAAAACTACTCATAACGTGGGGCTTGATACGAGGGAGAAAATGAAATCTATTTCAAATTATGAAGAGGAGGCAATTGCTAAACCACATCTAACTGTTGATCCAGCTCATAGGAAGGCTACCTATTCGGCTCCAACTAGGCTCCAAGACCACAACTCTCTTGTCATCATAAATGCACTGCAACAACTAGGGGGCCAGTCCACTTCCTAACAATGTCTACAGATCTTTTCCCTGAAATTTTGGGATATACTCAAAACTTATATCATCACATCAGGACTACTAGTAACAATGCTGCAAATGTAAGCAAGGTGCAAGACTCTAATGTTCAAGCTCATCATTTGGTGGACCTTGTTCATGTTACATCGGGCCACCCCTTTCTGTTAGAAGCCGAACTTAGTTTAGGTACTTACTGCTCTGACTCCTTCGACAATACATCCTCTTTTTCTTACTCCAATTATGATTTGGCCTATGAGCCAATTCAAGATACATAGCCCCAAATAGATGAAGCAAGCCAACCCTTAAAGTTGGGTTCTACCATATATAGCAACTCTAGATATCTTACACAATAGGACAACAGTGAAGTGAAATTTTGCTCAAGACGAAGAAAGACAAAACTTTTAACAATTCATGAGACTTTACAGGAACACTTGAATGACATAGAAGAATCTACATATGACTCAGATGTTCACATGGGGAATAGATGTCATTTTCAAAATGTTGGGGACTCTCATAAAAATCTTTGTATAAACAAGACCCGTACAATCAAGAGATGAAGAAACTAAAGTGAGTTTAGAATATCAAGAAGTTTATGGTATGGTCCAAATTGGGGAAGCTTTACTTATTAGGGACAATTCCAACCTTTATGCTTTTGAAGGAGATATTTGGAAACAACTTCAACAAGAAAAGGCTGACTGGAGGGTTGTCTAGTAAGTCCTTTACTTCCTTTGCTTTGGTAAGGATTTTTTCTATTTTCTTTATGAAGGTCTTTTCTTGGAACTTATATAGACTGAGTAGGGCTAGAAAATTACGGGTTGTGGGTAGGTTTATTGATATTTGTAATAGTGATGTGTGTTTTCTTCTAGAAACAAAAATTAAGACTTACACAAACTCTTTCATCTTACGTATTTGGAACAATAGCAATGTTAATTGAGCTTGTAATGAGGCTAAAAGAAGTAGAGGAGGTATGATTGCTTTTAGGGATGATACAAAATTTCAGATTTTATCTGTTGAATATGGTTATGGGTGGATTGGTCTGTATGGTCAGCATATGCAAAGTGGTTTTATTTGTGCTATTGTTGGTATGCCCCTTGTTCTATGTCTAAAAAATGAGATCTTTGGGACAACTTGTGTATCCACAGACATGCCTTTCCTATTTTGTGGTTGATGGTGGGAGATTTTAATAAGATTTTAAATTAGATTGATAGAAGCAGTGGCTATCTTCACATCAAGGGCTCTTCAGCTTTTAGGAATTTTTTGGATTCTTGTCACCTTATTGAGTATCAACTACCTGGAGGTTATTACACTTGCTTCAGGAATTACTTAATGAGCAAACTAGACCATGCTTTCTCAGATGACTCTTTTCTTTTTTAGTTCTCCAATGTAATGCTCCATCGATTACCTAGAGAAATGTTAGATCATTGCCCGTTGCTAGTGTCCGATTGCCTCCTAGAGAGTGGTTATTGTTCTTTTAAATTTTTGGATTTTTTGCTTCAATTTCCTAACTTCAAAACATTATTAGAGGCTTTTATTGCTCATTGCTAGTGTCTGATTGCCTCCTGTCAGTTTTGAAATTTGAAAAGGATTTTGGAAAGGGTCTTAATATGTGGAAGACCTGCCCATTTTAAAGATCTTTTTTTTAAAAAAAAAACTCCACGCTTTTTCTAGGAAATGGTCTTAATATCGGATGACCTGTCTATTTTAAATTTTCTTAGAAAAACTCCACATTTTAAAAAAAAATGGTCTCAATATTAGGTGACCTGCCCGTTTTGAACTTCAAAAGAAATCATCTTACCTCGAGGAATGAAGCAATGCCGGTTCACAATTCCTATCCTTTTCCGTAGTTCCATTGACTTGAGATTTTGTACCTCAACAGTTCCCAAAAACTTGGAAACTATTTTGGCTTTCATCACACCTTTTCCTGCTAGGTTGGTGTTATGACAATATAACATGCATGTGTTTTTTTTTTTATTATTTTGGAAACATAGGTCCCCCTTTTCATTGTAACCTTCTTCGAGCTCTTGTTTCCATTTGTTTGCCTGACCTGTCCTTTTTAACCAATATATGTTCCACGTGCTGCATTTTCTATCTTTTTCATGCTTCACGAAGAGATCTCCAGTTCCTTATGGGGCCTTTTCTTGCTCCATTGAATATTGCCTTTTATTATACTTTTACTGATGTTTTAATTGTTTTTTCCATTATTTTCAGAGGAAAACTCAAAAGATCTGGTTCATGAAAACTGAAACTTTTAATGCTATCACCATATTTTGTTTTAAGCAATTCTTATCAAGGTGTTTAAGAGGTTTTCATGATGATACCCCTTAATGTTGGGCTTTGGTTCATTATGTACCCCTATGTGCCCTTCTTGCACTTCTTGCCTCTAGTGTGATGTGCAAATATATGTCAAGTTTAGATTTGATTTAGTTCTCTCCAATTGATGGAGTCATCTCCTTAGTCATGCGTAAAAAAAAAAACAGTTCTTTTGAGTAAAAGATTTCAAGCGGTATAAGATCATGCGCTTTGTGAAGAAAAAGTTTCTTTACAGAGAGAATTCATGGCCAAACTTTATTTTATTGATTAGGAAGCATATTATTTCTTTAAAGTTAGCATTCATAGGTCTAACTAGATCTTCTCTATCTATCCTAGATAACTGTAAAGCTCCTCCTGAAAACGCTTTCTTTACCACATAAGGGCCCTCATTGTTTGGCGCCTATTTACTCTGATCTTCTCCTAGTGAAGGCAATATTTTCTTTAGTACAAGATCTCATTCATGGAATCCTCGAGGCCGGACCTTCTTATCATATGAATTGGCCATCCTTTTTTGGTATAGTTGATGATGATAGATTGCAGTTATCCTCTTTTCACTGATAAGATTCAACTTTGTGGATATCCAAGTTAGTTTTTTTAACATCCTGTTTTTTGGTATTTTGGTGAAGGCATTAGTACCATCACTAAAAAACTAATTTCTTCACTAATTAGTTTTTTTAACATCCTGTTGACCTCAAGATTTTGAGACGCAAGATCCCACTATTCATAAACTACAAACAACAAACCTAAAAACCTCTTCAAAAAGCCATGGCCAACCAAAATCAACATGGACATCCCTCACACAACCAAAACACCCAAATCCTTCCACCTCCACGTACCTTGTCCTACACACACCACCCTCAACCCCATAAGTTCTACTTGGAGAGATATCCAAGTTACCTTTCCTACCATGATCTACAAGCTCGCCTTCTCCAAATTGGATCTGTCTAAAGCCTTTTTATTGTAAGAAAACCGAACAAAGCTGGAAAAGGAATTGTGTTTTGTACCCTTTCCTCTAAAGACTCAACTGATGATCTACTTTGTAGCTTAAACAATATTTGGTTTGACTGTTACAAGTTGCGGGTCAACTTAGCAAGATTCGAAACAAGACACACACCTAAGGCAAAATCCCATAAAATCCCCTTAAACTTGTAGTTAGACTGAAAAGCTCACCTTTTAGAAAAAGAGACCACCGTACCTATGCGACAGTTCTGCAAACTATGGATACCCTGCACCATCTAATGTCTACGCAAGAAAATTTTCTTCCTCAAAAGCCAACTAAACTTGATTCGATGAAAGAAACTGTCATTTACTCTTCAAAACCACCATGGTTGAACAATTGTTTGCTTGCATCCATATCAGCAAGTGCAGAATATGGAAAGATTCAAGATGACCTTATTAGTTGTGATATTCAATCAATAGGAATGAGATTTCTTGGTGCTTTACAGGTTCTGATCCTATTTGAAGAGCATCCCTTCATGATGCATATGCTTTTGAGGCTGACTTGCCTTGTTGGGACAAATATATTGATGATATAAAGCCATGGCTTTCTACGGATTATGGTATTGATAGGTTAGCATGGATCTCCATACAAGGATTGCCAATATTTGGATGGAATAGAAACTGTCGAACAACTCTTCTCAGATCTATAGGAGATATTATTGGCTTTGACCGTTTAGGCCTTAGACGCTTAGCCTTTGTATCTTTACGTTTATTGCTGGGTATAAGAAGTGAAAAAGATATAAGGAAGACAATCATCTTGCACATTGATGGGGAAGATCATACCATTTGTATTGACTGTCATAACTCATTTTTGGGTTATTCCCCAATTCACATTTTTTCTCTCTTCAAAAAATACAAAAAAATAAAAAATATTATCAAAAAAATATAACAGTGAAAAGAGGATGCCAAAACGCTCAGAAAATGGTCAAAAAATGGTTGAGGAGGTTCTAAAATATAAAGATTGAAATTTGACAATTTTTTGTTGACCGATGAGAGCCTTGTTGATGAAGAAAATTTAATTCGAGGAAGAAAAGTATAAAATCAGATGTTTCTAACTCATTTAAATTTTATTGAAGGTTTAATTGAATTTATGAAGAGTTTCAATGCAAGAAAATTTGATTTTGAAGTCAATTTGGGCTTTAATTGGAAGAAATTAAAGTTATGGGTCAAATTATAATTTTTGAGAGTTAATTTGGTCAAATCAGGGGCTTAATTGCATAAATATTGAAGTTTGATGGCCAATTAGGGACTTAATTGAAGAAATCCGAAACCAAGGACCAAAATGCAAAACACACGTAAATAGAGAGGCTGCAATTAAACCGAATCAGGGGCCAAATTGAAGAAATTAGAAGTTTATTGATCAATTGAGGGTCAAATTGCATAAATTTAAGACCAAGGACCAATGTGAAAAAGGAGGTCAACTTTAGAGCCAAAAATTGAATTTGACAAGGATGTAATTGAATTGATTTTTACAATCAAAATTGCAATTGAGGACTCGATTGAACAAATCACAAATTGAGGACCAATGTGAACTCTGACACATTTTTGCCGCCTTTTCCTTTTAAATGAAACAGCGTGTTTTGTCCAAAACAGCGCCGTTTCATACACTATTCATGCAAAAAAAAGACCCAAACGGTGCCCTTTTGAACGGCACTGTGGGTCTTCTTCTTCCCTTGGACGTGCAAGGTAGGGAAGAAGAAGATTTTTCTTCCCCCTGTTTTCACCGACTTTCTTCTTCTAAAAAGCATAAAAAAGACGCCAACCAAGGACCCCCACTTGCCTAAAGTTTCCATGTGTTGAAGAAAAGGGAGTAGATGTGTCCCTCGGGTGATGGAGAGGCAGCTGCACAATGACAACGCCTGCCTCTCTCTCCCCTGTTTTTCCTATAAATACAGGGGAAGAGAGCAGAAAAAAAGGTAGCACAAGAAGAGAGGTGGAAGACCGAAAAAAGAAAAGGAAGAGGGAAAGAGGTAGAACAGAAGAGGGAAGGAGCTGAAGACAAAAAGAAAAAAAGAGAGAGAAAAACAGAGGAAGAAAGAGAAAAAAAAGCAAAGAAGCAGAGGAGAGAAGAGAGAAAGACCGCCGCCTGGAGCCACCGCCAGCATCACCGTCGCCAGCTAGCACCACCGTGAGCCTCCACAGCAGCCACCACGTGTCAGTTCCCCCACCTCTCTCTTCTTCCTTCTCCTCCTTCGCTTCCAGCCTCCACTGTTCACGTAGCATGTGAACAGTGGAGAGCCACTATTCATGGCTGGGCCAATTTTGGCCCAGCCTGAATAGTTGGGCCCAACCTAAATAGCTGGGTTCGACCCAAGAAAAAGAAAAGAAAAGAAGAAAATTAAAAAATTTTCTATTTTTTTTAAATTGTAATTTTCTGTGTATTTTTCTACTAAATTTTGCTTAATATTGGTTTGTATTTTTATACCGTAAAAATACAAATCCGATATTAAAATACCCGATTTTCGTCAAAACTTCCTGAAATACAAAAAAATTTGAAAAAAGAAAAAAATATCTTTTTGCATACGGCCAAGTGTCTCAAAGCTAAAAAATCATATTATGTTTTTTCATACACCAAAAAACAATGTTTTAGCATGCATTTGGCTTTAATAACCATTTTATTAAAGTCAAGAGAACATTGATCAAAATTTCAAAAACAACAAAAATTTTATTTTGTTTGCCTTTTAGTGTCCGATGTACGACATTACACGTAATACGTATTTCGGATATTAAATTCTTTTTTTCAGGACGCTAGAACAGTTAGGTTTTACCCCATCAAGATAAGAACCTTCTTATTAAGAAAGGCTTTTCTTGAATCTAAGACAGGACCAACAATTAAATAACACAATCAAAACCTTAGATTTTATCAGACAATAAAACAATACAGCTTACCTTAGGTAGGGCGTATTTGGGTGCTAATACCTTCCTTTTACGCAACTAGTCTCCATACCACATCTCTAAGACCAGTTAGGGTTTCTAGTGATCAAAATACGAGGTGGCGACTCCCATTCCAATTTTCCACTGATATGAGCCAAGAATTCCTTATTTTTCCATATTTGCAGATAGACACGATATACCTCTTGAGTGGTAGATAATCGCCGCGACGCCGCACACGTGCGACATTGATGAAATTGATAGTCTTCACTATCCTATGGCTGACTCAATTTGCTACTCCATTGACACCTTTCATAGTAACTTAGTTTTGGAAAATAGGTAGAGAACCTGTGGATCTCAATCTAGTTTTGATGGAACTATAGCAAATATTCCAGTTAAAACTACTCATAACGTGAGGCTTGATACGAGGGAGAAAATTAAATCTATTTCAAATTGTGAAGAGGAGGCAACTGCTAAACCACATCTAACTGGTGATCCAGCTCATAGGGAGGCTACCTATTCGGCTCCAACTAGGCTCTAAGACCATAACTCTCTTGTTATCATAAATGCACTTCAACAACTAGGGGGCAAGTCCACTTCCCAACAATGTCTACAGATCGTTTCCCTGAAATTTCAAGATATACTCAAAACTTAAATCATCACATCAGCACTACTAGCAACAATGCTGCAGATGTAAGCAAGGTGCAAGACTCTAATGTTCAACCTCATCATTTGGTGGACCTTGTTCATGTTACTTCGAGTCACCCCTTATGTTAGAAGCCCAACTTAGTTTAGGTACTTACTACTCTGACTCCTTCGACAGTACCTCCTCTTTTTCTTACTCCAATTATGATTTGGCCCATAAGTTAATTCAAGATACATAGCCCTAAACAGATGAAGCAAGCCAACCCTTAAAGTTGGGTTCTACCATATATACCAACTCTAGAGATCTTACACAACAGGACAACAGTTAAGTGAAATTTTCCTCAAGACAAAGAAAGACAAAACTTTTAACAATTCATGGGACTTTACAGAAACATGCGGATGACATAAAAGAATCTACATATGACTCAGATGTTCACATGGGGAATAGACGCCATTTTCAAAATGTTGGGGGCTCTCATAAACATCTTTGTATAAACACAATCCATACAATCAGGAGAAGAAGAAACTAAAGTGAGTTTAGAAGATCAAGAAGTTTAGGGTATGGTCCAGATTGAGGAAGCTTTACTTATTAGGGACAATTCCAACCTTTATGCTTTTGAAGGAGATATTTGGAAACAACTTCAACAAGAGAAGGTTGATTGGAGGGTTGTCCAGTAAGTCCTTTATTTCCTTTGCTTTGGTTAGGATTTTTTCTATTCTTTTTATGAAGGTCCTTTCTTGGAACTTATATGGACTGGGTAGGGCTGGAAATTACTGGTTGTGGGTAGGCTTATTGATATTTATAATATTGATGTGTGCTTTCTTCTAGAAATAAAAATTAAGACTTACATAAGCTCTTTCATCTTACATGTTTGGAACAATAGCAATGTTAATTGAGCTTGTAACGAGGCTAAAAGAAGTAGAGGAGGTATGATTGCTTTTTGGGATGATACAAAATTTCAGATTTTATCTATTGAATATGGTTATGGGTGGATTGGTCTGTATGGTCAGCATATGCAAAGTGGTTTTATTTGTGCTATTGTTGGTATGCCCCTTGTTCTATGTCCAAAAAATGAGATCTTTGGGACAACTTGTGTATCCTCAGACATGCCTTTCCTATTTCATGGTTGATGGTGGGAGATTTTAATAAGATTTTAAATTAGATTGATAGAAGCAGTGGCTATCTTCACATCAAGGGCTCTTCAGCTTTTAGGAATTTTCTGGATTCTTGTCCCCTTATTGAGTATCAACTAACTGGAGGTTATTACACTTGGTTCAGGAATTACTTGATGAGCAAACTAGACCATGTTTTCTCAGATGACTCCTTTCTTTTTTAGTTCTCCAATGTAATGCTCCATCGATTACCTAGAGAAATGTTAGATCATTGCCCATTGCTAGTGTCTGATTACCTCCTAGAGAGTGGTTATTGTCCTTTTAAATTTTTGGATTTTTGGCTTCAATTTCCTAACTTCAAAACATTATTAGAGGCTTTTAGTTTGATGGGTGCACTACGTTCCTAAGTCACTTCAGATTCATTAAGAAGCTTAGCTTTGTAGCAGCTCAACTTCGGCTATGGAACAAAGATGATTTTGGTGATCAGGAGCACAAACTTCAGATTGTGATTTCCCAAATTGATGATCTAGAGAGAAAACAAGAGGTTGATCCTCTATGTCCCTCAAATTACCTCAAGCTTGAATCTCTTATAAGGGATAAATGGACCTACAGTAACAGAGTTGAATGCAAGTGGAGGCAGAGATCTAGACAATTGTGGTGTAAGCTAGGGGATCGTAATACTAGGTTTTTTCATTTGATAGCTAACTTCAGAAGAGCCAAATCTCAAATTATAATGATCAATCATAAGGGGGCTAAACTTCAGTCTTTACCAGAAGTCAAATCCACTGCAATTGATTATTTTTATAATCTGTATAAAGCTCCAATTCAGAAGAAAGCAGAGATGGGTCCTATAAGTTTTAAAAGGTTAAATCAAAGTTGTCTCTTTGACTGAAGAGATGTGACCTTGGATGAAATTAAAAGATGTGTGTGGGATTGTGATGGTTCTAAAAGTCCTGGTCCAGACGGTTTCAATTTTAAATTCTATAAGCTCGCTTAGGATTTTATTGCAAAAGACTTATTGGACCTGATCACTGAATTTTTTAGAACAGGGTTTATGCTAAAAGTGGTTAACCTGTCCTATATCACATTAGTGCTGAAATAGAAGGTTACTTTAGAATTCAAAGAGTATATTATTGTGAAGATTTTATCCAGCAGACTAACAGGAAGTAATAAGCAGCTTGATTAGTGACAATTAGACTGCTTTTATAGCAGATAGATAAATTGTTTAGGGTTTTATGATAGCTAATAAAGTGGTTTATGATCTAAAAAGAAGTCGAAGATCAGGTCTCATATTCAAGGTTGATTTTTAGAAAGCTTTTGATTCAGTTCTATGTGATTACATTGATGAGGTGATGACTTACATGGGTTTTGATGCTAAATGGAGAGGGTGGATTTCCTCTTGCTTGTCTACTAGTCAGGTATTAGTCTTAGTCAATGGCTCTTTTTATTGCCCTTTCTTTTTAATATTGCTGCTGCAGGTCTATCTGTTCTTTTTCAACATGTGACAGCTTCAAACATCTTTCGAGGTATTAATTTTAGCTTTAATAACTTCTTAAGTCACCTACAATATTCAGATGACACTCTTGTCTTTATGCCAGCTAGTTTGCATGCCCTCTAGTCAGTTAAAAGAGTCTTAAGGTGGTTTTTCCTATGCTCAGGCTTGCACATTAATTTTTTTAAGAGCTCTCTTATAGGAATCAATGTTGATGACTCTTGTTTGAACGAGTTTGCAAAATCAATTTACTGCAGGCATGATTCTCTTCCATATAACTACCTGGGGATGCCTTTGGGGTCTAATCCTAGAAGGATTTCAACATGGAAACTTGTCATTGATAAGTTTTGAAAAAAACTCACTTCGTGGAAAGGGAGAATGTTAAGTATGGCTAGTCGCATTTGCCTTATCAAAAGTGTGTTGAACTCCCTTCCTTTATACTTCATGTATATCTCCCTTATGCCAAAAGGTGTGTGATGTTTATTTACTTCCATCCAACACAAATTCTTAAGTCAAGAACTGTCAAAATGAGAAAAATTTGCAAAGTCTAATGGAATGTGGTTGTTAAAGATAAGGATAGGGGTGACCTTGGGATTAGGTCATTGATAGCCAAGAATAAAGCAACGGTTTTCAATGGATTTAGAGGCTCTCTCTTCCTGGTAATGAGCTATGAAAGAAGATGATACTCAATAAATTCAAGCTAGTGTTTGAAAATGGTCTTCCTATTTTTATTAGAAGATTGTCTTGTATCTAGAGGGACATCACATCCCTTATGAGTTCAACAAACTCTGTCTCTTCAGCTTTAGCCAATAACTGCAGATTTGTAGTGGGAAATGGCTCTCCAACTTGGTTTTAGTCTGATGTTTGGTTTAAAAGCTCTCTATTGAAAGTCATTTACCCACGACTCTATATTCTCTCCACTAAACTGAATGCCACAATTGTTGATATGGGAAATTGGGAGCAAGGGCAATGGAAGTGGGAGCTAGCTTGGAGGAGACAATTGTTCCGCTTCGAAACTAAACATGTCGTCTACCTTTTCTCATCTCTAGAAAGCTTTCTGCTAAAGGCAATAACTTCAGATAAGAAAGTTTGGTCTTCATTAGTAGATGGAGGTTATATAATTAAAACTTGTTCTTTACTTATCAACAGAATTTTAAATCCAGGGCTTAAAATTTTTAAGGCTTTGATATGGCAAAAAGGGGTCCCTTATAAGGTTCAATCTTTTCTTTGGCTAGATGTTCAGAATATATTATGCATTAAGGATTTCTTACTTTGCCGTAATATAATCCTAGTTGATTAAGCCTTTTGTATTTTTTGTGAAAATGAGATTGAAACTTCAAATCATCTTCTCCTCTATTGTAGATTAGTGTGGAAATTATGGATGAAATTCTTGGATTTATGGGGTATTAATGGTTTCCTTACCTGCTGTGTGGATGATCTATTACATTAGTGGCCCAACCTAGTGCTTGAAAAATTCCAGCATAAGGTTTGGTCTATTCTTTTTTGTTGTGTTAACTGAAGTATATGGCTTATAAGAAACAAGGTCATCTTCAATGATGGAACTGCGACCTTCGAATACAGTTTCTCTTTAATTCTTTTTTTGCCTCTCGAATTGGCTCAAGTTTGTAGATAAGTTTTTCATGGCTACTGGCACTGCTTTAATTATGGGGCCTGAAGGTATTATAAATTGGTCTTACACCAAATCAAGGCTTTAAGCGTGATGTATCAGCTCATTCAATCCTGATGATCTTTTTTGGTTATGTATCTATTGTCTTTCCTTTTCTTTCTTTTTGTGTTTACTTTCTATTTTTATGATTATCTTTTCTTTTCTTCCATGTATATTGTTTTTTTCTACCTTCTAGTTAGCCCTTTCAATATATCAACTTCTTCCAAAAAAACTCTTCACTAATTAATGGGCATTAGTCTCATCACTGGGGAAATAAATCATTCATTCATTACCAAGTATTAGCCCCATCAGCGTGAAACTAATTTCTTTGTAATAAATTACAATTTAAGTATGATATATCAAAACATTTACAACATGATACAATGATACACTAAGGAAGAAAATAACAAGGTGTATGACACTTATCTGCTGTTGGAACTTGAGTAATATCTCTCTACTGCTACACAGCTCCTATGGCCTCTTATGTGTTGGCCTCTCATGTATCAACAAATATATCACATTATTCTTCCATTGCCTACTCATTCTGCATAATATTATTTTAAATTTACTTTCATCAATTAACTCTTATTTTCAATTAAATTCTTGTTTTAATCATATTTTCAACTTGTATTTAACATTCAATTTCACATTTTCTTACTGCCATTTTGCTTCCAACATATATTTCTCAATTACATGGTATGTATTAAATCCAAATAGTTTTTGAAACCTCAAGCTTTTACTTGAGCCTTTAGCTTTGAAACCAATAAAAAAAACATGCGGTTACCTCATCACATACCTTGACTAATTACAAATCTAACTTGCATAAGAGACCAAATCACCTTTTTCCTAAAGAAAGATTTTTATCCTGGGAATTATGAGAAATTAAAAACAAAATCGTTTCAAGCATACATCGGGTATATTTATTTTTTCAAAATCCAAGACAATAAATTTTGGAAAATTCATTTGAGCCATAGATGAAATTTTAAGCTAACATTTTTTTCTTAGACTCTACATTGTCAATCATCAACAAAATATATCAAAGATATGTCTTAGGGTCTAGACCAAAGAAATATTTTCCATGTTATATCTTAGTGATTTCATGCCAACCTTAAGACATATAAAGACACAATCATTAAAATTGGTGAAGTGGTCTCAAAACATGAAAAATGATTTCTTAAAAAATATTTATGGAATAATTTTGCAAAGTTATTAACAAAAAATGATGATTCATGCATTTCTTTTTCAAGTCCTTTAGAAAAATGAGCACATCTAGGTCAGCAGAGGCAATCCAGTTTGAAAAAGCATATGAACAATAACAGTCAAATGATGATTACATGAACTTCATCAAAACCATGAATGACATTTGATAATGAACAATGTCTTTTAATGATAGCTAAAATAATGAGCACAACTAGATTAGTTAGGGGCAATGACACTTAAAATAGTCCATGATGGTGGAGGATTTGGCGAACTCCATTAGTAATTAAGAGTAAAACCACACTTGGAGTACATCTTTATGGTTGAAATATGGTTTACACCATGAGTGTGTTTTGATGAATGTTGAAAGGATGCACTTAATCAGATCAGCAAGGAGCAATTTGAAATCGTCCTTGGTAGTAGAGGATTTGATGAGCTGCTTTAGAAAATATGAGTACCAAAGCATCGCTTCTCCATTAAAATAGATAATGAATGGGCAATGGTGCAAGAATACCACACTTGAGAGGCATCATCCGATAAAAGGATAATATTTATGGCACAAGGGCTAGGCTATATGAAAAAAAAAAAAACATCTAGACATGTTAATAACATAGGCAAAACTCTTGAGAGTTGAAGAATCAAGAGATTAAAAAGACTCGTCTCAGAAATTTCAAACCTTATCCATCAAGCAAAATAGAGATTATAAAGAAAAGAGAGGGTTGTAGAACCAGGTAATGATACATGCATGTCATCTAACTCTAAATCATTGCATAATATTTTTGTAGAAATTTTCTAGGAAAAATCATCAATGGAGTCCAACAATGCTCTAATGTATCCAAGTCAACAAAGAAGTTATCTTTGAGCCATGATACCAATGAAAGTTTTAACCCTGCAATCAAGAATTTTTTTTTTTTGCCATCATGGAGTTTTAAACTCAACCATACAATCAAGACACCATTAGTCGAATCTCATGGCCAGGTAAGTCATTTTTAAACCATGAAGCAGGTCACCTCTCTAAATGATAAAATTTCAAAAAACATTTTCCACCAGATTGATCATCCATTACAATGACACTATTTTGGAAGATTTTCAATTTTTTCACAGCGAAGTAGATCATCAAGTAAAATGAGACTATCCTGAAAAATCTTTAAATTTTTGACAACTAGGTAGGCCACCTATTATAATGAGACCATTTTGAAAGATTTTGAAACAAGTCACTCATTACAATGAGATAATTCTAAAAAATTTCTATATTTTTCACAATTAGGTATGTCACCCGTTACAATGAGACATCACAAAAAAATTTCAAATTTTTCTCACACAGGTAGGTCACCAGAAATAATTGAACCATTTTAAAAAATATAGTTTTTTTCACATCTAGGTTGGTTACCTAAACAATTCGGCCATTTCAAAACATCATTTTGTTTACAAGCTTATTACATAAAACCTTGACAAGACTTTGATTTTAATTGAATGAAATTGAAAAAATCAAAAAGCTAGGGACTACAATTAAGAAGGTAAAGATATTTTAGGGACTAATTGATTTTTTTATGTAACTTTTTTAAAGTTTTTTTTTTTTAATTTAGTCAATCCAATCCAATTAATTCTAATTGAGTCTAATTGAATTAATTTGATTCAATTTAATCCCAAATCAATTTATGATCATATTTCAATTGAAGTTAAATTGACTCGAGTAATTTAACCATATTGCAATCTCTCAATTCCAGCTCTTGTTTCCTAATACACCAGCCAAATTTATTCAAAATAATTCAATTTTGTAGTTATAAATTAGGCCTTTAAAGTCTAGATTTTGATCCAGAAAATCAGGTCTTGATCTCTTCCATAATCAGCCAGCATTTCAATAAAAATAAAATAAAATCACCATCCTTCATATTAGTCTCTCTAAGGTAAAAATATACAGGGACAAAAAAAAAAACGGAGACCACACATCTAGCTCTGTCTCACACACTTCAAGACATACAAAAAGGAACCCAAACAAAGCTACTCTCTATTTGTTTTGTCCAACAATCATCTTCTCCATCACACACCCATTTTCCTAACCTCTCTCAGCCTCCTCCACTATCAACTCAACCTCTCCTTTACCAATATAGCCAACACCCCTCTATTGATGCTAACAACAACCTCCTCTAGTTGATGACCTATTATAACCTTTTAAACCACCAGTGTAGACATCCCCTCAAACTTTCTATTTTTCTTGACCACCAACGCAGTTGTCACCCTTTCCTATAAAAAACTAAATGATAACCTCTATATCCTCAAAACTAATTAACATAATAGCTAGCCAAAACATCCCACGCCCATAACCCTATCTTTCCAATTTCTCCTGCCACTGACCACCTTAAAACAACAATCACAATGATCACCATCAATGCCAATAGTAGTCACCGTGACTCATCTTATAGATCTTATTGTAAACTTCATCCATACTCACAACCAATAACTCCTCTCTCTCTAGCTCCCACTATCATTAAGCTACTTCCCAAGGTAACACAATAATAGTGAACCATCACAAACCCAACTCCATTTCTCACATTGATAATAACCCCTCTCTTCTCAGTTGTAGATCCAACCACCATCTATCAAACCTCTCCCTCACTGTCACACTGAAAAAACTTGCAATTGCACCACAATAGTACAAAACCACAACAACAACAACTCTCATAATGGAGAGAAGATGAAAAAGAGAGAGAGACAAAGAGATGAACAAACCTTCAACTAACCAGATCTCCTTTAATAGATGTTCATTTGCTGCACGATAAGTAAATGATTGAAGAAGAGATAAAAGAGATTTTTTTTATTAAATGTAAGAATATATAGTAAAGATCAAAAAAATATACAGCTCTGAGAATCCAGAGAAACCCATAATAAAATACAACTCTGAAGAACTAGAGAAAACTAGAGAAAAAAAAACCAAAAGCTTCCTAAAATAATGGTTAGAAAAAGAACCAAATCCTAGATAGGGTGCCCAAACTAACCAAACAAATAGGATCCATAGAAGCATAACAAAGAAGCACATAAATGCAAACCAAAAGGGATAAAAAGTCTAACGCCAAATTATTTGGCAACAACAAACAACCCAACACGTACTTCTTGCATGGCCAATACAGAAGCATGCAGTCACAGTAACGAATGAGTATGATTTTGGTGGAAATGAAGAACCATGAAGAACAAGATTTGGAACTTGCGAAAGATAGAATCAACTTACTGGGACACATGCTTGAATATTCTCATGTTCCTTTCATTTCAAATTAAGTGCACAAGAAGAGCAAGAGAAACTCATCTCATTCTATGGTGCAACCTTTTACTCCGACCAGACAAACCTCTAATAATAGAAGAAAGTGAGGACATAAAGCGAGTCAGGTGAAGCTAGTGCTTGATATGGCTCCATAAGAGAGAAGACCAATCACAACTGAAAAACAGGTGAGCATGGGATTCATCTTCTCGATTACAGAGGACACAAATAGTATTAGTGGAGAGGAAGCTAAGGCGATCACGAGTTCTCAGCTTACCAAGAACAACAAGCCAAAGGATAAACTTGTACCGAGCACTACCAGAAATTCACTAAATACCAACGGATTTACCGACGGCATATTTCTGTCGGTATTTTGAGGTCGAAATTACCGACGGAAAATTTCCTTTTGTAATTCAGTCTGCAATTACAGATGGAAACTTTTTCGTCCGTAATTCAGTCGGTAACTACCGACGGAAAATTTCCGTCGGTTGTTACCGACTGAATTACGGACGGAAAATTTTTTGAATTTAAGAAAAAGACGGGTCGCTGACGTGGAGGTTTTGACGGGTTATTTTTTTCCGACGGATTCAAAACAACAGCCCGTACAGTGCCCGTACAGTGATGTGACCGGTTCGCCGTTTAAATTGCCGACGAACTCACCGAGGGATTTGAAATGGCAGATCCGTACGGTGACGTGTCTATGTTTCCATCAGAATCACCGACATAATAACCAACGGAGTTCCGTCGGTGAAACCATCGGAAAAGGTTAATATATGACAGCTCTGCCGACCCCCTCCTCCCCTATTTCTCCTTCTTCTTCCTCATCCCAACTCTCCCCATCTGCAAACAACCAGCCCCCCTCCCCCCCCCCAAAAAAAAAATCTTCCTCATACCAGCACAACAAGTTATATTTCTTGAAGTTTTGTGGTCACAGCATCCGTGTTCTGATTTACCGACGGATTTTATCAATTTTTGTAAGTAATTCTATCTTTTTAAATTTTAACATTTAATTAAATGTCAATTTTATTGTTTTTTTAATATATGTATTTTGTTAGTAGATGTATATGTTTTATTGTTATTTCTCAAACAAACTTGTAGTATATGAATGTATAATTGTGTACCTGTTATGGTTTGTTTTAGATTTTGTAAGATTGTATTTGTTTGTAAATTGTTATTTCTTTATGGAATTACCGAATTACATGTGCTATTTTGAAATAATTAATAACTTGCTTAATGGGCCCGTTTAAAGTTTTATCAATGGTACTATTGCGGAGTGGTAATTTCTGTAAATTTATATATTTTAATTTCTGATAAATGATAATGAATATTTAATATTTATGAGAAGTTGTGATTGGTTTGTTGGATAATCTCGAGGTAAAGTAATATTTTTGCAAGTTTATTTACCTAACTTAGTTAATTAATACATGATGTCATCATAATTTTATAGAGGTTCGATATAAGTCATGGATGATCGTTCATGGATGCATCGAGATTCACCCTAAGGATTGCGGAGGATGGATTATTGTAATGGGGTTCAGGGTTTTATTAATTTCGGAACATCTATTCCCAGAAATTTTACTAGAGGCGGTATTAGGTGTCCATGCAGGAAGTATGAAAATAAAAAGTATCTGCATCCAGATGTTGTAATGATGCATCTTCTACACAAAGGGTTTGTGGAGAATTACCAGTGTTGGTATGCACATGGAGAAGTATTTGTTAGCGAGAGTGAGAGGAGAATGAAAGAAACGGTGGTTGGGTCTACTTCTAGTGCTAGCAACGTGCATGAAACGGCAAATGACAACACTAATCCTTACAGAAATATGGTTATGGATGCAATGAGAATGAATCAAGGTAATGGCAGTCAATGTCCAATCGTAGAAGAAGAACCTAATGTAGATGCAGCTAGGTTTTTTGATTTGTTGAAAGATTCTGACGAACCATTATGGGATGGGTGCACGAACCACAGTAAATTATCGATCGTAGCACAGGTGTTGACCATCAAGTCAGATCACGGGTTGAGTGAGGCCGGGTATGACAAGATTATTGAATGGGCAAGAAGCATTTAACCTGAAGGGAACAGACTGAAAGAGAACTTCTATACTGTGAAATCCATGATGAAACCCCTCGGTTTAGGATACCAAAAAATTGACATGTGCCCTAACTTCTGCATGTTATACTACCTTGAAAATGCTGAGATGACCGAGTGCATGACATGCGGGCATTCCCGTTACAAACCTATAACTGGAAGGGGAAAGACTCTAGTGGCAAATAAAAAACTAAGATACTTCCCGATCACACCTAGACTACAGAGGTTATTCATGTCACCAAGGACTGCTGAGCACATGACATGGCACCATGCGGTTGATGGAGTGATGGTTCATCCTTCTGACGGCGAAGCGTGGAAACGCTTTAACAGTGTTCATCCTCACTTTTCAGCTGAATCAAGGAATGTGCGTCTTGGGTTGTGTGCAAACGAATTCAACCTATTTGGGTCATTTGCTGCTCCTTATTCTTGTTGGCCGGTCATACTCACAGTTTATAATTTGCCACCGGGAATGTGTATGAGGCCGGAGTTCATGTTTTTATCTATTATCATACCCGGTCCAAGAAGCCCGGGGTGAAATATAGATGTTTGTCTTCGACCGTTGATTGATGAGGTGGCACAATTGTGGTCCTCCGGAGCTCTGACTTATGATATATCGAGGAAACAAAATTTCCTTATGAGGGCGGCATTGATGTGGACTATCAATGATTTTCCAGCTTATGGAATGCTTTCTGGTTGGAGCACGCATGGGAAACTCGCATGTCCATACTGCATAGAAAACAACATGGCATTCACGCTAGCAAATGGAGGTAAAGCTTCTTTTTTTTACTGTCACTGTCGCTTCTTGCCACTTCATCATAGGTACAGAAAGAACAGAAAAGATTTCTTTGTTGGCAGAGTTGAAAAAGATGCATCCCCGCGTCTTTCTGGTGAAGAATTGCATGATGTTGTCTCAGAGTACGGTGACATTGTGTTTGGCCTTCAATCAGGTAAGCAAAAGTTTCTTGGTTTTGGTTTGACCCATAATTGGGTAAAGCGAAGTATCTTTTTTGAGCTTCCTTATTGGAAGACCAATCTGCTCTGCCATAACCTTGACGTCATGCACATCGAAAAGAACATGTTTGAGAATATTTTCAACACCGTCATGGATGTGAAGGGGAAGACAAAGGACAACATCAAGGCTAGATTGGATATAGCTTTATACTGTAACCGTAAAAATATGGAGTTGGTTTATGATGATTCACGGGTCGCAAAACCAAGAGCAAGCTTCGTGTTAGAGAAAAACGCACAACTGCTAGTCTACAAATGGCTTAAGAGTCTGCGTTTTCTATATGGACATGCATCGAACATATCAAGGCTGGTTAATATAGAGGACTGCAGATTGTATGGAATGAAGAGTCATGACTGCCACGTGTTTATGCAAACACTCATCCCATTAGCTTTTCGTGATTTGTTACCAAAGGGAATATGGGATGCACTCATGGAGATCCATCATTTCTTCAGAGATATATGCTCCAGCAAGTTGAATGTTGATCACATTAAGAGGCTTCAAATGAATATCGTCGAGACACTATGCAAACTTGAGATGATATTCCCTCCATCATTTTTTGACTCAATGGAGTATCTCCCTATACATCTACCGTTCGAGGCAAAAGCTGGAGGACCAGTCCAATATAGATGGATGTACCCATTCGAACGGTTAGATATTACAATTGCAATGTAATTCATATATAAAAGTATTTTATATGTTGTTTTTAATTGAAAATACTTGATTAATATTTCAATGCAGGTACTTGTTTAATCTCAAGAAAAAGGTTAAGAACAAGGCGCATGTTAAGGCTTTGATATGTGAGGCCTATATTGTTGAGGAGATCTCAACATTTGTTTTGTACTATTTCAAACCTCATCTGAGAACGAGAATCAATTGCGTTCCACGACATGATGATGGCGGTGAAGTGCCTTACAGTGGAAACTTGTCAATATGCTCCAATACTGAACGACCCACACCTAAAAATGCCGTAAGAGGAAGATATTTATCGGAAATAGAGTTCAAACAAGCACACAACTATGCTCTATTTAACTGTGATGAGCTGAGACCTTTTATTCAGTAAGTTTATACTAATTAAACTTTGTTAGTAATATACTGTTAATTATATATTGTAATATCATACACTCATTATCACTTGCAGGCAACATTGTCAATATTTGCTTTCCAATAACTCACAGGTGACCGAATCCCAGATCTTTCAATTACAAGATGAGCAGTTTGCCACATGGTTCAGAACACATGTAAGCACTATCACAAACTCATTCTAACTTGCAAAATTACTGTACGTATGCATGTCATTATGAGATTCTCGTTCATTTACTGTTTATTGATGTACATTACATACAAGGTTTATCAAATGGGAAGGAGTGCACCTAAGTGATTGTCTTCACTAAGCTTGGGGCCTGAAAGAAAATGTAAGTGCTACAACGGGTATTTTATCAATGGATATGTTTTCCATACTGAAGAATACAGGCAAGGAAGAAAGACATACAACAGTGGTGTTTGTGTTAAGGGATCCACTAGTAGTGAGTTAGAAGTTGACTACTATGGTAGATTAGAAGAGGTCGTCGAACTGCAATATCATAACGAGCAGAATATAGTGTTTTTATTCAAATGCTATTGGTATGACACGACTGACAGAGGAATCAGAGTTGATCCGCACTATGGTCTGGTCAAAATCAACTCAACAGCTAGACTCCGCAACATAAACGATGTCTTTGTTTTCGCAAAGCAATGTCAACAAGTTTATTACACATACACCCCTTCATTTAGAAAGAATCGATCAAGAGTAGATTGGTTGTCCGTTTTAAAAACGAAACCCCGGGGTCGTGCCAAGGTTGTTCAGGATGAGAACGAAGACACAAATGTGCGAGATGAAGTCTTTCAAGTTAGTGAGTTGGTGAACCATATCGAGTTGCTCCTTCGATTGAATTGGAAGAAAATTCAAATCTTCGTGTTTTCGATGATAGTCTTGTTGATGTTGACGCAGAGGAGTTAAATTTTATTTTGAGCTCTAGCGGACAACCAAATATCGATGAAGAAGATGATATTCATATTAAAGATTGTGATGAAGGTGATGACAATTCAATTGATGACGAAGAAGAAGAAAATTCTGACTAACTACCAAAATGAAGCCCTATGTAAAACCCTTTTTTTCATGTAATTTAGATTATGAATGATATATATATTTTGAAACACAAAATATTTATTACTTGAAATAATTAGTTGAAATGCCACAATTATGAGATAATTACTTGAAATAATTATTGATCATGGATGATATATTTTGTAACATGAAATAATTACTTGAAATGCCACCACATCACCGACGGCCACACCGACGGACTTAGTCCGTCGGCATTTCACAGAGAGTTTGAAAATAATTACTTGAAATGCCACCACATCATCGACAGCCACACCGACGGACTAAGGCATTTCACAGAGTTCAAAAATAATTACTTGAAATGCCACCACATTATCGACGGCCACATCGACGGACTTAGTTCGTCAGCATTTCACAGAGTTCGAAAATAATTACTTGAAATGCCACCACATCACCGACGGCCACACCGATAGACTAAATCCGTCGGCATTTCATAGAGAGTTCAAAAATAATTACTTGAAATGCCACCCGATCACCAACGGCAACACCGACGGCCTTAAGTCCGTCGGCATTTCACAGAGTTCGAAAATAATTACTTGAAATGCCACCCGATCACCGACGGCCACACCGACGGCTTTAAGTCCGTCGGCATTTCACAGAGAGTTCGAAAATATTTACTTGAAATGCCACCCGATCACCAACGACAACACCGACGGCCTTAAGTCCGTCGGCATTTCACAGAGTTCAAAAATAATTACTTAAAATGCCACCCGATCACCGACGGCCACATCGACGGCCTTAAGTCCGTCGGCATTTCACAGAGAGTTCGAAAATAATTACTCGAAATGCCACCCAATCACCGACGGCCACACTGACAAATTTAAATTCGTCGGTAAGTTGTCAGCGGGTCAATTTTACCGACAATTATCGACGGACCGTGCGAATTTCAAAGGGTTGTGCATTAAATGAGCCTCTGACCGCGTCATCTTGCCGATGAATTACCGACAGACCACGAAAAATAAGGAGGGTCATTAAAAATTTTGGTGCGAAATTCAAAATTTACCGACGGATTTTTAACACATCACTGACGGAATAAATTAAAATAATAATTAATTTTATATCCGTCGGTGAATTCGCCGGTAAAACTGCCATATAAGTTCAAGTGATTGCCCGTTCAGTTCATTTTTTCTTCTCCTTCGTTTCTCACCTTAAGAATTTGATTTTTTTCCTCTCCATTCTTCAAAGCTTTCACCTCCAATCTCTAGCAAGTTTTCTTCATCATCTTCACCAGTTTAAAAGGTTAGTGTTTCTTCTATTTCATTTTACTTCAATAGTTTTTTTTTTTGGCTATTTTTTTGGTTATTTTTTTTGTTTTGGTGTATTTTTTGTAATGTAGATAAAGTCTATAGTTTTTTTTCCATAATTTATTGCTAAAGTCTATAGTTTTTTTTTTTTGAATTTATTGAATATTTTTTATTGTTGTATTGACATAATTATTATTAGTTAATTTGTTAAATATTTATTGTTAATGTTGAATTTACCATAGAATTAGTAATTGAACATGTTGGAATAATTATTAATTTTACTTTATTATTGCATGATTTGTGTTTAATTTTTCCATTTATTTTTATTGTTATTCTAGAGTTTTTTTTTTAATTTATTGTTTTGTTGTATTGGCATAATTATTGAATAATTACTTGAATTGTAATTGTTAATGTTGAATTTACCGTAGAATTAGTAATTGAATATGTTGGAATAATTATTAGTTTTACTCTATTATTGCATGCTTTGTGTTTAATTTTTTCCATTTATTTTGATTGTTATTCTAGAGTTTTTTTATTTATTTATTGTTTTATTGTATTGACATAATTATTGAATAATTACTTGAATTGTAATTCTTAATGTTGAATTTACCTTAGGATTAGTAATTGAATATGTTGGAATAATTAGTATAGATTGGGTAAATTAGTTGTGACTGTTGTTAATATGTGCAGGTTTATGGATTTGGGTAGTATCCGGTATAGGGGAGGTGCTGTTAAATTTTTTTTTTACATTTGAATTTAATTATATAATTATTTGTATCAAATTGTGTAGATGCGTAGAACGAAAACTAAAAACTAGCTGGTCGCGGTGCAAAGGTCGCAACTAGTTCGTCTAGCAGCGAGGATGATATTTCCTTAGGTGCCTCTCAACAAGAGGCACCTACACCACCTGCGCCATCAACCGATGCTGCCTCTTCCAGCGGTACTTCACAGCGCAAAGGCGGCGTGCCTTCACAACGGAATCAATTTACCCGCAAGTACGAGGCACAGTGAAAGGACAACCTTTCAATGTAAGTTTGTTAAGGTTTTAGTTTTTTTTAAAAAAAATTACAACATAATTTATGAAGTAATCACTATTGAATTTATTTCATTTATTTTTAGGTTCACAAACATTGAAGCCGCCCGAGTAATATCATCGGCGTTTAAATCGTCGATAGAGATTCCATTGTTTCAATGGAGTCAGATATCCAAGCATCCTGAATGGATGCCTCAAATCAATGCATGGTTTAACAGGTTTGAGGTTGGTATTAATTTATAATTTTCAGCTTATTAATATAATTGTAAATAAATTATTATTTTTATTTAAACTTGTTTATTTATACACAGCACAAATTTTGCTAGGACATTGAGCATAACACTGTTGTGAGGAGGGTGTGGGAAAATCACGCGGCAACTAGGTAAGATCGAAAACAATACAAGATTTTTTTTAGACAAAAATTTATGTTTTGAAATGTAATTTTTGGTTGCGTGAAGTAGGTTGCGTGATTTTTGGTATGAAGCATAGAAAAAGGCAAAAAAAACCGCGAGGGATAGGGGTTTCCAAGGCTGGAACGATGTTGCGGTTTGGAGGGATTTCAAACCGATATACATCCCGAAAGATATATGGCCGCACTATCTTGAGCACGTGACGTCTAAGCGGTTCACGCGACGCTCACAGCCCAATGCTAGCAACCGAAATCGGCCAATTCATGGCGGGGTGACAACGCACACTGGCGGCTCTGTTCCGTTTGCTACACATGTGAAACGGATGGTAAGATTAATTTAAATGAAATATATCGTTAAATTCAGTTGTTGTTAATATATCTTTTTTCATTATAGGCTGCATCTCTTAGACATGAGCCGAGTCCGATGGAGTTGTTTGTGGAGACGCACGTGCGGGGTCAAGACCGCCAGAAGGGGGCGCAACAATTCGTTGATAACCGTGCTCAGCATTTCATGGTATGTTTGTTCAACCATTTTATTTTGTAAGTTATTATGTAAGTTATTATGTTTATTGTATTGAATATGATGATTACTTTTTTATTTTATTTTCAGGAGACCTATAATAATCGGTTGAGGGAGGGATATGGGGATGATACTTTGACCTATCCGGAATTCGATCTGGATATGTGGATGGAGGTTGGCTCGTCAGGTGGACTCGATAAAAATCGGGTTTACGGGCTCTCCAACACTACGGCCGACAACTTGCGGTCGACCCGTAGTGTTTCAATCGTTGGGAGCTCCCAATCTAAGGAGTTCGTGACTTTGCAGCAACTCACCGAGAAATACGATAACCTAAAAGCGGAGACGCACAACTCAAAGCGTCTCATGCACAACAAAGAGTGGAACAAAGAGCAGAGTCTGAGCAACTCAAAGCGTCTCAAGCACAACAAAAGGCGGAGTATGAAGCGGCTCATGAACAGCAAAAAGCGGCTTATGAACAGCTTCAAGAAATGATTATGAAATTGTCAAATAGCGGAACATGTGCGCCTAATCTTTTTTGGTCGTATAACCACCAACCTCCGCCAGGATCTCCTCCTCCTCCAGCTCCATCATCTTTATATTAATTTGTAATCAACATTATTTACCTTTAAAACTTCATTTAATATTTTTCTTGAAACATATTCAGTTTGTAATGAATATTATTTAACTTTGTTTTTTTTATGTTTAATATAAATTTTATTTGCATAATTGGTTTGTATTACAATTAATTTATATAGTTTTATATTATATATCCTAAATAATTTTTTAAAAACAAATTAAGAAAAAAACTATTACCAAGGATTTTACCGACGGATGAATTCGGTCGGTATTTTAAACACTCACCGACAGACTTACCGACAGAATTAATCCGTCGGCATTTAACAGTAGCTTCCACAATTACTGATGAATTTACAGACTGACATATTCTGTCGGTATTTCATACACTCACCGACAGATTTACCGACAGTTATTTTCTGTCGGTCAATCACAATATACCGACGAACTAAAAATCCGTCGGTATATTTCAAGCGGGAATCTTTTTTTTTGGCGCGCAAATTCCATCTGTAAAACCATTGGCAAATGGATTTTTTGTTTTTCCGACCGATATAGCAACGGAATGGGGAATCACCGACGAAGGGAAAGCCGACGGACGTAATCCGTCGATGATGATGTTGGTAAAAAAATCACCGACGAACGTATAATCACACACTGACGGAATTTTTCCATCGGTAAAACTGTGAAATCTTGTAGTGGAGGTAAAGACCACTGCTCCCAGACAACACTATTCCAGCTGACAGTAGAACTTTTAAGAAGGAAGAACTCATAAGCATTAGCAATAAAGGAACTAGGCCCCTGATACCAATGATGAAGAGTAGCGATAGTCTTAGGAATACCCTCAAGTTGGACAAGTTGGTCTTTAAAAGAGCACAAGGATTTCCGTAGTGGGGAGGAAGAGTGCAGCCTCTCTGAAAACCATAAAGAGTTATGTGGAAGATAGAAGTGATCAACCTAGCGAATCCAAATAGAAACTAACTTAAGATGAATGTTCCACAACTGCTTAGCTCAGAAACATTTATTCCTAGCCTTAATATCCAACAGCCCTAGACCTCCTTCTAATTGGGGCAAACAAACCTTATTCCAGGCAACAAGAGTAGAGTGATTAGAGGAGGTGCTACCGAACCAGAGAAACCTGCGACAACGGCTATTGATCTTATTGATAACCAGAGTATGGATAGGGAAAATAGCAAGCCAGAATTGAACCATGCCCCATGCCTTGCAAGACAGATTTGATGAGCTCAAGCTGACCAGCATAGGATAACCGTTCCCCATCCAACTCTGAATGAAAGATTCCAGTTAATGAAGGAGGGGGAAATACTGACTGGTTAACAGGCAATGGGGACTGAGAGGCATACCGAGGTATTTAAATGGAAACTGACAGAAAGAAAGTTTGTTGGCTTCACCGATACCACCAAAAAAGATAGAAGATTTAGCGGCATTAGCATCTAGGCCAGACATATGACCAAAAGAGAGGAGTTGTTGATGAAGGATGCTAACAGACAAAATATCAGACCTATAAAGAAAAAGGATGTTATCGGCAAAAGCAAAATGACTTATGCCTAGGGCTCTGCATTTTAGGTGGAAGTTGAAAGTAGTCTGTTGAGTGCTAAGAGTAAGCATTCTGGAAAAATATTCCATACAAGCTAAGAAAAGATAGGGAGAGAGAGGATCCCCTTGACGAACACCGTATTTACCATTGAAAAAACCAAATAAATCTCCATTGACTGAAACAGAATAGGAGGCAGTCTCCACACACTGCATAATAAGAAAGATAAAATGATTAGGGAAGCCCAATAAAAGAAGAACAGTGCGCAGGAAAGACCACTGGATAGTGTCAAAAGCCTTTCTAAAATCAATCTTGATAATACATTTTGGGGAGGATCGCTTGCGCCCATAATGACGAAGAAGCTCCTGCATGAGGTGGATGTTATCGGCCATCTTTCTAACACCAAGAAATGCATTCTGAGTAGGATTGATGATATCACCCAGAACATGAGCCATACAACCTGCAAGAATCTTGGAGATGACCTTATAAATCACATTGCAGCAAGAGATAGGGCGGAAATCAGCTGCAGAGTTAGTAGTGGTAGATTTAGGAACCAGGAAGATGATGGAATGATTGACTTGCTTAAGCATTTTCCCAGAAGCAAAGAAATCTTTAATGGCAGCACAGAAATCTCCTCCAACAATACCCCAAGCTCTCTTGAAGACAAGGGAGGAGAAACCATCTGGACCAGGCGCCTTATCATTATCAATGCTGAAAAGAGTTTGCTGAATGAGCTCATTAGTGACCAGGGCCAATAAAATGTCATGGGAAAAACTATCATTACAAGGATATCATAGTGAATGACATTGCCATTGATGGGAACGGTTTGCTTAATGCTACCTAAAAGATCAGAAAAGAATTTGACGAACTCTTGCCCCACCTTAGCACCCGAAGAAGTCATAGCGCCAGAAGGTGTTTTAAGAGCTTGAATGTGATTTCAACTATGTTTCTGACCCATCAGGGCATGGAAGAAATTAGAGCCTTTGTAAGCCTCGTTAAGAAAATTACACTTGAGCTTTTGCTTGAAGTACAACAACTCCGCCTGCTTTAAGTTCAACAGGGAAGACCTGAGGTTACTTTCCTGAAGCAAAAGTTGGTCATTATCAAGATTTTGATGAAGAAGAGATTGATGAGTAGCAAGATTATTTTCAGCACGGGCAACACGCTTAGAGATATGACTAAAATGGAGTTTGTTGAGCTCTTTCAATGGTCTCTTCAAGCTCTTTAATTTCCTGCAAAGAGTAAACATATAGGAGCCGCTGACTGGATTGTTCCAACTCTGCAAAGTAACCTCCAAGAATTAAGGGTGATCAGCCCACAAGTTAAAAAATTTGAAGTTCTTGTTCCCTCTAGGCTGGCGCTGACCAATCTGAATAGAGGTTGGAGAGTGATAAGAGAAAACACCAGGGGTGTCAAAGTGAACATGGGCTTGTTGAGGCAAACAAAACCAAAGGGGATTCACCATGACCCTACAAAGCTTGCTCCAAACATGACCATTAGACCAGGTGAAGAAGCAACAAGTAGAATTTAAATCAGCAATACCCAAATTAATGCAGCACTCCCTAAAATTAGAAACTTTATAGCTGGTGACATAAGCTCCATTATGTTTGTCTTCCTGAGAAAGAATGGAATTAAAGTCGCCAAGGACAATCCAAGGAGAGCTTGGCCACCATCTACGTAAATCCTTCTAGAGGGATCGTCGAGCAAGAATAGTGTTGAACCCATAGACAAAAGTAGCAAAGAAAGTGGAGTGAGTTTCCAAGCTAGAAATAAGAACATGAATAACTTGAGCAGAAAAGTAAAATAAATCAATATTGAAAGTGCTAGGATTCCAAAAAATAACAATCCAGGCATAGGAGACAGCCACATTATTATTGAGATATTTCTAAGACTTTAACCGAAAGTTATGCATGAGACCAACTTGAGAAGAGGATAGCTTGGTCTCTAACAAACAACAAACATCAACCCTATTTCTTTTCATAAGGCTAACTACCTTATGCGGCTTCAGGGAACTATTAAGCCCCCTGATGTTCCAACAATGTATTAACATGGATTATGAGTGGTAAGGGTGTTATCCCCACCATTTCCAGTTGGAAGAGAAACAAGTCCCCTTGCAGACCTCCTGGTGATTCGTCTTGCAATAGAGAAATTACCAATATTAGCCTGACCCAGTTCAATAGGCTGAACAACCTCCTTACCTTTAGAAGAAGTAGAAGATTTGCTGGCAACCGTTATTATGCTTCGTGGACGGGGTTACTTGTTGGCATTCTTCCTTGGCTCAATAGTTACCCAACCATCAGAAATCACTCCAGAAACATTCTGGACTAGAGATTGATTCTGAACCTCAGGCGAAGACTTCTCCTGAAGGGGAACGGTAGGGGAAGACTCTTGTTGAATTTATGGGCCCGGGCGGCTGAAGACATTCCCCTGAGTAGGGTTCTTCTCATGAGCAGTAGCTTGACTCTCCATGGGCAAATTACCCTCTGCAACATTGCCATTCTCTTTGTTTGCACCAGCAGCCGCATTAGAACAAAGAAGACTGGAATGGCCAAGAACATGGCAGTGCTTACAAAATTTCGGTAAGGTTTCATAGATAATGTTTTGATGAAGAGTAGAGCCATTTGGTAAAAGAACATCTACAGAATGAACCAATTCCTTAAGCAAATCAATTTCAACCAGAACACGGGCATAAGAGAGTCTTGCAAGATTAGAAGTCAGCTTATCGCATTAGATTGGCTTGCCAAGAACACTATCAATCTTGGATAAGCATATCGGCAAGTAGCACAATAAAGGAAGTTTTGGAAGTTTAACCTAGACAGGGACTCTAGTCATCTCTTCACTGGAGAAATTAAAGAATTGCGTCATTGGCCTTAGAATAAGTGGTCGTCCATAAACAAGATAAGAGCCCCCTTGCAGAACTGCAGGCTTATCATCCTTACTATTGAATCTGTACACCAGCCAGCCCAATTCATGGGTAGAGAGGTGGCTTCACGTTTCCAAACAGTGGAAATAAGGTTGTTCAGAGCCTTAAAGCCATGGTATTTACCAGAGACGTCACCCACAAAACACCGCTTCCAAACATCAAAGCTATGGTGAAAATCTTCAGAGGAGATAGAACAAGATTTGGTAGTGTGAAAAGGGAGAAGTTACTAAGCTTAGTACAAGCACCAAAGTTTCTATTAGAAGAGAAAAGATCCCTCCACTTGCCATCATACAGAGAAGGAGGGGTACTTTCTGGTACAGAGTTACCTGGATACAGACCTCCACCTAGAGTACGGAAAAGTGACATATGTATGGCTGAAGGTGGAGGGGAAGGGTTAGGAGATACGTCACCTTCATCCTCAGAGAAGGTGAAATCCAGTTGTTCCTCTTCCAGATCTACATCTTCAGAGACATCTTCGACAAGGACCACTTCGTGCGGTTTAGATCTTGTAGCAACTGGCGGATCTGCAACTACACCAACAATGTTGGGACAAACACCTTTAGGGGGTTGATGTAGAGGAAGAAGGATCTGAGGTTGACACCAGAGGAACAACCCCAGATTGGGCATCAAGAGCAGTAACAGGGGCATGCAAGTTGTCTTGTCTACGAGGTACTGTAGAAGAAGCCTTTCTTTTGTTTCTGGCGATTTGAAATGAAGAACGGGCGGGAAAAGGAGAAAGAGGGGAAACCAAGAGAGAACTTGAAAGCCAAGACAAGGGAAACAAAGAAAACCGAGAGAAGATCAAACACAGTAAGCTGCCAGCGAACACAAGGGAATCAACTCCATGATGATGAATTTGATTTTATGTGAGCCATGAAGCTTGCCAAGGTGGGTGAGTCCCTTTCCTAGAGAGATAAAAGATATTTTGATACACCAGGTGATGTCCCTTAAAAGTGGTAGCAAGTTGTTACATGTGCTGGCAAAAGCGGTGACACGTAATGCCATCACCACTATCCCAAAAAAGTTCTAGTGCTCTTGCAAACACTCTAGCAATCCTTAGACAATTCTAACCACTTTAGAAGTCAATTCTTAAACTGAAATGATTTTTTAGTTGATTTATAACATGATTGCAAATATTTATGGTAATTTTTATGTTTTCTCAAATATGTATTTGTATTGCAACATTGGAAATTTTATGAGTTTAATAACGATATTTGAAGTGTTGTGGGTTCGTGTTTATTACGTGATAACCTCAGGAGTATGATGCTACTAATGAATCTATTTTTATGGTGAAATAATGATGAAAATCAATACCATACAATGAGGATAGGAGGATGGGTAGCAACAGGTGTATCTGGGTGTGAATTTTAGTGTGAATTTTTAATGTGTGTTTGCAATTTGTGAAATTTGATATGCGTTGATGTTGTCTTTGAATTGTGAAATTTATGCGTTGATGTTTTTTATAATTATGAATTTTAATTTGTTGATTGTGAATTTTAATGTGTTTATGTAGTTTTAAAATTGTCAATTTTAATGTTAGACATTTTTAAATTTTATGTGTTTATGGTAGAAATTTTTTCACATATAAAAAATCCATCAAAAACATAAAACAACTATGAATAAAAAAAATATGTATTTTGCTTTCACTATTGGTTTTATAGCCTTTTCAATATACTCTTAATGGTTAAAAAAATCTAATATTCATTAATAAAAAAATCAAGAATATAAACATCAGTATCACTAGATTTTACTTCCAAGTAGATCAACCCAAAATAAGTGCTACTTAGATATTTTAGGACTAAGGTACAAAAATCTCATTCAACAAACATTGCGAATGAAACTCAAGTGTCATAGGACAAATGAACTTCATCAAAGTTTCTTCCATGGGCTTTCTCTAGTATTTGGGTTGGGTCTATAAACTTAACATGGCCCTACTAGTACATTTATGGACATAACTTGAGTTGTGATAATGGGTCACCACATTATAGTTGCTAACTCACTAAAACAACTAGGAGTAGTAAAACTAAGTAGATTTTTAAAATGGATAGGTGTTGAGTTTTTTACTAGGGTTTAATTCATCACAATAAATCTGCATGCACTTTATAGATGGAACAATGGAAGTTTAAACACAACAAGACCTTAACAATTTAGGACAAAACAACCAATGTAGCCTATCTTAAGTAAAAATGTTTAGGGGTGATAGTGTTTTCTTTTTAGCATAATCAGTCCCTTATTATAGATCTCTAAAAACTAGTTAGGGTTTTTAGTGACCATAATATTAGGCAGTTATTGCTTTACTAAGATTAGACATTTCCTCCTTCTCAAACATATAGAAAAAACTTATTTCTTCTAGTGTTGAGAAAAGAGAATGAGTCACTACGATGTCAACTACAACAAGAGGCAATAGTTTAGGGACAATTTAGGTGGAACCATAAAATTTACCTTTCTCAGACAACATGTCATTTAGCCTATCAAATGGCATGTCATTCAATTACACCCGAAAACTCTAATTAGAGGAAATATAGATGACATGTTACCCAGCTCCTTAATCTTAATTACAAATGACATGTTGTTTGACCATAACCTAATTCCTATAGGATGACATAACCTTTAAATCTTATTAAAACCCTAAGAACGATGCCTCATTTAAGCCAACTGATTAGTACTTAAAAGCGCATTTTTATCAAGGTTTTATATCATCATTTTGCACTTGAAGTATTAATAACTCCTTAACTAGAGCATGTTTTATAATAACATGTATAATAATATAAGATACCTTTAATTGATGGTAAATATTCATCTTAAATACAGGCCTATCACATAAATCAAAGGATTGATTGATGAGTTTAACTACTGAAATTGAGAAGACAAAGAGAGGGTTAAGCTTAGAAAAGAGATGTTGGTTCAGTCCAAACTGGAACACCATTCAGTTATTGGATCATAACTGGAGTTGTAGAACTTGGATTTAGGGCTGGTTTATATGTATAGAAAGCTAAAAGACATAGGCCTAAAATTTTCATGAAGAGTCCAAGATTTAAAAGTGTCATTTTCGAGTTCAAATGGTAGCAACAACGAAGAAGTCAGAATCTGTCCCGCAGCCCAGACACTATTCAGTGTTCAACCTATATCTCGAGTTCTAGACATCCAAATGCACCGATTCTTGTTTTATTGAAAAGCTGAGACAATTTCTCAAAACTTTCATATAGACTATCTGTTCAAATTCTGATTTTAGCAATGATGTTTTGTTCATACAAGAAGATAAGGATTGTCACCATGTCAAGATATGACCACTCACTCAACAATAAGTTATCAAATCAATAGTTCTAAATTTTGGTCTATAAAAGGAGGCATTTGCCATGCATTTAGGCATCTTGTTTATTTAGATCAAGATCTTCCTCTTACTCTCTTTCTTTATATTTTGTAATGTTCAAGTTTTAATTTATGTTATATTAATCTCTTGTTTATGCTTCTTATTTCCTTTCCTTTACTTAGTTAACTTATATCTTATTTATGTTCTTATCTTGTTTATTTATGTCTCTCTTTTTCATTATGTTTAGTTAAGTTTATTATGTCAAGGAGAAAAGGTTACACTAATGGTGTAAGAATAAGTATAGTGTAAACTCAACATGGACTTTAATGTTTGATACTAACATGTTTTGTATTTATTATCTTACTCACTCTTAATACTTTTCTTGTTAAATGGTTAATCTAGATTTGTGTTGAACAACCCTTGGGACAACAAATACTTGGCACTTTCATAGTCCAACTGTATGGTGTAACCGACACATGTGCTATAAAAGGAACTTGATTTGAAGTTAACATGAGTTATTATCATGAGTACCTGATAATATTTACAAGTATTGACATTACTCGAATAAGATAATTAATGTAATCATGTTAACAATTTATAATCCAAGTGGAACCTCCTTTGTGTGTGGTTTTCAGTAAAGTAATAAAAAGAGTTTATACTATACTTATTTGAAATATCATTAGCGAATCCTCTAACCTTGACAATTATTTTATCTTTGTTCAAATCCTTACATCATTATCACATCTCAAAGTTTTCTTCAAATCTTTTCTTTTATTTATAATTCTATATAGTTCACCTCCCTGTGGTTCGACCCCGATCTTGCTGGGTTGTTTATTACTTCGACACTCTTGCACTTGGGATAAGACATTAACTCTTTGATCGTGTCACCAACTCATCACTTTTAAAAGACATGCATTTTTTTTCATGTATGCCAACCCATTTTCCTTTGACTTTTTCTTTCATAAATGACAAAGCATACACTTTCCCATAAAACTGACCTCATACGGCATCCTTGTAGCCTTTTTAAACTTATAAATACCTTATGAAGCCAGTTGAAGAATAATATAAAGGCTACAACCAAACCTGCAAAGTGGGAAGATAAGCTACTATATTGTCAAGCCAGCCTTGTAATAGAAAATAAAACAAGTTTAAGATAGATAAAGGTCTGAGATTTCTTTCCAAAGATAAAGGGGTTGACCTTGCCAATATAATGACTCTAAAATCCTTCTTTATGGCCCATAACAGGGATCCTTAAGACACTCTTTACGGGGGGTAATCAATAGAAAAAAAAATATGGAGAAAATGAGAAAGGAAGAAACAAGAAAGAAATAGAGAGGAGATCATACAACGAGGTTTGGAAGAGAATGAAAAAAAAGTAAAGAGTGAGAAAAGGAAAAGGGAAGAAAAAGGTCATAAAAAATAAGAGAAAAAAGAGGTAACTATAACAAGGAAGAAAAAGAAGGGTGAAAGAGAAAAATAGTAAGGCAGCGTGGCAATTACAAATAGAGAAAAGGAAGGGAGAAGAAACAAATTGAAAAAATAAGAGTAAGCAAAAAGAAAAAAAGAAAGGAAAAAAAAGAGAGATCAAGGGATTATTTAGGGAATGCGAGAGAAATTGCATTCAAAATTGGGCTCTAAATACAATGATTTTGATGATAGCAAGGTTGTAAGTTGTTACAGGTCCTCATCTTTCATAGAAATAAAAAAGAATACCTAGTACCTTTGTGAGTACAAAATAAATCCTATACCACCACCACCACAAGTATCACTCTAATAACCCTATTTTATTCTATGCATGAGGTTTATGCCTTTTTTTTCAACATGTGATATATTTCTTCTTCTTTTTTCGTGAACATGGTGTGTTAATAGGTAATTGTCTAGTAGATCTCTTATCTGATAGTTTTAAGTCTTGTCTTAGGGATGTTGCTTTGGTTTGTTTGAGAGGAGATATATAAGCAATTTATTTCCTTCTCTTATATATTCAGTGTTTGAGTTTTTCTTTCCTCTAAAATCACGGTTCCATGTTTTAGCTTTCTAGGTTTATTAGCACACTTTACTAGTCATAAGTTAAAGATATAGAAGGTTAATTTTAGATTTTTTTTGGTGGCATGAGTTGTAGAACCTATGAAAGTTAGGTGCTAGGTGTAAGGTGTGGTGGGAACTCGTAGATATAAGAAGGGCGTTTTTATACCTTCTTAGTTTCGAAAGTAACTTAAGTTATTCTTTTAGATAAAACTCTTTCTTCTCTTTGTAATAACATGAAATGTAGTTATAAAGTCAACCGAGATGTTTGCTTTATTTTCTAAACCAAATATCTACCCCTTTGTCATTTGAGCACATATAGCAACCACACTTTTTTGCTTTCATTTGTGCTAACATGCACGAGCTAGGGCAGTAAGATGAGGGAGGGGTTTTTTATCTTTTAAATATGGTGGTGTGATAGAATGAAGCTTGATATGAAAGTAGTGTTTTGTTTTTCAGGGGGAAGGCAGTGAAATCTAGGTCATTTAAAATTATTATGATCTTTACATGCATGATATTTTATGTAACTTAGTATGATTATTGTCTTACCATAGTCGTTATGAAAACATAAAAATCTCTTTTCATTCTCTTTTAATTTTATAATGGCCAAGTTTACCATATTAAAAATATATAAAAAAAATAAAAAGATGGCATTTTTTTACATGTGTCGGTAATTTATAAAAAAACCAAATATTTTGGTATGAACATTTTTTTCCCAAATTTGTTGCAGGTATTTGTGGACTCAATAACAAGTTTATAAAATCCAATGGAAATTGACCCATATTGAAAGGCTCATTATACCAACGTACCCAAAACCTTTTAAAAAAATCAACTTGGTTTTCCCAAAATCCAATTAAAAAATTGTTTTGCTATTCAGATGGACTCACAATTAAATGTTGCCTTAGGTATTAAAAGGAGTAGCATATTCCTCAAATTTTTTATATAATAATTTTTTTTTAGTTTAATATTCACTAATACCAAAGTTAGGAGTATTAAAATTTTACTATGTAATATTCACCAATACTATAATTGGAGATATTATCTTTCAAATCAATATTCATAGACATTATTGTCAAGAATATCATATCTTCTATACATAATACTCACCAAAGCCAAAATTAGGATTATTATTTCTAATCCAATATTCATTGATGACAAAGTCAAGGATATTAAGCCATTTCAGTACAGTATTCACTAATGCCAGAATTAAAGATATTATTTTTAGTTAAATATTCATGAACGCTAGCTAAAATTAAGGGTATTAAAGTACCATAAGAAAAATAAACCTTAATGAGGCTCCTTCCATGCACCTTCCTTACGACGACTATGATGTTTGAACCACTAATAAAGGTTTAACTAACCATAGTAAATCTATTATCACCTTTTAGATAGATCTTTGGTAGAATAGGCATAACAGATTATTATCAGTTTAAGAAAAAACTATCAATGCAACTTACCTCATGTAGGATGTTTTAGGGTGATAGTATCTTTCCTTTAGCATAACTAGTCTCTTACAATAGATTTTTGCTGATCAATTAAGGTTTCTAGTGATCATAATACTAGGTAGAAACTCATTTACAAAGATTGACCGTTCGCCCTCTTAAAATATAAAAAAGAACTCCTTTCTTGAGATTTAAAGAAAGAGGGCAGGTCACCACAATGTTTGGTGCAACAAAAGTAACTCAATTCCCATACAAACCCTCTAGCTTTTGTTAAGGGTAAGTTCCTTGGGTCATTAGGATTAAATCATGTATCAAACTCCATCATTCGAGGTCCTTTCTTATGTAAAAGTTTGTCTAGCTTTCTATTCAGCTCTTCAAATTTTAAATCACTCCATTTGATTGTTGTTTTACATTGTCTTTAATCTCACTCAGTTGGCTTTTTATGTGAACAAATTAAGCTTTATGCTGCCTCGATTGCTTTTCCAGTGCAGCTTGGTTACATCATGGTTCAGTATTTTGTAGCACTTGGATGGTTTTAGGTTTAGAAAGAGATAGAGAAATATAATAAATGCAAGTTGGAGAGAAGAGAGATTAGGAATTGAGTTTTGTATTGAAATTTTTGTATTCATGTTGGCTGAGAGTTTGGCCTTTTATAAAGAATACGAGATGGCATACTCGCGCGCTGTCACGGGCTTATAAAACAAATATACTTGATATTGTTATAATTATGAACTAGCACTAGATAAATAATAGAAACTAAAGGTATGATGGAGCTACTATTTCACGACGGAAAAAAAACTTGTGTTGGTGATAAAAAAACTTAGAGACTGAACAAAATGATTTATAGCAATCCACAATGTTTGGTGAGGAAAAATACAGTGTTTTCACCACATGATTTAGCTTTTATGTTAATAAAAAGTAAAAAAAAATTACAAAGCTAAATTCTCTACCAACTTAATATTAAAAAAAAACGACCAAGATAATTTTGGAAGGAAAAAACCCCATGAGAAAAAACGTTGTAGCGATTGACAATGTTTTGTGAGGAAAACTATAGTGCTTTTTTCTAATAAAATTGACAAGATAATTTTAGAAAAAATCATAAAAAAAAAACCATTTATAGAAATACTGTACCAATCCATGGTGTTTTGTGAGGAAAACAACAACGTTTTCCCCTATATGATTTGGTTTTATTATAATTATAATTCTTAACCAACTCAATATTAAAAAAAAAATCGACAAAGATAATTTTGAAAAAAATCATAAAAAAATAATGTGGAAAAACACTGTAACAATTCACAGTGTTTTAAAAAAAAATTAAAAAGCTAAATTCTCAATATTAAAAAAATAAAATCAATATAGACAATTTTAGAAAAAAAAAATATAACAAAAAAAAGCACACAAAAAACAGGGAAAAAAACCCATGTTGGAAACATTGTAGCAATTCATAGTGTTTTGTGATGAAAGCTACAGTGATTCCCCACATGATTCAGCCTTATTTCTAATGACTTATAATTATAATTCTCAACAAGCTCAATACTAAAAAAATAAAATTGAAAAAGATAATTTTGAAAAAATCATAAGAAAAAAACCATGTGGAGAGACACTGTAGCAATCCACAGTGTTTTGTGAGTAAAACTACAGTGCTTTCCCCACATGATTAAGCTTTATTACAAAATTAAATTCTAACCAACTCAATATTAAAAAAATAAAATCGACAAAGATAATTTTGGAAAAAAATATTACAAAAAAAAACACAAAAGAAATTGGAAAAAAACTATGTGAGGAAAAATTGTATCAATCCATAGTGTTTTGTGAGGAAAGTTACAATGTTTTCCCCACATGATTTAGCTTTACTTGTATTTACTTATAATTGTAATTCTTAACCAGCTTAATATTTAAAAAAATAAAATTGACAAAGATAATTTTAGAAAAAAACAAAAAAAAAAACCCACTACTAGAAATTCGCTAAATACTAACGGAATTACCGACGGACTAATTCTGTCGGTAATTTGGGGTAGCCGTTACCGACAGACTTTACTCCGTTGGTAATTTCATCTATAACTACCGACGGCCAAAACCCGTCGGTATATACCGATGAAATTACGGACGGAATGTTGAGAATTTAAAAAAAAGGGCAGTTCCCTGACGTGGAGGTTATTGGGGGTATTTTTTACCGATGAAATCACCGAGGGATTCAAAACGTCAGCTCTGTATGATGACGTGACCAATTCATCGATGAAACTGCCGATAGAATAACCGACGGATTCAAAACGGTAGCACCGTACGGTGACGTGCCCATACGGAATAATTAGTAATTACCTTAGAATTAGTTATTGAATATGTTGGAATTATTAGTAATTTTACTACATTATTGCATGATTTGTGTTTAATTATTTGCATTAATTTTAATTGTTAGTTTAAAGTTTTTTTTGAAATTATTGAATATTTTTTATTGTTTGTATTTATATAATGATTGAATAATTTGTTGAATTGTAATTGTTAATGTTGGATTTACCTTAGAATAAGTAATTGAATATGTTGGAATAATTAGTAATTTTACTACATTATTGCATGATTTGTGTTTAATTATTTGCATTAATTTTAATTGTTTGTCTAGAGTTTTTTTTTGAATGTTTTTTATTGTTTGTATTTATATAATGATTGAATATGTTGTTGATGTTGAATTTACCTTATAATTAGTATGAATGTTATATGTATAGATGTTATGTTATATACAATATTAGCATAGACGTAGTCAATTGGTTGTGGCTTTTGTCAATATTTACAGGTTTGTGGATTTGGGTAAATATCCAGTATAGGAGAGGTGCTGTCGAATTTTTTTTAACATTCGAATTTAATTATATAATTATTCGTATACAATTGTGTAGATGCGTAGAATAAAAACCAGAGCTGGTCACTCACGTATGGTCGCAGCTAGTTCTTCTAGCAGCAAGAATGACGTATCCTTAGGTGCCTCTCAAGAAGCAGCACCTACGCCACCTGCACTGTCAACCGATGCTGCCTCTTCCAGCACAAGTTCACAGCACAGAGGTGGCGTGCCTTTGCAGCGGAATCAGTTCACCCGCAAGTACGGGGCATAGTGGAAGAACGACCTTTCAATGTAAGTTTGTTAAGGTTATAGTTTTTTCTTTTAAATTATGACATAATTTATGAACAACTAATCAATATTTCATGAATTTAATTTATTTTCAGGTTCACAAACATTGAGGCCGTCCGAGTAATATCATCGGCATTTAAATCATCGATGGAGATTCTATTATTTCAATGGAGTCAGGTATCCAGACATCCTGAATGGATAACTCAAATCGATGCATGGTTTAACAGATTTGAGGTTGGTGTTAATTTCTAATTTCCAGCTTATTTCTAATAATTTATTAATATAATTGTAAATAAATTATCATTTTTATTTATCTAATTATTTATATACAGCACAAATTCACCTGGGACAAGGAGCATGACAAAGTTGTGAGGAGGGTGTGGGAAAATCACGCGGCAATTAGGTAACATCGAAAACAATACAAGATTTTTTTAGGAAAAAATTTATTTTTCAACATCTAATTTCTCGCTATGGAAGTAGGTTGCGTGATTTTTTGTATGAAGAACAAAAAAAGGCAAAAAAAACCGCGAGAGATAGGGGTCTCCAAGGCTGGAACGATGTGGCGGTTTGGAGGGATTTCAAACCGATATACATCCCGGAAGATATATGGCCGCACTATCTTTAGCACGTGACGTCTGAGCGGTTTACACAACGCTCACAGTCCAGTGCTGGCAACCGGAATCAGTCAATTCATGGCTTGGTGACAACGCATACCGGCGGCTCCGTTCCGTTTGCTGCACATGCGAAACGGATGATAAGATTAATTTAAATGAAATATATCGTTAAATTAATTTGTTGTTAATTAATCTTTTTTCATTATAGGCTACGTCTTTTGGACGTGAGCCAAGCCCGATGGAGCTGTTTGTGGAGATGCACGTGCGGAGTCAAGACCGCCAAAAGGGGGCACAACAGTTCGTTGACAACCGTGCTCAACACTTCTTGGTATGTTTGTTCAACCATTTTATTTTGTAAGTTATTATTTTTATTGAATTGAATAGGATGATTAATTTTTTTATTTTCAAGATACCTATAATAGCCGGTTGAGGGAGAGATATGGGGACGATCCTTTGAACCATCCGGAATTCGATCCGGATTTGAGGATGGAGGTTGGATCGTCTGGTGGACCCGATAAAAATCAGGTTTACGGGCTCTCCAACACTACAGCCGAGAACTTACGGGCGGCCCGTAGTGTTTCAACTGTTGGGAGCTCCCAGTTAGTATCGAGCACCCAATCTAAGGAGTTAGTGGCCTTGTAGCAACACACGGCTCAGCTCACCAAAAAATATGACCACCTATCAACGGCGTTTGCACAACTCAAAGCGGAGAATGCACAACAAAAAGCGGAGGATGCACAACGGTATGCATAACAAAAAGCCGAGCATGACCAGCTTCGCGAATTTGTCATGAACATAGCATCACAGAGTGATGATACATGTGCGCCTCTTCCTTTTTGGCAGGATAACAACCAGCCTCCTCCTCCTCCTCCAACTCCACCATTATGTTAATTTGTAATGAATATTATTTAACTTTAATAGTTAATTTAATATTTTTTTAAACACATTCAATTTGTAATGAATATTATTTAACTTTATTTCTTTTGTTTTTGATGTTTAATAAAAAATTTATTTGCATAATTGGTTTTTATTACCATTAATTTATATAATTTTATATTATATATTCTAAATAATTTTTAAAAAACATATGTAAAAATAATCACCGAGGGGTTTACCGACGGAATATATCCGTCGGCATTTGACAGTAGCTGCCACAGTCATCGATGAATTTACAGACGGATATATTCGGTCGGTATTTTGAACTCACTGACGAACATAATCTGTTTGTATTGTACAGTGCCTGCCACAATGACCGGCGAATGTACAGACGGATATCTTCAGTTAGTATTCCAAACATTCACCGACAATTGTACCGACGGTTTTTATCCGTCGGTATGTCACACCATCACCGATGGGCTAAAATTCGTCGGTATATTTCAAGCGGGAAACTTTTTTTTCGGCGCGCAATTTTCGTCTGTAAAACCATCAGCAAATGTTTTTTTTGTTTTCCCGATCGATATAGCAATGGAATCTGGTATTACCGACAAAGGGAAAGCCGATGGACGTATTCCATCGATGAGGATGTCGATAAATATATTACCGATGAAACCTTAATCATAGATCGACGGAATATGTCCTTCGGTAAAACTGTGAAATCTTGTAGTGACCATGTGAGAAAATCACTGTAGCAATCCACAGTAATTTATGAGGAAAGCTACAGTGTTTTCCTTATATATTGTAACTGTAATTCTTAATCAGCTCAATACTAAAAAATAAAATAAAAAAAAATAATTTTGGAGAAAATCATAAAAAACAAAAAATAAATAAAAACCATGTGGAGAAACATTGGAACAATCAACAATGTTTTAAAGAAAAAAAATTACAAAACTAAATTCTCTATCAGCTCAATATTAAAAAAAAATTAAATCAACAAATATAATTATATTTTAAAGGAAAAAAAAATTACAAAGTGAAATTTTTAACTAGCTCAATATTAAAAAAATATAATTTAAAAACAAATAAAAAAAATTATTTTAATATATTTTTACATAAAAAATATTTTAAACCACAATTATGATAATTTCAAACAAAACATATGATACCCCTTCACTCCTCGGAAAGAAAAAAAAAGTCATCTGAACCTCAAAAGGCTTCTGTTTTGGGCGTCCCCGACTTGCGGCCTATACACTGCTACAAGTTTGATGCTTGACGACCGACATCTGCCTCGTTTTTTTTTTTTTTTTTTTCTTATCGAGGAGTCCTAGGAATGTAACATTAAGGATCTTGTTTTGAAAAGACAATTACAATATGAAAATTAAATGATACCGCATGGCCATTACTTAATGGTATTATAATAGTTTATTTAGTAAAAATCGTCTCTCCTCTTTCTTTTAGATAACCATGGCTAGGGTTTTCTAGGGTTGATGACGTGGATTCACTTGTATGTTCATGTTTTGTTGGTTTGGTCCATGCCTTTAATGGTGAACCATGTCTCGTCCATGCCTTTATTGGGGGACCATGTCTCGTACAATAATTCGAAGTAAATATTCTCAATAATCCATAATTTGAAGGCATGTATTATAAATTCAATGTGTTTAACTAATACATATTATAAATATTTTTTGTTTTAAAGCTTTTTTTATTAGTATTTGAAATATTTTTTATTGAGAAAATAGATTATGAAATCGTTTGTGGAGCAGAATTTCCTCAAGATACAGTGAACTTGACTTTGAGCTTCGGTCCAGGTAACGGGCGGTGAAATGATTATATGTACAGTCACAAGAAGGCACCTATATTTGGCTTGGATTTGTTTCAAAACCTTCTTATGTTGCAACCATATTATTCAATAATTTTATCTATATTTAACTAGTGTTTTGTCTATGATTTATATATAAAATACTTTAATATTTTTTGTTTTATGTTTTGAAGGCACTTTTGGATGAAAGATGCAAAAATGAGTAAATTGGAGATAATTGGCAGATTTGACCTTCAGTCGATGTTTTGTGCAGAGCGTGAGCTCTAGAGGTTGAAATGAAGTGATTTCAGTGGCATTAAAAAGCTAACATCCATACCTTTTGGAAATCTAAGGCAAGAAAATAAAATAAGGAAGAGCATGGAAATCGTAGCCTTCAAAGTCAAATCTCGCAATCTGCCAGTGTTGACCTTCGGATTTCAAGAATTGTGAGATTTATTTTATTTTTTCTATGATTGTTTATTTTAATTGCTAGAGCGGACTCTAAGTTATTATTGTAGACAATCTATTGCTAAGTTTGATATCAAAAACCGGAATTGTGGTATATGAATTTGTGAAGCAACTGAGTTTAATAATTGTGGTGGATCTACGTTATTAATCTTAGGAAGAACATTCAATCAAATCAAACATAGACTGCGGACAGTTATGTTTTCTTGATTAATCAACTTATCTAGTTCTTAAGGCTGCCATTGAATTAAATTATTAGTGCGGACACCGTGGTTGTTTGATGGTTAGGGTTAGTTATACGACAGATCCGTTAACTAACCAATGTTAAGAAGAGATAAATATTCAGAATATAAATTGATATTTCGTTTCCATGATCAGTTCTGATTTCTGTAGGTGGATGTGTGCTTGTGACCAATGTTTGTTCTCTTGATAGTTTTCTGATTTTATTAAATTTTGTTTGATAGTTTTTTGTTTTCTTTTGCTTTAGCCTAGATAACATCCAAACCCCCCTCAAATTGCATATCATTTAGCATAAAAATCTGACTTGAATCTTCCCCGTGGGATCGACCCCTTGCTTGCTCTATACTATTTTGTGTGTTGTGTTTGAAGATAGGGTAATTAATTTGTGCGACCGTGACATCGCAACACCTTACAATTTTAGAAATATATGATTCTCCACTTCAATCGTGCTGGATATTTATTACTCGTCCAATGATCTTGATCAAATTTTTCCTTATCTCTGGTGTGAATCTACTGAATGACAAGAATGGTATTTTGGCGTAGAAGTCAGGTTTATTGAAAGAAGAAAGTAACAATTATTTTGCTTCCATGGTGATGTGTCTGCAAAATGGCCAGGCTTTTACAGAGAGAGAGAGAGCAGAGGTAGAACATGAAATCTCTGAACTGAAATGGCTTCAAGTCTTAGAGACGAATTACCCTTAAAGACAAGGAAACGCATTAATATTCAATCCTTGGTTGATTCCACGATGATACTGAATTGAGTAAAACATTGAATATACAAACTGCAGTAGCTGAACAGTATGTAGCCAGTGTGAAGTGAGCTCGTGACTGCGAGAGGGGAACTTCTTCCCATGCAAATATACCCTTAGTTGTCAAAACAATTATAAACAAATAAACAACTGCTTTCTACCAAAAAAAAAAAAAAAGATTATAAACTACTTCCATAAGGTATTATTATAAAAAATTCTCATTCTTTGAACAATAATTTGGAATTGCAAAATGCCCTTGACAGAGAAACCCACGCAAGCTGAGAATAACTTCTCATTCCCTCACTTAATCCTGTGATAACTCTTTAAAGAAACAGAAAAAAGACATATCATGCCCATGTGCATTTCCTGCCACTTCCAACTTGACTCCTTTGAGACCTCTCTCTGTGCGCACTTCTTAAGACCTCGCTAGTTGTTACCAAAATAAACCTATCCAACTCATAACCTTAACGCAGACGAACTCCAACCAATTAACTTTAAGCCCTCTTTCACGCAAGTAGCACCTCGTTGAGACCTAGGCATACAATCACTCTTTCTACTCTACAGCCCCATTCTCTATAGGGAACTACTGCAACGATTATGACATGACATGCGTCATATGAAACCAAAACGCACATGAAAACAGACCTCGAATCATTAAAGCATCTCTTCATTTCTTTGCCTTCTGAGGAAAATATTAGTTGGGTATGTATGACTTGAATTCCTCCTTTATGATACCTCTGACCTCTCAGTTTCCTCTGAAATGTCCTTAAAGTCAAAGGGACGTTCTATGGATTTCCCTATATATTTCTGTAAAAAAAGAAGAAAAACAAAAGGCCCACTAGCTAATCCTTTATTGTGATTCTTGATCTTGCTTGGTTTTCCACTTTGAACACAAACCTAGGGTTAGCTAGGGTTTTGATGGTGGTTGTTTTTACTATAATTATTTTACTCTCTAATTGTTTTGGCAATTGGCTTATGCTAACGAAAAGATGCATAACTAATTATGGATTATGCACAAACAAAAGAAGAAACAAAAGAAGCGTAGTTAGTGGCTAAAAACCATGACGTGATAATATTCTCTTTGTGATCAAGTAAAGGCATATTATATAATCATTTCCAATACTTAAATGGATGATTTGCAATACTTAAATGCATATTATATAATCATTTGCAATACTTAAATGGATGATTTGCAATTCTTAAATGCAGTGATTCCCATAGTAGGTAGAAACTTTTGGAGGGATTATAAACACGACAGAGAGAGAGAGAGAGAGAAAGTGATAGAAGAGAACACAAACAAATGGACTTATGCGAGAGATGATATATTGAAACTATAACAAATCTGATGATGAAGACAATATTACAAGAAAAAAGGGAATCGATGTTGTGATGTATCTGACTTATGTGTCCTTGGAAACCAATCTCTGTGTGTCTTATGCGTTCAGTTTAATTCTCTGGTAGAATGTCAGTGAGGTGCTGAATGGGGATATGTGCTCACGTTATTCCATGCAGTTTTAGCCATTACCTTTAAACCTGATTAATCTCACCACCAAAGCTCCAAAACTGCCATTATTGATCTCTCCGTCCCTCCAGTCTTTCTCTCTCAGAAAAACAAACACTATTGCAATTAATTCCATCTTAATTTGAAGCATATCCCAGTTGTAGATCAATGCTAAAACTTCTCCAGCTAGTCTTAAACTTACGAGTTCTTAAACGAATTTTCTTCTGTGAAGTATGCCGAGAAAATTAAACAGCAGAAAGATTTTGCATAAAAAATTAACTGTGTTTCGTTGAGCATATGAGTTAAGAATATTTGAAAATAAACGCAAGAGAAGATGTCAATATACTTATTAGTAAATCTGGTAATAAGAGTGCAAAACAACAATGAAATGAATTGGACAGGCATAGAAATTATCGTGATCCATTAATAATTACCTTTCCGTGGTTAATAACTACGGTCGATGCAATCAAAAAAATTCGCTATTATAAACAAGATATCGCGGAAGATAGATGAGCTCTTCATTTTTTTCTGTCATGCTTTTCTTAATATTGTTATTGTTACATGCACCTGGCGAAATCATAAACGATTGAGAGATAGCCGAAGTGATCAAGGATCTAACAAAGAAAAGAGGCCATGATCTCATGATCTAAGAAAGGAAAAGAAGAGAAAACGGCAAAGAGGAAATCAAACAACATAATAAAGAAGGTACCAGACGGCCAGTAATATGTTCGATAGCACTCGAGATTCTGCAACTACTTTACCTTAGGCCGGTCACCAAGCCTGAGCTCAAGATCCAATTCATCTACAGTGCAAGGGCTAATTTCAAACACCTCAGACTGGACATGATGTTTATCAACTGAATTACACTTTAGAAAGAAAGGTAATGATGATTTATCAATCCTCCGTTTCTTGCAGCTCATAGGCTCCTCCCCACAGTCTGATATGCTCGGGCGAGTTCGTCGAACGACTAAATTCAAGCTGACAGACAAATCTGTTTGGACATAATCTACTTTGGCTCTACATCCTGATTCTATTTTCCTTGAATTCTGCTCTACTTCAGTGCTTAGAGCAGATATATGACATCTTTCTTTAGCTAACTTAGTCTGTGGCGGGGGGGAAGATTTATGGGATCTCTTTTGTTGTTTTTCAACAATAAAAGAAGTGAAAGGAGGGGAAATGGTTTTATCACAGAAATTCTCTTGAGTAGATGTATTTGAAACCCTAGAAGATGAAGTTGGTGATGGAATAAAACCAGGATCAGAATTAGGGTTAGGGCTATAATCCAAGGTACAAAGCTGAGATGGGTATTGAAAACCGAAAGATGTATAGGGATTTTGAAGGTGATTGCGAGGTTTTTGATGCTCATGATGAAGAATTTCATTGTGAGGACTTGGAGATTGCTTGAGTCTAGCTCTATCCCTCCTGTGGACATTCATATGACCTCCTAGAGCTTGAGCAGACCTAAATTCTCTTCGACAAAAGCTACAAGAATAAGATCTTGGAGGCCATATACATCCTCCGAGAGGACCAGCTGCATCTTCAGCGAAAGCTTGTTCTTCCCAAGAATCATCAAACGAAGGATTGGTTGAAGCCTGAAAATGAGAATCCAAACTATGCTTCCGTTTAGTCAACATCCAATAACGAGCTTGCTCCATATGTTGGACTATATCCAGAGATTCACCCTGTATACAGGATTAATAATAGGAAAAGTATTAAAACTTAAAGGTGATAGAAAATGGGAGGAGATGGGATGCAAGAAAGACAGATAAAGGGCTTAACTGATTGCTAAGAGTAGTAGTCGGGAAGATAAATTGGTGGGTACTCTACCATGGTTGTCTTAGTGCAGCTACTTTTTTGGTTTTTGTGTTTGGTTCTCAGCACTATCTACTGTGTAAGGGGAACGCTGGTTTATTATTCACGGGAGTGGGTCCAAGGAGCCTTGCTTGCTTGTGCTGTTTATCTGTGCTTATAGACAAACTGTAATCATGTCTAACTGAAACATCCTTGGAAATAATGCTGTACATGTGCACATATTTGTGCTACACTATACTGTATGGATACTTTTGTTATGGACTAGAAATTACTACTATGATATATACTATTACTAAGCATTGTTTTCCGATCTGTGGATTGCCCTCTTCGAAGAATGCCGAAAGGTGCAGTGGTTATACTGTGACATTTTTAGTATAGATATAAACTTATTAGCATCACAATTGCTATAATAAAATTATGATTTTGCCTTCGTCAACAAAAACAATTGGCCTTCGCAACTGTGTATAGTGATTTGCTTTTGTGTTTTTATATTAAAATAACTAATATACTTTTTAATACTCTAAAACACGTTGGATTTTCTCTTCTTTTCGCTACATGATTTCACAATTTTACCGACGGAACGTTAGTATGTAATTAAGGTTTCATTTGTAATATATTTACCGACGGACTAAGTCCGTCGGCTTTCCTTTCGTTGCTAATACCAGATTCCGTCACCATATCGGGCGGAAAAATAAAAAAAACATTTGCCAATGGTTTTACAGACAGAAATTACGCGCAAAAAAAAGTTTCCCGCATGAAATATACCGACGGATTTTAGCCCGTCGGTGATGTGTGGGATACCGACGGATTAAAGTCGTTGGTAAACTTGTCAGTGAATGTTTGGAATACCGACTGAATATATCCGTCTGTAAATTCGTCGGTCGTTGTGGCAGGCACTATACAATACCGACGGATTACTTCCGTCGGTAAAGTTGTCGATGAGTGTATAATACCGACTAATATATCCGTCTGTAAATTCGTCGGTGAATGTGTCCTGTCAAATGCCGATGGATATATTCCGTCGGTAAAACCCTCTGTGAATATTTTTAATTTATTTTTAAAAAAATTATTTAGAATACATAATATAAAATTATATAAATTAATGGTAATAAAAACCAATTATGCAAATAATTTTTTTATTAAACATCAAAAACAAAAGAAATAAAGTTAAATAATATTCATTACAAACTAAAAGTGTTTAAAAAAATATTAAATTAACTATTAAAGTTAAATAATATTCATTATAAATTAACATAATGATGGAGCTGGAGGAGGAGGAGGAGGCTGGTTGTTATACGGCCAAAAAGGAGGGGGCGCACATGTATCACCACTCTGTGATGCCATGTTCATGACAAATTCGCGAAGCTGGTCATGCTCCGCTTTTTGTTGTGCATTATTTGCTTTGAGTTGTGCATACGCCGCTGAGCCGTGTGTTGCTGCAAGACCATGAACTCCTTAGATTGGGTGCTCGATACTGATTGGGAGCTCCCAATGGTTGAAACACTATGGGCTGCCCGCAAGTTATCGGCCGTAGTGTTAGAGAGCCCGTAAACCCGATTTTTATCGGGTCCACCAGACGATCCAACCTACATCAACAAATCTGGATCGAATTCCGAATAGGTCAAAGGATCGTCCCATATCTCTCCATCAACCAGCTATTATAGGTCTCCTGAAAATAAAAAAAAGTAATCATCATATTCAATTCAATAAAAATAATAACTTACAAAATAAAATGATTGAAAAAACATATCACTAAGTGTTGAGCACGATTGTCAACGAACTGTTGCACCCCCTTTTGGCGGTCTTGACTCTGCATGTGCATCTCCACAAACAGCTCCATCGGGCTCGGCTCACGTCCAAAAGATGTAGCCTATAATGAAAAAAGATTAATTAACAACAAATTAATTTAACAATATATTTCATTTAAACTAATCTTACCATCCGTTTCGCATGTGCAGCAAACAGAACAGAGCCGCTAGTGTGCGTTGTCACCGAGCCATGAATTGGCCGATTTCGGTTGCCAGCACCGGACTGTGAGCGTCGTGTGAACCGCTCAGACGTCACGTGCTCAAGATAGTGTGGCCATATATCTTCCGGGATGTATATCGATTTGAAATCCCTCCAAACCGCCACGTCGTTCCAGCCTTGGAGACCCCTATCTCTTGCGGTTTTTTTAGCTTTTTTTTGTGCTTCATACCAAAAATCAAGCAGCCTACTTCCATAGAGAGAAATTAGAAGTTGAAACATAAATTTTTTCCTAAAAAAATCTTGTATTTTTTTTTATGTTACCTAGTTGCCGCGTGATTTTCTCACACCCTCCTCACAACTTTGTCATGCGCTCTGTCCCAGGCGAATTTGTGTTGTGTATAAACAATTAGATAAATAAAAATGATAATTTAGTTACAATTGTATTAATAAATTATTAGAAATAAGCTGGAAATTAGAAATTAACACCAATCTCAAATCTATTAAACCATGCATCAATTTGAGTTATCCATTCAGCATGTCTAGATACCTGACTCCATTGAAATAATGGAATCTCCATCGACGATTTAAACGCCGATGATATTACTCGGGCGGCCTCAATGTTTATGAACCTGAATATAAATTAAATTCATGTAATATTGATTAATTGTTCATAAATTATATTATAATTTAAAAGAAAAAAACTAAAACCTTAACAAACTTACATTGAAAGGTCGTCCTTCCACTGTGCCTCGTACTTGCGGGTGAACTGATTCTGCTGTGAAGGCACGCCACCTCTGCGCTGTGAACCTGCGCTAGAACAGGCAGCATTGGTTGACATTGCAGGTGGCGTAGGTGCCACTTCTTGAAAGGCACCTAAGGATATGTGATCCTCGCTGCTAGAAGAACTAGCTGCGACCATACGTGAGTGACCAACTCTAGTTTTTGTTCTACGCATCTACACAATTGTATACGAATAATTATATAATTAAATTCGAATGTTAAAAAAAATCGACAGCACCTCCCCTATACTGTATACTACCAAAATCCATAAACCTGCAAATATTGACAAAAGCCACAACCAATTGACTCTATCTATACTAATATTGTATATAACATAACATCTATACATATAACATTCATTCCAATTACAAGGTAAATTCAACATTAACAACATATTCAATCATTATATAAATATAAACAATAAAAAAAATTCAATAAACTCAAAAAAAACTCTAGACTAACAATTAAAATTAATGCAAATAATTAAACACAAATCATGCAATAATGTAGTAAAATTACTAATTATTCCAACATATTCAATAACTTATTCTAATGTAAATTCAATAGTAACAATTACAATTCAACAAATTATTCAATAATTATGCCAATACAACAATAAAATATATTCAATAAATTCAACAAAAACTCTAGACTAACAATTAAAATTAATGCAAATAATTAAACACAAATCATGCAATAATGTAGTAATATTACTAATTATTCCAACATATTCAATAACTTATTCTAAGGTAAATTCAATATTAACAATTACAATTCAACAAATTATTCAATAATTATGCCAATACAACAATAAACTATATTCAATAAATTCAACAAAAAAAAACTATAGACTTTAAGAATGAAACATGCTTACCTTAATAATGGGTTGATTTCAAGACTTTATCTACATTTTAAAAATACACCAAAACAAAAAACACAAAAAAAATAAAAATACCTAAAACAAAAAAAAAACCCTTAAAGCAAATGAAATAGAGGAAATACATACCTTTTAATCTGATGAAGATTCACAAGAACACTTGTTAGAGATTGTTGGTGAATGCCTTGAAGAAATCAGAGGAAAAAATTCAAAATTGAAGGTGAAGAACGGAAGGGATGAAAAAATGAACTAAATGGGCGGTCGCTAGGATTTATAGGGCAGTTTTACCGACGGCTTCACTGACGGATACAAAAAAAAAATATTATTTTAATTTATTCCATCGGTAATTTTTGAATTTTGCACCAACATTTTTAATTACCCTCCATATTTTTCATTGTCCGTCGGTAATTCCGTTAGCAATCTCACGTGGTCAGAGATGCATTTAATGCACCGCCCTTTGAAATTCGCACCGTCCGTTGGTAATCTTACCCGCCGACAAATGACCAATGGACTTTATTCCGTCGGTAAAAGCATCGGTGATTGTGGCAAGTATAAAATTATAAAATTCAATAAAACCATAACAAACAAATACAATCTTACAAAATCTAAAACAAACCATAACAAGTATAAAATTATACATTCATATACTACAAGTTTGTTTGAGAAATAACAATAAAACATGTACATCTACTAACAAAATACATATACTAAAAAAACAATAAAAACCATGATATTTAAATGATAAAATTTAAAAAGATAGAATTACTTACAAAAACTGATAAAAATTCGTAGGTAAATCAGAACACGGATATTGTGACAAGAAGACTTCAATTATATGACTTGTTGTGCTGAGAAGAGGGAGATTTTTTTTTGGAGGGGGGCTGGTTGTTTGCAGTTGGAGAGAGTTTAGATAAGGAAGAAGAAGGAGAAATAGGGGAGGATAGGGTCGAGTGACAGTGGATGTATTAACTTTTGCCGACGGATTCACCAACGACCTTTTTTGTTCGTGATTCCGTCGGCTATTCTGACGGTAAATAGAACATGTCACCGTACGGAGCTGTCGTTTTGAATCCCTCGGTTATTCCATCAGCATTTTTCATCGGTGAACCGGTCACGTCACCATACAGAGATGATATTTTGAATCCCTCGGTAATTTCGTTGGCCTTTCCATCGGTGAATCCGCCACGTCACTGTACGGACCTGGCGTTTTGAATCTCTCGGTGATTCCGTCGGTAAAAAATACCCGCAATAACCTCCACGTCAGCAAACCGCCATTTTTTAAAAAAAATTCTCAACATTCTGTCCGTAAATTCATCAGTATGTACCAACGACCATAATCCGTCGGTATTTACAGATGAAATTATTGACGGAGTAAATTCTGTCGGTAAAGGCGACCCCAAATTACCGACAGAATTATTCCGTCGACAATTCCGTTGGTATTAAGCGAATTTCTGGTAGTGTTTTCTTGTCACTATGTAAATATTTTATTTTTTTAGTCCTCAAACTTTATTTTTGGGTGATTTAGTCCAATTTAAGGAGCAACTGATTTTAATTTTTTATGAAATGGTGGGATTGGAAGAAGGCGAACTGAAATGAAAAATGCAGCAAATATAGGTGGAGTGCCATAAGTTTTGAAAAAATACACTTTCTTTCTCCATCTTAAATAATCGCACAAATTATACATTTTTCATCCCTCGAAATTGTTCTAATTCCATTTTGCTACAGATGTTTATTTTTGTTAATTTTTTGTCCTTGGTTGAGAGAGGAGAAAAAGAGGGGTCGTTAGATTCTCGTAGTAGAAAGAGAAACTTGTTGTTGACACCGATTTAGACCACTGAAATGAAGGATTTTTATGTCAAATTATTCTATTTTAATGAGGGGAGTTCATATCAGGTGTTTTTGTATCTTGAAAGTTCATGAAAAAATAGATTTGAGCTCGGGTTGACTAAATGATCTTGGGTTTTGCCTTTTAAATTGTTTGGTAGCCCTTTCAATTTTGGGTGGTGCTTGTGACTAAATGATCTCGGGTTTTGCATCAATAATCTTTTTTTTCTTCCTTTTTTCCTCTCTCCTTCTCGATTTTAGTATTGGCCTCTACACATTTTCAAAGCATCTCTTTGATTTTTTTTTCTTTTAGATTTGGTCCCTATTTTTTTCTTGCTATTTCTTTTATTTGAAATAATTCATGAAATTCAAATTTTCTTTCAGTTTTATCCTCTAAGTTTTTTTACTTATTAGATTTGGTCCTCATTCTTTTGATTGTGATTTTTTTGTTTTTATTCATTCTCTTGATTGAATTATTTTTTTAAATGTGTCCCTTAATGTCTTATTTTATTTCATTTTATTTTTATGACAGATTTTGTTCTTATTCTTTTAATTACAATTTATTTTGTTTTTTTATTGGAACTTTCTTTTTTAATTTCATCCCTCAACATTTTATTAATTGGAATTTTAATTTCATGAATTTTTGAGTTTACCTTCTATGGGATAATTCTAGCCTTACAACTCTGGTCATAGATTTGAAAAATTAGCCCGCGTTGGATTAAGTCATTTTTTACAATTGATTTTTTTTATTCCATCCTTTTATAGGGTTATTCTAATCCCAATCTCATATGTCAGGTCATAAATTTCATTGGTTTACCAAAGTTAAATCGAGTTAGTTTTTTAATCATAATTAACTGAGATTATTGAATCCAATAAAGTCAATAACCCAACTCTTAGCTTTCTCTTGCTTCTTTAAAAACGCTTCTATCACTTAATCATTTTTTTTACAATGAAAAAAAGTTTTGTCCAGTTAGCGATATAACATGGGCCACCAATCTAGTTAACACCAATAGACATTGAAATATAATACAATTTGTCTTACCATTTTTTTTAAATAAGAACTTATTAAATAGTTGAAAATAAATCGTTGTATTATTCAAATTATTCATCTAATTTTACCCTTACCACTAATTGTTTCATTAATCCTTGTAGCAAGGGCTATATAAAGTTTAATAGAGAATGATTCTTCCTTTATGTTTTGATTAGCCTTTTGTTGCAAAAGTTATCACAAGCTACTAGTCATTCAGTTATTCGAGCTCTAAAAGTAATCTACACAGATTACTAGTTTAAAAAACCTTTTAGAGGAGAGTAATTACTAAAATTAGAGTGCTAGCTATTTATTATTTTTACTCCATATTACTCATAAGTTTTCTTTAGTTTCACTAAAAAAAAAAAATACACATAGCTTTGTATTTATAGAAATAGCCTAACTTCTCTAATCATTGTAAAATATTATTTTGCTCCTTGAAAAATATCACCTATTTAATTTCAGGATAGTTAATAGAAATTTATATAATCAAGTCCATACTTGAGTTCTCTAGGCCCAAAATTATAATCCTCTGTATAAATTATATTCTAGTTCCTAAATTTCTAAAACTTATTTTATAATCAATTCATACTTGATTTTGAGTTTAATTTTTCATGAAGGATTTTTAATATGCGTAAACTGTTTTGTTTCTAATATATTTTTCCAAATATAAATCATAATCATAAAATTAAAATAGGTTTAGATAAATTAAACAATTTAGTTTATCAACAATTTAATAATTAATTAATTTATATTTGAAAATTAAGTGTAGCATTTAGCAATATGTCATAACCTCCTAAATATAAATATCATGTAAGTCATTTGTGATTTGATTAGCCTTTCAGCAAACAATTTTTTAGTGTAACGAATATTCTTTCATTAATAATATTCTACTTTAAATATTAAGTATGTATGAAGTGTATTTGCCCTATGAAATTATATTAGTTCTCAATATAATAGTCATTAATTCTACCTTAAACAAGAATTTGATAATTAATACAATTTGAGAATAAAATGAAAATGTTTTATAGTTTATTTAAGGTAATGAATTATTTATTGATCACTCAAATACCTTCATATAATTTCTACACTATCCAATATTTAGTTATTTGTTGCACTTGATTAAAGCAACGCGTATATCATGATCAAAATGTAGCAGTTTCTAATTTAGTTATCTCAAGTCCAAGGATCATTTACATAACTTTACAATCTTTTCATAAACTCGGATAATTCTCCATGTAGAATTATCGTACAAGTCAACTTAGTGAACTTTTTATAAATAAGCACTTAGATATTAATTTCATGTATCATTTGTGAATAACTACATTTAAAAAAAAAAAGAGCATAACATATATCAATCTGAAAAGAGCAATGACCATGAACGTTTATGGATAATGATATGATAGAATAAGAATCCTTATAATTATAAAATATTTATGATTTTCTTACAAAATATTTTTATCCCAAGAACTTTATCTTTATTTTATAATCATTAATCAAACATAAATAAATATTAAAAATAAATTATATTTTTATTAATAAATTATGTATATATATATTAACCTCAAAATTTATAAATTGCGGCCTGTATTTTTAAATTTATCTTTTTTTTATATAACAACTTTTATTTCAGCTTCCTCTACCTCTGAAATAAAATTCCTTCCATATTTGAGTAGGGATGGGTAGAGGCTGAAGCAATCCTGTCGGCTGCATACAATCTGTTTTAAACCGCTGACAGACATCACATTGTTGCAAGAATTCCTTCACATGTTGCCGCATATCAGACCAAAAAAAACTCTGTCTTATGCGAGAAAGAGTTTTATGAAACCTAAAGTGCCCACCTATAGGTGACGAATGACAGTCAACCAAAATCTTTGGGATCAAAGGAGAGTTGGAGCTCAAATAGATTTTGTCTCGCTTGAACCAAACGCCATCACGGAGGAGCAGCTGATGGTCAGCTTGAGAGGGTTGTTTGTGTAGTAAGTTAGCATAAAAGGAGTCTTGCCGGACTTCCTTCTGAAGCAGTGGCCACCAATCTACATGTGGTTGAGAAATGGATATAAACTGGAATTCAACTACACGTGATAATGAATCAGCACCTTGATTTTCAGAGCCACGTTTATACTCAATTTTGTAATCATAACCAAGCAGTTTTGGCAGCCAGCATGTTTGTGTAGGTGTAGTAATTCGTTGCTTCAGGAGGTATTTGAGACTTTTGTGATCAGTGTGAACTGTAAAAGGTTTCCCCAACAAGTATGGACGTCATTTCTTGATTGCCTTGACGATTGCCAACATTTCTTTTTTATATGTGGACAATACTAAGGCTGACCCTTTCAATGCTTCACTAAAATAGGCAATCGGTTGCTTCTGTTGGAGCAGAATTGCACCCAGTCCTATTCCACCAACATCGCACTCAATGATGAATTGTTGAGTAAAATCAGGAAGGCATAAAATTGGTGGGGATGTCAGTGCTTCTTTCAACTGTTGGAAGGCCTTCTCTGCTGCATCGTTCCACTGAAATCCATCTTTGCTCAAGAGACGGTGTAGGGGTGCTGCTAAACACCCAAAATGACGGATAAATTTTCGGTAGTAACCAGCTAACCCAAGAAATCCACGGACCCCTTTTGTTGTTGGTGGTGGTGGCCATTCATTGATAGCTTGGATTTTAGTGGGATCAACCGATACTCCTTGCTCCGAAATGATGTGGCCCACGTAACTGACCCGTAAAACTTTGAATTGACATTTGGACAATTTGGCAAATAAACTGTTAGCTGATAAGATCTGTAGAACAGTTTGCAGATGAGTGAGATGGTCCTCCCATGATCTTGAATATACTAGAATGTCATCAAAGAAAACCAAGATAAAGTGTCGGAGGTAGGGACGAAAGAGATCATTCACGAGACTTTGAAATGTTACTGGCGCATTGGTGAGACCAAATGGCATCACAACAAATTCATAATGCCCTTCATGAGTTCTGAAAGCTGTTTTATGAATATCAGCATCATGCACGCGGATTTGATGATATCCAGAACATAAATCCAATTTAGAATAAAATTTGGTGCCATACAGCTCATCTAATAGTTCATCAATTATTAGAATTGGATACTTATCTTTCATCGTGATGTCATTGAGAGCTCGATAATCCACACAAAATCGCCATGCACCATTCGCCTTTTTCACTAATAGAACTGGGGAGGAAAACGGGCTGTGACTTGGTTTGATTAAACCAGATTGCAGAAGCTCCTTGACCATTTTTTCTATTTCAGTCTTCTGATAATAAGGATATCAATATGGCCTCACAATGACTGGTCCCGCTGTAGGAAACAATGGAATGTGATGATCATGTGACCGTTGTGGAGGTAAGTTGGTCGGGGTTTCAAACACCTGAGAAAATTAAGCTAAAAGTTGACTGTTCTCAGGAGAATAGGACGGTGGTTTGTTGTAGCTGTTGGAAGGAATTATTTGGAAGAATAATCCCAAGCTTTGTAATCGTTTGAACTCCTTATCTATTAAGGCTTCAATGCTAGTTCTCCCTAATCCCTGAAATGTGTGAGAAATTCCTGCAATATTGAAATTCATGGTGAGCTGCTTGTAATCAGTCCTGACTGGTCCGAGAGTTGCAAGCCATTGCACTCCCAATACCAACTAGCATGCTGCGACAAGAAGAATGTAGTAATCGATGGTGATAGGAAGCCCTTGAATGATGAGAGTGAGCGCCTGACATTGCCCAGCACATTCAATCTTTTCTCTATTAGCCACCATGACTTGTAATTGTTTACCCTAAGTTATTGGTAATTCAAATCTAGAGACCAAAGCCTGATCAATAAAATTATGAATGCTACCTCCATCTATCAACACTGTTACATTCTTGTTCTTTAACTTGCCAAGGACGCGTATGGTTTGTGGATGTTCGATTCCTGTAATTGCATGAAAAGAAATTTCAGGTAGAACTTCTGAAAGTTCCAGATCAGGTTGGTTGATCTCAACGTCTTCGATATCCGTATGAGGTGAATCTTCAATCATAAACAATTGTGGTCAGGCACAACAATGTCCTAGAATGAACTTCTCATCATAGTAATAGCATAACCCTTTCTCTCATCGTTCCCGTGCCTCTTGATTGGTGATTCTACGGAAGGTTGCTGGTGGGTTATTGTAACTTTGGCTATGGCGCTGATTTGGTGGAGGTCCTAGCACCCCAGCCACTGGATTGGAGGAGGTTTTTGCTGCTGCATAAGCTGGTTAGAAACGAAGTGGTTGAATTGGTCTCTTCTGCAGCTAGTTGTGTTCCTTTATTAGTCGAGCCACCCCTATTGCATCTGCCAAGGTTACAGGCTGTTTAATTTTCATATCTATGTGAATATCATCTTTGAGTCCTGCAATAAAACAACCTATTAAAAATTTTTCGGGCAGATTGTCCACTCTGTGAGAAAGCCTTTCAAAAGCTTCTTGATAAGCTGCGATGGTGGTAGTTTGTTTAAGGCGTGTCAGAGCTTCTGAGGGATCCTCATAGTCGGTTGGACCAAACCGGAGTTGTATAGCATTGGTGAACTCATCCCATGTTAGTGGTCCACGAAATTTTGCCAACCACAGATGCCACTGTAAGGCGATGCCTTCTAAATGGAATGAGGCCAGCTGAACTTGTTGGTCCAACACAATATTTTGAAATTCAAAATATTGTTCTGCCTTGTAAATCCATCCCGTTGGATCATCACCATTAAATTTTGGAAAGGACAACTTGAGGTTGTGATTAGAGTAGTCTTTTGTAGTGTTAGAACGAGAAGTATATGGGTATGAGGATTCATCACGACAAAGGGGTTTGTTTTAGAAGAGTTATTGTTTTAGCTACGAGAAGCTCGAAGAGCTTGGAGCTCGGTTAACACTACTTGTAAGGCTGCGTTCACCTAATCGAAACTGTTCTCATGTCGTGCCAAGATTTCATTGACATCATTGTGGAATTCCACATTTGTTTTACCGCGAGTGTCCATGGTTGTAACCTGGCTCTGATACTACTAATAAGTATAATTTAAGAATCATGAAGAAGATAGGGAAAAGAGAGGGTTGTTTAAGAAATAACTGCATATCCTTTTATTGAACTCTTTTAGGCTATATATAGATATAGAAGTACAGATAGGAAAAATAACAAATATGGCTACAAACTAGGAATGCTGAAAACAGAACACAACAAACTGACTCAACAGGCAAATAACTAAATAAAGAAATTAGACTAAGTCTTCCACTTTGCCACTACACGTCGTGATCTCTTCCACCTTACCATTCCACAATTACACATCGTGGTCTTCTCATCCCTGCATGTCATGTTTGCTAATATGCAATCCCTATATGTCGTGGTCTGCTAATGTGCCACTACGTTGCTGTGAAGTAGTGAAGTGGTACATATCAAGTATTTGGCCACAGGTGCTAATCCATATAACCTCTGGGAATGACCATCCTGAATATTCTTGGTGGACACTGAGCAAGTAAGAATAGAATGGCTTGCGAGCAGGCAGAGGTTACGGTCTAGCAGAATATGCGCTTCCGGGTTGTTTTGTGCGGGAAATTGAGCGAGAATATCTGAAGCTGAGAGCAAGGCATCAGGACCAGCCTTTTCTATTATCTCAAAAACACCTAGCTCTATTGCTGCTTTCAAAACCAGAGGCAGCACTGATGCACTTCAAAGTTGCATAGCATACTGGAGATGATAGTCTTCCTCATAGGTTGAGGTTGCCATTTGTTTGCGCCTGCAATAGGAAAAGGAAAGGTATTATTAACCCATCAATATTGCTAGTAAAACTTTCCACGGTGAATTGTATCTCCATCTACAGTAAAAAAAACCACTTTCCACGGTGAATTGTATCTCCATCTACAGTAAAAAAAAACCACGGCTTTTAGTTTATTTGTTAATATAGCTAGAGAACAACATCAATAAAGGTGGCTAGAAATCGCTGATGAGTTGCCATATAATTAAATCCTCTTCTTTTCAACTAATAATATCTCAATATATAAGTCGCTCATATTCAAATTAAATTCTTTGAGAGACCCCTCAAGTGAATCCAAAAGATTGGACAAAGGAGATAAGACGTATAACTTCTCCTATTTAAAAATATGACCAAGAGGACTCTCTCCTTCTCTAATTTGCATTAAAGAAATCAAAGAGATTGTCTTCATTACATACTTTCGAGTAAAAAAATAAAAATAAAAAAAGGTTCTGCTGAAAATGAAACCCTAGAAAATGAATGTTAAGGAATGATTCAAATGTAGGAATTAATTATATATATACAACGGATGTTGTGTCTGACATGACACTTGGTGACCAGGAAATACTAGAAATGAACCACACGCAAAGAAAAGGTTCAATTTGAATTATTGCTCATTTATTACTTATTTATCACTTTTTTCTTTAAGAATAAATTTAATATTTAAATCTATATAGTTTCTCTGCCGAAATAATTAATTAAAATTAAAAAATAAAATAAAATATCTAGCTTTTCATTTTAGCAATCTATTAGAAAATTGTGGGGACAAATTGGAATTTAAATGAAATGGTGGGGTTAATGTGTGAATAGTAAAAAAAATTGATTATAAAAACTCACCCTCTCACTCTTTAAGAAGAAGAAAAAAAAGGAGAAAAACCTCAATTGTTAAGAGAATTCTTAGGGAAAACCATTAGAAAGCCAAAAAATTAAAGAGAGATTGTGAATCACCACCCTTAAACACTTAATTAGGAGGGAGAAATGATGGAAAGGAAGGGAAATAAAGAGGGGTTGTCAAGGTAGAAGATGAAAAAGAAGGAGGGACTTGAAAAATTTTGACATGTTAAGATTCAAAGACTAGATTAATGTTCAGTAAGGTGTTCAAAATCTAATTTAGCAATTTCATGTGAAACGAATAACAATTGAGATAAAAATCATTAAATTAATGTTAGGATTTATGATAGAATTTTGAGGAAAATGTAAATTAATGATAAATTGAATCAATTGGGTTAAAATAACTTACAACGGTGTCAAATTATAAGGAATTAATGAAGAAAACATAGTATCCCTAAAGACATTTATGGCCGGTTAAGGGGGTGCCAATTAATGTATAATAAAAATATGTTTATTTAAGTGAATTGTGATTTATCAATCCATAATTTTCCGTGAGAGATGATTTTAGATGAGTTTAGTTATATTATATAACATAATTGAATTGATTATGTCATTATGAATTGAAAACCTTGAGGATGGTCATAGAACTTACAGTTGAGAATCGTTGTGATTGGTTGATTTTGCATATAAGAGAGAAATTAATGGAAAATATACATTTTATCTTATTATGCTATTGTTAGTGTGAAATGTAATAAATGTTTGTGATGAGTTTGTAGTGTATATGATTATGCTAATATTTGTGGAATATAAAATAGGTGTGAATATAAAATGGGATGTTACAACTTATAGCTAAAATCTTGTAGCATGGGTTTTTATACTATTAATTTATTATTAGCTAAAATGGCAAACTTGTAATTTTAAGAGAAGTGTGCTCAATACTCTTCTTGTTCTTGTAACAACTCTTTTTCTCTATAAACCTTCTCTTAGCTATTTCTAACAATGATGAAAAACACTTGGAAGAGCGAAGTTTCTTATTCCTTTTTATTCCATGTGAGTAACATATGGTTTTGGTATTTTCCTATATATACACACACTTGATTTCTATGTAAGGTCTCTCACACACTCCTCCTATTTTATAATCTTACATACTTGATACTTGAATTTTTTTTATTCTAAAAAGCTCACATTCATCTTTGTATTCACTTGAAAAGCTTTGAATCCTATATTACATCAAATCAATTCTCACATTTGTGAGTTAGATTACATTCTATAAAGACTTGAGTTTATGTATTGTAATCTTCTCATGTTATACGGAGTGATCTTTCTCTTGTGAGAGATAAACATATTGTGAAAGTGTAAGTAACACTTAAACAAGTTGGGTTTATCCTGTGGTAGTGAGCCCCATAGAGGTTTTCAATATTGATCATTGAAAAAGATTTTGTGTAAGGTTTTCTAATCTTTATACTATAAAAAAGATTAGGTAATAGATTTGATCCTAATCTTGTAAGAAGATCGAGTTTGATCTTAAGCCTATAAAAGGATTAAGTTTGATTTTGATCTTGGAAAATGATTGTGTAAAAGTTTGGTCTCACTTGTGAAGAAGATAATATGTTATAGTGAATACTTAAATGAAGGTTCAAGAAGGGGAGTAGGCAATTATTTGAACCACGATAAAAATTGACGTGTCTCTTTCTATTCTTATCTCTTTAAATTTATGCTCCTTAATATCGCTTGGGTGTTTTGGCTATCTTAGTTTAATTAGAGATTAATACTTTAAAGTTCCATAAAATTAGATAAAGTCTTAACTCACCCCCTCTTAAGCTTTTTAAGTGTTTCAACTGTTATTAGAGCATAGACTCTTTCGTTGAGGTTTGATCACCTACGAGAAAAGATCATGGCATAACAAGGTCAATAATTAACTAGAGCACCATTCTTTGAATGGAGGGATTATGCCTATTAAAAAGTTAGGATACAAAATTTTCTTGAGTTTGTTGATATTAAATTGTGAGAGATATTATTTAGAGTGGATATACTCAACACACAATAATAAATTTGGATGGAGAATTGGTTTCTAAACCCATAAATGAATGGGATGACAAACAAAAAAGGCATAGTTATATTATTAAGGCAATTAATGCATTCTTTTGTGCTTTTAATCATATAAAGTTTACTATAGTGAAGAAATGTAAAACAACTTTTGAAATTTAGAAACTTTTAAAAGTTACTTATGATGATACAAGTCAAGTTAAAGAATCTAAATTGATAAATCTTACTAGAAAGTATGAACTCTTTAAATAAAGCCTAATAAGGGCATTCAGGAAACACACACTAGATTCATTATATTTGTTAATAAAAAAGAATATCAAACATGTGATATTCAAAGATGATACCATGAAAAAGATAAAAGCTATTGTAATATTAAAAAATTTCCTTTAGCATGTTTTACTTGTTAATTGTTTAAAGTATAACTTTCTAAACATAAGTCAATTATGTGATAGGGGTAATAAAGTTATTTTTTAATCTTTACATTACTTGATTATTTTTCTACAATCAAATCATAAAGAATATATAATCATAGAACTCTAGTAGTTAAAGAATCAAGAAATATTGTATTTGATAATTCTAACCACTACTAGAAAATTGGCAAATACAAACGAAAATACTAACGAAATAGTTCCTTGCTATTTCTCTTGGAATATATCGACAGAAAATTTATGTTGGTGTATACTGATGCAATTACATGGGAAAAGAAGGAATAAAAAAATTGACATGTCATGCTTATAGACGGTATTACTAACAAAATAAGTCTCCATTAATATTCATCGGTAATTTCATTAGTAATATTTAAATTATAACATGGAAAGCGACCCCCCTCTTTATTTCTTCTTCTTCCTCTATTTTCTTTGCAAATAACAGCAGAACCCACCCCCTGTTTTATCGTAAATTAAACTCTCATAACCACAAATTCAGTCACCCCAACACTTTGTTTGTCAACATCCATGTTCTGGTTTATTTGCTTTTAAGATTCCCCACTTCAAGATTCCCCACTCAGTGAATATAGAGGAATTTGAATTTTTTTAGAAAATTAATAATGATGTAAGGGTACTATTATTTAGTTCACATAATTAATTAATATATATTGTCATCAATATTTTTTATAGGTTTGATATAAGTAATGGATGATCGTTCTTGGACATATCAAGTTTCACTTAAAGGGTTGTGCATAATGGATTATTGTAATGAGATTAATGGATATTATTGGATGTGGTATTATATGTTCATACAAGATGTGTAAAAATAAAAAGTGTATCGATCTAGATGTTATAACAATGCATCTTCTATATATAAAAAAAAGATTAATGGAGAAATACTTGTGTTAATTTGTACACATAAAACCATACGTTCTTCTTTACGATACCATGGTAGAAAAGATGGTTGGGTCAACTTCTAGTTCTAACAATGTGTATGATGTAATAAATGACAATAGTAATCCTTATAGGAATATGGTAATAGAGGCGATGAGAATGAATCAGGATTATGTAGATAAATGTTCAATCATAGATGAAGAACCAAATGTGGACATGACCAAGTTTTTTTTATCTTTTGAAAGACTCTAACGAACCATTATAGGATGGGTATATAAATCACAATCAATTATTGGTAGTTGTACAGGTGTTCAGCATTAAGTTAGAGCATAGACTGAATAAGGCCGGTTGCTATAGAATTATGATAACAAAGGGAATAAGCTGAAATAGAACTTTTATACTTTTAAATCCATGATGAAACATCTTAGCCTAGGTTACCAAAAAAATTAACATGTGTTAAAACTTCTACATGTTATACTACCTTGAAAATGCAGATTTGACCGAATGCAGAACCTGTGGGCATGCTCGTTATAAACCCAAAACTTGCAAAGGAAAGACTCTTTTTGCACATAGAAAACTTAGTTACTTCACAATCACTCTTCAGCCACAAAGGTTATTCTTGTCTCCAAAAACTATTGAACACATAACATGGAATTATTCACATGATGCGGTAAACGAAATCATAGTATACCTTTCTGATGGTGAAGCATGGAAACATTTAAATAGGGTGTATCCTCAATTTCAATAAAATCATTGAACACACATCTTGGGTTATGTACAGACAAATTCAATCTATTTGATTCATTTATTGCAAATTATTTTTGGTCTGTGATACTCATAGTTTATAACTTGCTACTAAGGAGTCTTTACAACTTGCCACTGAAGGTTCATGTTTTTATCTATGGTCATACCTAGTCCTAATAGTCCAAGTTAGAATATAGATATTTGCCTTTGACTATTGATTGATTAGTTAAAGCTGTTGTGATCATCTAGGACTTTGATGTGGATTACCAATGATTTTTTTTTAATGGAATGGTTTCTGGTTGGAGTATGCATGAAAAATTAATATGTTCATACTATATCGAAAATAGCAAGGCCTTCACTATCACAACCCAAAAAAAAACAACATATTTATTTATAAGATTTAATTTTTATTCAGAGTAATTTTTTTTTTACTAAAAATTCAGTAGATAATTATGGGACGATACTAAGTTATCGACATCTTCATTCCTGACACAATTCATATCATAATTATGGTCCAATCACCTTGAACCTCATTCCCAATCAATACATCACAAAAATAATAGACATATATTGTCCAATAATAAAGATGCAATCAATAAAAACAAAATACATAAATAATTCTAAGGTTTACATAACTTGAAAAATTAATTGATTCTAAGAAAAATAATAAAAACTTAGATTATGAATGTAATGCGCCCACTATTTTATCTGGGACAATTTCTTAGTTAAATATAAAAATTTAGGGTAAAATCTTCTCTTTTTTTTTTTTTTTTTTTTCATTCTAACATTTCTAATCCTATAATCAACTATGATAAAATGCAAATACTTAATATAACACAAAGATATTTTTAAGTATGGCATTCACATTAATTACATATAATAATTTTGTTCTACAAATAAAAAGGTTCATTCAACCTCTTTTACGTCATTCATTAATCTCAAAATACATGTTGATCAATATAAATACACAAAAAGTGTCATATATTCAAGCAGGATCTATTCTACTATTGTGAGGGTCCTCAAAATAAGATTAACATTTTATCAACATAATTATCAATAAATGCAATATATCATTTCACTATACCCATATAAAAATATTTATCCTATATACTTTATTATGAATCATTAATATCTTACACCTCCATATTCATCCAATTAATTTCAATCTTAGCCATTTCGCGGGGGTGTTGCTCCTTTATTAGGGACACTAATCCATTCGCCTAAAAACTAGGCACTAGTTCATCCGTCCAATTACCAGGCATTAGTTCACCCGTCCAATTATCGGGCATTAGTTCACCCGCCCCAGTATCGGGCATTAGTTCATCCGCCCAAATATGTTTATTCGCCCAATTATCGAGCATTAGTTCATCCATCCAATTACCGGGCATTAGTTTACCCGTCTAATTATCGGGCGGTAGTTCATCCATGGACATCAAAACATAAATTACAAAATTTCTAATTAAAATTAACACATGTTTTTCAATTAATCTCTCTACAAAAATTCAAGTTGTCGGACACCTACCTACTGGTGATGCTCAACTAGTAGCTCCCTATTGTTGTTTGGAGCCTCCAACCTCTCTGTTTGATTTAAAAGATCACATGATTTTAATACTTCATCATCCAATAATTTACTTAAAACTTCTCCATATAGTAAATTTTTTTATAAATACAATTTTAATACCTAAAATTATTATCATTATTTTTTTTCATATTTTTAATAATTCTATAAATAATTCTTACAATGTTACATCCATCTAAACTTTTAATTCATCACAATTATAAGGGAATCTTATAGTATTATTAAATTTTCCCAATAACTACAGGAAATTTAATTTCTTTACACCTAATTCAACACATCATTTCATTATTATTATTTTCACTATTAAAATGCAATTCATTAATTTCTTCAAGTTTGAAGTTTTATTTCTTATATTTTCCATGGCTAAAATCACCTTTCTAACTCTAAATTTTAATCCATCATCCAAATTCAATTCATTCCTTTAGGTCATGAAAAAACTCCAATTACATCAATTCAACCCACCCCTCAAAATTCTTTACCCTCGCTGAAAATTCGAGTAAAAAAATGATGACATGATAATTCTTCAACTTTCACTTAATTTACTTTAACCCATTTATTTATTTTATTTTATTTTTTTCATGCCAACATACAATAAAATAAAGTTATTTATGGGAGAAAGTTATTTATCTCAAATAAAATAAAGTCATGAAAAAACATAAAGTTATTTATCTCAATTAATTTATTCAATTCTCGAGACCATTTTTTTTTAATCTCAAATATATATATATACATATATACACACACATACCAGGGTTTACATTCACCCTAATAAATTATGGTAAAATATATTTTTTTATTGTCACCATCGGTTCTTGCCAACCTATCACAAGTACAGAAAGAACAAAAAGGATTTTTTTGTTGGTAGAGTTGAAAGGGATGTTGCACCGTCAATACTGTCAGGTGAAGAATTTTATAACGTGGTATCGCATTATGATTACATTATGTTTGGTTTTCAATTCGATAAGCAGAAAGTTTCATGGCTTTGGTGTGCCTATAATTGGATAAAACAAAGCATTTTATGGGAGCTTTCTTATTGGAAGAGTAATCTCCTTTGCTATAATCTTGATGTTATGCATATTGAAATGAACATGTTTAAAAATATTTTTAACATGGTTATGAATGTGTAAGGAAAATCATAGGACAACATTAATGCTAGAATGGATATATCTTTGTTTTGTCACTGTAATAATATGGAGTTGGTTTACAATGGGTCATAAGTCACAAAGCTCAAAGCTAGCCTCACCTTATACAAAAATGTGTAGTTACTTATCTACAAATGACTTAATAGTCCGTGTTTTTCTAATGGACATCTTTGCGAACATATCTAGATTTGTGAATTTAGAGGATTGAAAATTGTATGGAATGAAAAGTCATGGCTGTCATGTGTTTATGCAAACACTCATTTCATTTTCTTATTAGGATTTATTTCCAAAGAGGATATGAGATACACTTACGGAGATCAATTACTTTTTTAAAAGATATATGCTTTAACTAGTTGCATACCTAACATAATGAGATGCTTGAAACGAATATCATTCAGACTTGAGATAATATTCCCTCCATCTTTCTTTGACTCAATGGAGCATCTACCCATAGATTTACCATTTAAGGTAAAAGTTAGAGACCTTGTCCAATATAGATGGATGTATCCATTCGAGAGGTTAGGGATTACACATGTATCCTAATTAAATTTGTATTTTTTTTTAATTTAAAACATCCATTTAATCATATATAGATACTTTTCAACCTTAAGAGAAAAGTAAATTACAAATCATATGTTGAGGTTTCGATATACAAGGCTTATATTATTGAAGAGATTTTAATATTTATCTCATACTATTTTGAGCCTCACTTAGGACAAGAATTAACCACGTTTCAAGACATGATGATGGTGTAAAAGTGTCTTTGAGTAGGAATTTATTAATATTTTTCCATCTTGGATGACTGTACCAAAAAAATACAGTGAGGGAAAGATACTTGACAAAAATCAAAATCAAGCAAGCACATAATTATGTGATATTTAACTGTGATGAATTGAGACCTTTTATTCAATAAGTACAATAATTAACATGTTGTTGTCTTCTAACAATTTTTCTCTTATACTCTCATAAACTAATAAATTGAATAATTCATCGTATGCAACATCATCATCTTTTATTATCTCAAAACTCACACCCAACTGAATCTCAAATTTTTTAATTACTAAATGAATAATTTTTCATGTAGTTCAAAACACATATAAGCATTGCTTAATTATTATTATCTATTGTAAAACTTAATTTCATAACACCTTTCTCTTTAAATGTTAATTGTATCTTGTACCAGGTTTATCGATTGGGATGGAATGTTAGTGGTACTTTGAATTTATTGTGTTTGGGTCCAGAAAGAAAAGTTAGTGCAATAATGAATATTTCATCAATGGAATTGTCTTTCATACTAAAAAGTATGGTCATAGTATAAAGACATATAACAATGAGTTTATGTTAAGGAATCGACTTCTAATGAGTTTGAAGTTAATTATTATGGGAAGTTAAAAAAGATGATTGAATTGCAATATCGTAGCTACTAGAATAAAATCTTTTTATTCAAATGTTATTGATTTGATACCACCGATAAAGAAATCCGAGTAGATATCATAGTTTGGTTAAAATTAATACAAAGGCTAGACTTCATAATGTAGACGACGTCTTTGTTTTCTCCAAATAATGCCAACAAGTTTATTACATATACACTTCTTCCTTTAGAAAAGATTGTTCAAGAATTGATTGGTTATCTGAAATAAAACTAAACCTTTAGAAGTTTATTACATATCCTTTAGAAAAGAATGTTATTTTGGCTATTGCCCTCTTAAAACTAACGAGGTGCAGTTAAGGGAGAAAGAGGGAAAATTCATTTCTTCTTCCTTGCTTTCACCTTAAAGGGCTAAAGAGTAAGGTTTATGAGTGAAAAGAGAGGGTTTTGAGAGAGATAAACACATTTATACCAGAATATTAAGAAAGATTAAAGAGAGAGAAGATTGAGTTAGAGAGGAAAAGTGAAGACAAAAGAGGAAAATGGGTAGGAACGTGGAAAATTTTTACTAGTTAGGATTCAACGGCTAGATTATTGTTTGGTAAGGAGTTCTAAACATAATCTAACAATTTCATATGAAATGGATAACAATTGAGATTGAATTCATGAAATTAATGCTAAGGTTTATAGTGGAAATTTGAGGGAAATGTAAATTGACTACAAATTAAACAAATTGGGTTAGATTAAGTTGTGTCAAGTGTTAAATTGGGTATAATTAATGAAGAAAATCATGAGGTCCTTAAATTCCCAATGACCTACCAATGAGGGACTAAATTGTATGTAATAAATTGTGTAGTTAAGTGAAATTATAGTAAATTAGTGTATAATTGTGTAAGGAAAATGATTTTGAAAGAATTTAGTTACAATATAAAGTGTGATTGTATGAGAATGCGATTATAATTGTGGTATATGAAATATGGCATAATTGTAAATTACGTTAATATTTATGTTTTCCATGAAGTAGCTCCAACTATTGGATTGATGGTTCCTAAAAGGTTGGAATTAAAGATATTATAGCATATATTGAAGGAAAATGAATAGAATGAGAAAATGAAAATTAAAGTTAATGAGAATTGACTTGGAGATTATGGTTAAATTGAAAGAAGTAAACCTAGAATATTATTATGTGTGTCATAACCTAATTTTTGAATTTTTTTTCAAAAATAAATAAATAAATAATAAAAAATGAATGAATGAAAATAATTTGAGGATTGGGTTAAGACAATACAAATTGAAAGTTTGAGGACTAATAAGGATAATTATAAATTTGGGAGTCAATTTGGTAAAAAATTGAAAGAATTGATAAGTTTGAGAACTTAATTAAACTTTGATTTATTAATTAAGTAAAGCAATCAGGGGCTTAATTGAAAAAATAATAAAGTTTGGGGTTGATTTGGGTTGAAATTGCAAGGAATTAAAGTCCAAGAACCAAAATGAATAGATGGTGATACTATAGGGGGTTAATTGATTTTTTAAGGGTAATTTTGAAAGAATTAAAAGTTGAACAATTAATTAAGGATTTAATTAATTAATTCAAAAATTAAGGACTGTTTTGTAAATGACATTGAAATCTAAAGGGTCACCTGCAATTGATCCAGGGGGCAAAATTATATATATATATATATATATATATATATATATATATAAAGAGAAGATTTCCATGAACAAGAACCCAATTGCTAAATGTTAGAACTTGAGGTGGGCAAATTGAAAATAGCCATTTCAGTTGAAGTTTCGAAAATAGTGTTCATCACCACCTTCTTCATTCCATTGGTTCAACATGAAGGAAAAACTGCAGCAAAAACTGTTTGTGTCACGTCTCCTACGATGTATCTTCAAAAGTCGTGGCCAACAATCCCGCAATGGTAGGACTGTTAGTCCCCTGTTTTTCCTCAAACAGGAATGAACGTGCCCTTTAAGGCACAAACAAAGGGCATTCTCTGGCTTTATAAAAAGCCAGAGAAAGGCCACAAAGAGGAGAAAAAAAGACATAGAATCAAGCATGGACAGAAAAACTGAGAACGAGAGATAAAACGAAAAACTGACAGAAAGAAAAACATAAAGAAGGAAGAACAGAGAGAGATAGGGAAAACAAGATAAAGCAAAAAAAAAAACAAGGAGAGAAAAGAGAGAACAGAGGAGAAGTGAACAAAAAACAGAAACAGAAGGGAAGAAAGTAGCATTGGACAACCATTGCACCGTTGCCATCATCTTTGCTTCCAGCAGCATCTGAAACCAGTAAGTTTCATCTCTTCCCCGCTTTGTATCTTCAATTCGCTTTATACCTGCACACTGTTCAGAGCATACGTGAATAATTCACGTATGCGTGCTACATCGGCCAACTAGGTCACTGGCTTGGCCAAGTGACCAGGTCGGGCTGGCTGGGTGGAGCCAAGCCTGTTATAGCTAGGCTAGATCCAGCTCTCTTCTAAAAAGATAGGAAAAAAAAAATAGAGAACAATAGAGGCCGGGTTGGGGCATGGGCCTTAGGCCCAGCTGACCCAATTTGTTTTGGGGCAAGGGTGTGTTTGGCAAAAACACATCCTTATGCATTACTGCTTTTATTTCACTTTTTTTTATTTTGATATTTAATCAAACAAGTCTTTTTGGATATTCTAAAATTCTTAAAAAAAATTGTGGACCCTTTTAAATTTATTTATAAGTCCCTCATTTTTTTATATAATTTTACTATATATTTGATTTATGGATTTTTTTTTACTATGAAATGCAAATCTGGTCTACGATATATACTTTGTTTTGTTCTTCAAAAAAAAAATTTATGCTTTGCTTTCAATTTATTTTACTGGTTTATTCACTGACACCAGAGTCAGGAATACTGTACTTTCTTTGGTTATATAATATTTACTAACACCAAAGTTAAGAGTATCCGTAGTCAAATATTTACTGACACTAGAGTCGGGAATGTTATAAGCAGACCATCAAAAACAAAACAAAACAAACCCTTATCAATTTATGATAAAACCAACAATATAGTCTACCTCAAGTAGGACATTTAAGAATTAATAATATCTTTTCTTTTGCGTAACCAGACTCGTACCATAAAATCTCTATCGACCAGTTAGGGTTCCTAGTGACCATAATACTAGGTGATGACACCTTAAACAAGACTTTTCTCTATAAGAACAAGAAGTCAGATATCTGTTCCTTTCGCAAAAAAAAATTAAAAGGTCGACGCGATATAGGGTGCAACAAAATGGCGACTCCACTGGGGAAACTTATTGGACTAAGCTTTGTCTTTTGTTTGTTAATTGTTATGATGTTTGTTATGTTGTGTTTATGTGGTTATCGCTTTTTACTGCTTTAACACGCATCCTTATTGTCATGGATCAATTTAAGAGTACACACCTTAAAATTTAAAATAGGTGGGGAAGTAACGATACCTTAATGACTTTAGCCTGGGCAATACTCTACAAACCATCCAACTTTTGCCTGATTGTTTACTTGAAAGTGGTTAGTATACCGATTTGATATTACTCAGGGCCTCTATTTTCACATTCCTTATAAGCCTTATATCAACCTTTCAAGGATGATCACTAAGCATGTGAGAAACTCATTCAGACTAGGTAGTAAGCTACCATTTGCTACACTTAACAACTAAAACGTACCCACTAAGTTGTACCCTGTGTAATCTCACTAGGGAAAGCTCAACATATTGCATCTTGAATTCCAAAACCATTAGGTGGCAAATGGTCGTCACATAGGATATAAGAGTATGGGTTGGTACAATTGACAAAAAGGAAATGATTTGAATTAAAAGCCAAAAGGTTTATTAAAAGCTCAAACTTAGGCAAGACTGGACAAAAATCCCCTAATTGGCATGATAATGACATCTCGTTCTCAAAACTCATGAATAAACAATCGTTGTCACCTCGTGAAGGGCGAGTCCACATTGAACATACCTTTTTCTTTTGCTTAATTGCATGATTTTCATTTACCAGGTTGAAATATAGGTTCTCCATTGAAACACACCTATAACACTCAACTGCGAAAAAGATAAATGGAAAACAAAGAAAGAGCCCTGTTGGTCCAACACTAAAAAAAGTTGGAAAGCCTTAAAAAAGAAATCGCAATGCTTACTAGTCTCCTCGTACATGCCTTGGGATATAAATCCAGAGAAGCAACATTTACAACTCAACCTCCACAGATGTCTACAACTCCCTTCAATCCATAGAATCTGGGGGTAAATGAGGTGCTATCTGAATTTCAATAGGCTACATATTTACAATTTGCTTAACCATCATATTCCATAAAAATGTCATTTACCATTGACTTTACAGTGAAGGAATCTCAAAAAGACAAGATGGTAAAAGAAGATGGTCTGAAAAAATTGATTGCCCTAGAGCAAAGGATGAAGGCAGTTAAGGGAACTAGCCTATATGATCTCATAAAAGTTGCTAAGATTTGTTTGGTGCCCAACATGGTCATTCCCAAAAAGTTCAGAGTGCTAGAATTTATTAAATATACTGAAATTCAATACCCTGTAATTCATCTCAAAGCATACTACAACAAAATGGTTGAGGTGGTTAATGATGAGAAATTATTGATTTACTTCTTTCAAGATAATTTGAGTGACGCTGCCCTCACTTGGTATATGTGATTGGACAATACCAAGGTGAAAAAGTGGAAGGATTTAGTTGGTGCTTTCATTAGGCAATATAAGTTCAATATATACGTAGACCCTGAGCTATGGATAAGGACAACAAAGAGTTTATAAAAGAATACGTCCAAAGATGGTGTGAGGCCGCTGCACATGTTAAACCTTTTTTATTGAAAAGGAGATGATCAATTTATTTTTAAACACCTTTAAGACCTTGTACTTTAAATATCTAGTTAGAAGTTTGCACAATGTTTTATTGACCTGGTTATTATAGTTGAAAGGATTGAACAAGCTATCGGGTTAAGTAAGATTGTTGACCCGACTGAGAAGAAAAATTTCACTGGAAAAATAAAGGAAACTAAGGTTCACAATACCAAAGATGATACCAAAGGCATGCCCAAATCAAAATGAGTATGCCTCGGTCATAACAATGAAAAAAAAGCGAATCAAAGAAAGAGATTGAAAGACATAAAGAGTCAAGTTGATGATAGTGACTCTGAGTTTTTGAAACCTTGAAACATTTTTTAAGCATTATGAATCTTTTTTTTTTCATAGCAAAAAACCACAGCCTACGTTATGTGCCTTTGAAATTCTTTTCTAATCAAACAAGCAAGAGATTTGAAACAATAAATGATGTTTTTAAAATGCAAAAGATACTTTTTCATAAGAGTTATGACATTAAGAACAAACTACTTATTATTATTCATGCTGATAAAATGAGTGTTCAAAAAGAGACAAATGTTTCTCAAACAAAACCTCAAGCCTTTTTGCTTTAGAACTCACAAAAGCAAAAGGTCACCTCATGATATACCATCACTATTGACAATATCGCCTACACAAGAACAAGTTATCTCCTTTCAAAAAATAATCAGGGAGTTGCAATTTCAAAAACAAATTGTTTTAAACTCATATCGAAACAATTTTTGTTTTCAAAATGCAAGATGAAGATTTCAAAGTTCATTCTAGGTAAAGATTCCTTCACCAAAACCAAAAAACAGAAAGGAAAGAAGGTTTATTCAAAACTATCATTTGTTTGAGTCACTTATGGAACACGCTTAAGGGCAATAGCCAACACAAAGGGGCAATATTATGCTCAAAAGTGAATTTGATCTCTTCGGGTAACAATAAAAAAGAAAAAGGAAATAAACATTTTCTACAATGAGATAGGGGGACATTCTTGTTTATAAAAGACAATATGATCCTTTCAAGACAGCTAGCAACACTGAAGGTTATTAGTAAAAAGGCGAGCAACAAATGATATCCTCAAAATGATAAATAAGACATAGTATGTCTGACAAGTAAATGGGTCATGATTGGCATCATAAAGGCTGAGTTGGAAAAATTGCAAATATTTCTAGAAAAAGACTTACATGGGCCAACACGAGTGGACTAAAAACCAAGCGATAAAGAGGACTCAAAATCAAAAATGGCAAGACTTCATCAATCAAGCAACAAAGAGATTGAGAAGAAATGAGGGCCTATATTTTAAACCAAGTGAAGATGTATGCATGTTATCTAACCCTGAAGCATTGAACAATGTGTTTTGCAAAAATTCACAAGAGAAATCCCCGATGAAATCAATCAAAAGAAACGTCGCCTCGAAATAGGGTAAAAATTCAAAACACTTTTGAAATATTTTCTTTTTTGAGAAATTGTTGACTTAGAGAGGCTGCCCATGAGAATTAGGTCACCTTAAAAATCTTTGTATTTTTCAAACGGGTAAGTCACCCATCATGATGAGACCCTTTGAGTTTTTTAACCTAGGTAGGTCGCCTATGAGAATTAGACCAACCTAAAAAAAATCTCTTCATATCTTTCATCAATGAGAAGATCATCCATCACAATGAGACACTACGAGTTTTTCTACTAAGCAGGTCGCCTATAAGAATTAGACCACCTTGAAAAAAAATCTACATGCCTCTCACTAATGGGTAGGTCACCCATTACAATGTGATCAATGTTGAAAAACTTTTATGTAGTTTTCACCAACGAGCAGGTCGCCTGGAACAATTAGACCACTTCCAAAAAATCTTCATATTTTTCACCAAGGGGCAGATTGCCTAAAATAATTAGACAACTTCCAAAAAATCTTCATATTTTCACCAACGGACAGGACCCCTATGAAAATTAGGCCACCTGAAAAATCTTTATATGTATCAATTTGAAAAGTCATCAATTACAATGAGACCTTACGAGTTTTTCAATAGGCATATCGCCTGGAACAATTAGACCACTTCCGAAATTTTTTTGTATTTTTCACCAATAGACAAGTTGCTTGGAATAATTAGACCACTTTCGAGAAATTTTCATATTTTTCACCAACGAGTAGGTCACCGAAATAATTAGGACGCTTTGAGAAATCTTTGTATTTTTCACAAATGGACAGTCGCCCATGAGAATTAGGTCACGCAAAAAATATTTGTATTTATCAATTTCAAAAGTTACCCATCACAATAAGACCCTTTGAGTTTTTCAACGAAAGGGTCACCCGGAACAATAGACTACTTCCAACAAATCTTTGTATTTTTCACCAACAGCAGGGTTGCCCAAAACAAAGAGAAAATAAATTGATAGGATTTTTTTAAATAGTACAAAAGTTGGGTGATGATTTTTTTTCATTTAAGATTGGGTTGAGTTGAATTTCTTTTCTTAACGTTAGGTCCTATTGGCTTTTCTTTTATTTAATTTTTTTTCATATGGTAAAGAAAAAAATAAATTGATAGAATTTTTTTATATTGTATAAAAATTGAGTAACGATAATTTTTTTTATTTGAGGTTCGGTTGGGTTGAATTTCTTTTTTCTTAGTGCCACTAGGATTCAATAAAATTAAGCCCTATTGCCTAGTATAACCTAAGAACGTTGGATCCTGCCACCAGGATCAGCCCTCTCAAACTTCTTCAACTGTTTCATGGTTCAAAATCAATGATAAGGAGAAATTAAGAAACAAAAGAAAAGAGAACTGTTAGGGAAAAAGCAATTAGTCAACTGTAAGAATTGAAAGCGAAATTTATAGTGATTTCTTAGTGCTCAGTTCATTTGGCTAGGGGGTGCGGTGAAAGCAGAAAAATTATTATGATACTTAATACTATTGATAAGTGAAATTTAGGAAAAAGCACACATTCTAAGCAAGGGATTCAAAGTTGGATGAGTTGAGGTTATTTATTTGTTTTTTTATAATTTAAATTAATATTTTTTAAATATTTTTATATTATTTTGATGTGATGATATAAAAAATAAATTTTAAAAAATTAAAAAATATTATCTCAATAATTGTTTTTTAAATAATTTAAAAAATAATAATTACATAATAATATAATAGCTAGCATATTGGCCCAGCTCAGCAGGGATCAATAATAAATTTTTTTGCAAATGTTAAATTGCTTGAGTTGGATTAAAAGCACATAATATGTTTGCACTATCACCATTTTCAAATAAAATATTTTTTATAGTAACACCATGAATAGCACATAGAAGCACCCTATATACCTGCAACTAATTTCTTTCCCTTTAATATTTTTCCTTTTAAGATATTTCCAATTTTTTTTTCCCTTTAATTTTTTTTCTTTTCTCTTATTGATTTTTTTGTATATTGTAAAGAGAAAATAAATTGATGTGATTTTTTTTAATATTGTACAAAAGTTAGGTGATGATAATTTTTGTCATTTTCAGGTTGGGTTGAATTTTCTTATTAAAATATGTTTGTTATTGTGTTTCAAAAATGCTGCTAAAATATTTTTTTTATTTTTTCTTTACTTTAAATTAATATTTTTTTATGTGATGACAAACCTAAGGTGTCAAACCATTTAGCAAAGTAGCACCCAATAAACAGACAATTAATTTCTTTTCCTTTATTTTTTTTAAGATATTTTTAATTTTATTTTTTTCTCTTTAAATTTTTTCGTTTCTCTTGTTGATTTTTTTCATCTTGTAAAGAAGAAATAAATTGATGTGACTTTTTCTATATTGTATAAAAGTTGGGTGATGATAATTTTTTTAATTTCAGGTTGAGTTGAATTTTCTTATTAAAGCATGTTTATTTTTATGTTTCAAAAATACTTTTAAAAAAAATAATTTTTTTCTTTTTTTCTTTATTTCAAATAAATAATTTTTTTGCTATTGTGTGTGGCTCACAGCCATACCTATTGTCGCACCCTCGCGAGCGGAGCACGGCGTTGCGGCGATCCTCGATTGATTTCGGGGTCTTTGTTTTCTTTGTGAATAAGGGAGTCGCCACCTAGTATTTTGGTCACTAGGAACCCTAACTGGTCTTTCAGAGATTCTAAGGCAAGGGACTGGTTGCGTAAAGGGAAGGTATTAGCACCCCTAATACGCCCTACCTAAGGTAAGCTGCTTGGTGTTTGGTTTCTTTATAATTGCTATGGTGTTGGTGTTTTCTAATCCCATCAGTTTTCCTAGGTTTGATTCAAACTAAATTTATAGAAATCCAAGGAGATTCCATGTGCTTTAAAAGCTCATTTTTCCCTTAGTATTTCAAGAGTCGTAAATCGCAAGGAGGAGAGACAAAAATTTAGAAATCTAAGGAAATTCAGAGCGCTTTAAAAGCATATTCACTACAACATTATACAGTTTTGCTGACGGACTAATTCCGTCGGTGACATCAATGAACTCCGTCGGTAACAATAATACCGACGGAGTCACCGACGGATCACGTCCGTCGGTATAACAGTCGTCGGTAAATCCCATTTCCGTCGCTAATTCTGTCGCAAATAAAAAAAAACACCCACCGACGGAAACACCGACGGAACCACCGACGGATACGCGCGCGCCAAAAAAAAGTTTCCCGCGGGAACATTACCGACGGACTATAGCCGTCGGTAATGTCAAGGGTAATTGCCGACGGCATTACCGACGGAACACCCGTCGGTAATGATGACATGGCTTGTAATTTTTGTTGCAACTCTCTGTGAATTACCGACAGATACTATCCGTCTGTAATGCCGTCGGTATGAAATCACCGACGGATAGTATCCGTCGGCAATCCGTCGGTGAATGTGGCAAAATCACGTAATTTTTTTGCAACTCTCTGTTAAATGCCGACGGATACTATCCGTCGGTATATCCGTCGGAACGTATTTAAAATATTAAAAAAAAAATAATTGATTAATTGTAAAAAAACCTTGATAAACAAATAAAAATGCATTAAACATTAAAAATGTAAAAGTAATAATATTCATTACAAATTTAATGTGTTTAAAAAACAAAATTAAACTAGAATAGCGGCGGAGCTGGAGGAGGAGGGGGAGGAGGAGGAGGAGGCTGGTTGTTCCCGGGACCATACGGCCAAAAAGATGCTGCACAAGTATCGTCACCCATCTTTGATCTCATCTCCATGACTATTTGACGGAGCTCATCATAATTGGGTCGAGAGTTGTTGATATTGTTGTTTCAACGCAATGAACTCCTCGGGCCCGGGTGTTCGAGCATGATGGAGAGCTTCCAACGGTTGAGACACTACGAGTCGAACGCAAGTTGTCGACCGTAGTGTTGGAGAGCCCGTAGACCCCTGTTTTTATCGGGTCCACCAGACGATCCCGCCTCCATCCACAAATCCGGATCGAAATCTGGATGGGTCGACGGATTGTCCCCATATCTCTCCCTCAACCGGCTATTATAGGTCTCCTGAAAATTTCATCGGTAAAAAAATCATCAAATGCAATTCATTCAAGATGCAATTCAAGAAAATAATAACTTACAAAATAAAATGAATGAACAAACATACCACGAAGTGCTGAGCACGGTTGTCCACGAACTGCTGCACCCCCTTTTGGCGGTCTTGACTCCGCACATGCGTCTCTAGAAACAGCTCCATTGGACTCGGTTCACGTCCAAAAGACGCAGCCTGTAATATAAAAAATAGGTTGAAAGTTAAATATATTATAAGGAACGACAAATTAATTAACGATATATTTCAATAAAATTACTCTTACCATCCGCTTTGCATGTGCGCTGAATGGGACGGATCCGCCAGTGTGCGTCATCACCGAACCATGAATTTGCCGGTTCCGGTTGTTGGCGCCAGAATGTGAGCGCCGTGAGAACCGCTCTGAGGTCACGTGCTCAATATATGTCGTCCATATTTCCCCCGAGATGAATGGCGGTTTGAATTCCTGCCAAACCGCCACCTCATTCCATCCTTCAAGACCGTTATCCCTCGCATGTCTTTTTGATTTTTTTTGGGTGTCATACCAAAAATCACGCAACCTACTTCCATAGTAACAAATTAGAATTTAAAACATAAAATTATAAAACAAAAATAAATATTATTTTCGATGTTACCTAGTTGCCGCGTGATTCTCCCTTACCCTCCTCACAACATTGTTGTCCGCCCTATCCCACTCCAAATTTGTTACGTGTATATAAATAATTCATATAAAATAAAAATAGTACAAGATATAAAATTATAAAAATCATTTATTAAAAATAAGTGTAAATTAAAAATTAACACCGACCGAAATCGCTTAAACCATGCATCGATATTAGGTTTCCACTCGGGATGTTTGGAAACACCGGCTCCATTGAAACAATGGAATCTCCATCGACGATTTAAACGCCAATGTTATAGTCCTTGCGACCTCAATGTTTGTGAACCCGAAATTAAATAAAAGTAGTAATTAATATTAATTAGTTGTTCATAAATTATGTTATAAGTATATAAAAAAAACCAAAACCTAAACAAACTTACATTGAGAGGTCATCCTTCCATTGTGCTTGGTACTTCGGGTGAATTGACCCATGGTGAAGGCACACCGCTTATCCGTGAAACCCGCACTAGAAGAGGCAAGATCACAAGTTGGCGTAGATTCCTCGCCGTGATCAGCACCTAAGGATACGTCCTCCTCGCTGCTAGAAGAACTAACTGCAACCGTCTTCTGACGACGTGCTGTCGATTTCATTCCTACGCATCTACACAAATGTATACCGAATAATTACATAATTAACCCCGATTATTTAAAAAAAATTCAAGTGAGTCTCCCCAGATCTTGGGGGTCCCAAGTTGTCGACAAAATCATATTACACTTCTAATTTTATTTCACATCTCGATCCAATCATCCTGGATCTCAACCCAACTCATCATCATCAACACAATATTTTATTCAATAACATCATATATAATTACAACTATGAACATTCATTGTTAAATTGGTACTTAGAGTGACAAACATTAGATTAAAGTCTTCCATTCAAATTTACGGATATAAACTAACATTTTTAACATAAATTCAACAATAAAAATTATAGCAATACAAACAATAATATCCTAAATTAAGATAAACTAATTAAATGCAATTCTATATATATAAATTAACATTTTTAAAATAAACCAACAATAACAATTATATTTATAAACTAACATTTTTAACATAAATTCAACAATAACAATTATAGCAATACAAACAATAATATCAAAACTAAAAAACTAAAATTAACAAATAAAATAAAAAAACTAAAAAACACTACACAACACACAACATAAACACAAAACTAAAAAACATTATATCAATTCAAAATAAATTTGGGAATAAAAAATGCTTACCTTAATAATGTGTTGAATTTAAGATTTTATCTACAAACAATATACAAAACAAAGAACACCAAAAAAAATAATCATAATTAAAATAAAAAAAATAAAAAGATAAAGAAAAAATAAATACATACCTTTTAAAACTACTGCCAAAACAATAAAATCCTTCTAAAAGCTTAATATAAATTAGAAGAGAAAGGGAGAAGAGGAGAAGAGCAAGGGAGAAGAGGAGAAGAGCAAGGGAGGAGGAGAAGAGAAAGGGAGGAGAGGAGAGGAGAAAGTGAGGTGCCCGGGGAGGGGGGCGTATATATAGCTTAATTTCCGTCGGAATTACCGACGGAAATTAATTCTTGCCGGTGCAATTAATTTCCGTCGGTAATTCCGACGGAAATTAATTGAAATGCGCACCAAAAAAATCAAAAATCCCGCCAAACTTTTTCGTTTCGTCGGCAATTCCGTCGGTAAGTGCCGTCGGTATTCGTGCAGACGGACACGTGTCAGGCATGCGTGGTCAGTCGGTAATGCCATCGGTATTGACCATCGAGAATTCTGTCGGAATGAGTGCGGGCAGGACGGGTGGCATGCATGCGTGGTCCGTCGGTATTGCCGTCGGTATTGCCGTCGGTATTAACCGTCGGTAATTCCGTCGATATACGTGCAGACGGACACGTGTCAGGCATGCGTCCGACATGCCGTCGGTAATTCCGTCGGTAGGCGCGTCGGCAAATCCGTCGATGAGTGTGGCAAAATCCCGTAATTTTTTTGCAACTCTCTGTGAAATACCGACGGGTTATATTCCGTCGGTATTAGAGTCGGAAACGCCGTCGGTAATCCGTCGGTGAATGTGGCAAAATCCGTAATTTTTTTGCAACTCTCTGTGAAATACCGACGGGTTATATTCCGTCGTTATATCCGTCGGTGAAAAGGTAAATTTTTCTTATTTTTTTATGTAACCCTCTCAAAAAATCCTGAATTAAGGTTTTACATTGCAATCTTACAGCACACACAACACAATAACAAAGGCTGACCCTTAAAGAAGAATAAATATTTCATGTTTCAAATTATTACATTATAAAAATAAGGTTTTATAACATGTTTAGTTAGTCGGAATTTTCATCTTCGCCCTCTATTGAATTGTTATCATCGACTTCATCGCCATCTTAAATTTCGTTATCATCTTCTTCAACAACATTCTTTTTTCCACTAGTAGAGCTCAGAACATAATTCAATTCCTCTGCATCAACATCAACAAGACTATTGTTGAAAACACGAAAATTCAAATTTTCTTCTAAGTCAATCGACTGAAGCAACCTTCGGTATGGTTCAACCAACTCACTAGCTTGAAAGACTTCATCTGTCACACTTGTGTCTTCGTTCTCATCCCGAACAACCTCGACCACGACCCTTGGGTTTTGTTTTTAAAACGGATAACCAATCAACTCTTGATCGGTCCTTTCTAAAGGAAGGGGTGTATGTGTAATAAACTTGTTGGCATTGCTTTGCGAAAACAAAGACGTCGTTTACGTTGCGGTGTCTAGCTTTTGAATTGATTTCAACGAGACCATAGTGAGGATCTACTCGATTCCTCCGTCGGTTGTGTCATACCAATAGCATTTGAATAAAAACACTCTATTTTGCTCGCTATGATATTGCAGTTCGATGACCTCTTCCAATCTACCGTAGTAGTCAACTTCAAACTCACTAGAAGTCGATCCCTTAATACAAACACCGCTATTGTATGTCTTTCTTCCATGCCCGTATTCTTCAATATGAAAGACATATACATTGACAAAATATCCATTATAGCACTTGACTTTTCTTTCGTGGCCCGGACATAGTAAAGACAAGTGAAATAGCAAAGACACTACCTCCCATTTGATAAACCTAGCATGTAAATTAAATACAACAATAATCAATAAACGGATATTATGTAACATTGACTACAATTAATTACTTTGCAAGAGATAATGAGTTTGTGCTAGGACTTACATGTGTTCTAAACCATGTGGCAAATTGTTCATCTTGTAATTGAAAGATCCGGGATTGGTCATTGTGAGTTATTGGAATGATAAGTATCGTCGATGTTGCCGTCAAGGTTGTTCCAAAGTACATGAGTGTATGGTATCACAAAACATAAATAGTACACTCTTGACAAAGTTTAAGTCGAACATCTACTTACTTAATAAAAGGTCTCGACTCATCACGGTTAAATAGGACATAATTGTGTGCTTGTGCGAACTCTATTTCGGACAAATATCTTCCCCCTCACGGCATTTTTAGGTGTGGGTCGTCCAGGATTGGAGAATATTGACAAGTTCCCACTTGAATGCACTTCACCACCATCATCATGCCGTGGAACACGGTTTATCCTCGTTCTCAAATGAGGTTCGAAATAGTATGAGATAAATGTTGAGATCTCCTCAACAATATACGCCTCACATATTGACGCCTCAACATGCGCCTTGTTCTTAACCTTTTTTTTAAGATTGAACAAGTACTGCATATATATATATATATATATATATATATATATATATTAATAAAAAAATTATCAATTAAAAACATTAAAATAAAAATAAAAATAAAAACATTTAATTATAAATGTCATAGCAACTGTAATATCTAACCTCTCGAATGGATACATCCATCATCTTGGACCGGTCCTCCAACTTTTACCTCAAACGGTAAATGTACGGGTAGATGCTCCATGGAGTCAAAAAATGATGGAGGGAATATCATCTCAAGTTTGCATATTGTCTCGACGATATTCTTTTCAAGCCTTTCAATGTGATCAACATTCAACCTGCTGGAGCATATGTCTCTGAAGAAATGACTAATCTCTGTTAGTGCATCCCATATCCTCTTTGGCAACAAATCACGAAAAGCCAATGGGATGAGTGTTTGCATAAACACATGGCGATCATGACTCTTCATTCCATATAATCTGCATTCCTCCGTATTAACCAACCTTGATATGTTCGAGGCATGTCCATCGGGGAAACGCAGACTCTTAAGCCATTTATAGACTAGTAGTTGTGCGTTTTTGTCTAGCACGAAGCTTGCTCTTGGTTTTGCGACCCGTGACCCATCACAAACCAACTCCATATTTTTTACGGTTCTGAAGCAGTCGCTACATCCAATCTAGCCTTGATGTTGTCCTTTGTCTTCCCCTTCACATCCATGACGGTGTTGAAAATGTTCTCAAACACGTTCTTTTTAATATGCATGACGTCAAGGTTATGGCGGAGAAGATTGAAGGAAGCTCCCAAAATATACTTCGCTTCACCCAATTATGGGTCAAACCAAAACCAGGAAACTTACACTTACGATTGGAGACCAAACACAATTTCACCGCTTACTCGACACAACATCAAACAATTCTTCACCGGGAAAGACGCGGGGTGCAACATCATTTTCAACTCGCCAACAAAGAAATCCTTTTCGTTCTTTCCGTACTGTGGTTATGTGGCAAGAAACGACGGTGTGATACAAAAAAGAAGCTTTACCCCGTTTGTTAGTGTGAATGCCTTGTTGTTCTCCATACAATATGGACATGCTAGCTTTCCATGCGTGCTCCAACCGGAAACCATTCCATAAGTCGGGAAATCATTGATAGTCCACATCAAAGCCGCTCTCATAACAAAATTTTGTTTCATCGAGATGTCATAAGTCAAAGCTCCAGAGGACCACAACTGCGTCAACTCATCAATCAACGGACGAAGACAAACATCTATATTCCGCCCTGGATTGCTTCGGACTGGTATGACCATAGATAAAAACATGAACTCCGGCCTCATACACATCCCCGGTGGCAAGTTATAAACCGTCGGTATGACCGCCAACAAGAATAAGGAGGAAGCAAATGACCGAATGGGTTGAATCCGTCTGTACACAACCTAAGACGCACGTTCCTTGATTCAGCTGAAAAGGGAGGATGCATCCCGTTAAAGTGTTTCCGGGCTTCACCGTCGGAAGGATGAACCATCACTCCATCAACCGCATGGTGTGATTGGTGCCATGTCATGTGCTCGGCCGGTCCTTGGTGACATGAATAACCTCGGCAGTCTATGTGTGATTGGTAAGTATCTAAGTTTTTTATATGCCACGGAGTCTTCCCTCTACCAGTTTCCGGGTTTGTAACGGGAATGCCCGCATGTCATGCACTCGGTCATCTCGGCATTTTCAAGGTAGTATAACATGCAGAAGTTAGGGCATATATCAATTTTCTGGTATCCTAAACCGAGGGGTTTCATCATGGACTTGGCGGCATAGAAGTTCTCTTTCAGCCTGTTCCCTTTAGGTAAAATGCTTATCGCCCATTCAATAATCTTGTCATAACCGGCCTCACTCAACCCGTGATCTGACTTGATGGTGAACACCTGTGCCCTACGGTGATAATTTCTCGTGGTTGTGTACAGCCATCCCATAATGGTTCGTCAGAATCTCTCAACAGATCAAAAAACCTTGCTGCATCTGCATTAGGTTCTTCTTCTACGATTGGACATTCCTTGACATTAGCTTCACTCATTCTCATTGCATCCATAACCATATTCCTGTAAGGATTACTGTTCTCATTTTCAACTTCATGCATGTTACTAGCACTAGAAGTTGACCCAACCACTGTTCTTCCATGCTCTCATCGGGGAACAAATAGTTCTCCGTGAGCATACCAACACATGTAATCTTCCATGAACCCTTTGGTTAGAAGATGCATCGTTACAACATCTTGATGCAGAAACTTTAAATTTTTACACTTCCTGCACGGACACCTAATACCGCCATCAGTAAAATTCCTCGGAATAGATGTTGCAAAATTAATAAAACCACGGACACCGTTACAATAATCCATCCTCCGCAATCCTTGGGGTGAGTCCCCATACATCCATGAACGATCATCCATGACTTCTATTGAACCTCTATAAAACATAACAAAAATATTGGTTTTCCCGACATTAATTATCCAACAAACTAAAACAACACTTATGTTAAATATTCATTATCAATTATCAATTATCAATTATCAACTATCAACTATCAACGTTCATACATACAAATTTATACATATATAAATTTACGGAATTAATCACAACTTGAAATATAATTGATAACAATTAAACAAGACACTTAAACAAGCTATTAATTATTTATTTCATCACAACGACACATTTAATTGATTGTAATTCAAACAAAATTTCAACAATTTACAAACAAATATAATTTGACAAAATCTAAAACAAACTATAACAACTACAAAATTATACATTCATACTACAAGTTTCTTTGACAAATAGCAATTAAACAAGTACAAACGTTAACAAAATACATATACTAAAACAATAAAATTCACAATTAAATATTAAAACTAAAAAGGATAGATTTACTTACAAAAAAATGATAAAATCTACAAGAAACGGATATTGTGACCACGTACAAGATATAAGAAACTTGAGTGCTCGTGTTGAGAATAGTGGAGAGTTTGGGATGGGTGTTTGGCTGCGGTTTGGGAGGGGAGAGGTGGGATGAGAAAGAAGAAGAAGGAGAAACAGAGGAAGAGAGTGTCGGCGGATGGGGGTATATATATAATGGTTTTTTCCGACGGACGTATTTCGTCGGTGATTCCGTCGGTGATGCCGTCGATGAAAGAGCCACGTCATCTCAGTTTGAATCCCTCGGTAATTCCCCGTCGGTAAAATCACCCGACGTCACCATGCCGTCTGCGTATTTCCAGACGAACCGCATACTCGTCGGTGACACCGTCGGTATATACCGACGGAAATATTCCGTCGGTATATACCGACGGTGTCACCGACGGAGTATGGCCGTCGGTATATACCGACGGTTTTGAGACCGGAATTATTTCCGTCGGTATAAATTACCGACGGAAATATTCCGTTGGTAATTCCGTTGCTTTTCTCCGGTTTTCTGGTAGTGATTTTTGCCTTAGTGTTTCATACTCTCACGACTCGTAAACCGTGAAGTAAAAAAATTGAAATGTCCTCGATTATAATTAAGGCTTCTTTCAAGGATGTGTGATGACTTATTATTCCTAGAAAAATATTTTGGATATTAACCACTTGGGGTTTCTTTATCCAAACATTAACAACGAATAATAACAAGTTATTCCCAATAATATTTTGGATATTCATCCCTTTGGGATTTCTTTATCCAAACATTAAGGTGAATAATAACAAGTTATTCCCAATAATATTTTGGATATTCATCCCTTTGGGATTTCTTTATCCAAACATTAACGGTGAATAATAACAAGTTATTCCCAATAATATTTTGGATATTCATCCCTTTGGGATTTCTTTATCCAAACATTAACGGTGAATAATAACAAGTTATTCCCAATAATATTTTGGATATTCATCCCTTTGGGATTTCTTTATCCAAACATTAACGGTGAATAATAACAAGTTATTCCCAATAATATTTTGGATATTCATCCCTTTGAGATTTCTTTATCCAAACATTAACGGTGAATAATAGATGACTTCCTCCAAAAAAATAAGATTTTTGTATTTTTTGGAATATTGGCCAATACCCTTTGGAGTTTTACAAACATGTTGTAAAATCCAGAAATGCAAGAAAATAATTTTTTTTTGTATTTAAGAAATCCATGCGAAAACACATTTTCGAAACTTCCAATATTTTTTTATATAAAAAAAGCGTTCAAAACATGTTAGGGTATTGGTGGTATCAAAGACACAATAAAACATTTTTTTATATTTTTTTTATCAAAACGCATAAACATCACTAAAAATATTCACATATTCTAAAATTCGCAAGAAGCTTAAAACAATTAATCTCAAATAAACAAGGTTCAGCACCCCAATTTAAAACACAAGTCAGTGTGCACAAAACATATAAAAAAACAAAGTCCCGAAGCTAACAAAAATTACAACATGAACCGTGACCCCCCGCAAACTCAAAAAAAAAAAACAAAGATGGCTCTTCGAACCCAACCCGGTTCTGCCCAAACCGATGTACCGGTTACATCGTTGCATGCATATGCATGCTACGATGGCTAGATAATTAAATTTGCAAAAGTGACAAGAGTCGTGGCGCTTACCCGATAGGCCGACGGGCGAAGATGATGTCGCAGTTTCTTGCGCTCTAAGGTCATCACCGATTCTCAAGACAATGACGACACCGGTAACTTGTGTTGGTCTCTGTCTATCTCTTCTTGCCGACGCTTTCTCTGGAGACGGCGAAGACGATGATGAAGGTGTGATGTGCTGGCGAAATGGATGTTCTTCCCTCTGTGTTTTCTTGCTCCTTCTCTGTTTTCTTGTGAGCTGCTGCTTCGGCTAATACCTATGAAAGAAAACGTTGCACCGAGGAGAAGAAAACCGGAGACGGAAACGAAGGGATGAAGGCGATGGCGAGGGGCATCTTTGGTTGGTCCTTCTGTGTTTTCTTCTGTTTATGTTCTTTCCTTCTGCTCATCCCTGTTGTGCTCTTCTTCGTCCGTTTGTTTCTATGATTTTCTTTCCCGTGCTTCCCCTGTTTCTCCCTCTGTATTTTCTGTTCATCCTTCCTCTCACTCACGTCCATCTTGTCTCTACTGAGAAGAAATGCATGGTTGCTGTTGCTATGGCTGGCATGCTCACGGTAAGAGAGTGAGGGCTGGTGCTTACGGGTGCTCTCAGTGAGAGGGAGATTAGTTCGAGAGGAGATGGTGGTCATGGTTTGGGGAAGATGGTGTGGGTGTACATGGGATGCTGGTTTGAGTAACAATCCTGGTGGGGAGGGAGGCTGGGATGATTGGAGATGATGGGTCCGGCTAAAAATGGGGAGGTGAGTAGCGGCTTCTGTAAAGATAAATTTAGGTTTAGGGTTTTGTATTACCCTTAATTTTTTTTTGTCTTCAAACTACTCCCTTGTGAATTTTCTCCCATTTGCATATGGCTGGAGGTTTACTTATATAGAAAATCTCTACATGTGCTATTTAAGGAAATATTGCAATAATTATTGTAGAGATTGTCTTCTATAACCAACACCAACAAATCCTTTAGATATGGTATTTTATATTGCAATGATTATTTTCCATAACCAGCACGAATCAAATCATATATCTATGGTATTTTATTTTGCAGTAATTATATATGATTCAATAATTATCTCCTTGACATATTGCTTCCTTGATATTAGCCATGATGCTCTATGTTATCGCCACATGTAAACCCTTATTTTTTATTTCTATTTTTATTTTTTTATTTTTGAAAAATTATTAAAACATGGGTCAAAAATTGGGTAGCAACACCTATTAGCGTTTGGGTCTTTGGGTCTGGCTCCGTAACCAGACCCAATAGAAATTGGGTCTTGCTTCGAAGCGAGACCCAATAGCATTTGGGTCTGACTTTGCACTTATATTCAAAAATATCGAGTCGAGCTCCACGGCTAGACCCAATAGTGTTGGGTCCTGTTGCCCAACAGGAGCTAATAATACAGGATCCAATAACGTTAGGTTCTACCTCTAACATGACCTAAAAGCTTAGTTATCAGACTCAATATTATTGAGTTTGTTTTTGCAACCAGATCAAAGGTTATTTTAATTCTAGCAATCAAGCTAAATTCAAAACACTTAATATATTTTTATACTTTTCGTATTTATTTTATATTTTAAAAAAGTTATTATTAATCCGTTGCGGATCCCAAGCATTATGCTATTATCTATATATAACGATGCTTCCTTAATTTATGTAAATTTTCTATCATAACGGTTAAAAAAAACACAGCACAGTGTCTGAATGAATTGGGTTATCGTGGCGTCATCTGAGCCGTATATAAAAAACTTGTGAATCTTGACCACATGCATATTTTAATAGGAATGCTAAATAATAATAATAATTAATATTTAATTGATTAAACTAAAAGGTTAACAAGGAACAAGAAAGCCAAGACGCGAATTAAGTTCCTATTTATCTGTTGAAAAGTAAGTTTTTTAAAAATAAATTCTAGAAAAGTAAATTATTTTATGATATTTGTTAGTGTAATGCAAAATAAGTTGGAAAAAACTTTCAAGTATTTNGTTATATCATGGAAAGTGACATGGAAAATCATTTATTAATGTTTTATTTTTTTCAAGTTTATTAAAATAACACGAAATAAATTTTACAAATTAAAAAAATTGAATGAGAATGAAGTTGAAAAAAATATAGTTTCATAAATTATTTCAAATAAAATAAATAATAATTAAAATAATAGAGATCAAATCTAAAAAATAAAAAAAATAAAAGATGAAGAAATTAAAATAATAATAATTAATATTTCATAAATTATTTCAAATAAAATAAGTAATAATCAAAAGAATGAGGACTACATTTGATAGATAAAAAATTTCAATAAAAAAAAATAAGGGAGAAGCAAATAACAATTATAAAAATGAGGACTAAATTTAATATAAAAATTAAATTTTAAGAGATGAAATTGAAAAATAAATATTCAAAATAAAATATATATAGCAATCAAAAGTTTGAGGACCAAATTTGATATAATCGGCAAATAATATGACGTTTCTAAATTTTTCACAACTTCCAGAAAGTGTTTTTCGCCTAAATTTTCCAGGAAAATATTTTTTTAGAAATCAAGCCAAATTTTTCTTTAACTGAAAAATATTTTTCATTAATCAACTTTTCTAATAATAAATAAATATAGAAAAATTTAAAAATTAAATTTTTAAAAAATAAATTTCAAGAAACATCCATAGCCTAAAATACTCAACCCCCACGTGTCAAGCAAAAAAGGAAATAGTAAAGTCTCCGCGAACTTCTGTTGAATACGTGGCTGAAAACGAATACTCCAGAAACTCATTAGGATGATGACACGTGTCAGGCCCCTTACATGGCACTCAATTAGCTTGGCAATTCCTCCTCTTCCAGAAAGTTCCAGGGAACTCACAGCTTGAGAGGAATAATCTAGAAATGCGCCAGGTTAATGCGACGTGTCCAATCCATTACTAGCATCCAACGTGGCATATCGCCGCTCCTTGTAAATGATACGACCTCTGCTTTTTTTTTTTTTTTTTCAAAAATCTCTCACTCATACTAGTACTTGAACTCGTCGAGACTAGAAGACTTTCTTTGAAGAATTTTAGATTTTGACTGTTGGTTTGGATGGCGGTAAATGATAGAAACGATAAGGAGCAGGAAGATGGGAAAATGGAGGAAGGTAAAAAAGCAACAGTGTATATGTGGGGTTATCTCCCCGGAGTTTCACCGGAGAAATCACCCATACTGGATCCGATATCGGTGAATTATCCAGATGCAGATGATTCATGGAAGGATGTATGTGGTGGTGGTTGTGGTTTCGCCATGGCAATATCAGGTTAAAACTGATTAGTTTCTAATGATTATTTGGGCAGATCTGATGTGTCTAAATTATTTTGATTTTTTAATGTGGAAATAGGTGGTGGAAAGCTGGTAACATGGGGATCGGCTGATGATGAAAATCAAAGTTACGTGACATGTGGAAAGCATGGGGTAATGATTTTTTTATTTTTGTTTTTTTTTGGAAATTTGCTGAAATAAATATATAGTTTTGTGTTTGAATTTGATTCATGTTGTCTGCAATGAAATGCCAAATTTTGTTAAGGAAACTCCTGAGGCTCTTCTTCTTCCTTCTGAAGCTTCCATCCTCAAAGCTGCTGCTGGTTGGGCTCATTGTGTTTCTGTCACAGGTAATCCACTTTTTTCTTCTTTTTCAAGAAAATATACTAGCAAAATGTTTAAGGGGGTGGGTTTTCTCTGAATTTGAATGTGGGGGTGGGGTCGCGTGTTATTTTTGCTTGTCTGATTTATTTTTTGTGCAGATACGGGGGAACTGTATACATGGGGATGGAAAGAGTGCGTTCCGCTTGGAAAATTTCCTCGTGATGGGGCTTCTTGGGGAGCCCTCCAGAAGGATAATGCTGCCAAGCAAAATGTGTTGTCAACTGAACAAGGTAATCAGGTTGAAAGAATGCATTTCTTAGAAAAATAATAGGGGTTAGTCCCTTCTCTTTTTCTCAAGTAATTTTCTTTTATTTTTTTGGGAAAAATTAATGATTGCAGTGAGTTCAGCGTCTTCTGATGACAAAAGGAACGGAGAGGAAATTGTGAAGCGAAGAAGAGTGTCACTGAAAGAAGAAAATGAAAATTCGGAATATGGAGATGAATATTTCACAGTAACACCGGCTATTGTGTCTTTGGGTCCAGGAGTAAGGATCACCTCCGTGGCTGCTGGTGGGCGCCATACTTTAGCCCTGTCTGGTAAATGAAACTTGATAACTTGTTGAGTTGTGAATTACAGATTGAGTGAGTCTCTTGTTTCACACCGTTTGTTTCTGCGGGGCAAAAATATTTTTAGAAAAATCTAATTTTTTTATTTTAAAATATTTTTATATATTTATAAATTATTTTGAAATATTAATCTCAAAATTAAATTTTAAAAAATAAAAAAATATTATTTTAATTAAAAAATACTTTAAAAAAATAACCAAATACAGTAAACAATCTCTTTGGTCGGCATCACAAGGTTGTTTTGTAGGTTAGAAGTTAGCAGTAGGTTGTATGAAGTACGAAGATGTGGAAGATTTTTTTATGTAAAGCAAGACTCATGATGTCATATTTTTAACTGGGGTTTCAGATACGGGACAGGTTTGGGGTTGGGGATACGGAGGAGAAGGGCAGCTAGGTTTGGGATCTCGTGTAAAAATGGTGTCTTCTCCCCATCTCATACCATTTACTGAGCAACCTGCTACTGGAAAACACAGACCCTCAGTAGTTCATAATGGAAGCACAAATCTGCCAGCACAAGTTTCTAAATTCCCTGGAAGTTATGTAAAGGAGATTGCTTGTGGAGGTCGGCATAGTGCAGTAGTAACAGGTTAGCATCTGACAACTGATATGATTGCCAGCTCGAATGATTTTAATTCCTCTAAAAGTGTAGTGAAATTTCCAGTTGTTACTTTTAGTGAGTTTGGCCACCAGCTATATGCATCAAAATCTTAAATCAACAAAAAAAAACTTCTCTTCGACTGTTATGGCATTCAAGTTCATTTGCAAACTATGGAAATTGAATTCTTGATTGACTTCTTCTACTTTACTTTTTAGACAAATATAAAGAGATTATTAGCCAATTATGGTCTCATTGAAGTGGAATACTCTGAGCAAATGTTTGAGGACAATCCTATCCTTCAACAACATTATATGAAGTGGCTGCTTTCAACAATTGAATCTGCACTCTTGTGGTTGCAAGTCCTAGACTCTTTTCACTGCTCCAATCAATGGTCCTTTAATTGAAAAAAAAAAAACCTTATAATTATCAGCAATACCTCACTTACTGTCTTCTTTTTGTTGTTGATATTGCAGATGCTGGAACACTACTTACATTTGGCTGGGGACTTTACGGGCAGGTGAGCTTTCTATATTCCTAAGCTGATTTTATCTTTTTGCGTTCTTTATTTTTTTGTTTCAGGTAGAACTTAGGTTCAGATTATTATTTGTTTTAATCCACCTGGATCTAAAATTGTCGTTTGTGATGGAATTGTTTTCTTCAGTGTGGACACGGGAGTACAAATGATCAGTTGAGACCAACTTCTTTACCTTCTCTATCAGGAATCCAAATTGAAAGAATTGCTGCTGGCCTATGGCACACTATGTGCATCACCATCGATGGTCGTGTATATGTATTTGGCGGGAATCAGTTTGGACAATTGGGTACTGGAGCTAGCCAGGGCGAGGTACCTCCTACATCTGTCATCGCCTTGAATGTGTTTACGCTCCTGTTAAAAAACATCCATGATTAGTGTTTTGTTTGTGACCATCTACGTGGTTTACATATTGACTAATTCAACTGAAGGAAACTAACTAATAACTGAGGCATTTGCATGTCTATTTCAGACTCTACCTAGACTCTTGGAGGATCCATGTCTGGAGAGTAAGCTGGTGAAGATGGTTTCTTGTGGCGCTCGGCACAGTGCCATTCTACTAGGTACTAGTCAATGTTGGAATAGTCCATGAGAGTTACTTTTTCAGCACTTTACCAGTTTAGTTCAACAGTGCTCAGTGCATATAAAGGGATTAAGACTTTTATTATCCAGCTATAAAGAAACTATACCAGAAAATTAGAAATGCTGTCTAATAAACTGGCGCTTAATTAGTCAAAGATATTCATAGGAGTAGGGATAGGTCATGCAATATTGCTTGTTGCTTATGGAAGTGGCACCAGAGTTCCATCAGCATTGATAGTGTATTTTCTTTTTCAAGTAGAATACAAGATGCTCATTAGTGGAACTTGCTGATTTTTCAGCTTGAGTAATAGGAATAGGGATCCTTCTTACTTGAAGTGGGGGAATCCTTTATCTGAAATCGATTTCCATGATGATGCAACAATGAAACTAGTATAGGCTATTGTTTGTAGCTGTATCCATGCGTTATCAATTAAAACAAGCTTATTTGTAATCTCTGAAACATGTGCTCTGACTGCTTATTTTATTTTATTTTTTTTTTTTTTTTGTCTCTCTTGCTTATTTTTGAAGAGGATGGCCAAGTATATTCCTGGGGTTGGAACAAGTATGGTCAGGTACTATACTCACAGTTTCCTGTTCGGAATTGGTGTCCCAAATGCACATCTTTAGCTGACATCTTATTGGCTACATGCAGCTTGGCGTGGGCGATTCAATTGATCGTAACACCCCTACTCAGGTTCCCATTGAAGGTTGTCGACCAAAAATGGTGGCATGTGGCTGGTGGCACACATTGCTGCTAGCTGAAACACCTCTGAAATCCTAGATTTGTAAAAAAAAAAACAAGTGAAAGGGATGCAGTTTTTACTAGGATTCTTCTCCTGGACCATTTCCTTTATTGCAACTTCATTTTTTTAAGCAAGCTTGTTATGATTACCAGTGACATTTTACCAACAATGTATGTAACATTCGAGCATGCTCTCTGTTTTACCCTTTTTAGAGTTGGTTCGGATCTAATGAAGCTTTGCGAACTGCAAGAACAATCTCCTCATTTGTACGCAAACCATCACTCCTTGTAATAACCAGCATTAGTTCAATTCTGATATACAAAGCTCATCAGATGAGAAACACAACCTCCCCTCGTATTTAACTGGATGAGGGATGCATCAAATCTTTCGTAGATATCGAATTCCTTCTCCGCCGCAAAAGCTGCATCAGGGGCCAGAAGATGCCCAGTCTATGGAAACCCTTGCAAGCCTGTGTACATTTGCTGATTGCATAAATAAAATTTGCTCATTTCTAAATTTACCCATGCTGTGAGGAAAGTTTCTATTAGAATCCAGTTACCTCGACAATGAAATGTGCCCATGTGTCATTAGATCGACTTTCCATTACACCCTTCAGGATGGTCAGGTCTAAACTGCGGATCACCTGGGCTATCTCCAAGAGAACACCACGATCATCGCATAGCATCTGCAGTAGATGCTATTTAGCAAATCTTGTAAAGCAAATGTTCCCAGAGAATCTAAATTGTATGAGGATTTGTCCTGGTATGCAGGATCTTCCACAACTAATGGGCATATCTGGAGCTCATCTCCAAATTCAAATGCCCAGTTTTTCCAATTTGGCTATTCTCTTTGGCTTCAGACAGTCTGCAGTTCTTGCGGTCAGAAACTTGCAAACCCATCTCAGCTCAATTACGATGTGATGCGTATCAGTTGTCAATTCTCAGTGGCCTAAAAAGTGCAGTGATTTCTCGTTGTTGTTAATACAGTTATGCCCTGTTATGTATAACATGTTGTGTGTGTTTTGATATTATTTATCATATCTTTAACAGGGAAGGGTTCTTGGCCTAAAATATAGGTAAGAGCTCCGCAATGTATAGTATGCTGTGTGTGTGTGTGTGTGTGTTTTTTTTGGTCTTAACCCAGAAAACTTACTGTTGCTCGCCAATGCATCTATCATGAGCTTCGCTATTTGAACAACCTATAGTAAATAGCTCATCCTGGTCCAGCATGAATGAAATCTATGACGCACAAATTCTTTGTCAACAGATTTCAAGGATGGCCATGGCTGACCTATCTAAATTGTCTAGGTTTCGGTTACCTTATTGTTTATGACCAGCTAAGCTGATGCTAACTAATTATCTCAAGTTGATCACAGCATAATACCACGTGGAATGGTTCTTCCCAAAACACATACAGAAAAAGAAAAAACAATGTAATGGTGTATCAGATCAAACACGAAGCATTTATGAAACCCACAGCGAACGCAAAATCAACCACTAAACAGGAAAAACACATGTATGAGATCAGAGCTGAAGAACGCACAGAACCCAAGAAACCTCACCTCTGTACCATTTGGAACGAACTCTCTAAGCTCCTTTACTCGCTCCTGGATCAGTTGTCTATCCCCTGGCCTTGGCCTTCGGTTTTCACCAGGTTTGCCTCTACTATCAACGTTTGACATCCTCTTGCCTTTTTCAGGGTGAGGGGTGATTGCGACTTTTCCCTTCTTGTTCCTGTTAAAAAATTGTGCTCATCATGCTATTCAAAGCAGCTGTAGTATCCATGTCTTCACTCTAAAAAAATACGTGTAAAAGAAAATTAGTAAATACAAATCAACATATAGATCAAATATTTTAATAGATAGATAATGGTAAATTTTTTTGATTGACCATTACATTATTTATTAGTAAACATAGATAAAAATATTCTCTAGATATATACTAACAGAATTACGAGTGAAAAAAAAATGAAAAAAAGCTAAAAAGTACGACAACTGTCACTTTACAAATAGAATTACCGATGAATTTATCGTTGGTAAATTCATATGTAATATTTAATTTATGACCTAACGAGCGACCATTCTCTCCCTATATTTCTTCTTCTTCCTCCATTTTCCTCTGCAACAAGCAACACAACCCCCTCAATTTTATCACAAATTAACCTTCCATTACAAATCCGGTCACCTCAACACCTAGTTTGTCAGCATCCCATTTCAAGTAAGCAAAACTATCTATTTTTTTATTTGAACTCAATTTTAAAATGTTAATTTTTATTGCATATTTTTGTAGTATATATATTTTGTTGTGATTTGTACATGTTAGGGTTTGTTTGAGATTTTATAAAATTATATTTGTTTGTAAACTGATGAAATCTATTTTGAATTTGTGACTTAGGGGTCTTGTGATGAAATAAAGAATGACTTATTTAACGAGTCTATTTTATATTTTGTCAATTTTTTTGTTGAGTTGAAATTTTCAGTAAATATATAGAAATTTGAATTTATGTAGATAATTGATAATGAATTAGTTATACTATTAAAATAGTTTGAATAAGTTTGAGTTAAACCAATCTTCTATTATTTATTTAGCCAATCTTCTATTATTTATTTAGTTTAATTAATTAATATATGTTGTCATCAATATTTTATATATGTTTGACATTCTACAAGATTTCATAGTGTTACCGACGGACTGAATCCGTCGATGTGAGATTCAAACTCCGTCAGTAAATTTTGTATCGACTACATCACCGACGGAAAGTGTCCGTCTGCATGCCTTTCATCGGTAATCCCACATTCCGTTGCTAACTCTTTCGGTGAAAAAAAAATATTGCTGATGGTTTTGCAGACGAAAAATGCGCGGTAAAAAAAATTCTGCTTGAAATATATCGATGGATTTATTCTGTCAGTGATAGTGGCATATCCAGTAAATATTTTTCAGCTCTTGGTAAAATACTAACGGACTCCATCCGTCTGTGAAGACGTCGGTGATTGTGGCATTTCTAGTAAATATTTTTCAGCTCTTAGTAAAATGCCGACGGACTCCATCCGTTTGTGAAGACGTCGGTGATTATGGCATTTCCAGTAAATATTTTTTAGCTCTCTGTAAAATGCCGACGGACTCCATCCGTTTGTGAAGACGTCGGTGATTGTGGCATTCCCAGTAAATATTTTTCAACTCTCAGTAAAATACCGACGGACTATATCCATCTCAGAACGTAGGTGGGGATTTTTAATTTAAAAAAAATTATTTAGAATAAATAATATAAAATTATATAAATTAATAGTAAAAAAACCAATTATGCAAATAAAATTTATTAAACATAGAAAAATAAAGTTAAATAATATTCATTACAAATTGAATGTGTTTCCAAAAAAATATTAAATTAGCACAATGGCGAAGCTGGAGGAGGAGGAGGTTGGTTGTTCCCGGGACCATACGGTCAAAAAGGGAGCACACATGTATCACCACTCTGTGATGCCATGTTCATGACCATTTGATGAAGTTGTTCATAATTCGCCGATAGTTGCTCGTATTTCTTGGTGAGATGAGTCGTTTGAGCCGTGTTTTGTTCATAATTTGCCGATAGTTGCTCGTATTTTTCGGTGAGATAAGCCGTGTGTTGCTGCAAGACCACGAACTCCTTAAATTGGGTGCTCGATACTGATTAGGAGCTCTCAACAGTTGAGACACTACGGGTCGCCTGCAAGTTCTCGGCCGTAGTGTTGGAGAGCCCGTACACCGGATTTTTATCGGGTCCACCAGATGATCCTACCTCCATCCACAAATTCGGATCAAAATCCGGATGGGTCGAAGAATCGTCCCCATATCTCTCCATCAACCGGCTATTATAGGTCTCTTGAAATTGAAAAAAGAAATCATCATATTAAATTCAATAAAAATAATAACTTATGAAATAAAATAGTTGAACGAATGATTAGTACTTAAAAGTGCATTTTTATCAAGGTTCTATATCATTATTTTGCACTTAAAGTATCAGTAACTCCTTAACTAAAGCATGTTTTATACTAACATATCTAATAATATAAGATACCTTTAATTTATGGTAAATGTTCATCTTAAATGCAGGCCTATCACATAAATGAAAGAATTGATTGATGAGTTGAAGTACTGAAATTGAAAGGACAAAGAGATGGACAAACTTAGAAAAGAGATGATTGGTGCAGTCCAAACTTGAACACTGTTTGGTAATCGGGTGATATCTGGAGCTGCAGATCTTGGATTTAGGTCTATTTTATATGGATGGAAAGATAAGACATAGGCCTACAACTTTCATGTGGAGCCTAAGATTTAAAAAGGCCGTTTTCAAGTCCAAATTGCAGCAACAACAAAGAAGTCTGAATTTGTCCTGCAGCCCAGACACTGTTTAGTGTTCAACCCATATCTCGAGTTCAAGAAGTCCAAATGATCTCAAATTTTTACCCTGGAAAGATGAGACAATTCTCTAGAACTTTCATGATTTAAGTTTGTTCAAATTATGACGTCATCAATGATGTTTTTGGCAGACAAGAAGATAAGGATTGTCACCAAGTCAAGATGTGGCCACTCACTCATCAATTAGTCAACAAATGAATAGTTCCGAATTTTGGCCTATAAAAGGAGGCATTTGCCATGTATTGAGGCATCTTGGTGTTCAGATCAAGATCATGCTCTTGCTCTCTCTTTATATTTTGTGATACTTAAGTTTTGCTTATATTAATTTCTTGCTTATGCTTTTCAATTCCTTTCCTTGTTTATTTATGTTTCTTTCTTTCATTATGTGTTGCTAAGTTAATTATGTCAAGGTGAAAAGGGTACACTAATGGTGTAAGAATAAGTATAATATAAACTTAACATGGACCTTAATGTTGGATAATAACACGCTTTATATTTGTTATCTTGTTCACTTTTAATACTTTGCTTGTTAAATGGTTAATCTAGATTTATGTTGTATAACACTTGGTACAACAAATACTTGGCACTTTCATAGCCCATACTGTATGGTATAACCGACACTGAGCTATGAAAGGAACTTGATTTGTTGTTAACATAAGTTATAATCATGAATGCCTGACAACATTTACAAGTATTAGCATTATTCGAATAAGATAACTAATGTAATCATGTTAACAATTTATAATCCGATTGGAACCTCCTTTGTGTGTGGTTTCCAATTGAATAAAAAAAGGTTTATACTATACTTGTTTGAAATACCATTAGTGGATCCTCTAACCTTGACATTTGTTGTTATCATTGTTTAATCCTTACGTTAATCTTCCATCTCAAAGTTCTCATCAACTTCTTCTTCTTCTTTATTATTATTATTATTACTATTATTGTTGTTGTTATTGTGTTCGTTGTTAACTATAATTTATACAATTAACCTCTCGTGGTTCGACCCGGTCTTGCCGGGTTATTTATTACTCGACACTCCTGCACTTGGGAGAAGACATCAATCTTTTGGTCGTGTCAAGTTTTTGGCGCCCGTTTGGGGAGGTAAATTCTTGTACAAATTATAGTATTTATTTTATTTTCTCTTTTCTCTTTTCTCTTTTCTTGTATCTAACTTTGTTTCTTTTGTTTTGTTTCTTTTTCTATTGTTTTTCTTTTCTTTCTTTTATTCTCTTCCCGCACGTGCATGAGAGTGTGGTCACGTACATTAAGTGGTAGACTTTGTAGAGTATCCTCATCATTTTCGGAAAATATGGCCGAAGAAGATAACCAATCGCTTCATAATGAGAATAATGAGAATATTCGGGTTAGAACACTTAGAGACCACATGAATCCCACAAGAACAAGTGCACCCTCATGCATAGTTTTTCCCCCTGATGCATCTCATTTTAATTTTAAGCCGGGCATTATTCAACTTTTACCTTCTTTTCATGGTTTAGATTTAGAAAATCCATACTTGCATTTAAGGGAATTTGAGGAGGTCTCAGAACACCTATAATGACTCAAATTGTAGCATGAACACCATTAGGTTAAAGCTTTTTCCTTTTTCATTAAAAAGATAAAGCTAAAACATGGCTACAAAATTTGAGACTGGATCCATTCGTGGCGTGGGATGATATGCAACAACAATTTTTAAAGAAGTTTTTTCCATCCCACAGAACAAACTCTTTCAAAAGACAAATCATCACTTTCACTCAAAAACCAGGAGAAACATTTTACCAATGTTGGGATAGATATCGAGACTTGCTTAATACTTGCCCCCATCATGGTTTTGAAACATGGAGATTAGTTTCACATTTTTATGAAGGATTAACACCTAGAGATAGGCAAATGGTTGAATTGATGTGCAATGGAACTTTTGAGGATAAAGACCCTAATGAAGCTATGGAATACCTAGACTTGCTAGCTGAAAATGTGCAAAATTGGGATACTACAGGAACTTATGAGGCACCAAGTAAAACCCAACCTCATATATCTAGTGGAGGTATGTACAACCTTAGGGAAGATCATGACCTCCAATCCAAGTTTGCATCTTTAGCTAAAAAAGTCGAGGCATTAGAATTAAAAAAAGAGTGGTCAACTAAAACTGCTTCAAGACATTGTGTGTCAAATCTGGAAACCAATGAACATTCAACCCATGACTGTCCAACTTTGCCCTCTTTTTAGGGAATGTCTCCATGAACAAGCCCATGCATTAAACAGTTTCCAAAGGCCCAATCATAACCCATACTGCAAAACATACAACCCCGGTTGGAGAAATCACCCAAATTTCAATTGGAAGAGTGATAACAATAATGCACAAACTTCACAACCACCGTTTCAAGCACACCATAATTTCCAAAATTCTCATGGATATGCACCTCCTTATGCTCCCCCTCCTAGAAGAAATCTTGAGGAAACATTACATGCATTCATGGAAAAGTAAGAGGCAATTAACACTCAACTTGCTCATAGCATGACAGATTTTAAAGATACTCTTGCAAAATTGACATCTGCTCTCAGTTTCCAAGAGAAAGGTAAGTTTCCATCTCAACCACAACAAAATCCCAAGGGGCAATACAATGCGAATGCAAGTAGTTCGGGAAGCCAACATATGGATCAAGCCAAATCAGTCATCACTCTTCGCAGTGGTAAGGTTATTGAAAAACCCATTCTTGAACCTTGTGAGAATGATGATGAGTCAATCTCTGAGGGTAAGGAAGGGGTTGAATCTGATCATTACAAAGAAAAGACTGATCCCCCGCCAGCACTTCCATTTCCTCATGCCATGACCAAACAAAGGAAAGTTAATCACAACTCTAAAATCTTTGAAACTTTCAAACAGGTAAGGATCAATATACCGTTGTTGGATGCTATTAAACAGGTTCCTTCTTATGCTAAATTTTTGAAAGATCGTACCTTGTGAAGAGAAAATTGAATGTGAAAAAGAAAGCCTTTTTAGCCGAACAAGTAAGTGCCATTCTTCATAACAATAATGCATTGAAATATAAAGACCCTGGTTTTCCTACGATTTCTTGCTTTATTGGAGAACATAAAATTGAAAGAGCTTTACTTGATCTTGGAGCTAGTGTGAATTTACTTCCATATTCAGTTTTTCAAAGTCTCAATCTAGGTGAGTTAAAACCAACTTCTGTAACTCTTTTACTTGCCGATAGATCTGTAAAAGTGCCTAGAGGAATAGTTGAAGATGTGTTAGTACAAGTCGATAAGTTCATTTATCCTGTGGATTTTATTGTCTTGGACACACAACCTGTTGAAGCATGTAATTCATTTCCTGTTATTTTAGAACGTCCGTTTCTTGCAACTTCTAATGCATTGATTAATTATAGGAATGGACTGATGAAGCTATCTTTTGGAAACATGACATTGGAGATGAATATTTTCAACATTTGCAAGCAACCTGGAGATGATAATGATTTACAGGAAGTGGACTTTACTGAAAAATTAGTTCATGACCAATTTCAAACCACTTCCAGTGAAATTGAAATTGATGAATCTGATGATTTGGAAATGGTTTATTTTCAGGAAGAATCAAAGGCAAATAATTGGAGACCAAAAATTAAGGAATTGCCACTACGATCAATTGAGTCCATACCTTCAAGTGTTCAACCACCAAAACCGGATTTGAAGCCGTTACCATTCCATCTCAAATACTTATTTTTGAGAGAAAATGAAACTTTTCCGGTAATAATCTCTTCCAAACTTAATGCACATCAAGAAGGTAAGTTATTACAAACTCTGAAAATGCACAAAAATACATTAGGATGGACCATAGCTGACATAAAAGGAATTAGTCCTTTGATTTGCACACACAGGATCTATTTGGAGGAAAATGCTAAACCCTCTAGAGAAATGCAACGAAGGCTTAATCCTAATATGAAAGAAGTAGTGAAAAATGAAGTCATTAAGCTTCTAGATAATGGAATCATTTATCCTATTTCTGACAGCAAATGGGTAAGTCCTACCCAAGTTGTACTCAAGAAGTTTGGAGTCACTGTGATAACAAATGAGAAAAATGAGTTAATTCCAACTAGGACTATTACTAGTTGGCGCATGTGCATTGACTATAGGAAACTTAATTCAATGACTAGAAAAGATCATTTTCCTTTACCTTTCATGGATCAAATCCTAGAAAGAGTTGCAGGTCATGAATTTTATTGTTTCCTAGATGGCTATTCAGGTTAACCAAATTGAAATTGCATTGGAAGATCAAGAGAAGACTACTTTCACATGTCCATTTGGTACTTTTGCATATCGAAGGATGCCTTTTGGATTATGTAATGCACCAGCCACGTTTCAAAGATGCATGCTCAGTATATTTAGTGATATGGTTGAACGTTTTCTTGAAATTTTTATGGATGATTTTTTGTTTTTTTGGCGATTCATTTGATGATTGTTTGACTAACTTATAAAAGGTTTTGAGCGGGTGTGAAGAGAAGAATCTTGTCCCGAATTGGGAAAAATGTCACTTTATGGTAACAAACGGCATTGTACTTGGTCACATTGTTTCATCCAAAGGAATTGAGGTTGACAAATCTAAAATCGAGTTAATTGCTAACTTGCCAACACCAAAATCTGTTAAAGATGTTAGATCATTCTTAGGACATGCTGGTTGTTATAGAAGGTTCATCAAAGATTTTAGTGTGATATCTAAGCCCTTGAGTAACCTTCTAACAAAGGATAATATTTTTGAATGGACTAAACATTGTGAAGAAGCCTTTGTTAAACTTAAAAACACGCTTACGCTCCTGTCATTCAACCTCCTGATTGGTCATTACCTTTTGAAATAATGTGTGACGCTAGTGATTATGCCGTGGGTGCTGTCTTGGGACAAAGAAAAGATAAGAAACCCTATGTGATTTACTATGCAAGTAAAACTTTGAATAGTGCTCAAATGAATTACACCACCACCAAAAAAGAATTACTTGCAATAGTATTTGCATGTGAAAAATTCAGGTCTTATCTTGTTGGCTCACCTGTTGTTGTTTTTAGTGATCATGCAGCATTGAAATATCTTCTTTCTAAGAAGGATTCTAAAGCTAGATTGGTTTGGTGGATTTTATTACTTCAAGAATTTGATATCACAATCAAAGACAAGAAAGGCACCGAAAATGTTGTTTCGAGATCACTTGTCAAGATTGACAACAGAATCGAGATCTGACATCACACCAATCGATGACTACTTTCCTGACGAATCTTTGTTTTCTGTCTCTACAATGCCTTGGATGCTAATATTGTTAATTTTCTTGTTTCAGGACAATTGCCGACTCATTGGAGTACCCAAGACAAAAGAAAGTTCTTGAAGCGAAGTAAAGAACTTTTATTGGGATGACCCTTATTTATTCAAATATTGTCCTCGATCAAATATTTCAAAGATGCATTCCTGACAATGAGGTAAGTAGTGTCATTAAATTTTGTCATTCTGAGGCATGTAGGGGTCATTTCTCATCAAGAAAGACCGCTGCAAAAATCCTACAAAGTGGATTTTACTGGCCCATCATGTTCAAGGACTCACATGCATTCTGCAAGACTTGTGAAAATTGTCAAAAGTTGGGATCTATTTCAAAACGTCATATGATGCCCTTAAATCCTATTCTTGTCATTGAGATATTTGACTGTTGGGGTATAGATTTCATGGGTCCATTTCCTCCATCATTTGGTTTCTTATACATATTAGTCACAGTAGATTATGTTTCAAAATGGATAGAGGCAATTCCAAGTCGAAACAATGACCACAAAACAGTAATAAAGTTCTTGAAAGAAAATATCTTGAATCGATTTGGAATCCCTCGAGCCATGATAAGTGATGGTGGAACACATTTTCGCAACAAGCCATTTGAGTCTTTAATGAAGAAATATGGAATCACACACAAAGTTGCCACCCCTTATCACCCTCAGACAAGTGGACAAGTAGAGCTTGCTAATAGGAAGATCAAACAAATCTTGGAAAAAACAGTGAACCCTAATAGGAAAGACTAGTCTTTAACACTTAATGATGCACTTTGGGCTTATCGAACTGCTTATAAAACATCATTATGTATGTCACCTTATAGACTAGTCTATGGAAAACCTTGTCACTTGCCTGTGGAACTTGAACATAAAGCTTATTGGGCTATTAAAGCTTTCAATTCAAACCTTGATGATGCCAGTCAGCTGCGTAAGTTACAAGTAAATGAGCTTGAGGAAATAAGAAATGATGCATATGAGAATTCAAAAATTCATAAAGCAAGAATCAAAGAATTTCATGACAAGAGAATCTTGAGAAAAACATTTGATGTTGGTCAAAAAGTTTTGCTTTATAATTCTCGACTCCATTTATTTCCTGGAAAGCTAAGATCAAGATAGAGCGGTCCTTTTATTGTGAAACATGTGTATTGACACGACCAAAAGATTGATGTCTTCTCCCAAGTGCAGGAGTGTCGAAGTAATAAATAACCCGGCAAGACCGGGGTCGAACCACAGGGAGGTGAATTATATAAATTACAAATAAAGACAGATTTGAAGAGAATAATAACAGAAAAGGAGTTGAAGAGAGTTTTGGGATGTGATATTGATGTAAGGATTAAACAATGATAAAAACAAATGTCAAGGTTAGAGGATTCACTAATGGTATTTCAAATAAATATAATATAAACTCTCTTTATTACTCAACTAGAAACCACACACAAAGGAGGTTCTAATCGGATGATTTATCATTAATGGCTCATTATAAAGTATTAACATGATCATATTAATTATCTTGTCTAAGTAACACCATACTTATAAATATCATCAGGCATTCATGTTGCTAGCTTATGTTAACAACAAATCAAGTTCCTATCATAACAACGATGTCGGCTGAAAACTATGAAGGATCAAGCATTCGATGTACCAAGTGTTATACAACATAAATCTAGATTAACCATTTAACAAGCAAGGTATTAAGAATTAGTAAGATAAAAAGATAAGATATGCTAATAACAATTTTTCTTGGATATAAACATTAAAGTCCATGTTGAGTTTATATTATACATATTCTAACACCATTAGTAAAACCTTTTCACCTTGACATAATTAACTTAGCTAAACATAATGAAGAAGAAAAACATAAATAAACAAGATAAGAACATGATTATGGTATAAGTTGACTAAGTATATGAAAGGAAATGAAAAAGCATAAACAAGAGATTAATATAACATGAAAGAAAACTTGAACATTACAAAGATATAAAGAAAGAAAGCAAGAACATGATCTTGATCTGAAAACCAAGATGATTAAATACATGGCAAATGTCTCCTTTTATAGGCTAAGATGTGGAACTATTGATTGGTGGACTAAGGAAATAGTTGGTGGCCAACCATTGATTTGGTGGCTGGTTTTTGACATTATTGGCTGCTGGTTCTTGAAATTATTGGCAGATTTTTGATATTGTTGGCTGGCCAAAACGTCATTGCTAACATCATAATTTGAGCCCTTTGTTTCATGAAAGCTATGGGCAATTGTCTTAGCTTTCCAGCAAAAAAAACCAGAGCTCATTTGGACTTCTAGAACTCAAGATATGAGCTGAAAACCGAACAGTGTTTGAGCTGCAGGACAGGTTCCGACTTCTCCGTTGTTTATAAGATTTGAACTTGAAAATGGCAGAATTGAGTCTTGGACCCTTCATGAAAGTTTTAGGTCTATGTCTTATCTTTCCATCCATATAAAGTGGACCTAAATCCGAGTTCTACAACTCCAGTTATGATCAAATAACCGAATGGTGTTCCAGTTTGGAATTGAACCAGCATCTCTTCTCTTAGCCTAGTTCTCTTTTTGTCTCTTCACTTTCAATAGTTAATCACATCAATCAATCCTTTGAATTGTGAGATATACCTGCATTCAAAACAAGCATTTACCATAAATTAAAGATATATTATATTATTAAACTTGTTATTATAAAACATGCTTTAGTTAGGGAATTTAACGATACTTTAGTGCAATACGATGATATAAAGCCTTAATGAGAATGCACTTTTAAGTACTAATCATGTATCCATATGGGGCATGTGATATCGAGAATCCAAAGAATGGCAACGTTTTCAAGGTAAATGGACATCGTTTGAAAGTTTACTTTGACAATTTTTCAGTTGAAAATGACTCTATTAAATTGAGTGATCCTGTATATAAAGAATGATTCTTTTTCTCACATTATTTTGTGTTTTGTTTTGCTAGTCTCTCTCACTCCGGTCAAATGGCAGATAACGGTACTCCGTGACTTCAGTCGGTTCTTTCAGTTTCCCATAATAACTGATATTTGTATACATTGTGCAATTCTTGGCTCTTTCTCTCTTCTTTGAATCTCTTCTCTAATTCTCATTTGAAAATGGACACCACTCTTGAAAAATTGAAAAAATACTTTCCCGCTTTGCCTCAGAATGCGATTACAAAAATTTACCGTGCTAGGTGTGCAAGATTGAGGTTGTTAATGAATCATGGAATTCCTGAAGATATTCGTTGGCTGATTGAAGCAAAGGTCCGATTATCAGGTGAGTCCTCTAATTCTTTCATTTCACACATGCCTGGAACGGTAAAAGCACTTTTGCAAAGAACACGTGCAAAACAACTGAAAGTCTGTCACCGATGTGCTAGATGGACTTGTAATGCAACATGTCGTTCTTTAGGAATGGTATCTATAAATCATGAAGACAAAATACAATTCATTAAGGATGGCCTGAGTAAGGGGTCTTTAGATAATCTTCTATTAACCCTTGAGACGCACCTAGTGGAGATGTGCATCGTGCTATTCATGATTTATGGCCACAATTCCATAAAGAACATGATCGACTTAGTCTTGGGAATCTGACTAAAAAAGACCCTGTTTGCCAGTTTTTAAGAAAACTGGATGGGAAGCCTATCCCCGACCCATAGAGGGCGTTTAAGCCGTTCTTGGACGTAAAACCAAGGGAAGATGTGAGCCACAATCACAACTACCTGTACATACACATGCTTTTCAAAATAAATAAATAAATAAATACATAAAGAGAGAGAGAGAGTGTGAGACTCCAGCTGGCCTATATCTAGGTGATATGATTGCATTTTCAAATCCTCATCTATAAAATCTTCTCTTCCTTCCCCTCATTTCTACTCAACCCTTACATTAGACAGATATAGAAGTGTGTAGAAATGGCAGGTCCCTCAAGTTATCAATAAAAAATATTTGTGTTTTCGGTGGATCCAGTCCCGGGAAGGAAATAGTTTTTTTGGAAGCAGCAAATCATCTTGGTCAGGTACTAGCTGAGAAAAAGATTCATTTAGTGTATGGGGGAGGCACTTGGGTTAATGGGGGGTGTGGCAATAGCTGCATTTTTAGGAGGTAGTCAAGTTTTGGGGGTCGTCCCCGAAGCTTTAACAAAAGGGGACATCATTGGAAGAACAATTGGAGAGGAACTACAGGTCTCCACAATGTTTGATCGAATGAATACAATGTTTAACCATGCTGATGCCTTCATTGCCTTACCAGGTGGTTTGGGCACATTGGAAGAGATCTTTCATATTTCCTCTTGGGCCCAACTTCACATTCACCATAAACCTATAGGTTTGCTCAATGTTAATGGTTTTTATGATAAATTGTTGTCTTTTCTTGATCAAGCTGTGGAACAGGAATTTCTAACATCTTCGGCACGACAAATCATAATCTCTGCTGCTACTGTTGAACAATTGATTGACAAACTACAATCTTTCTCCTCGGTAATTGATCTTTCCATGAGTCGTATAAATTGGTCAACTACAGAAAGCCGTAAAAAGCTTAGATTGGATTTGAGCCTTCGTTTATGAATCCTTGTGTCTTTTGGTTTTATTATTAGCATATTATTTTGTTTTGTTTTGTTATTTCTTATATTTGTTTAAGTGTGTTTCAGGTTTGTCGTTGTTCAAGTTATTTCGGTGAGGTCTTTTATACTCTATCTTTCTACCTTAGGACATTGAGGACAATGTCTTGTTTTGGTTGGGGGGAGAGGGTAGTAGTATTTAAAAAAAAAAAAAACCATTTGGCTAAACTGTTATTACTAGGATGACAGAGTAAGGGGGAATTTTAGTGACTCTTGAGACGCATCTTAGTAAACATTTTCCAATGGTTATTTGCAATATTCATAACAAGGCCTATTAGAATACTTCTTGAAATATTCAGGTTTACAAACTCTCGCATTATTATCACTTGATTCTGCTCATATACTCATTTAACAAGTATTCTTAAACCTTCATTTTCACACACACACTTTAACATATGATTGTGGGTTGCACATTGGATTATTACATTATTTATGTTCTTTTGTTAAAGGTAACAACTAAGGGATAGAGATAGTCTATAATTTACAAAAAAAAAAAGAAAAAGAAAATTATGATAATAAAAACGTAGATAAGTTTGATTTCGTAGCCTCCCTAACCTAAGCAATTAAGCCCGAAGGGGTGTTTTAACACCTAATACCCTAAAGTCAACTGACTTGGGAGCTATTGGCCCAAAGCTTGTTACATGGGTTAAGGAGAAAAGCTTAAGGGAATCAAACATTGCACTATCTACGTATCAGTATCTGCAACTCGAGTTACTAAGCTCGTAGGGGTGTCTCAACACCTAATGCCCTAAGACCAACTGGTCTGGGAGTCATTAGCCGAAAGCTCGTTACATGGGTTAAAGATGCATTGTGTATATATATATATTAAAAAAAAGAAAAAAAGAAAAAAAAAGGAAGAAGATAATAATCCCAACCCAAGGAAGTTAACCTTAAACATTAGAACAGAATATTGTTTTCTTCCAATAAAAGCCCCATTATCTATGTTTTCATACATTAAGCACATAAAAAAGAAGGTTTATTAATATTTTGTTTAAGGGGTATTGAGCAGATATATAAATTTAAAGAGAGTTTGTTTATCTGGATAGATTAATGGAAGTTGAATGATGAATGCCTTGCTTTGTGGAATTTGCAAATTGTTTCTCTATTTTAACGCTTTCATTACTAGGGACTAGTAATAAGCTGGTTGGGGTTGTGATTAGTACTTAAAAGTGCATTTTTATCAAGGTTCTATATCATTATTTTGCACTTGAAGTATCAGTAACTCCTTAACTAAAGCATGTTTTATACTAACATATCTAATAATATAAGATACCTTTAATTTATGGTAAATGTTCATCTTAAATGCAGGCCTATCACATAAATGAAAGAATTGATTGATGAGTTGAAGTACTGAAATTGAAAGGACAAAGAGATGGGCAAACTTAGAAAAGAGATGATTGGTGCAGTCCAAACTTGAACACTGTTTGGTAATCGGGTGATATCTGGAGCTGCAGATCTTGGATTTAGGTCTATTTTATATTGATGGAAAGATAAGACATAGGCCTACAACTTTCATGTGGAGCCCAAGATTTAGAAAGGCCGTTTTCAAGTCCAAATTGCAGCAACAACAAAGAAGTCTGAATCTGTCCCGCAGCCCGGCATAACGTTTAGTGTTCAGCCCATATCTCGAGTTCAAGAAGTCCAAATGATCTCAACTTTTTACCCTGGAAAGATGAGACAATTCTCTAGAACTTTCATGATTTAAGTTTGTTCAAATTATGACGTCATCAATGACGTTTTTGGCAGACAAGAAGATAAGGATTGTCACCAAGTCAAGATGTGGCCACTCACTCATCAATTAGTCAACAAATCAATAGTTCCGAATTTTGGCCTATAAAAGGAGGCATTTGCCATGTATTGAGGCATCTTGGTGTTCAGATCAAGATCATGCTCTTGCTCTCTCTTTATATTTTGTGATACTTAAGTTTTGCTTATATTAATTTCTTGCTTATGCTTTTCAATTCCTTTCCTTGTTTATTTATGTTTCTTTCTTTCATTATGTGTTGCTAAGTTAATTATGTCAAGGTGAAAAGGGTACACTAATGGTGTAAGAATAAGTATAATATAAACTTAACATGGACCTTAATGTTGGATAATAACACGCTTTATATTTGTTATCTTGTTCACTTTTAATACTTTGCTTGTTAAATGGTTAATCTAGATTTATGTTGTATAACACTTGGTACAACAAATACTTGGCACTTTCATAGCCCATACTTGTATGGTATAACCGACACCTGAGCTATGAAAGGAACTTGATTTGTTGTTAACATAAGTTATAATCATGAATGCCTGACAACATTTACAAGTATTAGCATTATTCGAATAAGATAACTAATGTAATCATGTTAACAATTTATAATCTGATTGGAACCTCCTTTGTGTGTGGTTTCCAATTGAATAAAAAAAGGTTTATACTATACTTGTTTGAAATACCATTAGTGGATCCTCTAACCTTGACATTTGTTGTTATCATTGTTTAATCCTTCCGTTAATCTTCCATCTCAAAGTTCTCATCAACTTCTTCTTCTTCTTTATTATTATTATTATTACTATTATTGTTGTTGTTATTGTGTTGCTGTTAACTATAATTTATACAATTAACCTCTCTGTGGTTCGACCCCGGTCTTGCTGGGTTATTTATTACTTCGACACTCCTGCACTTGGGAGAAGACATCAATCTTTTGGTCGTGTCAACGAACATACCACAAAGTGTTGAGCATAGTTGTCAACGAACTGTTGCACCCCCTTTTATCGGTCTTGACTCTGCACGTGCGTCTCTACAAACAGATCCATTAGGCTCGGTTCACGTCCAAGAGACGTAGCCTGTAAGAAAAAAATTAATTAAGTATCAACAAATTATTTAACGATATATTTCATTTCAATTAATCTTACCATCCGTTTCGCATATGCAGCAAATGGAACGGAGTCAGTAGTGTGCGTTGTCACCGAACCATGAATTTGTTGGTTCTAGTTGCCAGCACCGGAATGTGAGCGTCGTGTGAACCGCTCAGACGTTACATGCTCAATATATTGCGATCATATATCTGTCGGGATTTTTAGCAGTTTGAAATCCCTCCAAACCGCCACGTCGTTCCAGTATTGGAGACCGTTATCTCTCATGTTTTTTTTCCTTTTTGTGTGCTTCAGACCAAAAATCACGCAATCTACTTCCATAGTGAGAAATTAGATTTTAAAACATAATTTTTTTTTAAAAAATATTGTATTGTTTTCGTTGTTACCTAGTTGCCGCGTGATTTTCCCACACCCTCCTCATAACATTGTCAAGTACGTTGTCCCACTTGAATTTGTGTTGTGCATAAATAATTTATTTAAAATAAAAATAATAATTTATTTACAATTATATTAAAAATTTATTAAAAATAGGCTGGAAATTAGAAATTAACACCAACCTCAAATTTGTCAAACTATGCATCGATATTATGTATCCATTCAGGATGTCTAGATACCTGACTCCATTGAAATAATGGAATCTCCATCGACAATTTAAACGCCGATGATATTACTTAGGCGACCTCAATATTTGTGAACCTGAAAATAAATTAAATTAATGAAATATTGATTAGTTGTTCATAAATTATGTTATAATTAAAAAAAAAAACTAAAGCCAAAACAAACTTACATTGAAAGGTCGTCCTTCCACTTTGCCTCGTACTTGCGAGTGAATTGATTCTACTGCGAAGGCACACTGCCTCTGCACTGTGAAACCGCGCTGGAAGAGGCAACATCGGTAGACGACGCAGGTGCCTCTTCTTTATTGGCACTTAAAGACATGTCATCCTCGCTGCTAGAAGAATTAGTTGTGACTCTATGTGAGCGACGAGCTGTTGATTTCGTTCTACGCATATACATAATTTTATAGGAATAATTGCATAATTAAATTATATTGTTAAAAAAATTCGGCAGCACTTCCCTTATACTGGAGACAACCCAAAGTTTTCAAACCTGCAAATATTGACAATAGCCACAACCAATTAACACCATTCAAAAATCTTGTATATAACCTAACATCTATACAAATAACAATTAAAATTAATGGAAATAATTAAACACATATCATGCAATAATAGAGTAAAATTGAGATAAAATAATTAAATTTATTCCTATATATTCAATTACTAATTACAAGGTAAATTCAACAATAACAATTAAAATTCAACAAAGTATTCAATTACTATGGCAATACAAACAATAAAATATAAACTTTAGTAATGAAAAATGCTTACCTTAATAATGTGTTTATTTCAAGACTTTATCTACATTATAAAAATATACCAAAACAAAAAACACAACAAAAATAACAATAACTAAAACTAAGAAAAAAAAATCAACAATAACAATTAAAATTAAAAAAGTATTCAATTAATATGGCAATACAAATAATAAAATATATTGAATAAATTAAAAAAAAAATATAGACTTTAGTAGTGAAAAATGCTTACATTAATAATGTGTTTATTCCAAGACTTTATCTACATTATAAAAATACACCAAAACAAAAAACACAACAAAAATAACAATAACTAAAACAAAGAAAATAAAAACAAATAAAATCATTAAGCATATTAAATGGAAATACATACCTTTTAATTTGATGAGAATTCAAGTAGAGATTACAAGCCAAAAAAACAAAAGATATGACGGAAATGAGAGGAAAAATAAACTAAACAGTAAAGCTTTGAAACGATGGAGATGAAAAAATGAACTGAAGGGGCGGTCGCTGGGATTTATAGTGCAATTTTCTCGATGAACTCGTCAAGAGACATTTAAATAATAATAATAATTTTAATTATTCTGTCGGTGATGTTTCGAAAATCTATCAATAAATTTTGAATTTCACACCAGAATTTTTTAATTACCTTCCATATTTTTCACAGTTTGTTGGTAATTTCGTCGGCAAGTGCACGAGGACAAAGATGCATTGATGCCCGCCTTTTGGAATTTACACCATCCATCGGTGATTCTGTCGGTAATGTTGGATCGCCAACAAATGCTGACGGAACATATCCGTCGGTATCAACGTCGGTGATGCATTTCCAGTAAATATTTTTGCAACTCTCGTGGAAATGTCGATTTGTATCCGTCTGTAGAGTCGTCAGTGATTGTGGCATTTCCAGTAAATATTTTACAACTCTCTATGAAATGCCGACAGACTTGATTTGTCGGTAGAGTCATCGGTGGATTGTGGCATTTTCAGTAAATATTTTACAACTCTCTGTGAAATGCCGATGGACTTGTAATTCGTCGGTATGGACGTCGGTGATCGTACTCAGATTATGTTTGTATTGCCTATTTACCTTCCTGCAAACATTTAAATTACAAATTGTCCATCACACAAAACAATAACAATAGTTAACACATAAAATAAATATTTTGTGTTACAAAATATCATCCATAATATATATTACATGAAAAAAAAGCTTTACACATTGCTTTATTGTGATAGTTAGTCAAAAAAAATTTCTTCTTCGTCGTCAATTGAATAGTCATCAGCTGTATCACAATCTTCAATATGGATATCATCATCATTATCTTCATCGATATTTTCTTGTCTGCTAGAGCTCAAAAAAACATTCAACTCCTCTACGTCAATATCAACATCAACAAGACTATCATAAAAAACATGAAAATTTGAATTTTCTTTCAAGTCAATCGAAGGAGCAACTCGATATGGGTCAACCAACTCACTAACTTGAAAGACTTTATCTCGCACACTTGTGTCTTCATTTTCATCATGAACAACCTCGACACGACCCCTGAGTTTTGTTTTCAAAACGGATAACCAATCAACTCTTGATCGATCATTTCTAAATGAAGTGGTGTATGTGTAATAAACGTGTTGACATTGCTTTGCGAAAACAAAGACATCGTTTACATTGTAGAGTCTAGCTTTTAAGTTGATTTCAACCAGACCATAGTGAGGATCAACTCTGATTCCTCTGTCAGTGGTGTCATACCAATAACATTTGAATAAAAACACTATATTCTACTCGTTATGATATTGCAGTTCGACGACCTTTTCTAATCTACCATAATAGTCAACTTCTAACTCACTATTAGTCGATCCCTTAACACAAACACTGTTATTGTATATCTTTCTTCCATGCCTGTATTCTTTAATATGGAACACATATCCATTGAAAAAATACTCGTTGTAGCACTTAACTTTTCTTTCAGGGCCCAAGCTTAGTGAAGACAATGACTTAACAACACTCTTTCCCATTTGATAAACCTTGTATGTAATGTATAACAATAAACAGTAAACGAGAATTTTGTAATGACTTACATTAACTTTGTAAGATATAATGAGTTTGTGATAGTACTTACATGTGTTCTGAACCACGTGGTAAATTGTTCATCTTGTAATTGAAAGATTTGGGATTCGGTCAGCTGTGAGTTGTTGGACAAAATTGTTGATGTTGCCTGCAAGGTTGTTCCAAATTATATGAGTTTATGATATTACAATATATAAATAGTACATTCTTAGCAAACTTTAATTAGTAGTACCTATACTTACTAAATAAAAGGTCTCCGCTAATCACAGTTAAATAGAACATAATTGTGTGCTTGTCTGAACTCTATTTTCGACAAATATCTTCTCCTTATGGCATTTTCGGTGTGGGTCGTTCAGGAATGGAGAATATTGACAAGTTTCCATTGGAAGACACTTCACCGCCATCATCATGCCGTGAAACGTGATTGATTCTCGTTCTCAAATGAGGTTCGAAATAGTACGAGATAAATGTTGAGATCTCCTCAACAATATAGGCCTCACATATTGAAGCCTTAACATGCGCCTTGTTCTTAACCTTTTTCTTGAGATCGAACAAGTATATGCATTGAATTAATCAAATATTTTCAATTAAGAAAAACAAAGAAGATACTTTTATATATGAATTACATTACAACTGTAATATCTAACCATTCGAATGGATACGTCCATCTATACTGGACCGGTACTCCAACTTTTGCCTCGAACGGTAAATGTATAGGGAGATGCTCCATTGAGTCAAAAAATGATGGAGGGAATAGCATCTCAATTTTGCATAATGTCTCGACGATATTTGTTTCAAGCCTCTCAATGTGATCAACATTCAACTTGCTAGAGCATATATCTTTAAGGAAATGACTAATCTCTGTGAGTGCATTCCATATCTCTTTTAGCAATAAATTACGATAAGCTAATGGAATGAGTGTTTGCATAAACACGTGACAATCATGACTCTTCATTCCATACAATCTGCATTCCTCCATATTAACCAACATTGATATGTTCGAGGCATGTCCATCGGGAAAATGCAGACTCTTAAGCCATTTGTAGACTAGTAGTTGTGCATTTTTCTTTAACACAAAGCTTGCTCTTGGTTTTGCGACCCGTGACCCATCACAAACCAACTCCATATTTGTACTGTTACAGAACAAAGCTATATCCAATCTAGCCTTGATGTTGTCCTTTTCTTCCCTTTCACATCCATGATGGTGTTGAAATGTTCTCAAACATGTTCTTTTCTTTGTGCATGACGTCAAGGTTATGGTAGAGGAGATTGGTCTTCCAATAAGAAAGCTCCCAAAAGATACTTCGATTCACCCAATTGTGGGTCAAACCAAAACTAGAAAATTTATGCTTACCTGATTGGAGACCAAACACAATGTCACCTTACACTGATACAACATCATGCAATTCTTTACCAGAAAGACGCAGGGGTGCAACATCCTTTTCAACTCTACCAACAAAGAAATCCTTTATGTTCTTTCTATACCCGTGATTTGGTGGCAAGAAACGACGATGACAGTAAAACAAAAAAATCTTTACCTCCGTTTGTTAACGTAAATGCCTTGTTGTTTTCCATGCAGTATGGACATGCTAGTTTTCCATGCATGCTTTAACCAGAAACCATTCCATAAGCTGGAAAATCATTGATAGTCCACATCAAAGCCGCCCTCATAATGAAATTATATTTCCTTGATATATCATAAATTAAAGCTTCGAAGGACCACAACTACGTCAATTCATCAATCAACGATCAAAGACAAACATCTATATTCCAGCCCGTGTTGCTCGGACCAGGTATGACAATAGATAAAAACATGAACTCCGGTCTCACACACATCTCCGGTGGCAAGTTATAAATCGTGAGTATGACCAGCTAATAAGAATAAGGAGCAGCAAATGACCTGAATGGGTTGAATCCATTTGTACACAACCCAAAATGCATGTTCCTTAATTCAATTGAAAAGTAAGGATGCACACTTTTAAAGTGTTTCCATGCTTCACCGTTAGAAGGATACACCATCACTCGATCAACCGCATCATGTGATTGGTGCCATGTTATGTGCTCAGCGGTCTTTGGTGACATAAATAACCTCTGCAGTCTAGGTGTGATTGGAAAGTATATAAGTTTTTTATATGCCACGAGAGTCTTTCCCCTACCAGTTCTGGGTTTGAACCGGGAATGCCCACATGTCATACACTCGGTCAGCTCAACATTTTCTAGGTAATATAACATGCAGAAGTTATGGCACATGTCAATTTTTTGATATCCTAAACCGAGGGGTTTCATCATGGACTTTGCAGCATAGAAGTTCTCTTTCAGCCTGTTCCCTTCAGGTAAAATGCTTCTTGCTCATTCGATAATTTTATCAAAACCGGCCTCACTCAACCCGTGATCTGACTTGATGTTAAACACTTGTGCTACGCCCAATAATTTACTGTGGTTTGTTAGCCATCCCATATATAATAGTTCGTCAGAATCTTTCAACAGATAAAAAAACCTAGCTGCATCTGCATTAGGTTCTTCTTCTACGATTGGATATTGATTGGCATTACCTTGATTTATTCTCATTGCATCCATAACCATATTCGTGTAAAGATTACTGTTGTCATTTGCAACTCCATGTACCTTGCTAGCACTAGAAGTTGACCCAACCACCCTTTCTCCCATGCTCTTATTACGAACAAATAGTTCTTCGTGTGCATACCAACACAAGTAATTCTCCATAAACCCTTTGTGTAGAAGATGAATCATTACAACATCTGGATGTAGATACTTTTTATTTTGACACTTCCTGCATGAACACCTAATATCGCCTCCAGTAAAATTTCTTGGAATAGATGTTGTAAAATTAATAAAACCCTGAACCCCATTACAATAATCCATCATTCGCAATCTTTGGGGTGAATCTCAATACATCCATGAATGATTATCCATGACTTTTATCGAACCTGTATAAAATTATGATCACAACATGTATTAATTAACTATGTTAGGTAAATAAATTTGCAAAAATATTGGTTTACCTCGAGATTATCTAACAAGCTAATTATAACTTCTCATAAATATTCATTATCAATTATCAACGTCCATATAAATTTATGAAAATTACAACTCTGCAATAGCATTGATAAAAATTAAAACGGACCAGTTAAACAAGCTATTAATTATTTCACCACATCACATGTAATTCGGTAATTCAACAATTTACAAACAAATATAATTTTACAAAATCTAAAACAAACCATAACAAGTACAAAATTATATATTAATACTACAAGTTTGTTTGAGAAATAACAATAAACATGTACATACACTAACAAAATATATATACTAAAAAAACAAAATTGACATTTAAAATTAACATTTAAATGTTAAAATTAAAAAAATAGATTTACTTATAGAAAATGATAAAATCCACTGTGACCACAAAACTTAAAGAAATATGACTTGTGTTGAGAAGATGAAGATTTTTTTTTAAGGGGTTGTTGTTTGTAGTTTGGGAGGGGAGAGTTGGGACGGGGAAGAAGAAGGAGAAATAAGGGAGGAGAGGGTCAACATAGTGGTGATATATTCACTTTTGCCGATGGAATCACCGACAAACTCCTTCTGTTGGTGATTCCGTTGGCAATTCAGATGGTGAATTGGTCACGTCACTGTACAGAGATCCCAGTTTGAATCCCTCAATAATTCCATCGGTAAAATCATCCGCAAAAACTTCCACGTCAGCTAACCTCTTTTTTTTTTTTTTAATTTTGAATATTCCGTCTGTAATTTCGTTGGTATATACCGACCACAGTATTTTATCGGCATATACCGACTAAATTACGGACAAAATAGTGTCCGTCGGTAATTATCACCTCAATTTACCGATAGAATTATTCTGTCGGTAATTTCGTTGGTGTTAAGTGAATTTCTGGTAGTGACATAAGTAATGGATGATTGTTCATGTATGTATCGAGATTCACCTGAAGGGTTATGTATGATGGATTATTATAATGAGGTTCAGGGTTTTATTAATTACGCATTATCTAATCCAAGAAATATTAGTGGAGGTAGTATTAGATGTCCATGTAACAGGTGTAAAATAAAAAGTTTCTCGATCCATAAATGTTTACGTTTGTAATAAATATTTGATTTTTATATTAATTTAATTATTTTATATATCTATTTAATAGAGTTTTTTTAGAAAAATATTTTTAAATTATTACTGACGGCGTTACTGATGGACTTAGTCCATCGGTATATTCCTGAGAGTTGGAAAAGAATTACTACAGATGCTACTAATTTTATATTTCTATTTAATAGATTTTTTTAAAAAAAGGAAACTCGAGACCCTTGATGACGGGATTGCTGATGGCCTAAATCCGCTAGTATATTCTAGAGAGTTAGAAAAGAATTACTACAAATATCATTGTCACTATTTACTCACTAACGAAATAACATATGGTTTGTGTGATGATTATATATCAAATTCATCGAAGGAAATACGGACGGACAAAAAATAATTACCGATTAAATGACATACGATTTTTCTATCCGTGATATTATATATTCATCGATGAAAATACCAATAAAATGAAGGGGGTAATATTTTTTTAGCATGCTTTTATCATTAATAAATCCATCAGTAAAATTATTGCTAACATATTATAAATTATCGATGAGAGTTTTTTTCACTGATTAAAAATTCATTCATAAAAAACATACATAGAATAACTTACTTTTTATTACTTGGCTATTTCTCTTACATAAAATAAACAAATAAATAAAATTTTCTCTTTCTTGCAAAAACATTGACAAATATTTACTTGAAAAAATCCCATACATATTTTTTTTTACAAAAGTCACTGGTACTGCTCTCATGTAGACCATTCAAAAAGACTTGTTTTTTTAAAAAAAAAAATTCTTCAGCCAAAGTTCACCAAAAATCTAGTGTTGCCCTAATCCAACTAATTTTACTTGACATGCTCTTCTATGTATTTTTTCTAGGTTTCTATAGTCAACACACACAAACTTTTCATATAATTTTTCTATGCATTCACATGACTTTTTCTCTGAAGATTAAAAACCTTCTCCCATGCTAATTAATGACAGATCGTCACCATTATTTTTCACTAATAACATTCATAGCATGACAAATCAACCAAGGCCAACCAAACAATTTTTTCCACCAATGATACTCTCTCTTCTCCATGAAAAGAAATTCTCAAACCTGAGTATATAAATACACAAAGTCACTTATACGACATGCAATTCTAGCGAGCCATAACATCGTCACTAACACAATCAGCTAGCAAGAAAAAACCAACCAAAGCCTACTAAAGACCATGAGAGCCACACTAAACCATTAAAAGCTAGGCCACATACGCACTTTATAACTCATATCTAAATTTTTTCTCTTTCTATATGTTTTTTCCTTTACAAACACATATTAAAGTATCATAGAGTTTTTAATCTACTTTTCAATGGAGTTGTTTTTTTAGACCAGTCAAGCCTATCAACACAGGAATTAAATCTGTAATTTCAGTGTGAAATTTTTTCATGACTTCATCGTGTGAAAATTTTCTTTGTTCAGAATGGAAATTTCTTTCTCATTGCAATTAGAATTAATATTGAGGATTAAATAATCTATGAGAATGCGACAACAACCATACAATTAAACAGAATGTGATCTCAATAAAAACGTAGTCAAATTAAATATAGTTAAGATTTTAAAATAGAAAAAACTATAGCCATTAAAGTCAAGTTGGGAAATCCTTCAAATTATTCGTTTCTAGAACACAAACCCCCCCCAAAAAAAAAAAAAAAAAAAAGAGACTAAATCACCAACTAAATATATCGTTAGTAATTTTGTTGTTATTTCAAAAGTTGTCCAAAATTTACTTGCCCTCCCTTGTGTATATATATATTTTCCCTCCTATTAAACTTCCTCTATGTAAGACCAAAAAGTTATGTCCCTTGTGATTTTCCGTAATAATATGAATCCAAGACGTCGTCGGGTGATTCATCCCGGCACCAAGGAAAAGTCATAATTAAACACTAACGACCGTCTAGACTCTAAATTACTGGAAGATAATAGAGATTTTATAAGTTTCAAATTGAAATTGATTGAAAGGAACAAGGGTCGTCTACATATAGTTTAAGAAAGAAAATTACATTTGAACCAATCAAAATGATAAAAATATTTTTATCTAGTTTTTATTCTTTTTTATATAGACTAAATATTAGTAGTTATTCTTAGATTACTTTAAAATTTCTAAAAGCCTCTTATTTATTTTTTATCCTTAATTTGTACAGAGAAAGAAATAACTTTTTTTATTAACATGGATATTTGGACTAATTTGTGCGCATCTTAACTAATCCCACGAGCCATGAAGTTAACGATCATTTAAATTTTCAGTGACCTTGAGATGATTCGAACTTGTGATTATTGGAGGAGCAAATTCAAATTCTGGCCTGTTGAGCTATCTCTCTAGGTTAAAAAAGATAAAAAAAAAAATAAAAAAATGATTGGAAGGGTGGGTGATTAGCACCTGAGTCATTATGCTACCACTACTAATTAAAATATACAAGGAAAGCTGACCCCCTTTTTTTATTAGCTAGGTTTTACCTAATTTCAAAAGGAAAAATGATACAAAGGTAGACCGTGACACAATGCTCTCATCACCTATCATCGCCACATTGAGCGTGCAGGTTTTGTTTGGCTTAGGACAGGCTGCGATCGATCTCTGCTTTGAAGTTACAAAAATTAATGGATTAAGAAAAGGAAAGCAAGTTTGATTTTATGCAACGAATGACTTCACCTACGATGGAGACAATGGAGTAGGCATTCGGATAAGGCAAGCAAGAATTTCAGACATCAATTAAGCAAGCCTTATCTATTAACTTGTGATGTCCGTGGCCAATTTCTTTTCTTCTTCCATTCCCTGTGTTTTGCCTAAATTAATGTATAGAAAGCAAAAAAAATAACAACTTACAATACCAAATGGATGCGTGAATTTTTTTTTTTTAAGTTATAATCGAGAAAAATATACATTGAATATGCTGTAGCATCGCTCCTTGCTATTCCATCAAGTGAATAAACGGATTTTAGCCATTTAATGTAATGTAGCCAGACACTGGATTTTGATTTTTGCAAAGGAAATATATTAAGCATGCAGTTAATAAGAAAAAATTATAGCTTAACTGATCAGATTTTAAATTTGTTTTTTAAAAGTTATCAATTCGAGTTTTATAAATTTTAAAACCACTGAGCCTTACATGATTATTAACTTTAAGACCTGTAAAATTAATTAAAATACATGCAAACTAGTTTAAACACCCACATTAATAATAATAATAATAAAAAAACAGACACAGTATAATTGGTTGAGAGAGGAATTAATGTTAATTAACCATTTAGTAATTAATTAGGATGGGAAGGAATATGACTGCCATTATCCAGCAATAAATTAGACGTTAAGATTTTTAGGACAAATTAATAGAAAAAGGATATGGAATGTTTAAGGAGAAGGAACAAATCAATGGAGTAAGATCCGGACTTGCTGTTTCCTTGCTAGTGCTTGCCATGACGTTATACCGATAGGAAAAGAGAATTAGGTGCAGAAACGATGCTGCATAAGGACATTCCATTTCCCAAGATATTTTTATATATATCTATATATATATATTTTTTTTTTAAAAAAAAAATTATGTTTGTTGTTATTTTTAAAATATTTTTTATTTAAAAATATATTATAACAATAATTTTTTAATTTTTAAAATAAACAATCTTTTGACCTTGTGAAATACATGGGGCGCCGGCTGAAAAACACCACCAAACTCATTCAGCAGCTCTCTGTAAAACCACGTGTAAGCAGACAGGCGACACAAATAAAATAAAGCAGCAAGTAGATGATGAATCAGTTAGGAAGGTCACAATGAATGTTCCTTGCCATCTTAGAAATTAAATAAAATACTAAATAATTTTCACTGACTGCCCAACCATATTAAAAAAAGCTAATAAATCTGCCAAAAGGAATACATAAAAAATTAAATTAAAGGGAAAAATAAACTATTATAGAGAGATTCTGGTAAGCTGTAATGAAGATGTAGACCGTAAGTTGGGATTGAGCTTTCATATACTTATCAGGGTCTTCGTGTGGGTTTCTAGTGCATGTCTCCCTCAAGATTTGTTTCTTTCGGCTTGGCGTGAAGAGCTGGACTCCAATTCATTATTACTCCACGTCAACCAACACCTTCCTCCTCTTTTAAACCAGTCCCCGTCTCCCTCCCTCTCCATCAAACCTGACTGAAGCCTAAAAGTCTCCTTTTCTTTCAAAAAAATGGAGGGTCTTATCCCTTTTGTGTACAGGGCTATAATGCAATACAATAACGGGAAAGAAGCCGGACCTTTAGGGTCATGGTTCAGTGAGTCACCTTCAGCCTCCTACATGCGACTTCCTGGCGATTCAGGTCGGTTTCAGAAGTCCGATTTACGAATTCTTGGATCCGACCACGGCTTCTCTAACTCTTCAACATCATCCAATACGCATTCTTCAACCACTCAAATTATTGTTTCTACCGGAGCTCAAGCTCCTCTTAATTGCCGTTTGACTTCTCGTCGAGTTGCCACACAATCATGATCAAGACCCTCGGAAAAACACCGTACGAGTGTGTGACATGCTTGAAGAAAGCTGAAGGCATGGAGCTAGCTTGTCAAGGATGATGGGTGTGCAGGTAACTATGTCTAGAGACTTTGTGTGTGTGTAGCAATCTTATTTGGTGCCTGTGGTTTCTCAGTTTGGAATATGGTAATAACAAGCGTGTGGAAAACCGAAGGAGCCGCACAGCTTTGTGTTATTAGTGTGGACGTGAAGGTAAAAAGGATGTCGGCATGTGTAAATCCAAAGGGGCACACATGCTTTGTATTAATCAATTACCAGCAGCAGCTTAGATTTGTGTAAAAATGGAGTTGTAATAATGTTTGAAAAAGGTCTATGTTTCTGTACTGTAATGGTTCAGTAATGTCAATCAGTTCATGTGAACATAATAAAGTTCAATCCACTTCCTCGCCTTTGGTCATAGGTGGGTTGTGTTAACAATTAGCCTTGGCGATTATTTGATATTGTTTTGTTTCTTAATTTAGTTATTTTTTTATTTTTATTTTTTTTTGCTTAATGGCCTAAATTTCTGCATTCCAGAGTTTAATGGGATGCAGCGAAGAAAAATAGTACTATGTTTTTTTTTTTTTTTTGATAAGCAAAATGAAGCCTATAGAAGGCAATGTCAATAACTCAGGGTTCTATTACGATATAACCAACAGAGACCAAGGGGAATAAAACATATAACCCAAAAACAGGGAGACCTCCAAGGAAATGAGCCATCATCCTCCGAAAAGACGACACTGAGCTGACTCATGTCATAAGGGAAGTGCGAGAATGAAGGAGATAATGCGAAAACCAGGCCGAAGAGAGATGAATCAGCTGCTCCACACCTTCACCAACACCATCTCCAATTTGCATACTCTTAACAGCCTTTGAAGAAGCATCTGCAAGTTTGTCTGAGAAGCCCTCTTGCACACATATTCTGATTACACAAACACATGAATATTGTCCATTATTACAGAAACCTTGCCTTTTAACAGTTCCAGCAGCGCCAGCCATCAATTTCTTTTTCCTCTGAAGATCCTTTCTTGAAGAAACTGGAAAAATTAATCAGAAAGAGGAGCTTGATCTGCCATTACAAGAAATCTTATCATTGAAGCACACTGAAATAGAAACTGGAGGCAAGAAAACTGTCTGACCAGGAGCTTCCCCAACTCCAGGAATCACTTGGAACATCGGATTCTGCTACGAAGATTTCGCGAAAAAGACAATCCCAAATCGCCTCTGCTGAGATTTTGATACTTCAGTATCTCTCCAAAACAAATTATTCTAACACACCAAGCAGGGGCATGCTTCTTTTTACCCTTCATCTTCTGGTCGTGAACAAACATTTTGCAGGGCAGATCGCGCAAAGGATCACGAGAATATGCATGCCAAAAATTCTGTAGCGATTGCATTTCTGGTCCTTCCCTCCATAAGCCAAAAGACTACATGGTGGGGACACCAGACCAATACTGCAAATTAAACGGATATATTGATGGAAACGACGTAGAATGGCCCAGCCTGTCATGTTTTGGTTGAGAGACTAAGCCCATTTGGGTTTGTCTCATTGTTATTTTATTTATTTGAAATTATTTATGTTGAACAGTTTGATTTGATGGACTGAGCCCAATACTGAGATGTTTTATAGTTTTACTGTTTATATGTTTCTCTGTTATTTTGTGAGATAGTTTTGATGATTAATGAAAATATTACAGACTTTCCATATCTTCAATCCCCTTTCTTCTTTTTTTAAGCTTTCTTCTTTCACTAAAAGCTTTTTTCTTTTTTGCTTTAATTTTTATTATTTATTGTCCCGCATCAAATTTGGTATCAGAGCCAGGGTTTTAATTGTTCTTATAATTAAACGATCCACATGTTTATGTTAAACCCTAGATCCGATTTGATCTAAAAAAAACATTGTTCATTGTTCATCATCAACAACAACAATCAACAATGGCGCCCCTGCCATCAGCAGACCCACCACCGAGAAGACCACCACATCAGTCCATAGATCCATGCCGATTTACTACCTCCGACACAGACCAGCGGCAACCACCAGGTCGACATCGCAAGAGACATCAGTAGATTTTCGGCTTCAGCAACCAAACCAGCGTCACAAAACCACTAGCCACAGCCACCCACAAACCCATCACAGCCAGCACCGACTGGTGATTCACCACAACAAAGGCAGCGCAACAGATCTTCATCTACCACCGTCCACAGTGCCATCGCCTTCAACAGCGACAACGAATCCACACATCAACAGGCCCTCGTCTAGCAGCGACACCACAACCCCTTTCATTGCACCGCAGGTCCCAAGCAAAATCACAGAGCCACGTTTCTTGCGCCATCACCGTCAGTAGCGACAACAGATTACAGGAGGTAGGGAAGAAGAAAACAGAAGCTCTTAAGGCAAAATAATTAACTTCACCACGTCACCTGCCACATCAACACCACGCCACTTGCCATATCAGCACTCTGAAGCAGCATCTACATCATCACCACATCAGCAGGTCATGCCACGTCATCTGCCACGTAATCTTTCACTGCCACATCACCTGGTCAGAAATTCTTTTACCCATTGAATATCATCATTCCTGGTATGCTTTTACACTTGTTAACCAAGATTTAGCATTAATATTATTCTTTGTGCTTGCCCATAAATAAATTACATATTCCGTCTTGCAAATTGAATTACTTTAATTTTGGGCTTGTTTATTGGCATTGAGTATCTGATCCTCTTAATTAATTGTGGAGCTTGGTTAAATTCGTGGGAAAATTGAAACATTGTGTTTGGATTACTTATGTGCATTTAGAGAACTTATGTTGCTTGCTTGCAAATTTTCCTAGTTTAATCTGTCATTGCTTAGTCCCAAAGATAAAAATAAATAAATAAATAAAATAAAATATATATTTTTTTAAATATTAGCTATAATTTTATTTTGTGTTTTTACTTGCAAGTGTTGTTTGTGATCTTAGTCTTAAGATTAGTTTTTGCATGCATTTACGTAGTGATCGTCTGGTACACAATCTAGAAGTCATAGCTACCATGGACTCAAACTCTAGTAATGCTTTTAGAGACATTCAAGAGCAATTATAACTTATGTGAACAAAAATGAACTACTTGTCCAATCAAATGAACAATGTTTCTGGGAGGGTGGAGTCCATAGAAACTTTGCAAGTAAGACAGTCTAGTGAGAGTGAACATTCTAATGACAACCATAGGAATCCTCAAAGACTAGTTCCTCGTAGGAACCACCTATATAACCAACACCAGGGTCACAATGACTTGATGACCCTAACGATAGTGAGCATTCCAATGATTATCATCAAAGACCAATTCATTCCAGGAACCGTCAATACAACCGCAATCAAGGTCATCACGACTACGATGACCCTAACGAACGAGTCATGAGGCATATCAAAGTAGAAGCCGTAATTTTTAAGGGTCAACTTGACCCGTGGATCTTTGATAGATGGATCCGTGACATGGATCAATTCTTTGACAGGTATAATTTATCTAAGAATAAGAGGGTAAGATTTGCAAAGATGAAACTTAGTGGGAACACTCAACTCTATTTGGAAAGTGTAGAAAAGTCTTTCGATATGAGAGGTCAACCTCCTATTACTAATTGGGTTGAAATGAAGACTAAGTTAGAAGAAAAGTATTTACCTCATTCTTATAGAGGAAATCTTTTGGACCAGTGGAATAACATGAGGCAAGGAGGCAAGTCTGCTAATGAATATGTGGCATAATTTGATGAGTATAGGATGAGGTATGCAGTTAGGGAGGATGAAGTGATGACCTTAAATAGATTTTGGAAAGGTTTAAATGATGACCTTATAAGAAAGGTTGTGCTTAGAGGTGTGTCCACCCTTGATAAAGCTTATACCCTAATACAAAATTATGACGTGGTCACAAAACGCTAGTGGATGAGACGTCAGGACACTAGTAGTACCCCTTCTAGATCCCAATCTGGTAGTAATAACTCTATATTGGGTGCCCCACCTCGTAAACCCAATCCTTTGATTTCCCAGATACCTAAAGAAGACAAGGGTAAAGGTATTTTTCATGAAGCACCTAAGATAACCTCAAGAATTCAGTGTTTTAAGTGTCAGGGTTTTGGTCATATTTTCTCTAGTTGCCCTAATAAGACTCTGTTCAACAAGGGACAAGAGGATATGGGTAAAGAAGATAATTGTGATGATAAGGTATATGAACCCAATCCCGATAATTTTCAGGATCTAAATGATGAGGAGGATGAGTCAAACTTGCTAGGATGTGTTAGGTCTATATCCACTCAAATCAAGACAACTAGGTTAAGTGTAGTTAGATACGTTTTAACACAACCTAAAGAAACTGGGGATTGGAGAAGGACTGCTATTTTTTACACTTATATTAAATATGGAGATAAAGGGTGTAAGATCATCATAGATAGTGATAGTTGTATCAATGCAGTTTCCTCGGGTAGTGTATCCCGTTTAGGTTTAAAATCTGTTCCACACCCTAAACCCTATAGTGTAATCCTGAGTTAATGATACATCTATAGCGGTCAAAGAGAGATGTCTTTTTTCCATAAAGATCTTGAACTATCATGGTGAAATTTGGTGTGATATCATTCATATGGATATAGGGCACGTCATTTTGGATAGGTCTTGGTTATATGATTTGGACGTTACAATCTTTGAGCGATCAAATTCTTGTTCATTCACTTTTCAAGGTAAAAAAATCCAACTTATTAGATTACCTTTAAGGTTTAATAATAATAGTCATAAGAAGAATAAAGTGAAAGAAGGAGGGCTTAACATAATAAGTCTTAGAGAGTTTGATAAGGAGATTTGTGAGGAGTCTGTTGTGTTTGTTGTAGTGGCTAAGGAGATTGTAGAAGACTTCTTAGAAGAGCCACCTAAAGAGGTAATGGAAGTGTTGAAAGAATTTCTAGATGTTTTCCCTTCTAAACCACCTGATGTTTTACCCCATGTGCGTTATGATGTTCAACACGCCATAGATTTTGTCCCTAGTGCCACATTACCAAACTTGCCTCACTATAGGATGAACCTGAGTGAACATGCTGAATTGCAAACGCAAGTATGTGAGTTGTTACAAAAAGGATTTAAACGAGAGAGTTTGAACCCCTGTGCAGTACTTGGACTGTTAACACCTAAGAAAGATGGATTATGGAGAATGTGTGTAGATAGTCGAGCCATCAATAGGATTACAATCAAGTATCGTTTTCTAATTTCTCGATTGGATGACATGCTATATATGATGGCAGGAGCCCAGATCTTCTCTAAGATTGACTTGAAGAGTGGGTATCATCAAATTAGGATCCGTTCTGGAGATGAGTGGAAAACGACATTTAAGATTAAAGATGGTTTATATGAATGGCTAATCATGTCTTTTGCCCTTTCCAATGCACCAAGCACTTTTATAAGAGTAACGACACAAGTGCTTAGGCCATTTATGGGAATGTTCTTAGTGGTGTACTTTGATTATATTCTTATTTATAGCAAAACCAAGGAAGAGCATTTTGATCACCTTATTCAAGTTTGTACCACCCTAAGAAAGGCAAGTTTGTTTGCAAATGTCAAAAAGTGTTCCTTCTTTACAGATCAAGTGGTCTTTTTAGGATTTATAGTGTCATGGAAAGGAGTCTCTATCGATCCCCAGCAAGTCCAAGCAATAGTAGATTGGCCTGAGCCTAAGGCTATTCAAGAGGTTCGTAGTTTTCATGAGCTTGCGACTTTCTATCATCGTTTCATTAAGGGGTTCAGCACCATCATGTTGCCTATTGCAGATTGTTTGAAATAAGGTGAGTTTCAATGGAGTAAAGGAGCTAATAAGGCATTTGAGGAGGTTAAGAAGAGGATGATGGAGGCCTTAGTAATGCAGCTACCTGACTTTACTAAGGTGTTTGAAGTAGAATGTGATGCTTGGAGAGTCGGTATAGGTGGAGTACTTAGTCAAGAACGTAACCTTGTAGCCTACTTTAATGAGAAACTTAATGAGGCAAAACAAAAGTACTCAATTTATGATAAGAAATTTTATGTGGTGGTTCAAGCCTTGTGCTATTGGCGTCATTACTTATTACCATAGGAGTTTGTTATTGACTTCGACCATGAGGCCCTCCGTTATCTTAACTCCCAAAAAGAAGCTCAATCACAGGCATGGTCATTGGGTTGCATATTTATTTATTTTGAAACATAAATCTGGAAAAGAGAATAAAGCTATAGATGTCTTGAGTCGTCGGGTGACATTGTTATCTGTAATGAGTGTGGAAGTCACAGGATTTAAGAGACTCAAAGAGGAGTATGAATCTTGCTCAGAATTTGGAGAGATAAACTTGACATTAAAGGATGAGAATCACCGTGTTATAAATGGTTATCACCTCCAAGATGGATATTTATTTCGGAATAATAAGCTTCGTATCCCGAAAACATTCGTACTTGAATTTTTGATATGGGAGATTCATGCTGGAGGTCTCTCAAGACATTTTGAAAGGAATAAAACCATCTAAGAGGTGGAACGTCAGTTTTTCTGGTCTAGTTTGAAAAGAGATGTCACTAAATTGGTTGGTTAATGTCGAACTTGCCAACCAGTTAAGCATAGAAAACAAAATACTGGTCTTTACACCTCGTTGCCTATTCCTACTTGTCTTTGGCAAGATGTAAGTATGGATTTTGTGCTTGGGCTTCCACATACTGCAAAGAAACATTATTCTATTTTTATGGTTATCGACTGTTTCTCTAAGATGACCCATTTTATTCCTTATACTAAGACCATAGATGTTTTCAAAGTTGCGAAACTCTATTTTGATGAGATTGTCAAGTTTTATGATTTTCCCCAAACTATAGTTTCAGATAGGGATGTTAGATTTATAAGTTATTTCTGGAAAACCTTTTAGCATATGGTGGGAACCAAACTGAAGTTTTCTACTGCTTACCACCACCAAACTGATAGTGAAACCGAGATGGTTAACGGGAGTTTAGGCAACCCTTTGAGGTGTCTATAGAGTGATCATAATAGGAATTGAGATCTGATTCTTCCTACGACCCAATTTGCCTATAATACCTCTAGCAATAGGTCAATAGGCAGGAGTCCCTTTGAAGTTGTACATGGTTGCAAGCCTAGGAAACCTTTAGACCTTCTTCCCATGTCCCTTCATGCTAAAGTGTCTGAGTCAGCCGAGTCTTTTACATGTAGAATTTAGATTTGCATATTGAGATCACTAAACAGATTTAAGCAAGTAATGTGCAATATAAACTTCAAGTTGATTTACATAGACGACATAATGAGTTTAATGTGGGAGACAATGTTATGATACGGATTAGACCCGAGCGGTTTTCTTCAGGAACTAATCGAAAATTACATGCACGTCGTGCCGGGCCTTTCAAATTTTACGGTTAGAAACATTTTATTAGCATTTTGAAAATGAGATGAAATTGAATAATCTGAAAGTTCTAGTATAAATAAAATAAAATCAACTGGTTTGTGGTATATATATTGTCAATATTTGCAGGTTTGAAAAATATGGGTAGTCTCTAGTATAGGGGAGATGTCGAATTTTTTTAAAAATAATCGAATTTGATTAAGTAATTATTCATCAAATTTGTGTAGATGCGTAGAACGAAATCAATAGCAGGTCATGAGCATATGGTCGCAGCTAGTTCTTCTAGCAGCGAGGATGACATGTCCTTAAGTGCTGATCAAGAAGAGACACATGCAGTGACTCATGACGTTGCATCTTCCAGTATGGTTCCACAGCGCAGAGGCAGTGTGCCTTCATAGCAGGGTCAATTCACCCACAAGTATGAGGCACATTGGAAGGATAACCTTTCAATGTAAGTTTGTTTTGGTTTTAATTTGTTTTTTTTTTACTTGTAACGTAATTTGTGAGCAACTAATTAATATTTCATTAAGTTTATTTATTTTCAGGTTCACAAACATTGATGCCACCCGAGTAATAACATCGGTGTTTAAATCGTCGATGAAGATTCTATTATTTCAATGGAGTCAAGTTTTCAGACATCCTGATTGGAGACCTTATATCGATGCATGGTTTCGAAGATTTGAGGTTAGTGTTAACTTCAAATTTTATTTATTTTTTATGTTATATTGAAATTATTGATTGATTTTTAATAAATTATTTATACAGAGAACAAATTCGAGTGGGATAGCACTCATGACAATATTGTGAGGAGGGTGTGGGAGAATCACGTGGCAACTAGGTAACATGGAAAACGATACGATATATTTGTTTTAAAAAATTATATTTTAAAATATAATTTGTCATTAACTCGTATAAAATTCATTGATGGAAGTAGGTTGTGTGACTTTTGGTATGAAACGTAGAAAAGGCCAAAAAACACGCCAGAGATAACGGTTTACAAGACTGGAATGACGTGGCGGTTTGGAGGGATTTCAAGTCGCCATACATCTCGGAGGATATATGGGCACAATATATTTAGAACGTGATGTCTGAGTGGTTCACACGACGCTAATAATCCAGAGACAACAACCAGAACCGGCAATTCATAGTTCGGTGACCACGCATACCGGTGGCTCCATTCCGTTCATTGTACATGTAAAGCGGATGGTAAGATTAATTTTAATAAAATCTATCGTTAATGAATTTGTTGTTATTTATAAATATATTTAACTTGCAACATTTTTATTCTTACTAGCTACGTCTCTTGGATTTGAATCGAGCCCAATGGAGCTGTTTGTAGAGATGCACGCGTGGAGTGGGGGGGTGCAATAGTTCATCGACAACCGCGCTCAACACTTTGTGGTATGTTCATTCAACCATTTTATTTTGTAAGTTATTATTTTCTTGAATTGAATATGATGATTTCTTTTTTAATTTCACGAGACATATAATAGTTGATTAAGGGAGAAATACGGGGACGGTCATTCGACGCACCCGGATTTCAATCCGGATTTGTGGATGGAGGCAGGATCGTCTGGTGGACTCGATAAAAATCGGGCGTATGGACTTTCCAACACTACGGCCAAGAACTTGCGGGCGACCTATAGTGTTTCAACCGTTGGGAGCTCTCAATTAGTATCGAGCACCCTCCAGTTTTGAGGAGATCGATCGTGGCCTTGAAACAACACATGACTCATCTCACCGAGCAATATCATTAACTCTCAATAGGATATGAACAACTCCAACAGATGGTTATGGACATGAGATCACAGATGGGTGGTACGTGTGCGCCCCCTTTTTGACCATATGGTCCCAGGAACGACCAGCCTCCTCCTCCTCCTCCTCCTTCTTTAGGACCATCATTGATCTAGTTTAATTTTTATTTGTACAAATAAAAGTGTAATGAATATTTGGATTTTATATTATTCAATTTTATTTTTACATATTTTAGTTTTATACAGTTTTATTTGTTAAATTATTTTCATTTTTTTATTATTCTATACAAATTAATATTGATTATTTTGTACAATTTATTTTTTAAAATATTTTTTGATTTTCATAGACGGAATTACAAACGAAATAAATCTATTGGTATTTTCCAAAGAGTTGTAAAATATTTACTTCATATGCCACAATCACCGACGTCATTATTTCGTTGGTGATTTACTGATGGCAATACAGATAGAATCATTACGTCGGTATATTCCAGAGAGTTTAGAAAAAATTACTGCTTATGCCACTATCATCGATGGAAATATACCGACAAAATGATTCCGTCGGCATATTTCCAACGAGAATTTTTTTCTTTTGGCGTGCATATTCCGTCTATAAAACCATCGGTTTTTAATTTTTTTTACCGACAGAATTAGCAATATATCATCGAATTACCGACAGACGTATTCCATTAGGGAAGTAGTCGGTAAAATTTACACCAATGTAATGGTAATTTTATACTGACAGAAAAATTTCGTTGGTAAAAAAATTAAATATTGTAGTGTATTTAATTAGAATGAATTATTAATCAATGAATTTGCATAATCAATGAATCTGAAATTTAAATCTAGCACTAAGAATAACATTGCTTCCTCGGCATCATAATGACATAACAATATTATTTTAGAAGACATATTTTATAAAACAAAACCTATAAATTCTTATTAAAATTTATCAATTCTCAAAATTCACATACAAAAACTATAATATAGAAAAATAACAAAATTGGATAAAAAACCATTTTTTCCAACAATGTTTTCTTAAGATATGATTTTAGAAAATTTAAGAAATAAAATATATCTTTTTAATGACCAGGATAATTCCTTAAAGCACAAAGGAACTCTTCTTGTTTTTTTTTATTTTTTCATGCCTGGAAAGCTCGGATTTTACTTTTTGTTCTTTTGCTTTTAATCGGAAAGGAATATGGTAGGAAGTGATTGGTGATGGTATTTATCTGCTCAGTATGTTGATGGGAATGCTTCGGCCAATACGGCAAATAGGAAACTTCTTGACAAGTCAAAGCGCTTTTAAACGTCATTTAAAAGCTATTTTCAACTGCATCGTTTTGATGTTTAAAAACTTTTTAAAATTGCTTTTTTGATAGCATGTATTAGTAAACAATTTTTGCATTCACAGCCACTCCTGTTCAAACGATTTATTTTTAATAAAAAATAATTTAACCGAACTGAATGTGTTTATTTTTTTAAAAAATTGAATTAAATAAAAAAATTAAATTGATTGATTCAGTTTACTTCAGTGTTTTATATTTTTAAAAATCTAAATCTTTTAGTTAGAATATAATAACTTATTTTATTCGGTTTGATTATGTTAATTCCAATAATTCCTTCATGTCCAGCAATAGCAAAGAATTCATTGGGAGGAACCACATTTTTTTCAATATAAGAATCTCTAAATATCACATTTGGATCAAATACAGTTGAAAACATGTTTTTTTTTTAATTTTAATTTTTTTTGTTAATTTTTTTTTATGTTTTCATATCATTTTAATATAATAATCTCAAAAATAATTTTTAAAAAATAAAAAATACTAACAATCATCCACCGTTTTGGTGATTTATGCTAAACTCAATCAACAATATGTATTTATTTATCCACTGACAAGCGGCTTAACATTAGAAAGTCGAGCATGTAATGTCTGAAAGTCAGGCATCTGATGTTTCACCATCCCATAGTTCGTCGAGTGTCTTGTATGAACCATAAGTCTCGTGCACAAACACAGTGCCCTTAACCAGCCTCTCCTGCATGATAGAATCACAAGTTCATTAATCATCTAAATCACAGAGAAAACACTACTTTTACATGGCTTATAATCCCGTAAAATCTACTGCCGCCCCATGATCCAAAAAGCTTAGTAATTTTCTTGATATAAGCATGCGCTAGTGCAAAGGAGAGCTTAACACCTGCTGCCCGAAGCACTTTCTATAAATTCATGGCAGATTCTATTGATCTAACCTTGAGGATCATATGCTAAATGGAGCAAGTGCACAGAAAAGTTTACAGGCATAAAACGTTGAGGAAGAAATAACCACTGACTTGCCTGTTCAATTCCAGATAACTTGGCAAACAAATCTTCAGGAATAGACCAGTAAAAAATGTCAAGGTTTTCCTTGATCCTTGCCTCATTTGTGCTCTTAGGAAGCACACTGTGGCCCATCTGTAGTCCCCACCTAAGAGCTACTTGCGCAGGAGATTTGCCTAATTTCTCAGCAATCGTATTAAGAATTGAATTCTTGAGAACCTGGGTCTTGATCGTTCCTGCATCTGGGGAGCCTAGCGGTGAATACCCCTACAGAAAAAAGAAAACAAATTCTATCGTAATTGTTATTTGGAAACTTGAATAAACTAATAACGATCTACTTCTAGTCATACTCACAGATAAATGGACACCCCTGGATTGACAAAATTCATGAAGCTTTGGCTGCTGCCACACGGGGTGACATTCGACTTGGTTAACAGCTGGTGGTACACGAGCCACGGCTAGCAAATCCCCAAGCTTCTTTGATGAGAAATTACTAACTCCAATAGCACGAGCCTTGCCAGAATCGTAAAGTGCCTCCATGGCTCTCCACGTTGCTGGTATGTTGGTTTCAGTAAGGTTTTCAGGCTTATAGCCCTCTGAACCCTTCTTCATGCTGACGGGCCAATGAATCTTCAAACATTTCACCACATTTTAGTGACACAATTTAATTTCACAAAAGATAAAATCTGGTATGGATATTGATTGTGAGAACATACCAGATACAGATCTACATAGTCAAGCTGCAAGTCCTGCAAAGTCTTCTCTAATGACTCCGGTACATCTTCCGGTGCATGATCATTACACCTATAGATCATCATACTTTCTTTTACAATCCAGGCAACTGAAGTGCTCAACGATATTATATATGTTTTCAGGGAATTTGAAGAAATAAAACAAATCCCCTAACACATACCAGAGTTTTGAAGTGATCCACACTTCGCCACGCTTTACTACCCCATTGTCAAATAATCTCTTCAATGCACAACCAACCTGCAGAAAACCAGCAATCAATTCTTGAAATCAACAACTGATCTTTCTTTCTATCTACCAAAAATGAAACGCTCCTTTTGATTCTCAGATCGGAACTTATTGTAAGAAAACTATGCGTCAGAACCTCTTTCTCGTTGCAGTAAAGTCGAGCGCAGTCAATGTGTCTATATCCAGCCTGCACAAGACAAAGTCCAGTATCTCTATTAATTATATTTTTTGGATTAATAATCCCAGGTCAAATTTAGAACCCGAAAATCCCAAATGCATTCTAGCAAAATTAATCGGAGGCATCTAAAAAAAGTCCTCAAAAGAACTTCGGGCATGAATAAAATACCTTAATGGCAGCAGTGACAGCATCAGCAACAGCACCAGGGTCAGCGCCCCCTGTGCCCAAACCAACTGAAGGGATTTTAGCTCCAGTGTTGAGCTCAAAAAATGGAATGGCTTTGGCCATTTCTAATAAAAACCAACACACAGTCCTAAACTTGGATTCGCTACTGTTTATACATGAAATTCACATTCGTTGAACCTGGACACATATAAATAAATAATAGGAATTAAAAAACTCTTACGGAATCTCGAGTCCCGATCGTTGAATTTTATGACATACGTAATGATTTTTGCTTATGGCTTCTGGAAGAGATGAAGGGTCAGGAAGGATATTTAACCGCTGACATATGTTCTCACGTCATGAGTGTGCTGCCCGGGAGATGTGACATTTGCAATAAGGATTGGTTAAATTTAGATCAATTAGGTATCAATGACATCAATTGATGCCATAAACTACATCAAAAGGATATAAATTAAATCATTTAGGGTTTATGTTTAATTTTGGGAGAATTGAGGATAATTGATGATTTTTTCCAAATTGATAATTCTTTTTGTGAGAATTTTTCATCAAATTTGCGAGAATTGAAATTTTTATCCAATTTTGTTATTTTTCTATATTATAGTTTTTGTATGTGAATTTTGAGAATTGATAAATTTTAATGAAAATTTATAAGTTTTATTGTTTTATAGAATATATCTTCCAATAAATATGACGTTGTTATGTCATTATGATGCTACTAATAATATTAACAATATTATTACTTTAATTAGAGGAAGTAATGTCATTTTTAGTGCTAAATTTAATACTTTATTAGTCAAAGTGGAAAAAGTAATATGTGGAGGTATTTGATGAAATTATAATGAAATGAAAGTTTGTAACATCCCTAATATTTTGGTATAATTTTTTTTATAATAAATCTAAAAATAGTATAATTGTTTTAATCGGTGATAAAATGATAATATCCATTTTAGCTAATAAACAAAAGCAAATAAGGTAGATGTTGAGCATCTATTTACTCCTCCAATCGTTCTAAAAGACTCTAAATTAGTTTATTACTTAGCCTCCTCATCACACATATCTCTAAACACAGACAATATATATATATATATATATATATATATTCACATACACATGCTTTCACCTGCTCATCACCTAGCTAGTTTTTTTATTGGTTTCATCATACTATTTTTCTAATATTTTAACCTCATTCAAACCATAGTTTTAAGACCCGACCTGGTCTAAGATCCAGTTTCTGGGTTTTGACCGGGTCATCGGATCAATTTTTTTTAAAAAAATCAAAACGACGTCATTTTAATTAAAAAAACAAAAAAAGTCAACGGGCTTGCGACCGGGTCAACCGGGTCACACCGGGTTTTTCCTTCCCTTGTTTTTTCTTCAACCTGGCCCAGTTCCAGCCCCGGGTTGACCCGCCGGGCCGGGCCGGGTTAACATCTTATTCCCATTTGTATTGATTTACAAGCATTTCTTCATCGATTCCCCTTGTAGGCTTACATGGTTCTTGAGTCTTCCCAACATTTCACGACTTCTTTCAGTTTTTGCATGATATTCTTATAACATAATTTAATATTAATTACATATATACACTCAAGATTTTCTCATTATTAAATCAATCTCATTTTTGCATACTTCCCCCCTTATTCATGCATTGTTTTTTATATAATTGGTAGTTACCAACTGAATTACGAACGGAAAAGTTTCCGAATTAAAAAAAAGGTGGGTCGCTGACGTGGAGGTTTTGGCGGGTCATTTTATTCCGACGACATCACCGACGGATTCAAAAACGATAGCCTGATGGCGTGACGGACCGGTGCGCCGTTTACATTACTGACGGACACACCGAGGGATTTGAAATGGCAGATCCGTACGGTGACGTGCCTATGTTTCCGTCAGAATCACAAACGTAATCACCGACTGATTTACCGACGGAATATCCGTCGGTAAAAGTTAATATATGTCAGCTCTGCCGACCCTCTCCTCCCCTATTTCTCCTTCTTCTTCCTAATCCCAACTCTCCCCATCCTGCAAACAACAACCCCCTCCCCAAAAAAAAAGTCTTCCTCATATCAAGACAACAAGTTATATTTCTTGAAGTTTTGTGGTCACAAAGATCCGTGTTCGATTTCACCAAGGATTTTATCAATTTTTGTAAGTAATTCTTTCTTTTAAAATTTTAATTTTTAATTAAATGTCAATTTTATCGTTTTTTTAGTATATGTATTTTGTTAGCAAATGTACATGTTTTATTGTTATTTCTCAAACAAACTTGTAGTATATGAATGTATAATTCTATACCTGTTATGGTTTGTTTTAGATTTTTTAAGATTGTATTTGTTTGTTAACTGTTAAAACTTTATGGAACTACCAAGTACATGTCTTTGTTTTGAAAAAATTAATAGCTTATTTAATCAGTTCGTTTAAAGTTTTGTCAATGGTATTGCGGAGTGGTAATTTCAGTAAATTTATATATTTTAATTTTTATGGACGTTGATAAATGATAATGAATATTTAATATTTATGAGAAGTTGTGATTGGTTTGTTAGATAATCTCGAGGTAAAGTAATATTTTTGCAAGTTTATTTACCTAACTTAGTTAGTTAATACATTATGTCATCATAATTTTATAGAGGTTCGATATAAATCATGGATGATCGTTCATGGATGTATCGAGATTCACCCCAAGGATTGCGGAGGATGGATTATTGTACGGGTTCAGGGTTTTATTAATTTCGCAACATCTATTCCTAGAAATTTTACTGGAGGCGGTATTAGGTGTCCATGCAGGAAGTGTGAAAATAAAAAGTATCTGCATCAAGATGTTGTAATGATGCATCTTCTACACAAAAGGTTTATGGAGAATTACCAGTGTTGGTATGCACATGGAGAAGTATTTGTTAGTGAGAGTGAGAGGACAACGGAAGAAACGGTGGTTGGGTCTACTTCTAGTGCTAGCAACGACGTGCATGAAGCGGCAAATGACAACATTAATCCTTATAGAAATATCGTTATGGATGCAATGAGAATGAATCAAGGTAATGGAAGTCAATGTCCAATCGTAGAAGAAGAACCTAATGCAGATGCAGCTAGGTTTTTTGATTTGTTGAAAGATTCTGACGAACCATTATGGGATGGCTGCACGAACCACAGTAAATTATCGGCCGTAGCACAGGTGTTCACCATCAAGTCAGATCACGGGTTGAGTGAGGCGGGGTATGACAAGATTATTGAATGGGCAGGAAGCATTTTACCTGAAGGGAACAGGCTGAAAGAGAACTTCTATGCTGCGAAGTCCATGATGAAACCCCTCGGTTTAGGATACCAAAAAATTGACATGTGCCCTAACTTCTGCATGTTATACTACCTTGAAAATGTTGAGATGACCGAGTGCATGACATGCGGGCATTCCCGTTACAAACCTAGAACTGGCAGGGGAAAGACTCTAGTGGCATATAAAAAACTTAGATACTTCCCGATTACACCTAGACTGTAGAGGTTATTCATGTCACCAAGGACTGCTGAGCACATGACATGGCACCAAGCACACCATGCAGTTGATGGAGTGATGGTTCATCCTTCTGACGGCGAAGCGTGGAAATGCTTTAACAGTGTTCATCCTCACTTTTCAGCTGAATCAAGGAATGTGCGTCTTGGGTTGTGTACAGACGGATTCAACCCATTTGGGTCATTTGCTGCTCCTTATTCTTTTTGGCCGGTCATACTCACAGTTTATAACTTGCCACTGGGAATGTGTATGAGGCGGAGTTCATGTTTTTATCTACTGTCATACCCAGTCCAAGAAGCCCGGGGCAGAATATAGATGTTTGTCTTCGACCGTTGATTGATGAGTTGGCGCAGTTGTGGTCCTCTGGAGCTCTGACTTATGATATATCGAGAAAACAAAATTTCTTTATGAGGGCGGCATTGATGTGGACTATCAATGATTTTCCAGCTTATGGAATGCTTTCTGGTTGGAGCACGCATGGTAAACTCGCATGTCCATACTGCATGGAAAACAACAAGGCATTCACGCTAGCAAATGGAGGTAAAGCTTCTTTTTTTGACTGTTGACACGATCAAAGAGTTGTCTTATCCCAAGTGCAGGAGTGTCACAGTAATAAATAACCCGGCAAGACCGGGGTCGAACCACAGAGAGGTTAATTGTATAAATTATAATTAATAAAACAACAACAACAACAACAACAATAATAACAACAACAATAATAGTAACAATAATAGTAATAGTAATAATAATAATACTCAGTACGTGGCGTTGTTATACCTGAGAATGATCTCAAAGATCGGGTCACAGGTTTCCAGCCTATATACTGAGTTTATGAAAAGATCAAAGAGATATATTATATAATATAAACAAATTTCTGATGCGAATGAACAAGGCAAGACCAACAATGTCAGGATCCTTGATCAAACACAGAGCATACTTAAAGTACATAATAATAATAATAATAATAATAATATTAGTAGTAGTAGTAGTACTAACAATAATAAAGAAGAAGAGGAAGAAATTAATGAGAACTTTGAGATGGACGATTAATGTAAAGATTAAACAATGATAAAAACAAATGTCAAGGTTAGAGGGTTCACTAATAGTATTAGAGATAAGTAAAGTATAAACTCTTTATAAATTATCAACATAATCATATTAATCATCTTATTTACGTAACACCATACTTATAAATTTTATCAAGCATTCATGATGCTAACTTATATTGACAACAAATCAAGTTCCTCTCATAATAACGATGTCGGTCGAAAACTATGAAGGATCAAGTATTTGATGTACCAAGTGTTATACAACACAAATCTAGATTAACCATTTAACAAGCAAGGTATTAAGGATTAATAAGATAAAAATGATAAGACATGTTAATAGCAAACTTGTTTAGGATTTAAGCATTGAAGTCCATGTTGAGTTCATATTATACTTATTCTAACACCATTAGTGAAACCTTGTCACCTTGACATAATTAACTTAGCTAGACATAATAAAGAAGAAGAACATAAATTAACAAGATAGGAACATAAACATGATATAAGTTAACTAAGTATAGTAAAGGAAATGAAAAGCATGAACAAGAGATTAATGAAAATAAAACTTAAGCATTACAACAATAAAGAGAGAGCAAGAACATGATCTTGATCTTAGAACCAAGCTTTCTAAATGAATGGCAAATGCCTCCTTTTATAGGCTAAAATTCAGAACTATTCATTTGATAATTGATTATTGATGTAGTGGCCAACTATTGATTTAGTGGACTTGGTGGACAGCAGCACTCAAGCACTTTGGCTGGATGAAATGACATTGCTCCATTCAGAATTTGGCAAAGTGTTCCTCATGAAAGTTGTTGGAAATCATCTTATCTTGTCACCTATAAAGTTTCAGAGCATTTGGAGCACTAGAGCTCGAGATATGGCTAAAATACTGAGTAGTGCTGTTGGTGAACGTGGTGGATAGACCTCAAGCTCTTGTCTGGATGAAATGTCATTGTTACCATCCGAATTTGAGAAAATCTTCTTCATGCAAGTTGTTGGAAATTGGCTTTTCCTTCCACCCACCAAATTTCACGTCATTTGGCCTTCTAGAACTCCAGATATGGGTAAAAGTCTAAGCAGTGTTTGGGTTGGATTACAGGACAGATTCTGACTTCTCTTTTGTGGCCAAACTTTGAATTTGAAAACGGCAGATTTGGGTCTTACACTATTCATGAACATTGTAGGCATATTTCTTAGCTTTACATCCATATAAATTAAGCTGAAATCCAAGATCTACAGGTCCAGATATGACCCAATAACCGAACAGTGTTCCAATTTGAATTGAATCGATATCTCCTTTCTAATCTTAGCCGTTTCTTTGTCCTTTCACTTTCAATAGTTAATCACATCAATCAATCCTTTGAATTGTGAGATATGCCTGCATTTAAAATGAACATTTACCATAAATTAAAGCTATCTTATATTATCAGATCTGTTATTATAAAACATGCTCTAGTTAAGGAGTTATTGATACTTCAAGTGCAAAATGATGATATAAAACCTTGATAAAAATGCACTTTTAAGTACTAATCACACCCCCAACCAGCTTATTACTAGTCCCTAGTAATCAAAGCATTAAAATAGAAAAACAATTTGCAAGTTCCACAAAGCAAGGCATTCATCATTTAACTTCCATTAATCTATCCAAGTAAACAAACTCTCATTAAATTTATATATCTGCTCAATACCTTTTAAACAAAATATTAATAAACCTTCCTTTTTATGTGCTCAATATATGAAAACATAGATGATGGGGCTTTTATTGGAAGAAAACAAGATTTTTGTTCTAATGTTTCAGGTTAACTTCCTTGGGTTGGGATTATTATCTTCTTTTTTTTTTCTTTTTTTTTCTTTTTTTTATTTATACACATATAACTTAAAACAGAATGCTGTTTTAACCCATGTAACGAGCTTTCAGCTAATGACTCCCAGACCAGTTGGTCGTAGGGCATTAGGTGTTGAGACACCCCTTCGGGCTTAATAACTCGGGTTGCAGATCATCGTCACGTAGATAGTGCAATGTTTGATTCCCTTAAGCTTTTCTCCTTAACCCATGTAACAAGCTTTGGGCCAATAGCTCCCAAGTCAGTTGACTTTGGGGTATTAGGTATTAAAACACCCCTTCGGGCTTAATTGCTTAGATTAGGGAGGATACGAAATCAAACTTATCTACGTTTTTTTTATTATTATATATACTTTTTTTTTTAATATACTATCCCTTTTCCTTAGTTGTTACCTTTAACAAAAGAACATAAATAATGTAATAATCCAATATGCAACCCACAATCATATGTTAAAGTGTGTGTGTGAAAATGAAGGTTTACGAATACTTGTTAAATAAGTACATGAGCAGAGTCAAGTGATAACAATGCGAGAGTTTGTAAACCTGAATATTTCAAGAAGTGTAATAATAGACCTTGTTATGAATGTTTACTAAGATGCGTCTCAAGAGTCAATACTCATTACTCTGCCATCTTAATAACAGTTTTGCAAATAGTTTATGAAAAACAAAACACATTAGGTTTTTTTTTTTTAAATATCAACTACTACCCTTTCCCCCCAACTAAAATAAGACATTGTCCTCAATGTCCTAAGGTAGAAAGATAGAGTATAGAAGACATCACCTGAAACAACGAATCGACAAACCGAAACACACTTAAACAAATATAAGAAATAACAAAACAAAATAATAAGATATTAATAAAACCAAAAGACACAAGGTTTCACAAATGAAGGCTCAAATCCAATCTAAGCTTTTCACGGCTTTTCTCAGGTGACCAATGTATGCGATTCATAGAGGGATCAATGATAGGAATGAAAGATTGTAGTTGGTCAATCAATTGTTCAGTAGCGAGAGAGATTATGATTCGTCGTCAAGATGTTAGAAATTCCTGTTCCACAGCTTGATCAAGAAAAGACAACAATTTATCGTAAAAACCATTAACATTTAACAAACCTATAGGTTTATGGTGAATGTGCAGTTGGGCCCAAGAGGAAATATGAAAGATCTCTTCCAATGTACCCAGACCACCTGGTAAGGCAATAAAGGCATCAGCATGTTTAAACATTGTATTCAATCGTTCAGACATTGTGGAGACCTGTAATTCCTCTCCAATTGTTTTTCCAAGGAGGTCCTCTTTTGCTAAAACTTTGGGGACGACCCCCAAAACTTGACTGCCTCCTAAAAATGCAGCTATTGACACACCTCCCATTAACCCAAGGCTGCCTCCGCCATACACTAAATGAATCTTTCTCTCAGCTAATACCTGACCAAGATGATTTGCTGATTCTAAAAACTCTATTTCTTTCCCAGGACTAGATCCACCGAAAACACAAATATTTTTTATTTGATGACTCGAGGAACCTGCCATTTCTACACACTTCGATATCTGTTGAATGTGTGGGTTGAGTAGAAATAAAGGGAAGGAAGAGAAGAATTTATAGATGAGAAATTGAAAATGCAATCATACCACCTATATGTAGGCCAGCTGGAGCCTTTCTCTCTTTATTATTTTTTTTATTTTTTATTTTTTTATTTTAAAAATATGTATGTACAAGCAGTTGTGATTGTGGCTCACATCTTCCCTTGGTTTTACGTCCAAGAACGGCTTAAACGCCCTCTATGGGTCGGGGATATGCTTCCCATCCAGTTTTCTTAAAAACTGACAAACAGGGTCTTTTTTAGTCAGATTCCCAAGACTATGTCGAGCATGTTCTTTATGGAATTGTGGCCATAAATCATGAATTGCACGATGCACATCTCCACTAGGGTGCGTCTCAAGAGTCAATAGAAGATTATCTAAAGACTCCTTACTCAGGCCATCCTTAATGAATTGTATTTTATCTTCATGATTTACAGATACCATTCCTAAGGAACGACATTTTGCATTACAAGTCCATCTGGCACATCTGTGACAGACTTGCAATCGTTTTGCACGACGTTTCTTTGCAAAAGTGCTTTTACTGTCCGAGCATGTATGAAATGAAAGAATTAGAGGACTCACCTGATAATCGGACCTTTGCTTCAATTAGCCAGCGAATATTTTCAGGAATTCCATGGTTCATTAACAATCGCAATCTTGCACATCTAGCATGGTAAATTTTTGTAATCGCATTCTGAGGTAGAGCAGGAAAATACTTTTTCAATTTTTCAAGAGTGGTGTCCATTTTTTTTTAGATGAGAAGTGGAAAAGAGATGCAAAGAAAGGAGAAACAAAGAAAGAATTGCACAAATATATATACACGATATCGTTATCATGGGAAACTGAAAGAACCGACTTTAAGAGTCACGGAGTACCGTTATCCGCCATTTAACCGGGGTGAGAGAACTAGCAAAACAAAAGTCACACAAAAACAATATGAGAAAAAGAATCAATCTTTATATACAGGATCACCCAATTCAATAGAGTCATTTTCAACTGAAAAATTGTCAAAGTAAACTTTCAAACGATGTCCATTTACCTTGAAAACATTACCATTCTTTGGATTCTCGATATCACAGGCGCCATATGGATACACATGTTTCACAATAAATGGACCACTCCATCTTGATCTTAGTTTTCCAGGAAATAAATGGAGTCGAGAATTATAAAGGAAGACTTTTTGACCAACACTGAATGTTTTTCTAAGTATTTTCTTGTCATGAAACTCTTTGATTCTTGCTTTATGAATTCTTGAATTTTCATATGCATCATTTCTTATTTCCTCAAGCTCATTTATTTGTAATTTTCGCATCTGACTATCATCATCAATATTTGAATTGAAATCTTTAATATCCCAATAAGCTTTATGTTCAAGTTCCACGAGCAAGTGACAAGGTTTTCCATAGACTAGTCTATAAGGTGACATACCTAATGATGTTTTATAAGCAGTTCGATAAGCCCAAAGTGCATCATTAAGTCTTAAAGACCAATCTTTCCTATTAGGGTTCACTGTTTTCTCCAAGATCTGTTTGATCTCTCTATTAGCAAGTTCTACTTGCCCACTTGTCCGAGGGTGATAAGGGGTGGCAACTTTGTGTGTGATTCCATATTTCTTCATTAAAGACTCAAATGACTTGTTGCGGAAATGTGTTCCACCATCACTTATCATGGCTCGAGGAATTCCAAATCGACTCAAGATATTTTCTTTCAAAAACTTGATCACTGTTTTGTGATCATTATTTCGACTTGGAATTGCCTCTATCCATTTTGAAACATAATCTACTGCGACCAATATGTACATAAAACCAAATGAAGGAGGAAATGGACCCATGAAATCTATACCCCAATGGTCAAATATTTCAATGACAAGGATAGGATTTAAAGGCATCATGTGACGTTTTGAAATAGACCCCAACTTTTGACAATTTTCACAAATCTTGCAGAATGCATGCGTGTCCTTGAACATGGTGGGCCAATAAAATCCACTTTGTAAGATTTTTGCAGTTGTCTTCTTCGATGAGAAATGACCCCCACATGCCTCAGAATGACAAAACTTAATGACACTACTTACCTCATTGTCAGGAATGCATCTTCGAAATATTTGATCAGGACAATATTTGAATAAATAAGGGTCATCCTAATAAAAGTTCTTCACTTCGTTCAAGAACTTTCTTTTGTCTTGGGTGCTCCAATGAGCTGGCAAATATCCTGAAACAAGAAAATTAACAATATTAGCAAACCAAGGCATTGTAGAGACAGAAAATAAAGATTCGTCAGGAAAGTAGTCATCGATTGGTGTGATGTCGGATCTCGAATATGTTGTTAATCTTGACAAATGATCCGCAACAACATTTTCGGTGCCTTTCTTGTCTTTGATTGTGATATCAAATTCTTGAAGTAACAAAATCCATCGTACTAATCTAGCCTTAGAATCCTTTTTTGAAAGAAGATATTTCAAAGCTGCATGATCACTAAAAACAACAACAGGTGAGCCAACAAGATAAGATCTGAACTTGTCACATGCAAATACTACTGCAAGTAATTCCTTTTCAGTGGTAGTGTAATTCATTTGAGCATTATTTAAAGTTTTACTTGCATAGTAAATCACATAGGGTTTCTTATCTTTTCTTTGTCCTAAGACAGCACCTACGGCATAATCACTAGCATCACACATTATTTCAAAAGGTAATGACCAATCAGGAGGTTGAATGACGGGGCGAAGTAAGCAAGTTTTTAAGTTTAACAAAGGCTTTTTCACATTGTTGATCCATTCAAAAACATTTTCCTTTGTTAGAAGGTTACACAATGGCTTAGATATGACACTAAAATCTTTGATGAACCTTCTATAAAAACTAGCATGTCCTAAGAATGATCTAACATCTTTAACAGATTTTGGTGTTGGTAAGTTGGCAATTAACTCAATTTTAGATTTGTCAACCTCAATTCCTTTTGATGAAACAATGTGACCAAGTACAATGCCGTTTGTTACCATAAAATGACATTTTTCCCAATTGAGCACAAGATTCTTCTCTTCACACCTGCTCAAAACCTTTTCTAAGTTAGTCAAACAATCATCAAATGAATCGCCAAAAACAAAAAAATCATCCATAAAAATTTCAAGAAAACGTTCAACCATATCACTGAATATGCTAAGCATGCATCTTTGAAACGTGGCTGGTGCATTACATAAACCAAAAGGCATCCTTCGATATGCAAAAGTACCAAATGGACATGTAAAAGTAGTCTTCTCTTGATCTTCCAATGCAATTTCAATTTGATTATAACCTGAATAGCCATCTAGGAAACAATAAAATTCATGACCTGCAACTCTTTCTAGGATTTGATCCATGAAAGGTAAAGGGAAATGATCTTTTCTAGTCATTGAATTAAGTTTTCTATAGTCAATGCACATCCGCCAACCAGTAATGGTTCTAGTTGGAATTAACTCATTTTTCTCATTTGTTACCACAGTGACTCCAGACTTCTTGGGTACAACTTGGGTAGGACTTACCCATTTGCTGTCAGAAATAGGATAAATGATTCCATTATCAAGAAGCTTAATGACTTCATTTCTCACTACTTCTTTCATATTAGGATTAAGCCTTCATTGCATTTCTCTAGAGGGTTTAGCATTTTCCTCTAAATAAATCCGTGTGTGCAAATCAAAGGACTAATTCCTTTTATGTCGACTATGGTCCATCCTAATGCATTTTTGTGCATTTTCGGAGTTTGTAATAACTTACCTTCTTGATGTGCATTAAGTTTGGAAGAAATTATTACCGGAAAAGTGTCATTTTCTCCCAAAAATGAGTATTTGAGATTGAATGGTAACGGCTTCAAATCAAGTTTTGGTGGTTGAACACTGGAAGGTATGGACTCAATTGATTGTGATGGCAATTTCTCAATTTGTGGTCTCCAATTACTTGCCTTTGATTCTTCCTGAAAATAAATCATTTGCAAATTCTCAGATTCATTAAACTCAATTTCATTGGAAATAGTTTCAAATTGATCATGAACTAATTTTTCAATAAAGTCCACTTTCTGTAAATCATTATTATCTCCAGGTTGCTTGCAAATGTTGAAAATATTCATCTCCAATGTCATGTTTCCAAATGATAACTTCATCAATCCATTCCTACAATTAATCAATGCATTAGAAGTTGCAAGAAACGGACGTCCTAAAATAACAGGAATTGAATTACATGCTTCAACTGGTTGTGTATCCAAGACAATAAAATCCACAGGATAAATGAATTTATCAACTTGAACTAACACATCTTCAACTATTCCTCTAGGCACTTTTACAGATCTATCGATAAGTAAAAGAGTTACAGAAGTTGGTTTTAACTCACCTAGATTGAGACTCTGAAAGACTGAATATGGAAGTAAATTCACACTAGCTCCAAGATCAAGTAAAGCTCTTTCAATTTTATATTCTCCAATAAAGCAAGAAATTGTAGGACAACCAGGGTCTTTATACTTCAAAGCATTATTGTTCAAGAATGGCACTTACTTGTTCGGCTAAAAAGGCTTTCTTTTTCACATTCAGTTTTCTCTTCACAGTGCACAGATCTTTTAAAAATTTAGCATAAAAAGGTACCTGTTTAATAGCATCCAACAAAGGAATATTGATCCTTACCTGTTTGAAAGTTTCAAAGATTTCAGAGTTGTGATTGACTTTCCTTTGTTTGGTCATGGCATGAGGAAATGGAAGTGCTGGTGGGAAATCAGTCTTTTCTTTGCAATGTTCAGATTCAACCCCTTCCTTACCCTAGGAGATTAACTCATCTTTCTCACAGGGTTCAAGAGTGGGTTTTTCAATAACCTTACCATTGCGAAGAGTGATGACTGATTTGACTTGATCCATGTGTTGGCTTCTAGAACTACTTGCGTTTGCATTGTATTGCCCCTTGGGATTTTGCTGTGGTTGAGATGGAAACTTACCTTTTTCTTGAAAACTGCGAGCAGATGTGACTTTTGCAAGAGCATCTTTTAGATCTGCCATGATTTGAGCATTTTGAGTGTTGATTGTCTCCTGCTTTTCAATGAATGCATGCAATGTTTCCTCAAGATTTCTTCTAGGAGGTGGAGCATAAGGAGGTGCATATCCATGAGAATTTTGGAAATTATGGGGTGCTTGAAACGGTGGCTGTGAAGTTTGTGCATTATTGTTACCACTCTTCCAACTGAAATTTGGGTGATTTCTCCAACGGGGTTGTATGTTTGTGAATATAGGTTATGACTGGGCCTTTGGAAACTGTTTAAAACATGGGCTTGTTCATGGAGGCATTCCTTGAAAGAAGGCAAAGTTGGACAATCATTGGTTGCATGTTCGTTCGTTTCACAGATTTGACACACAATGTCTTGAACAGATTTTAATTGACCATTCTTTTTAAATTCAAGTGCCTCGACTTTTCTAGCTAAAGATGCAAATTTAGCTTGGAGGTCATGATCTTCCCTAAGGTTGTACATACCTCCACTAGATGTATGAGGTTGAGTTTTACCTGGTGCCTCATAAGTGCTTGTAGTGTCCCAATTTTAAGCATTTTTTGCTAGCAAGTCTAGGTACTCAATTGCTTCATCAGGGTCTTTATTTTCAAAAGTTCCGTTACACATCAATTCCACCATTTGCCTATCTTTAGGTGTTAATCCTTCATAAAAATGTGAAACCAATCTCCATGTTTCAAAACCATGATGAGGGCAAGTATTAAGCAAATCTCGATACCTATCCCAACATTGATAAAATGTTTCTCCTGGTTTTTGAGTGAAAGTGGTAATTTGTCTTTTGAAAGAGTTTGTTCTGTGAGATGGAAAAAACTTCTTTAAAAATTGTTGTTGCATTTCATCCCAAGCACGAATGGATCCTGACCTAAGATTATGTAGCCATGTTTTAGCTTTATCTTTGAATGAAAAAGGAAAAAGCTTTAATCTGATGGTGTTCATGCTACAATTTAAGTCATTATAGGTATTACAGACTTCTTCAAATTCTCGCAAATGCAAATATGGATTTTCTAGATCTAAGCCATGGAAAGAAGGTAAAAGTTGAATAATGCCTGGCTTAAAATTAAAGTGAGATGCATCAGGAGGAAAAACTATACATGAGGGTGCACTTGTTCTTGTTGGATTCATGTGGTCTCTTAGTGTTCTAACTCGATTATTCTCATTATTCTCATTATGAAGTGATTGGTTATCTTCTTCAGCCATATTTTCTGAAAATAATGAGGATACCCTACAAAGTCTACCACTTAATGTACATGACCAAACTCTCATGCACATGTAGAAAGAGAATAGAAGGAAAAAGAAAACAAGAGAAAAAGAAACAAAAGTTAGATACAAGAGAAGTGAAAAATAAAAAAAATAAAATAAATATTATAACTTATACAAGAATTTACCTCCCCGGCAACGGCGCCAAAAACTTGACACGATCAAAGAGTTGATGTCTTATCCCAAGTGCAGGAGTGTCACAGTAATAAATAACCCGGCAAGACCGGGGTCGAACCACAGAGAGGTTAATTGTATAAATTATAATTAATAAAACAACAACAACAACAACAATAATAACAACAACAATAATAGTAACAATAATAGTAATAGTAATAGTAATAATTAATAATACTCGATGACGTGGCGTTGTTATACCCGAGAATGATCTCAAAGATCGGGTCACGGGTTTCCGACCTATATCTCGAGTTTATGAAAAGATCAAAGAGATATATTATATAATATAAACAAATTTCTGATGCGAATGAATAAGGCAAGACCAACAATGTCAGGATCCTTGATCAAACACAGAGCATACTTAAAGTACATAATAATAATAATAATAATAATAATAATATTAGTAGTAGTAGTAGTACTAACAATAATAAAGAAGAAGAGGAAGAAATTAATGAGAACTTTGAGATGGACGATTAATGTAAAGATTAAACAATGATAAAAACAAATGTCAAGGTTAGAGGGTTCACTAATAGTATTAGAGATAAGTAAAGTATAAACTCTTTATAAATTATCAACATAATCATATTAATCATCTTATTTACGTAACACCATACTTATAAATTTTATCAAGCATTCATGATGCTAACTTATGTTGACAACAAATCAAGTTCCTCTCATAATAACGATGTCGGCCGAAAACTATGAAGGATCAAGTATTTGATGTACCAAGTGTTATACAACACAAATCTAGATTAACCATTTAACAAGCAAGGTATTAAGGATTAATAAGATAAAAATGATAAGATATGTTAATAGCAAACTTATTTAGGATTTAAGCATTGAAGTCCATGTTGAGTTCATATTATACTTATTCTAACACCATTAGTGAAACCTTGTCACCTTGATATAATTAACTTAGCTAGACATAATAAAGAAGAAGAACATAAATAAACAAGATAGGAACATAAACATGATATAAGTTAACTAAGTATAGTAAAGGAAATGAAAAGCATGAACAAGAGATTAATGAAAATAAAACTTAAGCATTACAACAATAAAGAGAGAGCAAGAACATGATCTTGATCTTAGAACCAAGATTTCTAAATGAATGGCAAATGCCTCCTTTTATAGGCTAAAATTCAAAATTATTCATTTGGTAATTGATTATTGATGTAGTGGCCAACTATTGATTTAGTGGACTTGGTGGACAGCAGCACTCAAGCACTTTGGCTGGATGAAATGACATTGCTCCATTCAGAATTTGGCAAAGTGTACCGCATGAAAGTTGTTGGAAATCATCTTATCTTGTCACCTATAAAGTTTCAGAGCATTTGGAGCACTAGAGCTCGAGATATGGCTAAAATACTGAGTAGTGCTGTTGGTGAACGTGGTGGATAGACCTCAAGCTCTTGTCTGGATGAAATGTCATTGTTACCATCCGAATTTGAGAAAATCTTCTTCATGAAAGTTGTTGGAAATTGTCTTTTCCTTCCACCCACCACATTTCACGTCATTTGGCCTTCTAGAACTCCAGATATGGGTAAAATTCTAAGCAGTGTTTGGGCTGGATTACAGGATAGATTCTGACTTCTCTTTTGTGGCCAAACTTTGAATTTGAAAATGGTAGATTTGGGTCTTACACTATTCATGAACATTGTAGGCCTATTTCTTAGCTTTCCATCCATATAAATTAAGCTGAAATCCAAGATCTACAGGTCCAGATATGACCCAATAACTGAACAGTGTTCCAATTTGAATTGAATCGGTATCTCCTTTCTAATCTTAGCCGTTTCTTTGTCCTTTCACTTTCAATAGTTAATCACATCAATCAATACTTTGAATTGTGAGATATGCCTGCATTTAAAATGAATATTTACAATAAATTAAAGCTATCTTATATTATCAGATCTGTTATTATAAAACATGCTCTAGTTAAGGAGTTATTGATACTTCAAGTGCAAAATGATGATAGAAAACCTTTAGAAAAATGCACTTTTAAGTACTAAGCAATCGTCACCGTCGCTTTTTGCCACTTCATCACAGGTACAGAAAGAACAGAAAAGATTTCTTTGTTGGCAGAGTTGAAAAAGATGTTGCATCCCCGTGTCTTTCTGGTGAAGAATTGCATGATGTTGTCTCAGAGTACGGTGATATTGTGTTTAGCCTTCAATCAGGTAAGCAAAAGTTTCCTGGTTTTGGTTTGACCTATAATTGGGTAAAGCGAAGTATCTTTTTTTAGCTTCCTTTTTGGAAGACCAATCTGCTCCGTCATAACCTTGACGTCATGCACATCGAAAAGAACATGTTTGAGAATATTTTCAACACCGTCATGGATGTGAAGGGGAAGACAAAGGACAACATCAAGGCTAGATTGGATATAGCTTTATACTGTAACCGTAAAAATATGGAGTTGGTTTATGATGAGTCACGGGTCGCAAAACCAAGAGCAAGCTTCGTGTTAGAGAAAAACGCACAACTACTAGTCTACAAATGGCTTAAGAGTCTGCGTTTTCCGGATGGACATGCATCGAACATATCAAGGCTGGTTAATATAGAGGACTGCAGATTGTATGGAATGAAGAGTCATGACTGCCACGTGTTTATGCAAACACTCATCCCATTAGCTTTTCGTGATTTGTTGCCAAAGGGAATATGGGATGCACTCATGAAGATCAGTCATTTCTTCAGAGATATATGCTCCAGCAAGTTGAATGTTGATCACATTGAGAGGCTTCAAACGAATATCGTCAAGACACTATGCAAACTTGAGATGATATTCCCTTCATCATTTTTTGACTCAATGGAGCATCTCCCTATCATCTACCGTTCGAGGCAAAAGCTGGAGGACCGGTCCAATATAGATAGATGTACCCATTCGAACGGTTAGATATTGCAGTTGCAATATAATTCATATATAAAAGTATTTTATATGTTTTTCTTAATTGAAAATACTTGATTAATATTTCAATGCAGGTACTTGTTTAATCTCAAAAAAAGGTTAAGAACAAGGCGCATGTTGAGGCTTCGATATGTGAGGCCTAAATTGTTGAGGAGATCTCAACATTTATCTCGTACTATTTCGAACATCAACTGAGAACGAGAATCAATTGCGTTCCATGACATGATGATGGCGGTGAAGTGCCTTCCAGTGGGAACTTGTCAATATTCTCCAATACTGGACGACCCACACCTAAAAATGCCGTAAGAGGAAGATATTTGTCGGAAATAGAGTTCGAACAAGCACACAACTATGTTCTATTTAACTGTGATGAGCTGAGACCTTTTATTCAGTAAGTTTATACTAATTAGACTTTGTTAGTAATATATTGTTAATTATATATTGTAATATCATACAATCATTATCACTTGTAGGCAACATCGACAATATTTGCTTTCCAATAACTCACAGCTGACCGAATCCCAGATCTTTCAATTACAAGATGAGCAGTTTGTCACGTGGTTCAGAACACATGTAAGCACTATCACAAACTCATTCTAACTTGCAAAATTACTGTACGTATGCATGTCATTATGAGATTCTCATTCATTTACTGTTTATTGATGTACATTACATACAAGGTTTATCAAATGGGAAGGAGTGCGCCTAAGTCATTGTCTTCACTAAGCCTGGGGCCTGAAAGAAAATGTAAGTGCTACAATGGGTATTTTGTCAATGGATATGTTTTCCATACTGAAGAATACGAGCAAGGAAGAAAGACATACAACAACGGTGTTTGTGTTAAGGGATCCACTAGTAGTGAGTTAGAAGTTGACTACTATTGTAGATTAGAAGAGGTCGTCGAACTGCAATATCATACCAAGCAGAATATAGTGTTTTTATTCAAATGCTATTGGTATGACACGACTGACAGAGGAATCAGAGTTAATCCGCACTATGGTCTGGTCGAAATCAACTCAAAAGCTAGACTCGGCAACATAAACGATGTCTTTGTTTTCGCAAAGCAATGTTAACAAGTTTATTACACATACACCCCTTTATTTAGAAAGGATCGATCAAGAGTGGATTGGTTGTCCGTTTTAAAAACGAAACCCCGGGGTCGTGTCGAGATTGTTCAGGATGAGAACGAAGACACAAGTGTGCGAGATGAAGTCTTTCAAGTTAGTGAGGTTGTTGAACCATATCGAGTTGCTCCTTCGATTGAATTGGAAGAAAATTCAAATTTTCGTGTTTTCGATCATAGTCTTGTTGATGTTGACGCAGAGGAGTTGAATTTTGTTTTGAGCTCTAGCGGACAAGCAAATATCGATGAAGAAGATGATATTCATATTGAAGATTGCGATGAAGGTGATGACAATTCAATTGATGACGAAGAAGAAGAAAATTCTGACTAACTACCAAAATGAAGCCTTATGTAAAACCCTTTTTTTCATGTAATTTAGATTATGGATGATATATTTTGAAACACAAAATATTTATTACTTGAAATAATTAGTTGAAATGCCACAATTACTAAATAATTACTTGAAATAATTATTGATCATGGATGATATATTTTGTAAAATAAAATAATTACTTGAAATGCCACCATATCACCGACGGCCACACCGACAGACTTAAGTCCGTCAGCATTTCACAGAGAGTTTGCAAATAATTACTTGAAATGCCACCCTATCCCCGACGGACTTAAGTCCGTCGGCATTTCATAGAAAGTTCAAAAATAATTACTTGAAATGCCACCCGATCACCGGCGGCCACACCGACGGCTTTAAGTTCGTCAGCATTTCATAGAAAGTTCGAAAATAATTACTTCAAATGCCACCCGATCACCGACGGACTTAAGTTCGTCGGCATTTCACAGAAAGTTTGAAAATAATTACTTGAAATGCCACCCTATCACCGACAGCCTTAAGTCCGTTGGCATTTCATAGAAAGTTCAAAAATAATTACTTGAAATGCCACCCTATCACCGACGGCCTTAAGTCCGTCGGCATTTCACAGAAAGTTCGAAAATGATTACTTGAAATGCCACCCGATCACCGACGGACACACCGATGAATTTAAATCCGTCGGTAAGTTGTCGGCGGGTCAATTTACCGATAAAATTACCGACAGACAGCGCGAATTTCAAACGGTTGTGCATTAAATGTGCCTCTGACCACGTCATCTTGCCGACGGAATTACCGACGGACCACGAAAAATATGGAGGGTCATTAAAAATTTTGGTGCGAAATTCAAAATTTACCGACGGATTTTTAACACATCACCAACGGAATAAATTAAAATAATAATTAATTTTATATCCGTCGGTGAATCCGTCGGTAAAACTGCCATATAAGTTCAACTGACCGCCCGTTCAGTTCATTTTTTCTTCTCCTTCGTTTCTCACCTTAAGATTTCGATTTTTTTCCTCTCAATTCTTCAAAGCTTTCACCTCCAATCTCTAGCAAGTTTTCTTCATCATCTTCATCAGTTTAAAATGTTAGTGTTTCCTCTATTTTATTTTACTTTAATAGTATTTTTTTGCTTTTTTTTTGTTATTTTTTTTGTTTTGGTGTATTTTTTGTAATGTAGATAAAGTCTATAGTTTTTTTTTTGCATAATTCATTGCTAATGTCTATAGTTTTTTTTTTTGAATTTATTGAATAATTTTTATTGTTGTATTGACATAATTATTAGTAGTTAATTTGTTGAATATTTATTGTTAATGTTGAATTTACCATAGAATTAGTAATTGAACATGTTTGAATAATTATTAGTTTTACTCTATTATTGCATGATTTGTGTTTAAGTTTTTCCATTTATTTTGATTGTTATTCTAGAGTTTTTTTTTTAATTTATTGTTTTGTTGTATTGGCATAATTATTGAATAATTACTTGAATTGTAATTCTTAATGTTGAATTTACCTTAGGATTAGTAATTGAATATGTTGGAATAAGTAGTATAGATTGCGTAAATTGGTTGTGGCTATTGTTAATATGTGCAGGTTTGTGAATTTGGGTAGTATCCGGTATAGGGGAGGTGTTGTCGAATTTTTTTTGACATTTGAATTTAATTATATAAGTATTTGTATAAAATTGTGTAGATGCGTAGAACGAAAACCAGAGCTGGTCGCTCAAGTAGAGTTGTAGCTAGTTCGTCTAGCAGCGAGGATGATATTTCCTGTAGGTGCCTCTCAAAAAAGAGGCACCTACACCACCTGCGCTGTCAACCGATGCTGCCTCTTCCAGCAGTACTTCACAGCGTAGAGGCGGCGTGCCTTCGTAGCGGAATCAATTTACCCGCAAGTACGAGGCACAGTGGAAGGACGACCTTTCAATGTAAGTTTGTTAAGGTTTTATTATTTTTTTTTAAATTACAACATAATTTATGAAGTAATCACTATTGAATTTATTTCATTTATTTTCAGGTTCACAAACATTGAAGCCGGCCGAGTAGCATCATTGGCGTTTAAATCGTCGATGGAGATTCCATTATTTCAATGGAGTCAGATATCCAAGCATCCTAAATGGATGCCTCAAATCAATGCATGGTTTGACAGATTTCAGGTTGGTGTTAATTTATAATTTTCAGCTTATTTCTAATAAATTATTAATATAATTGTAAATAAATTATTGTTTTTATTTAAACTTGTTTATTTATACACAAAGACAAACTTCGGGACAGTGAGCATAACACTGTTGTGAGGAGGGTGTGGGAAAATCATGCGGCAACTAGGTAAGATCGAAAACAATACAGGATTTTTTTTAGACAAAAATTTATGTTTCGAAATGTAATTTTTGGTTGCGTGAAGTAGGTTGCGTGATTTTTGGTATGAAGCACAGAAAAAGGAAAAAAAAACCACGAGGGATAGGGGTTTCGAAGGTTGGAACGATGTTGTGGTTTGGAGGGATTTCAAACCGATATACATCCCGGAAGATATATGGCCGCACTATCTTGAGCACTTGACGTCTGAGCGGTTCACACGACGCTCATAGTCCGGTGCTGGCAACCAGAATCGGCCAATTCATGGTGGGGTGACAACGCACACTGGCGGCTCCGTTCTGTTTGCTGCACATGCGAAACGGATGGTAAGATTAATTTAAATGAAATATATCGTTAAATTCAGTTGTTATTAATATATCTTTTTTCATTATAGGCTGCGTCTCTTGGACGTGAGCCGAGCCCGATGAAGCTGTTTGTGGAGACACATGTGCGGAGTCAAGACCGCCAGAAGGGGGAGCAAACATTCGTTGATAACCGTGCTCAGCATTTCGTGGTATGTTTGTTCAACCATTTTATTTTGTAAGTTATTATGTTTATTGTATTGAATATGATGATTACTTTTTTTTATTTTCAGGAGACGTATAATAATCAGTTGAGGGAGAGATACGGGGATGATACTTTGACCCATCCAAAATTCGATCCGGATTTGTGGATGGAGGTTGGCTCGTCAGGTGGACCCAATAAAAATCGGGTTTACGGGCTCTCCAACATTACGGCCGACAACTTGCGGTCGACCCGTAGTGTTTCAACTGTTGGGAGCTCCCGATCAATATCGAGCTCCCAATCTAAGGAGTTCGTGGCCTTGCAGCAACACACTGCTCAGCTCACCGAGAAATACGATAACCTAAAAGCGGAGTACGCACAATTCAGAGCGGAACAAAGAGCGGAGTCTGAGCAACTCAAAGCGTCTCAAGCACAATAAAAAGCGGAGTATGAAGCGGCTCATGAACAACAAAAAAGGGCTTATGAACAGCTTCGCGAAATAATCATGAACATGTCAAATAGTGGAACATGTGCGCCTAATATTTTTTGGCCGTATAACCACCAGCCTCCTCCAGGATCTCCTCCTCCTCCTCCAGCTCCACCTTTATATTAATTTGTAATCAACATTATTTACCTTTAAAACTTCATTTAATATTTTTCTTGAAACATATTTAGTTTGTAATGAATATTATTTAACTTTTTTTTTATGTTTAATAAAAATTTTATTTGCATAATTGGTTTGTAAAACAATTAATTTATATAGTTTTATATTATATATCCTAAATAATTTTTTAAAAACAAATTAAGAAAAAAACTATTACCAATGATTTTACCGACGGATTAATTCGGTCGGTATTTTAAACGTTCACCGACAGACATACCGACGGAATTAATCTGTCGGCATTTGACAGTAGCTTCCATTAGTACCGACGACTTTACAGACGGACCTATTCGGTCGGTATTTCATACATTCACAGACCGATGTACCAACGGATATTTTCCGTCGGTAATTATAATGTCACCGACGGAATGAAAATCCATCGGTATATTTCAAGCAAGAATCTTTTTTTTTGGCGCGCACGTTCCATCTGTAAAACCGTCGGTAAATGGATTTTTTGTTTTTCCGACTGATATACCGACAGAATGGGGAATCACCGACGAAGGTAAAGCAGACGGACTTATTCCGTCGGTGATGACGTCGGTCAAAAAATCACCGACGAACTTCTAATCATACACCGACGGAATTTTTCCGTCGGTAAAACTGTGAAATCTTGTAGTGCACATGCTTTCACCTACTCATCACCTAGCTAGGTTTTTTTATTGGTTTCATCATACTATTTTTCTAATATTTTAACCTCATTCAAACCATAGTTTTAAGACCCGACCTGGTCCAAGATCCGGTTTTTGGGTTTTGACCGGGTCATCGGATCAATTTTTTTTAAAAAAATCAAAACGACGTCATTTTAGTTAAAAAACAAAAAAAAGTCAACAGGCTTGCGACCGGGTCACCGGGTCACACCGGGTTTTTCCTTCCCCTATTTTTTCTTCAACCCGGCCCGGTTCCAGCCCCGGGTCAACCCGCCGGGCCGGACCGGGTAAACATCGTATTCCCATTTGTATAGATTTACAAGCATTTCTTCATCAATTCCCCTTGTAAGCTTACATGGTTCTCGAGTCTTCCTAACATTTCACAACTTCTTTCGGTTTTTGCATGGTATTCTTATAACATAATTTAATATTAATTACATATATACACTCAAGATTTTCTCATTATTAAATCAATCTCATTTTTGCATACTTCCCCCCTTATTCATGCATTATTTTTGATATAATTGGAGTAGATAATTTTCAAGCCAGTTCTTCATCAACATCAATTCCATTTTCAAGCCAATTTTAAATGATCAATCATAATATCACACATCATTGGGTGCCATGAAAACCCCCATATTACCACTTTAATCACCTAGCTCAACCATGGCTGCCACGACAACCAATAATCATGTGTCTTGAATCGTCATAATAATTGATCAGTTGGTGGTTGTCACACCAGCCTATATTCACACACTTTTGGGCATTAAAATAGGTTTTAGACACTTAAATGTAGGACTATTACAGTAGCCCTCTTATTTTTATACAACCCAAAACAATCATAGAGTTCATATATTCCTTCCCCGAACTATTGTTGCATACACATTCTACCACCATTCTGAATCACAACAAAAATTTTATGGTATTTATACACAAACCAATTTGGTAGCCATTCAATCATGTTTGCCTTCCCAAGTCTCCCAACTTTCATACATTAAAAGGATGAATTTAATATAATTTATTAGTACTCAAACTTCTCATACATTTCAAGTAATATATATTCATCAAACTAATATTATTATCGTGAAACCCGAGAAAAAATTATACAAAAAAAAGAGGGGGGTTTATAATAATTTAAATTTTGTTATAGTACAAAAATAATGTAACTACAAAAAAAAAGGCTTAATTAAGAAAATATAGAGAAAGATAGGGCTGGAATTAAGAAGAAATGGGAATTAAGTGGACTCAAATAGTCTAAGTGCCTTAAAAGATGAAATAAGTGCATAAAAGAGAGGAAGGGAACCCTTGGTTCCCTTAGGTATGTTTCGGCCAAGAGCCAAACTAAGGAGGGTAGAGAAATTCTGGTGGATTAAGTAATTCTTGATGCATAATTTAGTGATAGAAATGGTCTTGAATGTGGAGGGATGCAAGGAAAAAAAAACAAAGAGAGAACAGATGCAGTGTGACAGGCCACAGGAGGGGAAGAAAAAAAGAGAGGAGAACTTATGATTCCTTAATTAATTAACTAGGTACAAATGACCTTAGGAGGTCATAAATGAGACAGGTTGCCATGAATAAAGGGAAGGCATGGTTGTATCTAACGAGGAAGTAGGGATTGGAGATAAATTGGAGATACCTTGTCCATTGAAGAAACAAGGCAGGTTTGTCACCCTGGTTCCTGAGGGAATTTGGACATGAAGACAATAGAATCTAGGGAGGATCCCTTTATAATAGTTGTAGTCGGGAGTGTTAACTTTTCAACGAGTCTAACCCCGTATAATTTGGAGTTATAAAACTCCAAATACAAATAAAAATTTGAGGGGAGGTCAAGTTGTCACCCCTGCTGACAAATCCGGCCAAGTCAACAAAACAACGAGATTTAGCCATATTAAGGGTGGAATTTGTTTTCTTCCTCTTTGTAAAGCGTGTAACATTGTGTCGTGATCTTCAAAAAGGAATAAAACGTGATTGAAATTAAATTCATGATGTTCATTAGGATTGCTAATGAGCTGAAAGTTTAAGGGATAATAATGGGGGATTTAGGTGAGAAAGAATGACAATAAAGAGAAATGAATATTATCACCATTTTTGCTGTTATGTTGTGATATGTGGATTAACATGAAATAATGATGGGCATTTGTGGTTTCAGGAGGAACCATGGGAGGGGTGCAACAACAATAGGAGAACGCAAGTTGAGCGTCCATAGCAGGTAGGTACTCGGTACCTCTCCTCTAGTTAATAATTATTTTAACTAACTATTGAACTAAAAAAATTTGGTGCTTATTGATGAGGAAAAGAAAGGGGGAAAGAAAAGGTTAAATGACGGGAAAATGGAAACAAAGAACTAGATTTAATTTATGGATTCTTTTGGAGAAAATGAACGGTAACAATGAATTTTGGGAATGACTGTTTCTCGAATTTGATTAACCTGTCCCCGATACTGGAGGCTAATGATGTTAGCCAAGTTGGTTAACATCGGCATTACCGGTACGTGGGAGGAGAAATATAAAACTTGATTAACTATTCGGGTTCAGAATAGTTAATGATATCGACGGGTGACGTCGATATCGGCAAAATATATGGACTTGATTAGCTTTCCAAGAATCCTTGACATCGGCATACTCAAGGACCTCCCAAGGTAACATTGAATATTAATTAACTATTTTGGTCAAAAAATAGTTAATGACACCAACGGTCGCGTTAGTGTCGACATTTTTATGAATTTGATTAGTTGACCCCATGACGGGCAACTAAAGACACTAATGGAGGTCATTAGTGTCGGCAGTAGTCTTCCTAATGTGGGGAGAAGTAGTTAAAGGAAACAAATTTAATAATCCTTAAAAGAGGTTGGTGGTGGTGTATTGAATTGTATATGACTTAAGTAGGACGTGCTATATAATTTTTCTTTCATGAATTGTTTGTGTTTTAGTTATTTTTAATTATATGAAAAATTTCTGTTTTGCAAGTCCCCCCTCATTCACATCAGGAGTAGAATTTAGGTTCCTTGATCCCCTTTTGTATAAGTTAGGAACTTGGGGATTTTTTATGTAATTTTGTTATGTAGTAAACATGTAACCTGAATAGAATAGTATACTCCTTGTATTATTTTGTTTTTGGAATATTAAATGTATAAATCTATACTTGGGAAAATATAATGTACTAGCTTATGTTCAAAATGCTAAATTGTGGTGTGCTTATATATAAAATTTTAGTGCTCTTTGGTTCTTTTAATTAGTAACTTATGCATGTGATATGAGATGGAGATTGAGTATGAAGATTTGTCCTGAGTATATTCTCGAATGAATTAAATGGTTGATTTGTACCAATTATGGATTTGATTATGGGTGGGATTTGATTATAATTATGTACAGGGTAAATTGTCGATAACTTGGAACCTCCCGGTATAGAGGAGACTTTGGCGAAATTTTGTAAGAAATTTCAGTGAACTCAATAAAAAACAATTATGCTCCATTTACCCTTTACATGGAAGTTAAATGGATAAATTGATGTAACCTTTAAGGCTGTTATAATTATTATTATTATTTGAAAAAATGATTTACACAAAACATCATCGTTTAGAACTTAAACTAAATCATTTTGCTTTAGTTCTTACATATCATTTACTTTATTTCTAATATTCTTTTCGATTATCATTTTGGTAAGAATAACCATTCAATAACCATTTAGTGAAGGATGACTTAACCCTATTAACCCACTTGATACCTTTATAAATATTCTCATCATGCTATCATTAGCACTGACATTTCTTTATCATTACTTTTCTCATCACTTGTATATATAAGTCTACTAAATTGGTTTGTGTATAAGTGTATACATACCATAAAAATTATGTCCATAGATCCACGCCGATTTACTACCTCTGACACAGACCAGCGGCAACCACCAGGTCGACACCGCAAGAGACATCAGTAGATTTTCGGCTTCAGCAACCAAACCAGCGTCACAAATCCACGAGCCACAGCCACCCACAAACCCATCACAGCCAGCACCGACTAGTGATTCTGCACAGCAAAGGCAGCGCAACAGATCTTCATCTACCACCGTCCACAGTGCCATCGCCTTCAGCAGCGACAACGAATCCACGCATCAACAGGCCCTCGTCCAGCAGCGACACCACAGCCCCTTTCATTGCACCGCAGGTCCCAAGCAAAATCACAGAGCCACGTTTCTTGCGCCATCGCCGTCAGTAGCGACAACAGATTATAGGAGGTAGGGAAGAAGGAAACAGAAGCTCTGAAGGCAAAATAATTAACTTCACCACATCACCTGCCACATCAGCACCACGCCACTTGCCATATCAGCACTCCGGCAAGACTCGCATCATCACCACGTCAGCAGGTCCTGCCACGTCATCTGCCACGTAATCTTTCACTGCCACATCACCTGGTCAGAAATTCTTTTACCCATTGAATATCATCATTCCTGGTATGCTTTTACACTTGTTAACCAAGATTTAGCATTAATATTATTCTTTGTGCTTGCCCATAAATAAATTACATAGTCCGTCTTGCAAATTGAATTACTTTAATTTTGGGCTTGTTTATTGGCATTGAGCATCCGATCCTCTTAATTAATTATGGAGCTTGGTTAAATTCGTGGGAAAATTTAAACATTGTGTTTGGATTACTTATGTGCATTTAGAGAACTTATGATGCTTGCTTGTGAATATTCCCCGGTTTAATCTATCATTGCTTAGTCCCAAAGATAAAAATAAATAAATAAATAAAATATTTTTTAAAATATTAGCTATAATTTTATTTTGCGTTTTTACTTGCAAGTGTTGTTTGTGATCTTAGTCTTAGGATTAGTTTTTGCATGCATTTACGTAGTGATCGTTTAGTACACAATCTAGAAGTCATAGTACCATGGAATTCAAACTCTAGTAATGCTTTTAGAGATATTCAAGAGCATTATAAATTATGTGAACAAAAATAACAACTTGTCCAATCAAATGAACAACCTTTCTGGGAGGGTGGAGTCCATAGAAGCTTTGCAAGTAAGACAGTCTAGTGAGAGTGAACATTCTAATGACAACCATAGGAATCCTCAAAGACCAGTTCCTTGTAGGAACCACCAACATAACCAACATCAGGGTTACAATGACTTGATGACCGTGAACGATAGTGAGCATTCCAATGATTATCATCAAAGACCAATTCATTCTAGGAACCGTCAATACAACGCGCAATCAAGGTCATCACGACTACGATGACCCTGACGAACAAGTCATGAGGCATATCAAAGTAGAAGCCGTAATTTTTAAGGGTCAACTTGACCCGTGGATCTTTGATAGATGGATCTGTGACATGGATCAATTCTTTGACACGTATAATTTCTCTAAGATTAAGAGGGTAAGATTTGCAAAGATAAAACTTAGTGGGAACGCTCAACTTTATTGGGAAAGTGTAGAAAAGTCTTTTGATATGAGAGGTCAACCTCCTATTACTAATTGGGTTGAAATGAAGACTAAGTTAGAAGAAACGTATTTGCCTCATTCTTATAGAGGAAATCTTTTGGACCAAAGAGAATAACTTAAGGCAAGGAGGCAAGTCCGCTAATGAATATGTGGCATAATTTGATGAGTATAAGATGAGGTATGCAGTTAGGGGAGGATGAAGTGATGACCCTAAATAGATTTTGGTAAGGTTTAAATGATGACCTTAGAAGAAAGGTTGTGCTTAGAGGTGTGTCCACCCTTGATAAAGCTTATACCCTAATACAAAATTATGATTTGGTCACAAAAAGCCAGTGGATGAGATGTGAAGACACTAGTAGTAACCCTTCTAGATCCCAATCTGGTAGTAATAACTCTATATTGGGTGCCCCACCTCGTAAACCCAATCCTTTGATTTCCCAGATACCTAAAGAAGACAAGGTTAAAGGTATTTTTCATGAAGCACCTAAGATTACCTCAAGAATTCAGTGTTTTAAGTGTCAGGGTTTTGGTCATATTTTCTCTAGTTGCCCTAATAAGACTCTGTTGATCAAGGGGCAAGAGGATATGGGTAAAGAAGATAATTGTGATGATAAGATATATGAACCCAATCCCAATGATTTTCAGGATCTAAATGATGAGGAGGATGAGTCCAACTTGCTAGTATGTGTTAGGTTTATATCCACTCAAATTAAGACAACTAGGTTAAGTGTAATTAGATGTGTTTTAACACAACCTAAAGGAACTAAGGATTGGAGAAGGACTGTTATTTTTTACACTTATATTAAATGTGGAGGTAAAGGGTGTAAGATCATCATAGATAGTGGTAGTTGTATCAATGCAGTTTCCTCGGGTAGTGTATCCCGTTTAGGTTTAAAGTTTGTTCCACACCCTAAACCCTATAGTGTGTCCTGAGTGAAATTTGGTGTGATGTCATTTATATGGATATAGGGCACGTCATTTTGGGTAGGTCTTGGTTATATGATTTGGACGTTACAATCTTTGAGCGATCAAATTCTTGTCAGAAGAATTCAACTTATTGCATTACCTTTAAGGTCTAATGATAATAGTCAGAAGAAGAATAAAGTGAAAGAAGGAGGGCTTAACATAATAAGAAGTCTTAGAGAGTTTGATAAGGAGATTTGTGAGGAGTCCATTTGTGTTTGTTGTAGTGGCTAAGCAGATTGTAGAAGACTTCTTAGAAGAGTCACCTAAAGAGGTAATGGAAGTGTTGAAAGAATTTCTAGATGTTTTCTCTTCTGAACTACCTGATGTTTTACCCCCTATGCGTTATGATGTTCAACATGCCATAGATTTTGTCCCTAGTGCCAGATTACCAAACTTGCCTCACTATAGGATGAACCTGAGTTAACATGCTGAATTGCAAACGCAAGTATGTGATTTGTTACAAAAAGGATTTATATGAGAGTTTGAGCCCGTGTGCAGTACTTGGACTGTTAACACCTAAGAAAGATGGATTATGGAGAATGTGTGTAGATAGTCGAGCCATCAATAGGATTACAATCAAGTATCGTTTTCTAATTTCTTGATTGGATGACATGCTAGATATGATGGCAGGAGCCCAGATCTTCTCTAAGATTGACTTGAAGAGTGGCTATCATCAAATTAGGATCCGTTCTTAAGAAAGGATCCTAATTTGAAGAGTGGTACAAACCTTATTCAAGTTTGTACCACCCTAAGAAAGGCAAGTTTGTTTGCAAATGTCAAAAAGTGTTCCTTCTTTACAGATCAAGTGGTCTTTATAGGGTTTATAGTGTCATGGAAAGGAGTCTCTACCGATCCCCAGCAAGTCCAAGCAATAGTAGATTGGTCTGAGCCTAAGGCTATTCAAGAGGTTCGTAGTTTTCATGAGCTTGCGACTTTCTATCATCGTTTCATTAAGGGGTTCAGCACCATCATGTTGCCTATTATAGATTGTTTGAAATAAGGTGAGTTTCAGTGGAGTAAAGGAGCTAATAAGGCATTTGAGGAGGTTAAGAAGAGGATGCCTTGAGTCGTCGGGTGACATTGTTATCTGTAATGAGTGTGGAAGTCACAAGATTTAAGAGACTCAAAGAGGAGTATGAATCTTGCTCAGAATTTGGAGAGATAAACTTGACATTAAAGGATGAGAATCACCGTGTTATAAATGGTTATCACCTCCAAGATGGATATTTATTTCGGGATAATAAGCTTTGTATCCCGAAAACATTCATACTTGAATTTTTGATATGGGAGATTCATGCTGGAGGTCTCTCAGGACATTTTGAAAGGAATAAAACCATCTAAGAGGTGGAGCGTCAGTTTTTCTGGTCTAGTTTGAAAAGAGATGTCGTTAAATTGTTTGGTTAATGTCGAACTTGCCAACAAGTTAAGCATAGAAAACAAAATACTGGTCTTTACACCTCGTTGCCTATTCCTACTTGCCTTTGGCAAGATGTAAGTATGGATTTTGTGCTTGGGCTTCCACATACTGCAAAGAAACATTATTCTATTTTTGTGGTTATCGACTGTTTCTCTAAGATGACCTATTTTATTCCTTATACTAAGACCATAGATGTTTTCAAAGTTGCGAAATTCTATTTTGACGAGATTGTCAAGTTTTATGGTCTTCCCCAAACCATAGTTTCAGATAGGGATGTTAGATTTATAAGTTATTTCTGGAAAACCTTTTAGCATATGGTGGGAACCAAACTGAAGTTTTCTACTGCTTACCACTACCAAACTGATAGTCAAACCGAGATGGTTAGCGAGAGTTTAGGTAACCATTTGAGGTGTCTATGGAGTGATCATAATAGGAATTGGGATCTGATTCTTCCTACGACCCAATTTGCCTATAATAGCTCTACCAATAGGTCAATAGACACGAGTCCCTTTGAAGTTGTACATGGTTACAAGCCTAGGAAACTTTTAGATGTTCTTCCCATGTCCCTTCATGCTAAAGTGTCTGAGTCAGCCGAGTCTTTTGCATGTAGAATTTAGATTTGCATATTGAGATAAATCAAAAGATTTAAGCAAGTAATGTGCAATATAAACTTCAAGTTGATTTACATAGATGACATAATGAGTTTAATGTGGGAGACAATGTTATGATACGGATTAGACCCGAGCGGTTTTCTTCAGGAACTAATCAAAAATTACATGCACGTCGTGCCGGGCCTTTCAAATTTTACGGTTAGAAACATTTTATTAGCATTTTGAAAATGAGATGAAATTGAATAATCTGAAATTTCAAGTATAAATAAAATAAAATCAACTGGTTTGTGGTATATATATTGTCAATATTTGCAGGTTTGAAAAATATGGGTAGTCTCTAGTATAGGGGAGATGTCGAATTTTTTTTAAAATAATCGAATTTGATTAAGTAATTATTCATCAAATTTGTGTAGATGCGTAGAACGAAATCAATAGCAGGTCATGAGCATATGGTCGCAGCTAGTTCTTCTAGCAGCGAGGATGACATGTCCTTAAGTGCCGATCAAGAAGAGACACATGCGGTGACTCATGACGTTGCCTCTTCCAGTATGGTTCCACAGCGCAGAGGCAGTGTGCCTTCATAGCGGGGTCAATTCACCCACAAGTATGAGGCACATTGGAAGGATGACCTTTCAATGTAAGTTTGTTTTGGTTTTAATTTGTTTTTTTTTTACTTGTAACGTAATTTGTGAACAACTAATTAATATTTCATTAAGTTTATTTATTTTCAGGTTCACAAACATTGATGCCACCCGAGTAATAACATCGGTGTTTAAATCGTCGATGAAGATTCTATTATTTCAATGGAGTCAAGTTTTCAGACATCCTGATTGGAGACCTTATATCGATGCATGGTTTCGAAGATTTGAGGTTAGTGTTAACTTCAAATTTTATTTATTTTTTATGTTATATTGAAATTATTGATTGATTTTTAATAAATTATTTATACAGAGAACAAATTCGAGTGGGATAGCACTCATGACACTATTGTGAGGAGGGTGTGGGAGAATCACGTGGCAACTAGGTAACATGGAAAATGATACGATATATTTGTTTAAAAAAATTATATTTTAAAATATAATTTGTCATTAACTCGTATAAAATTCATTGATGGAAGTAGGTTGTGTGACTTTTGGTATGAAACGTAGAAAAAGGCCAAAAAACACGCCAGAGATAACGGTTTACAAGACTGGAATGACGTGGCGGTTTGGAGGGATTTCAAGCCGCCATACATCCCGGAGGATATATGGGCACAATATATTTAGAACGTGATGTCTGAGTGGTTCACACGACGCTAATAATCCAGAGACAACAACCAGAACCGGCAATTCATGGTTCGGTGACCACGCACACCGGTGGCTCCATTCCGTTCATTGTATATGTAAAGCGGATGGTAAGATTAATTTTAATAAAATCTATCGTTAATGAATTTGTTGTTATTTATAAATATATTTAACTTGCAACATTTTTATTCTTACTGGCTACGTCTCTTGGATCTGAATCGAGCCCAATGGAGCTGTTTGTAGAGACGCACGCGTGGAGTGGGGGGGTGCAATAGTTCATCGACAACCGCGCTCAACACTTTGTGGTATGTTCATTCAACCATTTTATTTTGTAAGTTATTATTTTCTTGAATTGAATATGATGATTTCTTTTTTAATTTCATGAGACATATAATAGTTGATTAAGGGAGAAATACGGGGACGGTCATTCGACGCACCCGGATTTCAATCCGGATTTGTGGATGGAGGCAGGATCGTCTGGTGGACTCGATAAAAATCGGGCGTATGGACTTTCCAGCACTACGGCCAAGAACTTGCGGGCGGCCTGTAGTGTTTCAACCATTGGGAGCTCTCAATTAGTATCGAGCACCCTCTAGTTTTGAGGAGATCGATCGTGGCCTTGAAACAACACATGACTCATCTCACCGAGCAATATCAGCAACTCTCAATAGGATATGAACAACTCCACCAGATGGTTATGGACATGAGATCACAGATAGGTGGTACGTGTGCGCCCCTTTTTGACCATATGGTCCCAGGAACGACCAGCCTCCTCCTCCTCCTCCTTTAGGACCACCATTGTTCTAGTTTAATTTTTATTTGTACAAATAAAATTGTAATGAATATTTGGATTTTATATTATTCAATTTTATTTTTACATATTTTAGTTTTATACAGTTTTATTTGTTAAATTATTTTCATTTTTTATTATTCTATACAAATTAATATTGATTATTTTGTACAATTTATTTTTTAAAATATTTTTTGATTTTCATAGACGGAATTACAAACGAAATAAATATGTTGGTATTTTCCAAAGAGTTGTAAAATATTTACTTCATATGCCACAATCACCGATGTCATTATTTCGTTGGTGATTTCTTCGATGGCAATCTGGATAGAATCATTACGTCGGTATATTCCAGAGAGTTTAGAAAAAATTACTGCTTATGCCACTATCATCGATGGAAATATACCGACAAAATGATTCCGTCGGCATATTTCCAACGAGAATTTTTTTCTTTTGGCGTGCATATTCCGTCTATAAAACCATCGGTTTTAATTTTTTTTACCGACAGAATTAGCAATATATCATCGAATTACCGACAGACGTATTCCATTAGGGAAGTAGTCGGTAAAATTTACACCAATGTAATGGTAATCTTACTGTCGAGAAAAATTCCGTTGGTAAAAAAATTAAATATTATAGTGTATTTAATTAGAATTAATTATTAATCAATGAATTTGCATAATCAATGAATCTGAAATTTAAATCTAGCACTAAGAATAACATTGCTTCCTCGGCATCATAATGACATAACAATATTATTTTAGAAGACATATTTTATAAAACAAAACCTATAAATTCTTATTAAAATTTATCAATTCTCAAAATTCACATACAAAAACTATAATATAGAAAAATAACAAAATTGGATAAAAAACCATTTTTTCCAACAATGTTTTCTTAAGATATGATTTTAGAAAATTTAAGAAATAAAATATATCTTTTTAATGACCAGGATAATTCCTTAAAGCACAAAGGAACTCTTCTTGTTTTTTTTTATTTTTTCATGCCTGGAAAGCTCGGATTTTACTTTTTGTTCTTTTGCTTTTAATCGGAAAGGAATATGGTAGGAAGTGATTGGTGATGGTATTTATCTGCTCAGTATGTTGATGGGAATGCTTCGGCCAATACGGCAAATAGGAAACTTCTTGACAAGTCAAAGCGCTTTTAAACGTCATTTAAAAGCTATTTTCAACTGCATCGTTTTGATGTTTAAAAACTTTTTAAAATTGCTTTTTTGATAGCATGTATTAGTAAACAATTTTTGCATTCACAGCCACTCCTGTTCAAACGATTTATTTTTAATAAAAAATAATTTAACCGAACTGAATGTGTTTATTTTTTTAAAAAATTGAATTAAATAAAAAAATTAAATTGATTGATTCAGTTTACTTCAGTGTTTTATATTTTTAAAAATCTAAATCTTTTAGTTAGAATATAATAACTTATTTTATTCGGTTTGATTATGTTAATTCCAATAATTCCTTCATGTCCAGCAATAGCAAAGAATTCATTGGGAGGAACCACATTTTTTCAATATAAGAATCTCTAAATATCACATTTGGATCAAATACAGTTGAAAACATGTTTTTTTTTAATTTTAATTTTTTTTGTTAATTTTTTTTATGTTTTCATATCATTTTAATATAATAATCTCAAAAATAATTTTTAAAAAATAAAAAATACTAACAATCATCCACCGTTTTGGTGATTTATGCTAAACTCAATCAACAATATGTATTTATTTATCCACTGACAAGCGGCTTAACATTAGAAAGTCGAGCATGTAATGTCTGAAAGTCAGGCATCTGATGTTTCACCATCCCATAGTTCGTCGAGTGTCTTGTATGAACCATAAGTCTCGTGCACAAACACAGTGCCCTTAACCAGCCTCTCCTGCATGATAGAATCACAAGTTCATTAATCATCTAAATCACAGAGAAAACACTACTTTTACATGGCTTATAATCCCGTAAAATCTACTGCCGCCCCATGATCCAAAAAGCTTAGTAATTTTCTTGATATAAGCATGCGCTAGTGCAAAGGAGAGCTTAACACCTGCTGCCCGAAGCACTTTCTATAAATTCATGGCAGATTCTATTGATCTAACCTTGAGGATCATATGCTAAATGGAGCAAGTGCACAGAAAAGTTTACAGGCATAAAACGTTGAGGAAGAAATAACCACTGACTTGCCTGTTCAATTCCAGATAACTTGGCAAACAAATCTTCAGGAATAGACCAGTAAAAAATGTCAAGGTTTTCCTTGATCCTTGCCTCATTTGTGCTCTTAGGAAGCACACTGTGGCCCATCTGTAGTCCCCACCTAAGAGCTACTTGCGCAGGAGATTTGCCTAATTTCTCAGCAATCGTATTAAGAATTGAATTCTTGAGAACCTGGGTCTTGATCGTTCCTGCATCTGGGGAGCCTAGCGGTGAATACCCCTACAGAAAAAAAGAAAACAAATTCTATCGTAATTGTTATTTGGAAACTTGAATAAACTAATAACGATCTACTTCTAGTCATACTCACAGATAAATGGACACCCCTGGATTGACAAAATTCATGAAGCTTTGGCTGCTGCCACACGGGGTGACATTCGACTTGGTTAACAGCTGGTGGTACACGAGCCACGGCTAGCAAATCCCCAAGCTTCTTTGATGAGAAATTACTAACTCCAATAGCACGAGCCTTGCCAGAATCGTAAAGTGCCTCCATGGCTCTCCACGTTGCTGGTATGTTGGTTTCAGTAAGGTTTTCAGGCTTATAGCCCTCTGAACCCTTCTTCATGCTGACGGGCCAATGAATCTTCAAACATTTCACCACATTTTAGTGACACAATTTAATTTCACAAAAGATAAAATCTGGTATGGATATTGATTGTGAGAACATACCAGATACAGATCTACATAGTCAAGCTGCAAGTCCTGCAAAGTCTTCTCTAATGACTCCGGTACATCTTCCGGTGCATGATCATTACACCTATAGATCATCATACTTTCTTTTACAATCCAGGCAACTGAAGTGCTCAACGATATTATATATGTTTTCAGGGAATTTGAAGAAATAAAACAAATCCCCTAACACATACCAGAGTTTTGAAGTGATCCACACTTCGCCACGCTTTACTACCCCATTGTCAAATAATCTCTTCAATGCACAACCAACCTGCAGAAAACCAGCGATCAATTCTTGAAATCAACAACTGATCTTTCTTTCTATCTACCAAAAATGAAACGCTCCTTTTGATTCTCAGATCGGAACTTATTGTAAGAAAACTATGCGTCAGAACCTCTTTCTCGTTGCAGTAAAGTCGAGCGCAGTCAATGTGTCTATATCCAGCCTGCACAAGACAAAGTCTAGTATCTCTATTAATTATATTTTTTGGATTAATAATCCCAGGTCAAATTTAGAACCCGAAAATCCCAAATGCATTCTAGCAAAATTAATCGGAGGCATCTAAAAAAAGTCCTCAAAAGAACTTCGGGCATGAATAAAATACCTTAATGGCAGCAGTGACAGCATCAGCAACAGCACCAGGGTCAGCGCCCCCTGTGCCCAAACCAACTGAAGGGATTTTAGCTCCAGTGTTGAGCTCAAAAAATGGAATGGCTTTGGCCATTTCTAATAAAAACCAACACACAGTCCTAAACTTGGATTCGCTACTGTTTATACATGAAATTCACATTCGTTGAACCTGGACACATATAAATAAATAATAGGAATTAAAAAACTCTTACGGAATCTCGAGTCCCGATCGTTGAATTTTATGACATACGTAATGATTTTTGCTTATGGCTTCTGGAAGAGATGAAGGGTCAGGAAGGATATTTAACCGCTGACATATGTTCTCACGTCATGAGTGTGCTGCCCGGGAGATGTGACATTTGCAATAAGGATTGGTTAAATTTAGATCAATTAGGTATCAATGACATCAATTGATGCCATAAACTACATCAAAAGGATATAAATTAAATCATTTAGGGTTTATGTTTAATTTTGGGAGAATTGAGGATAATTGATGATTTTTTCCAAATTGATAATTCTTTTTGTGAGAATTTTTCATCAAATTTGCGAGAATTGAAATTTTTATCCAATTTTGTTATTTTTCTATATTATAGTTTTTGTATGTGAATTTTGAGAATTGATAAATTTTAATGAAAATTTATAAGTTTTATTGTTTTATAGAATATATCTTCCAATAAATATGAGCGTTGTTATGTCATTATGATGCTACTAATAATATTAACAATATTATTACTTTAATTAGAGGAAGTAATGTCATTTTTAGTGCTAAATTTAATACTTTATTAGTCAAAGTGGAAAAAGTAATATGTGGAGGTATTTGATGAAATTATAATGAAATGAAAGTTTGTAACATCCCTAATATTTTGGTATAAATTTTTTTATAATAAATCTAAAAATAGTATAATTGTTTTAATCGGTGATAAAATAATAATATCCATTTTAGCTAATAAACAAAAGCAAATAAGGTAGATGTTGAGCATCTATTTACTCCTCCAATCGTTCTAAAAGACTCTAAATTAGTTTATTACTTAGCCTCCTCATCACACATATCTCTAAACACAGACAATATATATATATATATATATATATATATATATATATATATATATATATATATATTCACATACACATGCTTTCACCTGCTCATCACCTAGCTAGTTTTTTTATTGGTTTCATCATACTATTTTTCTAATATTTTAACCTCATTCAAACCATAGTTTTAAGACCCGACCTGGTCTAAGATCCGGTTTCTGGGTTTTGACCGGGTCATCGGATCAATTTTTTTTAAAAAAATCAAAACGACGTCATTTTAATTAAAAAAACAAAAAAAGTCAACGGGCTTGCGACCGGGTCAACCGGGTCACACCGGGTTTTTCCTTCCCTTGTTTTTTCTTCAACCTGGCCCAGTTCCAGCCCCGGGTCGACCCGCCGGGCCGGGCCGGGTTAACATCTTATTCCCATTTGTATTGATTTACAAGCATTTCTTCATCGATTCCCCTTGTAGGCTTACATGGTTCTTGAGTCTTCCCAACATTTCACAACTTCTTTCAGTTTTTGCATGATATTCTTATAACATAATTTAATATTAATTACATATATACACTCAAGATTTTCTCATTATTAAATCAATCTCATTTTTGCATACTTCCCCCCTTATTCATGCATTGTTTTTTATATAATTGGTAGTTATCAACTGAATTACGAACGGAAAAGTTTTCGAATTAAAAAAAAGGTGGGTCGCTGACGTGGAGGTTTTGGCGGGTCATTTTATTCCGACGACATCACCGACGGATTCAAAAACGATAGCCTGTACAGTGACGTGACCGGTGCGCCGTTTACATTACTGACGGACACACCGAGGGATTTGAAATGGCAGATCCGTACGGTGACGTGCCTATGTTTCCGTCAGAATCACAGACGTAATCACCGACTGATTTACCGACGGAATATCCGTCGGTAAAAGTTAATATATGTCAGCTCTGCCGACCCTCTCCTCCCCTATTTCTCCTTCTTCTTCCTAATCCCAACTCTCCCCATCTGCAAACAACCAGCCCCCCTCCCCCCAAACAAAAGTCTTCCTCATATCAGCACAACAAGTTATATTTCTTGAAGTTTTGTGGTCACAGCATCCGTGTTCTGATTTACCGAAGGATTTTATCAATTTTTGTAAGTAATTCTTTCTTTTAAAATTTTAATTTTTAATTAAATGTCAATTTTATCGTTTTTTTAGTATATGTATTTTGTTAGCAAATGTACATGTTTTATTGTTATTTCTCAAACAAACTTGTAGTATATGAATGTATAATTCTATACCTGTTATGGTTTGTTTTAGATTTTTTAAGATTGTATTTGTTTGTTAACTGTTAAAACTTTATGGAACTACCGAAGTACATGTGCTATTTTGAAAAAATTAATAGCTTATTTAATCAGTTCGTTTAAAGTTTTGTCAATGGTATTGCGGAGTGGTAATTTCAGTAAATTTATATATTTTAATTTTTATGGACGTTGATAAATGATAATGAATATTTAATATTTATGAGAAGTTGTGATTGGTTTGTTAGATAATCTCGAGGTAAAGTAATATTTTTGCAAGTTTATTTACCTAACTTAGTTAGTTAATACATTATGTCATCATAATTTTATAGAGGTTCGATATAAATCATGGATGATCGTTCATGGATGTATCGAGATTCACCCCAAGGATTGCGGAGGATGGATTATTGTAACGGGGTTCAGGGTTTTATTAATTTCGCAACATCTATTCCTAGAAATTTTACTGGAGGCGGTATTAGGTGTCCATGCAGGAAGTGTGAAAATAAAAAGTATCTGCATCAAGATGTTGTAATGATGCATCTTCTACACAAAAGGTTTATGGAGAATTACCAGTGTTGGTATGCACATGGAGAAGTATTTGTTAGTGAGAGTGAGAGGACAACGGAAGAAACGGTGGTTGGGTCTACTTCTAGTGCTAGCAACGACGTGCATGAAGCGGCAAATGACAACATTAATCCTTATAGAAATATCGTTATGGATGCAATGAGAATGAATCAAGGTAATGGAAGTCAATGTCCAATCGTAGAAGAAGAACCTAATGCAGATGCAGCTAGGTTTTTTGATTTGTTGAAAGATTCTGACGAACCATTATGGGAAGGCTGCACGAACCACAGTAAATTATCGGCCGTAGCACAGGTGTTCACCATCAAGTCAGATCACGGGTTGAGTGAGGCGGGGTATGACAAGATTATTGAATGGGCAGGAAGCATTTTACCTGAAGGGAACAGGCTGAAAGAGAACTTCTATGCTGCGAAGTCCATGATGAAACCCCTCGGTTTAGGATACCAAAAAATTGACATGTGCCCTAACTTCTGCATGTTATACTACCTTGAAAATGTTGAGATGACCGAGTGCATGACATGCGGGCATTCCCGTTACAAACCTAGAACCCGCAGGGGAAAGACTCTAGTGGCATATAAAAAACTTAGATACTTCCCGATTACACCTAGACTGTAGAGGTTATTCATGTCACCAAGGACTGCTGAGCACATGACATGGCACCAAGCACACCATGCAGTTGATGGAGTGATGGTTCATCCTTCTGACGGCGAAGCGTGGAAATGCTTTAACAGTGTTCATCCTCACTTTTCAGCTGAATCAAGGAATGTGCGTCTTGAGTTGTGTACAGACGGATTCAACCCATTTGGGTCATTTGCTGCTCCTTATTCTTTTTGGCCGGTCATACTCACAGTTTATAACTTGCCACTGGGAATGTGTATGAGGCCGGAGTTCATGTTTTTATCTACTGTCATACCCAGTCCAAGAAGCCCGGGGCAGAATATAGATGTTTGTCTTCGACCGTTGATTGATGAGTTGGCGCAGTTGTGGTCCTCTGGAGCTCTGACTTATGATATATCGAGGAAACAAAATTTCTTTATGAGGGCGGCATTGATGTGGACTATCAATGATTTTCCAGCTTATGGAATGCTTTCTGGTTGGAGCACGCATGGTAAACTCGCATGTCCATACTGCATGGAAAACAACAAGGCATTCACGCTAGCAAATGGAGGTAAAGCTTTTTTTTTTGACTGTTGACACGATCAAAGAGTTGTCTTATCCCAAGTGCAGGAGTGTCACAGTAATAAATAACCCGGCAAGACCGGGGTCGAACCACAAAGAGGTTAATTGTATAAATTATAATTAATAAAACAACAACAACAACAACAATAATAACAACAACAATAATAGTAACAATAATAGTAATAGTAATAATAATAATACTCAGTACGTGGCGTTGTTATACCTGAGAATGATCTCAAAGATCGGGTCACGGTTTCCGACCTATATCTTCGAGTTTATGAAAAGATCAAAGAGATATATTATATAATATAAACAAATTTCCGATGCGAATGAACAAGGCAAAACCAACAATGTCGGGATCCTTGATCAAACACAGAGCATACTTAAAGTACATAATAATAATAATAATAATAATAATAATAATAATAATAATATTAGTAGTAGTAGTAGTACTAACAATAATAAAGAAGAAGAGGAAGAAATTAATGAGAACTTTGAGATGGAAGATTAATGTAAAGATTAGACAATGATAAAAACAAATGTCAAGGTTAGAGGGTTCACTAATAGTATTAGAGATAAGTAAAGTATAAACTCTTTATAAATTATCAACATAATCATATTAATCATCTTATTTACGTAACACCATACTTATAAATTTTATCAAGCATTCATGATGCTAACTTATGTTGACAACAAATCAAGTTCCTCTCATAATAACGATGTCGGCCAAAAACTATGAAGGATCAAGTATTTGATGTACCAAGTGTTATACAACACAAATCTAGATTAACCATTTAACAAGCAAGGTATTAAGGATTAATAAGATAAAAATGATAAGACATGTTAATAGCAAACTTGTTTAGGATTTAAGCATTGAAGTCCATGTTGAGTTCATATTATACTTATTCTAACACCATTAGTGAAACCTTGTCACCTTGACATAATTAACTTAGCTAGACATAATAAAGAAGAAGAACATAAATTAACAAGATAGGAACATAAACATGATATAAGTTAACTAAGTATAGTAAAGGAAATGAAAAGCATGAACAAGAGATTAATGAAAATAAAACTTAAGCATTACAACAATAAAGAGAGAGCAAGAACATGATCTTGATCTTAGAACCAAGCTTTCTAAATGAATGGCAAATGCCTCCTTTTATAGGCTAAAATTCAGAACTATTCATTTGATAATTGATTATTGATGTAGTGGCCAACTATTGATTTAGTGGACTTGGTGGACAGCAGCACTCAAGCACTTTGGCTGGATGAAATGACATTGCTCCATTCAGAATTTGGCAAAGTGTTCCTCATGAAAGTTGTTGGAAATCATCTTATCTTGTCACCTATAAACTTTCAGAGCATTTGGAGCACTAGAGCTCGAGATATGGCTAAAATACTAAGTAGTGCTGTTGGTGAACGTGGTGGATAGACCTCAAGCTCTTGTCTGGATGAAATGTCATTGTTACCATCCGAATTTGAGAAAATCTTCTTCATGAAAGTTGTTGGAAATTGTCTTTTCCTTCCACCCACCACATTTCACGTCATTTGGCCTTCTAGAACTCCAGATATGGGTAAAATTCTAAGCAGTGTTTGGGCTGGATTACAGGATAGATTCTGACTTCTCTTTTGTGGCCAAACTTTGAATTTGAAAATGGTAGATTTGGGTCTTACACTATTCATGAACATTGTAGGCCTATTTCTTAGCTTTCCATCCATATAAATTAAGCTGAAATCCAAGATCTACAGGTCCAGATATGACCCAATAACTGAACAGTGTTCCAATTTGAATTGAATCGATATCTCCTTTCTAATCTTAGCCGTTTCTTTGTCCTTTCACTTTCAATAGTTAATCACATCAATCAATCCTTTGAATTGTGAGATATGCCTGCATTTAAAATGAACATTTACCATAAATTAAAGCTATCTTATATTATCAGATCTGTTATTATAAAACATGCTCTAGTTAAGGAGTTATTGATACTTTAAGTGCAAAATGATGATATAAAACCTTGATAAAAATGCACTTTTAAGTACTAATCACACCCCCCAACCAGCTTATTACTAGTCCCTAGTAATCAAAGCATTAAAATAGAAAAACAATTTGCAAGTTCCACAAAGCAAGGCATTCATCATTTAACTTCCATTAATCTATCCAAGTAAACAAACTCTCATTAAATTTATATATCTGCTCAATACCTTTTAAACAAAATATTAATAAACCTTCCTTTTTATGTGCTCAATATATGAAAACATAGATGATGGGGCTTTTATTGGAAGAAAACAAGATTTTTGTTCTAATGTTTCAGGTTAACTTCCTTGGGTTGGGATTATTATCTTCTTTTTTTTTCTTTTTTTTTTCTTTTTTTTTATTTATACACATATAACTTGAAACAGAATGCTGTTTTAACCCATGTAACGAGCTTTCAGCTAATGACTCCCAGACCAGTTGGTCTTAGGGCATTAGGTGTTGAGACACCCCTTCGGGCTTAATAACTCGGGTTGCAGATACTGATACGTAGATAGTGCAATGTTTGATTCCCTTAAGCTTTTCTCCTTAACCCATGTAACAAGCTTTGGGCCAATAGCTCCCAAGTCAGTTGACTTTAGGGTATTAGGTATTAAAACACCCCTTCGGGCTTAATTGCTTAGATTAGGGAGGATACGAAATCAAACTTATCTACGTTTTTTTTATTATTATATATACTTTTTTTTTTAATATACTATCCCTTTTCCTTAGTTGTTACCTTTAACAAAAGAACATAAATAATGTAATAATCCAATATGCAACCCACAATCATATGTTAAAGTGTGTGTGTGAAAATGAAGGTTTACGAATACTTGTTAAATAAGTACATGAGCAGAGTAAAGTGATAACAATGCGAGAGTTTGTAAACCTGAATATTTCAAGAAGTGTAATAATAGACCTTGTTATGAATGTTTACTAAGATGCGTCTCAAGAGTCAATACTCATTACTCTGCCATTTTAATAACAGTTTTGCAAATAGTTTATGAAAAACAAAACACATTAGGTTTTTTTTTTTAAATATCAACTACTACCCTTTCCCCCCAACTAAAATAAGACATTGTCCTCAATGTCCTAAGGTAGAAAGATAGAGTATAGAAGACATCACCTGAAACAACGAATACTGACAAACCTGAAACACACTTAAACAAATATAAGAAATAACAAAACAAAATAATAAGATATTAATAAAACCAAAAGACACAAGGTTTCACAAATGAAGGCTCAAATCCAATCTAAGCTTTTCACGGCTTTTCTCAGGTGACCAATGTATGCGACTCATAGAGGGATCAATGATAGGAATGAAAGATTGTAGTTGGTCAATCAATTGTTCAGCAGTAGCAGCAGAGATTATGATTCGTCGTGCCGAAGATGTTAGAAATTCCTGTTCCACAGCTTGATCAAGAAAAGACAACAATTTATCGTAAAAACCATTAACATTTAACAAACCTATAGGTTTATGGTGAATGTGCAGTTGGGCCCAAGAGGAAATATGAAAGATCTCTTCCAATGTACCCAGACCACCTGGTAAGGCAATAAAGGCATCAGCATGTTTAAACATTGTATTCAATCGTTCAGACATTGTGGAGACCTGTAATTCCTCTCCAATTGTTTTTCCAAGGAGGTCCTCTTTTGCTAAAACTTTGGGGACGACCCCCAAAACTTGACTGCCTCCTAAAAATGCAGCTATTGACACACCTCCCATTAACCCAAGGTCGCTTCCGCCATACACTAAATGAATCTTTCTCTCAGCTAATACCTGACCAAGATGATTTGCTGATTCTAAAAACTCTATTTCTTTCCCAGGACTAGATTCATCGAAAACACAAATATTTTTTATTTGATGACTCGAGGAACCTGCCATTTCTACACACTTCGATATCTGTTGAATGTGTGGGTTGAGTAGAAATAAAGGGAAGGAAGAGAAGAATTTATAGATGAGAAATTGAAAATGCAATCATACCACCTATATGTAGGCCGTTGGAGCCTTTCTCTCTTTATTATTTTTTTATTTTTTTATTTTTTTATTTTAAAAATATGTATGTACAAGCGATTGTGATTGTGGCTCACATCTTCCCTTGGTTTTACGTCCAAGAACGGCTTAAACGCCCTCTATGGGTCGGGGATATGCTTCCCATCCAGTTTTCTTAAAAACTGACAAACAGGGTCTTTTTTAGTCAGATTCCCAAGACTATGTCGAGCATGTTCTTTATGGAATTGTGGCCATAAATCATGAATTGCACGATGCACATCTCCACTAGGGTGCGTCTCAAGAGTCAATAGAAGATTATCTAAAGACTCCTTACTCAGGCCATCCTTAATGAATTGTATTTTATCTTCATGATTTACAGATACCATTCCTAAGGAACGACATTTTGCATTACAAGTCCATCTGGCACATCTGTGACAGACTTGCAATCGTTTTGCACGACGTTTCTTTGCAAAAGTGCTTTTACCTGTTCCAGGCATGTATGAAATGAAAGAATTAGAGGACTCACCTGATAATCGGACCTTTGCTTCAATTAGCCAGCGAATATTTTCAGGAATTCCATGGTTCATTAACAATCGCAATCTTGCACATCTAGCATGGTAAATTTTTGTAATCGCATTCTGAGGTAGAGCAGGAAAATACTTTTTCAATTTTTCAAGAGTGGTGTCCATTTTTTTTTAGATGAGAAGTGGAAAAGAGATGCAAAGAAAGGAGAAACAGCAAAGAATTGCACAAATATATACACAGATATCAGTTATCATGGGAAACTGAAAGAACCGACTTTAAGAGTCACGGAGTACCGTTATCCGCCATTTAACCGGGGTGAGAGAACTAGCAAAACAAAAGTCACACAAAAAGAAACACAAAAACAATATGAGAAAAAGAATCAATCTTTATATACAGGATCACCCAATTCAATAGAGTCATTTTCAACTGAAAAATTGTCAAAGTAAACTTTCAAACGATGTCCATTTACCTTGAAAACATTACCATTCTTTGGATTCTCGATATCACAGGTGCCATATGGATACACATGTTTCACAATAAATGGACCACTCCATCTTGATCTTAGTTTTCCAGGAAATAAATGGAGTCGAGAATTATAAAGCAAGACTTTTTGACCAACACTGAATGTTTTTCTAAGTATTTTCTTGTCATGAAACTCTTTGATTCTTGCTTTATGAATTCTTGAATTTTCATATGCATCATTTCTTATTTCCTCAAGCTCATTTATTTGTAATTTTCGCAGCTGACTAGCATCATCAAGATTTGAATTGAAAGCTTTAATAGCCCAATAAGCTTTATGTTCAAGTTCCACAGGCAAGTGACAAGGTTTTCCATAGACTAGTCTATAAGGTGACATACCTAATGATGTTTTATAAGCAGTTCGATAAGCCCAAAGTGCATCATTAAGTCTTAAAGACCAATCTTTCCTATTAGGGTTCACTGTTTTCTCCAAGATCTGTTTGATCTCTCTATTAGCAAGTTCTACTTGTCCACTTGTCTGAGGGTGATAAGGGGTGGCAACTTTGTGTGTGATTCCATATTTCTTCATTAAAGACTCAAATGACTTGTTGCAGAAATGTGTTCCACCATCACTTATCATGGCTCGAGGAATTCCAAATCGACTCAAGATATTTTCTTTCAAAAACTTGATCACTATTTTGTGATCATTATTTCGACTTGGAATTGCCTCTATCCATTTTGAAACATAATCTACTGCGACCAATATGTACATAAAACCAAATGAAGGAGGAAATGGATGACACGACCAAAAGATTGATGTCTTCTCCCAAGTGTAGGAGTGTCGAAGTAATAAATAACCCGGCAAGACCGGGGTCGAACCACAGGGAGGTTTATTGTATAAATTATAGTTAACAACAATACAATAACAACAACAATAATAGTAGTAATAATAATAATAATAATAAAGAAGAAGAAGAAGAAGTTGATGAGAACTTTGAGTTGCAAGATTAACGTAAGGATTAAACAATGATAACAACAAATGTCAAGGTTAGAGGATCCACTAATGGTACGTCAAACAAGTATAGTATAAACCTTTTTTATTCAATTGGAAACCACACACAAAGGAGGTTCCAATCGGATTATAAATTGTTAACATGATTACATTAGTTATCTTATTCGAATAATGCTAATACTTGTAAATGTTGTCAGGCATTCATGATTATAACTTATGTTAACAACAAATCAAGTTCCTTTCATAGCTCGGTGTCGGTTATACCATACAGTATGGGCTATGAAAGTGCCAAGTATTTGTTGTACCAAGTGTTATACAACATAAATCTAGATTAACCATTTCGTAAAGCAAAGTATTAAAAGTGAACAAGATAACAAATATAAAGCATGTTAGTATCCAACATTAAGGTCCATGTTAAGTTTATATTATACTTATTCTTACACCATTAGTGTACCCTTTTCACCTTGACATAATTAACTTAGCAACACATAATGAAAGAAAGAAACATAAATAAACAAGGGAAGGAAATGAAAAGCATAAGCAAGAAATTAATATAAGCAAAACTTAAGCATTACAAAACATAAAGAGAGAGCAAGAGCATGATCTTGATCTGAACACCAAGATGCCTAAATACATGGCAAATGCCTCCTTTTATAGGCCAAAATTCAGAACTATTGATTTGTTGACTAATTGATGAGTGGGTGGCCACATCTTGACTTGGTGACAATCCTTATCTTCTTGTCTGCCAAAAACGTCATTGATGACGTCATAATTTGAACAAACTTCAATCATGAAAGTTCTAGAGAATTGTCTCATCTATCCAGGGTAAAAATTTGAGATCATTTGGACTTCTAGAACTCGAGATATGGGCTGAACACTAAACAGTGTCTGGGCTGCAGGACAGATTCGGACTTCTTTATTGTTGCTGCAATTTGGACTTGAAAACGGCCTTTTTAAATCTTGGGCTTCACATGAAAGTTGTAGGCCTATGTCTTATCTTTCCATCCATATAAAATGGACCTAAATCCAAGATCTACAGCTCTAGATATGACCCGATTACCGAACAGTGTTCCAATTTGGACTGCACCAGCATCTCTTTTCTAAGTTTGGCCATCTCTTTGTCCTTTCAATTTAAGTACTTCAACTCATCAATCAATTCTTTCATTTATGTGATAGGCCTGCATTTAAGATGAACATTTACCATAAATTAAAGGTATCTTAATATATTAGATACGTTATTATAAAACATGCTTTAGTTAAGGAGTTATTGATACTTCAAGTGCAAAATGATGATATAAAACCTTGATAAAAATGCACTTTTAAGTACTAATCACACCCCCAACCAGCTTATTACTAGTCCCTAGTAATCAAAGCGTTAAAAAAAACAATTTGCAAAGTCCATAAAGCAAGGCATTCATCATTCAACTTCCATTAATCTATCCGGATAAACAAACTCTCATTAAATTTATATATCGCTCAATACCTCTTAAACAAAATATTAATAAACCTTCCTTTTTATGTGCTCAATGTATGAAAACATAGATGATGGGGCTTTGATTGGAAGAAAACAATATTCCGTTCTAATGTTTAAGGTTAACTTCCTTGGGTTGGGATTATTATCTTCTTCTTTTTTTTTTTTTTTCAATATATATACATATACTTAAAACACAATGCATCTTTAACCCATGTAACGAGCTTTCGGCTAATGACTCCCAGACCAGTTGGTCTTAGGGCATTAGGTGTTGAGACACCCCTACGAGCTTAGTAACTTCGGGTTGCGAGATCATGATACGTAGATAGTGCAATGTTTGATTCCCTTAAGCTTTTCTCCTTAACCCATGTAACAAGCTTTGGGCCAATAGCTCCCAAGTCAGTTGACTTTAGGGTATTAGGTGTTAAAACACCCCTTCGGGCTTAATTGCTTAGGTTAGGGAGGCTACGAAATCAAACTTATCTACATTTTTATAATCATCATTTTTTTTTTTTTTTTTTTTTTGAAAATTATAGACTATCCCTATCCCTTAGTTGTTACCTTTAACAAAAGAACATAAATAATATAATAATCCAATGTGCAACCCACAATCATATGTTAAAGTGTGTGTGTGAAAATGAAGGTTTAAGAATACTTGTTAAATGAGTATATGAGCAGAATCATGAGATAAGAATGCGAGAGTTTGTAAACCTGAATATTTCAAGAAGTATTCTAATAGGCCTTGTTATGAATATTGCAAATGACCATTAGAAAATGTTTATTAAGATGCGTCTCAAGAGTCAATAAAATTACTCCTTACTCTGCCATCTTAATAATAACAGTTTTGTCAAATGGCTTTAAAAACAAAAACAGTTAGTTGGTTAGTTTTTTTTTTTTTTTTTTTTTTAATGTCAACTACTACCCTCTCCCCCCAACCAAAACGAGACATTGTCCTCAATGTCCTAAGGTAGAAAGATAGAGTATAGAAGACATCACTTGAAACAACGAACACTGACAAACCTGAAACACACTTAAACAAATATAAGAAATAACAAAACAAAATAATATGCTAATAATAAAACTAAAAAAACACAAGGATTCACAAACGAAGGCTCAAATCCAATCTAAGCTTTTTACGGCTTTCTGTAGTTAACCAATTGATGCGACTCATGGAAGGATCAATTACAGGGGAGAAAGATTATAGTTTGTCGATCAATTGCTCAACAAGAAAGCAGAGATTATGATTTGTCGTGCAAGATGTTAGAAATTCCTGTTCCACGACTTGATCAAGAAAAGACAATAAATTATCATAAAAACCATTAACATTGAGCAAACCTATAGGTTTATGGTGAATGTGAAGTTGGGCCCAAGAGGAAATATGAAAGATCTCTTCCAATGTGCCAAAACCACCTGGTAAGGCAATGAAGGCATCAGCATGGTTAAACATTGTATTCATTCGATCAAACATTGTGGAGACCTGTAGTTCCTCTCCAATTGTTCTTCCAATGATGTTTCCTTTTGTTAAAGCTTGGGGACGACCCCCAAAACTTGACTACCTCCTAAAAATACAGCTATTGCCACACCCCCCATTAACCCAAGGCTGCCTCCCCATACACTAAATGAATCTTTTTCTCAGCTAGTACCGACCAAGATGATTTCTTTGCTTCAAAAAAGCTATTTCCTTTCCCAGATTGGATCCACCTGAAAACACAAATATTTTTTATGTGATAACTTGAGGGTCCCGCCATTTCTACACACTTTTATATCCGTCTAATGTAAGGGTTGAGTAGAAATGAGGGGAAGGAAGAGAAGATTTATAGATGAGGATTTGAAAATGCAATCATATCACCTAGATATAGGCCAGTTGGAGTCTCACACCTCTCTCTCTTTATGTATTTATTTATTTATTTATTTTGAAAAGCATGTGTATGTACAGGAAGTTGTGATTGTGGCTCACATCTTCCCTTGGTTTTACGTCCAAGAACGGCTTAAACGCCCTCTATGGGTGGGGATAGGCTTCCCATCCAGTTTTCTTAAAATCGGCAAACAGGTCTTTTTTAGTCGATTCCCAAGACTAAGTCGATCATGTTCTTTATGGAATTGTGGCCATAAATCATGAATAGCACGATGAACATCTCCACTAGGATGCGTCTCAAGGGTTAATAAAAGATTATCTAAAGACCCCTTACTCAGGCCATCCTTAATGAATTGTATTTTGTCTTCACGATTTATAGATACCATTCCTAAAGAACGACATGTTGCATTACAAGTCCATCCGCACATCGGTGTGACAGACTTTCAGTCGTTTTGCACGACGTTTCTTTGCAAAAGTGCTTTTACCTGTTCCAGGCATGTGTGAAATGAAAGAATTAGAGGACTCACCTAATAATCGGACCTTTGCTTCAATCGACCAACGAATATCTTGAGAATTCCATGATTCATTAACAACCTCAATCTTGCACACCTAGCATGGTAAATTTTTGTAATTGCATTCGAGGCAGAGCGGGAAAGTACTTTTTCAATTTTTCAAGAGTGGTGTCCATTTTCAAATGAGAATTAGAGAAGAGATTCAAAGAAGAGAGAAAGAGCAAAGAATTGCACAAATATATCGGATATCGGTTATTATGGGAAACCGAAAAGAACCGATCAAGTCACGGAGAACCGTTATCCGCCATTTGACCGGGGTGAGAGAGACTAACAAAACAAAATTCACACCAAAAAGAAACACAAAACAATGTGAGAAAAACAAAATAATCAACCTTTATCTATAGGATCATTCAAACCAATGGATTCATTTTCACTAGGAAAATTATCAAAGTAAGTTTTCAAACGATGTCCATTTCCCTTAGAAACATTGTCATTCTTTGGATTCTCAATATCAAAGGCCCCATAAGGATACACATGTTTCTCAATAAATGGACCGCTCCATCTTGATCTTAGCTTTCCAGGAAATAAATGGAGTCGAGAATTATAAAGCAAAACTTTTTGACCAGTATCAATTTTTTGACAATTTTCACAAGTTTTGCAGAATGCATGTGTGTCCTTGAACATGGTGGGCCAATAAAATCCCTTTTGTAAGATTTTCGCAGCTGTCTTTTTTGACGAGAAATGACTCCCACATGCTTCAGAATGACAAAGTTTAATGACATTACTTACCTCATTGTCAGGAATGCATTTTCGAAATGTTTGATCAGGACAATATTCGAATAAGTAAGGGTCATCCCAATAAAATTTCTTCACTTCGTTCAAAAACTTACCTTTATCTTCGGTACTCCAATGAGTTGGCAAATCTCCTGTAGTAAGAAAATTGATATTTTTAGCAAACCAAGGCATTGAACTAAGAGAAAGTAAGGATTCATCAGGAAAGTAATCATCGATTGGTGTGATGTCGGATGCCAAATCTGTTGTCACTTTTGACAAAAGATCCGCATCAACATTTTCGGTGTCTTTTTCATCCGTGATTTCTTCCTGAGAATAAGTCATTTGCAAATCTTCAAATTCATCAAGCTCAGTATTACTCAAAGTAGATTCAAGTTGATCATAAACTAATTCTTCAATAGAATCTACTTCTTGTAAATCATTATCATCTCCAGGTTGCTTGCAAATGTTGAAAATATTCATCTCCAATGTCATGTTTCCAAAAGATAGCTTCATCAATCCATTCCTACAATTAATCAATGCATTAGAAGTTGCAAGAAACGGACGTCCTAAAATAACAGAAATGAATTACATTCTTCAACAGGTTGGGTGTCCAAGACAATAAAATCCACAGTATAAATGAACTTATCGACTTGTACTAACACATCTTCAACTATTCCTCTAGGCACTTTTACAGATCTATCGGCAAGTAAAAGAGTTACAGAAGTTGGTTTTAACTCACCTAGATTGAGACTTTGAAAAACCGAATATGGATGTAAATTCACACTAGCTCCAAGATCAAGTAAAGCTCTTTTAATTTTATGTTCTCCAATAAAGCAAGAAATCGTAGGACAACCAGGGTCTTTATATTTCAATGCATTATTGTTCTGAAGAATGGCACTTACTTGTTCGGCTAAAAAGGCTTTCTTTTTCACATTCAGTTTTCTCTTCCAAGGTACGGATCTTTCAAAAATTTAGCGTAAGAAGGAACCCGTTTAATAGCATCCAACAAAGGTATATTGATCCTCACCGTTTGAAAGTTTCAAGGATTTCGAGTTGTGATTGACTTTCCTTTGTTTGGTCATGGCATGAGGAAATGGAAGTGCTGGCGGAGAATCAATCTTTTCTTTGCAATGATCAGATTCAACCCCTTCCTTACCCTTAGAGATTGACTCATCATCATTCTCACAAGGTTCAAGAATGGGTTTTTCAATAACCTTACCACTGCGAAGAGTGATGACTGATTTGGCTTGATCCATGTGCTGGCTTCCCGAACTACTTGCATTCGCATTGTATTGCCCCTTTGGATTTTCGTTGAGGTTGAGATGGAAACTTACCTTTCTCTTGGAAACTAAGAGCGTTGTGAACTTTGCAAGAGTATCTTTAAGATCTGTCATGCTTTGAGCAAGTTGAGTGTTAATTGTCTCTTGCTTTTCCATGAATGCATGCAATGTTTCCTCAAGATTTCTTCTAGGAGGTGGAGCATAAGGAGGTGCATATCCATGAGAATTTTGGAAGTTATGGTGTGCTTGAAATGGTGGTTGTGAAGTTTGTGCATTATTGTTATCACTCTTCCAATTGAAATTTGGGTGATTTCTCCAACCAGAGTTGTATGTTTGCGAGTATGGGTTATGATTGGGCCTTTGGAAACTGTTTAATGCATGGGCTTGTTCATGGAGACATTCCCTAAAAGAGGGCAAAGTTGGACAGTCATGGGTTGAATGTTCATTGGTTTCACAGATTTGACACACAATGTCTTGAACAGATTTTAGTTGACCACTCTTTTTTAATTCTAATGCCTCGACTTTTTTAGCTAAAGATGCAAACTTGGCTTGGAGGTCATGATCTTCCCTAAGGTTGTACATACCTCCACTAGATGTATGAGGTTGGGTTTTACTTGGTGCCTCATAAGTTCCTGTAGTGTCCTAATTTTGTGCATTTTCAGCTAGCAAGTCTAGGTATTCCATGGCTTCATTAGGGTCTTTATCCTCAAAAGTTCCATTGCACATTAATTCAACCATTTGCCTATCTCTAGGAGTTAACCCTTCATAAAAATGTGAAACTAATCTCCATGTTTCAAAACCATGATGGGGGGCAAGTATTAAGCAAGTCTCGATATCTATCCCAACATTGGTAAAATGTTTCTCCTGGTTTTTGAGAGAAAGTGATTATTTGTCTTTTGAAAGAGTTTGTCCTGTGAGATGGAAAAAACTTCTTTAAAATTGTTGTTGCATATCATCCCACGCACGAATGGATCCAGGTCTCAAATTTTGTAGCCATGTTTTAGCTTTATCTTTTAATGAAAAAGGAAAAAGCTTTAACCTAATGGTGTTCATGCTACAATTTGAGTCATTATAGGTGTTCTGGACCTCCTCAAATTCCCTTAAATGCAAGTATGGATTTTCTAAATCTAAACCATGAAAAGAAGGTAAAAGTTGAATAATGCCTGGCTTAAAACTAAAATGAGATGCATCAGGGGGAAAAACTATGCATGAGGGTGCACTTGTTCTCGTGGGATTCATGTGGTCTCTAAGTGTTCTAACCCGAATATTCTCATTATTCTCATTATGAAGCGATTGGTTATCTTCTTCGGCCATATTTTCCGAAAATGATGAGGATACTCTACAAAGTCTACCACTTAATGTATCGTGACCACACTCTCATGCACGTGCGGGGAAGAGAATAAAAGAAAGAAAAGAAAAACAATAGAAAAAGAAACAAAGTTAGATACAAGAAAAGAGAAAAGAGAAAATAAAATAAATACTATAATTTGTACAAGAATTTACCTCTCCGGCAACGGCGCCAAAAAACTTGACACGACCAAAAGATTGATGTCTTCTCCCAAGTGTAGGAGTGTCGAGTAATAAATAACCGGCAAGACCGGGGTCGAACCACAGGGAGGTTTATTGTATAAATTATAGTTAACAACAATACAATAACAACAACAATAATAGTAGTAATAATAATAATAATAATAAAGAAGAAGAAGAAGAAGTTGATGAGAACTTTGAGTTGCAAGATTAACGTAAGGATTAAACAATGATAACAACAAATGTCAAGGTTAGAGGATCCACTAATGGTACGTCAAACAAGTATAGTATAAACCTTTTTTATTCAATTGGAAACCACACAAAAAGGAGGTTCCAATCGGATTATAAATTGTTAACATGATTACATTAGTTATCTTATTCGAATAATGCTAATACTTGTAAATGTTGTCAGGCATTCATGATTATAACTTATGTTAACAACAAATCAAGTTCCTTTCATAGCTCGGTGTCGGTTATACCATACCAAGTATGGGCTATGAAAGTGCCAAGTATTTGTTGTACCAAGTGTTATACAACATAAATCTAGATTAACCATTTCGTAAAGCAAAGTATTAAAAGTGAACAAGATAACAAATATAAAGCATGTTAGTATCCAACATTAAGGTCCATGTTAAGTTTATATTATACTTATTCTTACACCATTAGTGTACCCTTTTCACCTTGACATAATTAACTTAGCAACACATAATGAAAGAAAGAAACATAAATAAACAAGGGAAGGAAATGAAAAGCATAAGCAAGAAATTAATATAAGCAAAACTTAAGCATTACAAAACATAAAGAGAGAGCAAGAGCATGATCTTGATCTGAACACCAAGATGCCTAAATACATGGCAAATGCCTCCTTTTATAGGCCAAAATTCAGAACTATTGATTTGTTGACTAATTGATGAGTGGGTGGCCACATCTTGACTTGGTGACAATCCTTATCTTCTTGTCTGCCAAAAACGTCATTGATGACGTCATAATTTGAACAAACTTCAATCATGAAAGTTCTAGAGAATTGTCTCATCTATCTAGGGTAAAAATTTGAGATCATTTGGACTTCTAGAACTCGAGATATGGGCTGAACACTAAACAGTGTCTGGGCTGCAGGACAGATTCGGACTTCTTTATTGTTGCTGCAATTTGGACTTGAAAACGGCCTTTTTAAATCTTGGGCTTCACATGAAAGTTGTAGGCCTATGTCTTATCTTTCCATCCATATAAAATGGACCTAAATCCAAGATCTACAGCTCTAGATATGACCCGATTACCGAACAGTGTTCCAATTTGGACTGCACCAGCATCTCTTTTCTAAGTTTGGCCATCTCTTTGTCCTTTCAATTTAAGTACTTCAACTCATCAATCAATTCTTTCATTTATGTGATAGGCCTGCATTTAAGATGAACATTTACCATAAATTAAAGGTATCTTAATATATTAGATACGTTATTATAAAACATGCTTTAGTTAAGGAGTTATTGATACTTCAAGTGCAAAATGATGATATAAAACCTTGATAAAAATGCACTTTTAAGTACTAATCAATGGACCCATGAAATCTATACCCCAACAGTCAAATATTTCAATGACAAGGATAGGATTTAAAGGCATTATGTGACGTTTTGAAATAGACCCCAACTTTTGACAATTTTCACAAATCTTGCAGAATGCATGCGTGTCCTTGAACATGGTGGGCCAGTAAAATCCACTTTGTAAGATTTTTGCAGTTGTCTTCTTCGATGAGAAATGACCCCCACATGCCTCAGAATGACAAAACTTAATGACACTACTTACCTCATTGTCAGGAATGCATCTTCGAAATATTTGATCAGGACAATATTTGAATAAATAAGGGTCATCCCAATAAAAGTTCTTCACTTCGTTCAAGAACTTTCTTTTGTCTTGGGTGCTCCAATGAGCTGGCAAATATCCTGAAACAAGAAAATTAACAATATTAGCAAACCAAGGCATTGTAGAGACAGAAAATAAAGATTCGTCAGGAAAGTAGTCATCGATTGGTGTGATGTCGGATCTCGAATCTGTTGTTAATCTTGACAAATGATCCGCAACAACATTTTCGGTGCCTTTCTTGTCTTTGATTGTGATATCAAATTCTTGAAGTAACAAAATCCATCGTACTAATCTAGCCTTAGAATCCTTTTTTGAAAGAAGATATTTCAAAGCTGCATGATCACTAAAAACAACAACAACAGGTGAGCCAACAAGATAAGATCCGAACTTGTCACATGCAAATACTCACGCAAGTAATTCCTTTTCGGTGGTAGTGTAATTCATTTTGAGCATTATTTAAAGTTTTACTTGCATAGTAAATCACATAGGGTTTCTTATCTTTTCTTTGTCCTAAGACAAAGCACCTCACGGCATAATCACTAGCATCACACATTATTTCAAAAGGTAATGACCAATCGGGAGGTTGAATGACGGGAGCGAAGTAAGCAAGTTTTTAAGTTTAACAAAGGCTTTTTCACATTGTTGATCCATTCAAAAACATTTTTCTTTGTTAGAAGGTTACACAATGGCTTAGATATGACACTAAAATCTTTGATGAACCTTCTATAAAAACCAGTATGTCCTAAGAATGATCTAACATCTTTAACTGATTTTGGTGTTGGTAAGTTGGCAATTAACTCAATTTTAGATTTGTCAACCTCAATTCCTTTTGATGAAACAATGTGACCAAGTACAATGCCGTTTGTTACCATAAAATGACATTTTTCCCAATTGAGCACAAGATTCTTCTCTTCACACCTGCTCAAAACCTTTTCTAAGTTAGTCAAACAATCATCAAATGAATCGCCAAAAAACAGAAAAATCATCCATAAAAATTTCAAGAAAACGTTCAACCATATCACTGAATATGCTAAGCATGCATCTTTGAAACGTGGCTGGTGCATTACATAAACCAAAAGGCATCCTTCGATATGCAAAAGTACCAAATGGACATGTAAAAGTAGTCTTCTCTTGATCTTCCAATGCAATTTCAATTTGATTATAACCTGAATAGCCATCTAGGAAACAATAAAATTCATGACCTGCAACTCTTTCTAGGATTTGATCCATGAAAGGTAAAGGGAAATGATCTTTTCTAGTCATTGAATTAAGTTTTCTATAGTCAATGCACATCCGCCAACCAGTATGGTTCTAGTTGGAATTAACTCATTTTTTCTCATTTGTTACCACAGTGACTCCGGACTTCTTGGGTACAACTTGGGTAGGACTTACCCATTTCTTTGTCGAAATAGGATAAATGATTCCATTATCAAGAAGCTTAATGACTTCATTTCTCACTACTTCTTTCATATTAGGATTAAGCCTTCATTGCATTTCTCTAGAGGGTTTAGCATTTTCCTCTAAATAAATCCTGTGTGTGCAAATCAAAGGACTAATTCCTTTTATGTCAGCTATGGTCCATCCTAATGCATTTTTGTGCATTTTCAGAGTTTGTAATAACTTACCTTCTTGATGTGCATTAAGTTTGGAAGAAATTATTACCGGAAAAGTGTCATTTTCTCCCAAAAATGAGTATTTGAGATTGAATGGTAACGGCTTCAAATCAAGTTTTGGTGGTTGAACACTGGAAGGTATGGACTCAATTGATTGTGATGGCAATTTCTCAATTTGTGGTCTCCAATTACTTGCCTTTGATTCTTCCTGAAAATAAATCATTTGCAAATTCTCGGGATTCATTAAACTCAATTTCATTGGAAATAGTTTCAAATTGATCATGAACTAATTTTTCAATAAAGTCCACTTTCTGTAAATCATTATTATCTCCAGGTTGCTTGCAAATGTTGAAAATATTCATCTCCAATGTCATGTTTCCAAATGATAACTTCATCAGTCCATTCCTACAATTAATCAATGCATTAGAAGTTGCAAGAAACGGACGTCCTAAAATAACAGGAATTGAATTACATGCTTCAACTGGTTGTGTATCCAAGACAATAAAATCCACAGGATAAATGAATTTATCAACTTGAACTAACACATCTTCAACTATTCCTCTAGGCACTTTTACAGATCTATCGATAAGTAAAAGAGTTACAGAAGTTGGTTTTAACTCACCTAGATTGAGACTCGAAAGACTGAATATGGAAGTAAATTCACACTAGCTCCAAGATCAAGTAAAGCTCTTTCAATTTTATGTTCTCCAATAAAGCAAGAAATTGTAGGACAACCAGGGTCTTTATACTTCAAAGCATTATTGTTCTGAAGAATGGCACTTACTTGTTCGGCTAAAAAGGCTTTCTTTTTCACATTCAGTTTTCTCTTCACGGCACATGATCTTTTAAAAATTTAGCAAAAAAAGGTACCTGTTTAATAGCATCCAACAAAGGAATATTGATCCTTACCTGTTTGAAAGTTTCAAAGATTTCAGAGTTGTGATTGACTTTTCTTTGTTTGGTCATGGCATGAGGAAATGGAAGTGCTGGTGGGAAATTAGTCTTTTCTTTGCAATGTTCAGATTCAACCCCTTCCTTACCCTAGGAGATTAACTCATCTTTCTCACAGGGTTCAAGAGTGGGTTTTTCAATAACCTTACCATTGCGAAGAGTGATGACTGATTTGACTTGATCCATGTGTTGGCTTCTAGAACTACTTGCGTTTGCATTGTATTGCCCCTTGGGATTTTGCTGTGGTTGAGATGGAAACTTACCTTTTTCTTGAAAACTGCGAGCAGATGTGACTTTTGCAAGAGCATCTTTTAGATCTGCCATGATTTGAGCATTTTGAGTGTTGATTGTCTCCTGCTTTTCAATGAATGCATGCAATGTTTCCTCAAGATTTCTTCTAGGAGGTGGAGCATAAGGAGGTGCATATCCATGAGAATTTTGGAAATTATGGGGTGCTTGAAACGGTGGCTGTGAAGTTTGTGCATTATTGTTACCACTCTTCCAACTGAAATTTGGGTGATTTCTCCAACCAGGGTTGTATGTTTGTGAATATAGGTTATGACTGGGCCTTTGGAAACTGTTTAAAACATGGGCTTGTTCATGGAGGCATTCCTTGAAAGAAGGCAAAGTTGGACAGTCATTGGTTGCATGTTCGTTCGTTTCACAGATTTGACACACAATGTCTTGAACAGATTTTAATTGACCATTCTTTTTAAATTCAAGTGCCTCGACTTTTCTAGCTAAAGATGCAAATTTAGCTTGGAGGTCATGATCTTCCCTAAGGTTGTACATACCTCCACTAGATGTATGAGGTTGAGTTTTACCTGGTGCCTCATAAGTGCTTGTAGTGTCCCAATTTTAAGCATTTTTGGCTAGCAAGTCTAGGTACTCAATTGCTTCATCAGGGTCTTTATTTTCAAAAGTTCCGTTACACATCAATTCCACCATTTGCCTATCTTTAGGTGTTAATCCTTCATAAAAATGTGAAACCAATCTCCATGTTTCAAAACCATGATGAGGGCAAGTATTAAGCAAATCTCGATACCTATCCCAACATTGATAAAATGTTTCTCCTGGTTTTTGAGTGAAAGTGGTAATTTGTCTTTTGAAAGAGTTTGTTCTGTGAGATGGAAAAAACTTCTTTAAAAATTGTTGTTGCATTTCATCCCAAGCACGAATGGATCCTGACCTAAGATTCTGTAGCCATGTTTTAGCTTTATCTTTGAATGAAAAAGGAAAAAGCTTTAATCGATGGTGTTCATGCTACAATTTAAGTCATTATAGGTATTACAGACTTCTTCAAATTCTCGCAAATGCAAATATGGATTTTCTAGATCTAAGCCATGGAAAGAAGGTAAAAGTTGAATAATGCCTGGCTTAAAATTAAAGTGAGATGCATCGGGGAGGAAAAACTATACATGAGGGTGCACTTGTTCTTGTTGGATTCATGTGGTCTCTTAGTGTTCTAACTCGATTATTCTCATTATTCTCATTATGAAGTGATTGGTTATCTTCTTCAACCATATTTTCTGAAAATAATGAGGATACCCTACAAAGTCTACCACTTAATGTACGTGACCAAACTCTCATGCACATGTAGAAAGAGAATAGAAGGAAAAAGAAAACAAGAGAAAAAGAAACAAAAGTTAGATACAAGAGAAGTGAAAAATAAAAAAAATAAAATAAATATTATAACTTATACAAGAATTTACCTCCCAAGAACAGCGGCCAAAAACTTGACACGATCAAAGAGTTGATGTCTTATCCCAAGTGCAGGAGTGTCACAGTAATAAATAACCCGGCAAGACCGGGGTCGAACCACAGAGAGGTTAATTGTATAAATTATAATTAATAAAACAACAACAACAACAACAATAATAACAACAACAATAATAGTAACAATAATAGTAATAGTAATAATAATAATACTCGATGCGTTGGCGTTGTTATCACCCGAGAATGATCTCAAAGATCGGGTCACGGGTTTCCGACCTATATCTCGAGTTTATGAAAAGATCAAAGAGATATATTATATAATATAAACAAATTTCCGATGCGAATGAATAAGGCAAGACCAACAATGTCGGGATCCTTGATCAAACACAGAGCATACTTAAAGTACATAATAATAATAATAATAATAATAATAATAATAATAATAATAATAATAATAATAATAATATTAGTAGTAGTAGTAGTACTAACAATAATAAAGAAGAAGAGGAAGAAATTAATGAGAACTTTGAGATGGAAGATTAATGTAAAGATTAAACAATGATAAAAACAAATGTCAAGGTTAGATGGTTCACTAATAGTATTAGAGATAAGTAAAAGTATAAACTCTTTATAAATTATCAACATAATCATATTAATCATCTTATTTACGTAACACCATACTTATAAATTTTATCAAGCATTCATGATGCTAACTTATGTTGACAACAAATCAAGTTCCTCTCATAATAACGATGTCGGCCGAAAACTATGAAGGATCAAGTATTTGATGTACCAAGTGTTATACAACACAAATCTAGATTAACCATTTAACAAGCAAGGTATTAAGGATTAATAAGATAAAAATGATAAGATATGTTAATAGCAAACTTGTTTAGGATTTAAGCATTGAAGTCCATGTTGAGTTCATATTATACTTATTCTAACACCATTAGTGAAACCTTGTCACCTTGACATAATTAACTTAGCTAGACATAATAAAGAAGAAGAACATAAATAAACAAGATAGGAACATAAACATGATATAAGTTAACTAAGTATAGTAAAGGAAATGAAAAGCATGAACAAGAGATTAATGAAAATAAAACTTAAGCATTACAACAATAAAGAGAGAGCAAGAATATGATCTTGATCTTAGAACCAAGATTTCTAAATGAATGGCAAATGCCTCCTTTTATAGGCTAAAATTCAAAACTATTCATTTGGTAATTGATTATTGATGTAGTGGCCAACTATTGATTTAGTGGACTTGGTGGACAGCAGCACTCAAGCACTTTGGCTGGATGAAATGACATTGCTCCATTCAGAATTTAGCAAAGTGTACCTCATGAAAGTTGTTGGAAATCATCTTATCTTGTCACCTATAAACTTTTAGAGCATTTGGAGCACTAGAGCTCGAGATATGGCTAAAATACTGAGTAGTGCTGTTGGTGAACGTGGTGGATAGACCTCAAGCTCTTGTCTGGATGAAATGTCATTGTTACCATCCGAATTTGAGAAAATCTTCTTCATGAAAGTTGTTGGAAATTGTCTTTTCCTTCCACCCACCACATTTCACGTCATTTGGCCTTCTAGAACTCCAGATATGGGTAAAATTCTAAGCAGTGTTTGGGCTGGATTACAGGATAGATTCTGACTTCTCTTTTGTGGCCAAACTTTGAATTTGAAAACGGTAGATTTGGGTCTTACACTATTTATGAAAATTGTAGGCCTATTTCTTAGCTTTCCATCCATATAAATTAAGCTGAAATCCAAGATCTACAGTCCGGATATGACCCAATAACTGAACAGTGTTCCAATTTGAATTGAATCGGTATCTCCTTTCTAATCTTAGCCGTTTCTTTGTCCTTTCACTTTCAATAGTTAATCACATCAATCAATACTTTGAATTGTGAGATATGCCTGCATTTAAAATGAACATTTACAATAAATTAAAGCTATCTTATATTATCAGATCTGTTATTATAAAACATGCTCTAGTTAAGGAGTTATTGATACTTCAAGTGCAAAATGATGATAGAAAACCTTGATAAAAATGCACTTTTAAGTACTAATCAACTGTCACCGTCGCTTCTTGCCACTTCATCACAGGTACAGAAAGAACAGAAAAGATTTCTTTGTTGGCAGAGTTGAAAAAGATGTTGCATCCCCGTGTCTTTCTGGTGAAGAATTGCATGATGTTGTCTCAGAGTACGGTGACATTGTGTTTAGCCTTCAATCAGGTAAGCAAAAGTTTCCTGGTTTTGGTTTGACCTATAATTGGGTAAAGCGAAGTATCTTTTTTGAGCTTCCTTATTGGAAGACCAATCTGCTCCGCCATAACCTTGACGTCATGCACATCGAAAAGAACATGTTTGAGAATATTTTCAACACCGTCATGGATGCGAAGGGGAAGACAAAGGACAACATCAAGGCTAGATTGGATATAGCTTTTTATATCAGAATCAGTAAAAATATGGAGTTGGTTTATGATGAGTCACGGGTCGCAAAACCAAGAGCAAGCTTCGTGTTAGAGAAAAACGCACAACTACTAGTCTACAAATGGCTTAAGAGTCTGCGTTTTCCGGATGGACATGCATCGAACATATCAAAGTTTGGTTAATATAGAGGACTGCAGATTGTATGGAATGAAGAGTCATGACTGCCACGTGTTTATGCAAACACTCATCCCATTAGCTTTTCGTGATTTGTTGCCAAAGGGAATATGGGATGCACTCACGAAGATCAGTCATTTCTTAGAGATATATGCTCCGCAAGTTGAATGTTGATCACATTGAGAGGCTTCAAACGAATATCGTCAAGACACTATGCAAACTTGAGATGATATTCCCTTCATCATTTTTTGACTCAATGGAGCATCTCCCTATCATCTACCGTTCGAGGCAAAAGCTGGAGGACCGGTCCAATATAGATAGATGTACCCATTCGAACGGTTAGATATTGCAGTTGCAATATAATTCATATATAAAAGTATTTTATATGTTTTTCTTAATTGAAAATACTTGATTAATATTTCAATGCAGGTACTTGTTTAATCTCAAAAAAAGGTTAAGAACAAGGCGCATTTTGAGGCTTCGATATGTGAGGCCTAAATTGTTGAGGAGATCTCAACATTTATCTCGTACTATTTCGAACATCAACTGAGAACGAGAATCAATTGCGTTCCACGACATGATGATGGCGGTGAAGTGCCTTCCAGTGGGAACTTGTCAATATTCTCCAATACTGGACGACCCACACCTAAAAATGCCGTAAGAGGAAGATATTTGTCGGAAATAGAGTTCGAACAAGCACACAACTATGTTCTATTTAACTATGATGAGCTGAGACCTTTTATTCAGTAAGTTTATACTAATTAGACTTTGTTAGTAATATATTGTTAATTATATATTGTAATATCATACAATCATTATCACTTGCAGGCAACATCGACAATATTTGCTTTCCAATAACTCACAGCTGACCGAATCCCAGATCTTTCAATTACAAGATGAGCAGTTTGTCACGTGGTTCAGAACACATGTAAGCACTATCACAAACTCATTCTAACTTGCAAAATTACTGTACGTATGCATGTCATTATGAGATTCTCATTCATTTACTGTTTATTGATGTACATTACATACAAGGTTTATCAAATGGGAAGGAGTGCGCCTAAGTCATTGTCTTCACTAAGCCTAGGGCCTGAAAGAAAATGTAAGTGCTACAATGGGTATTTTGTCAATGGATATGTTTTCCATACTGAAGAATACGAGCAAGGAAGAAAGACATACAACAACGGTGTTTGTGTTAAGGGATCCACTAGTAGTGAGTTAGAAGTTGACTACTATTGTAGATTAGAAGAGGTCGTCGAACTGCAATATCATACCAAGCAGAATATAGTGTTTTTATTCAAATGCTATTGGTATGACACGACTGACAGAGGAATCAGAGTTAATCCGCACTATGGTCTGGTCGAAATCAACTCAAAAGCTAGACTCGGCAACATAAACGATGTCTTTGTTTTCGCAAAGCAATGTTAACAAGTTTATTACACATACACCCCTTTATTTAGAAAGGATCGATCAAGAGTGGATTGGTTGTCCGTTTTAAAAACGAAACCCCGGGGTCGTGTCGAGATTGTTCAGGATGAGAACGAAGACACAAGTGTGCGAGATGAAGTCTTTCAAGTTAGTGAGGTGGTTGAACCATATCGAGTTGCTCCTTCGATTGAATTGGAAGAAAATTCAAATTTTCGTGTTTTCGATCATAGTCTTGTTGATGTTGACGCAGAGGAGTTGAATTTTGTTTTGAGCTCTAGCGGACAAGCAAATATCGATGAAGAAGATGATATTCATATTGAAGATTGCGATGAAGGTGATGACAATTCAATTGATGATGAAGAAGAAGAAAATTCTGACTAACTACCAAAATGAAGCCTTATGTAAAACCCTTTTTTTCATGTAATTTAGATTATGGATGATATATTTTGAAACACAAAATATTTATTACTTGAAATAATTAGTTGAAATGCCACAATTACTAAATAATTACTTGAAATAATTATTGATCATGGATGATATATTTTGTAAAATAAAATAATTACTTGAAATGCCACCATATCACTGACGGCCACACCGACAGACTTAAGTCCGTCAGCATTTCACAAAGAGTTTGCAAATAATTACTTGAAATGCCACCCTATCCCCGACGGACTTAAGTCCGTCGGCATTTCATAGAAAGTTCAAAAATAATTACTTGAAATGCCACCCGATCACCGGCGGCCACACCGACGGCCTTAAGTTCGTCAGCATTTCATAGAAAGTTCGAAAATAATTACTTCAAATGCCACCCGATCACCGACGGACTTAAGTTCGTCGGCATTTCACAGAAAGTTTGAAAATAATTACTTGAAATGTCACCCTATCACCGACAGCCTTAAGTCCCTTGGCATTTCATAGAAAGTTCAAAAATAATTACTTGAAATGCCACCCTATCACCGACGGCCTTAAGTCCGTCGGCATTTCACAGAAAGTTCGAAAATGATTACTTGAAATGCCACCCGATCACCGACGGACACACCGATGAATTTAAATCCGTCGGTAAGTTGTCGGCGGGTCAATTTACCGATAAAATTACCGACGGCGGTAGCGAATTTCAAACGGTTGTGCATTAAATGTGCCTCTGACCACGTCATCTTGCCGATGGAATTACCGACGGACCACGAAAAATATGGAGGGTCATTAAAAATTTTGGTGCGAAATTCAAAATTTACCGACGGATTTTTAACACATCACCAACGGAATAAATTAAAATAATAATTAATTTTATATCCGTCGGTGAATCCGTCGGTAAAACTGCCATATAAGTTCAACCGCACCGCCCGTTGGTTCATTTTTTTCTTCTCCTTCGTTTCTCACCTTAAGATTTCGATTTTTTTCCTCTCAATTCTTCAAAGCTTTCACCTCCAATCTCTAGCAAGTTTTCTTCATCATCTTCATCAGTTTAAAAGGTTAGTGTTTCCTCTATTTTATTTTACTTTAATAGTATTTTTTTGCTTTTTTTTTGTTATTTTTTTTGTTTTGGTGTATTTTTTGTAATGTAGATAAAGTCTATAGTTTTTTTTTTGCATAATTCATTGCTAATGTCTATAGTTTTTTTTTTTGAATTTATTGAATAATTTTTATTGTTGTATTGACATAATTATTAGTAGTTAATTTGTTGAATATTTATTGTTAATGTTGAATTTACCATAGAATTAGTAATTGAACATGTTTGAATAATTATTAGTTTTACTCTATTATTGCATGATTTGTGTTTAAGTTTTTCCATTTATTTTGATTGTTATTCTAGAGTTTTTTTTTTTAATTTATTGTTTTGTTGTATTGGCATAATTATTGAATAATTACTTGAATTGTAATTCTTAATGTTGAATTTACCTTAGGATTAGTAATTGAATATGTTGGAATAAGTAGTATAGATTGCGTAAATTGGTTGTGACTATTGTTAATATGTGCAGGTTTGTGAATTTGGGTAGTATCCGGTATAGGGGAGGTGCTGTCAAATTTTTTTTGACATTTGAATTTAATTATATAAGTATTTGTATAAAATTGTGTAGATGCGTAGAACGAAAACCAGAGCTGGTCGCTCAAGTAGGGTTGTAGCTAGTTCGTCTAGCAGCGAGGATGATATTTCCTGTAGGTGCCTCTCAAAAAAGAGGCACCTACACCACCTGCGCTGTCAACCGATGCTGCCTCTTCCAGCAGTACTTCACAGCGTAGAGGCGGCGTGCCTTCGTAGCGGAATCAATTTACCCACAAGTACGAGGCACAGTGGAAGGACGACCTTTCAATGTAAGTTTGTTAAGGTTTTATTATTTTTTTTTAAATTACAACATAATTTATGAAGTAATCACTATTGAATTTATTTCATTTATTTTCAGGTTCACAAACATTGAAGCCGGCCGAGTAGCATCATTGGCGTTTAAATCGTCGATGGAGATTCCATTATTTCAATGGAGTCAGATATCCAAGCATCCTAAATGGATGCCTCAAATCAATGCATGGTTTGACAGATTTCAGGTTGGTGTTAATTTATAATTTTCAGCTTATTTCTAATAAATTATTAATATAATTGTAAATAAATTATTGTTTTTATTTAAACTTGTTTATTTATACACAGCACAAATTCTGCTGGGACAGTGAGCATAACACTGTTGTGAGGAGGGTGTGGGAAAATCATGCGGCAACTAGGTAAGATCGAAAACAATACAGGATTTTTTTTAGACAAAAATTTATGTTTCGAAATGTAATTTTTGGTTGCGTGAAGTAGGTTGCGTGATTTTTGGTATGAAGCACAGAAAAAGGAAAAAAAAACCACGAGGGATAGGGGTTTCGAAGGTTGGAACGATGTTGTGGTTTGGAGGGATTTCAAACCGATATACATCCCGGAAGATATATGGCCGCACTATCTTGAGCACTTGATGTCTGAGCGGTTCACACGACGCTCATAGTCCGGTGCTGGCAACCAGAATCGGCCAATTCATGGTGGGGTGACAACGCACACTGGCGGCTCCGTTCTGTTTGCTGCACATGCGAAACGGATGGTAAGATTAATTTAAATGAAATATATCGTTAAATTCAGTTGTTATTAATATATCTTTTTTCATTATAGGCTGCGTCTCTTGGACGTGAGCCGAGCCCGATGAAGCTGTTTGTGGAGACACATGTGCGGAGTCAAGACCGCCAGAAGGGGGAGCAACAGTTCGTTGATAACCGTGCTCAGCATTTCGTGGTATGTTTGTTCAACCATTTTATTTTGTAAGTTATTATGTTTATTGTATTGAATATGATGATTACTTTTTTTTATTTTCAGGAGACGTATAATAATCAGTTGAGGGAGAGATACGGGGATGATACTTTGACCCATCCAAAATTCGATCCGGATTTGTGGATGGAGGTTGGCTCGTCAGGTGGACCCAATAAAAATCGGGTTTACGGGCTCTCCAACATTACGGCCGACAACTTGCGATCGACCCGTAGTGTTTCAACTGTTGGGAGCTCCCGATCAATATCGAGCTCCCAATCTAAGGAGTTCGTGGCCTGGCAAAGCACACACCGCCTTTCCACCGAGAAATACGATAACCTAAAAGCGGAGTACGCACAATTCAGAGCGGAACAAAGAGCGGAGTCTGAGCAACTCAAAGCATCTCAAGCACAACAAAAAGCGGAGTATGAAGCGGCTCATGAACAACAAAAAACGGCTTATGAACAGCTTCGCGAAATAATCATGAACATGTCAAATAGTGGAACATGTGCGCCTAATATTTTTTGGCCGTATAACCACCAGCCTCCTCCAGGATCTCCTCCTCCTCCTCCAGCTCCACCTTTATATTAATTTGTAATCAACATTATTTACCTTTAAAACTTCATTTAATATTTTTCTTGAAACATATTTAGTTTGTAATGAATATTATTTAACTTTTTTTTTTATGTTTAATAAAAATTTTATTTGCATAATTGGTTTGTAAAACAATTAATTTATATAGTTTTATATTATATATCCTAAATAATTTTTTAAAAACAAATTAAGAAAAAAACTATTACCAATGATTTTACCGACGGATTAATTCGGTCGGTATTTTAAACGTTCACCGACAGACATACCGACGGAATTAATCTGTCGGCATTTGACAGTAGCTTCCATTAGTACAAGCGACTTCTGAGACGGACCTATTCGGTCGGTATTTCATACATTCACAGACCGATGTACCGACGGATATTTTCCGTCGGTAATTATAATGTCACCGACGGAATGAAAATCCGTCGGTATATTTCAAGCAAGAATCTTTTTTTTTGGCGCGCACGTTCCATCTGTAAAACCGTCGGTAAATGGATTTTTTGTTTTTCCGACTGATATACCGACAGAATGGGGAATCACCGACGAAGGTAAAGCAGACGGACTTATTCCGTCGGTGATGACGTCGGTCAAAAAATCACCGACGAACTTCTAATCATACACCGACGGAATTTTTCCGTCGGTAAAACTGTGAAATCTTGTAGTGCACATGCTTTCACCTACTCATCACCTAGCTAGGTTTTTTTATTGGTTTCATCATACTATTTTTCTAATATTTTAACCTCATTCAAACCATAGTTTTAAGACCCGACCTGGTCCAAGATCCGGTTTTTGGGTTTTGACCGGGTCATCGGATCAATTTTTTTTAAAAAAATCAAAACGACGTCATTTTAGTTAAAAAACAAAAAAAAGTCAACAGGCTTGCGACCGGGTCAACCGGGTCACACCGGGTTTTTCCTTCCCCTATTTTTTCTTCAACCGGCCGGTTCGGCCCGGGTCAACCAACCGGCGGCGGACCGGGTAAACATCGTATTCCCATTTGTATAGATTTACAAGCATTTCTTCATCAATTCCCCTTGTAAGCTTACATGGTTCTCGAGTCTTCCCAACATTTCACAACTTCTTTCGGTTTTTGCATGGTATTCTTATAACATAATTTAATATTAATTACATATATACACTCAAGATTTTCTCATTATTAAATCAATCTCATTTTTGCATACTTCCCCCCTTATTCATGCATTATTTTTGATATAATTGGAGTAGATAATTTTCAAGCCAGTTCTTCATCAACATCAATTCCATTTTCAAGCCAATTTTAAATGATCAATCATAATATCACACATCATTGGGTGCCATGAAAACCCCATATTACCACTTTAATCACCTAGCTCAACCATGGCCGCCACGACAACCAATAATCATGTGTCTTGAATCGTCATAATAATTGATCAGTTGGTGGTTGTCACACCAGCCTATATTCACACACTTTTGGGCATTAAAATAGGTTTTAGACACTTAAATGTAGGACTATTACAGTAGCCCTCTTATTTTTATACAACCCAAAACAATCATAGAGTTCATATATTCCTTCCCCGAACTATTGTTGCATACACATTCTACCACCATTCTGAATCACAACAAAAATTTTATGGTATTTATACACAAACCAATTTGGTAGCCATTCAATCATGTTTGCCTTCCCAAGTCTCCCAACTTTCATACATTAAAAGGATGAATTTAATATAATTTATTAGTACTCAAACTTCTCATACATTTCAAGTAATATATATTCATCAAACTAATATTATTATCGTGAAACCCGAGAAAAAATTATACAAAAAAAAGAGGGGGGTTTATAATAATTTAAATTTTGTTATAGTACAAAAATAATGTAACTACAAAAAAAAGGCTTAATTAAGAAAATATAGAGAAAGATAGGGCTGGAATTAAGAAGAAATGGGAATTAAGTGGACTCGAATAGTCTAAGTGCCTTAAAAGATGAAATAAGTGCATAAAAGAGAGGAAGGGAACCCTTGGTTCCCTTAGGTATGTTTCGGCCAAGAGCCAAACTAAGGAGGGTAGAGAAATTCTGGTGGATTAAGTAATTCTTGATGCATAATTTAGTGATAGAAATGGTCTTGAATGTGGAGGGATGCAAGGAAAAAAAAACAAAGAGAGAACAGATGCAGTGTGACAGGCCACAGGAGGGGAAGAAAAAAAGAGAGGAGAACTTATGATTCCTTAATTAATTAACTAGGTACAAATGACCTTAGGAGGTCATAAATGAGACAGGTTGCCATGAATAAAGGGAAGGCATGGTTGTATCTAACGAGGAAGTAGGGATTGGAGATAAATTGGAGATACCTTGTCCATTGAAGAAACAAGGCAGGTTTGTCACCCTGGTTCCTGAGGGAATTTGGACATGAAGACGATAGAATCTAGGGAGGATCCCTTTATAATAGTTGTAGTCGGGAGTGTTAGCTTTTCAACGAGTCTAACCCCGTATAATTTGGAGTTATAAAACTCCAAATACAAATAAAAATTTGAGGGGAGGTCAAGTTGTCACCCCTGCTGACAAATCCGGCCAAGTCAACAAAACAGCGAGATTTAGCCATATTAAGGGTGGAATTTGTTTTCTTCCTCTTTGTAAAGCGTGTAACATTGTGTCGTGATCTTCAAAAAGGAATAAAACGTGATTGAAATTAAATTCATGATGTTCATTAGGATTGCTAATGAGCTGAAATTTTAAGGGATAATAATGGGGGATTTAGGTGAGAAAGAATGACAATAAAGAGAAATGAATATTATCACCATTTTTGCTGTTATGTTGTGATATGTGGATTAACATGGAATAATGATGGGCATTTGTGGTTTCAGGAGGAACCATGGGAGGGGTGCAACAACAATAGGAGAACGCAAGTTGAGCGTCCATAGCAGGTAGGTACTCGGTACCTCTCCTCTAGTTAATAATTATTTTAACTAACTATTGAACTAAAAAAATTTGGTGCTTATTGATGAGGAAAAGAAAGGGGGAAAGAAAAGGTTAAATGATGGGAAAATGGAAACAAAGAACTAGATTTAATTTATGGATTCTTTTGGAGAAAATGAACGGTAACAATGAATTTTGGGAATGACTGTTTCTCGAATTTGATTAGCCTGTCCCCGATACTGGAGGCTAATGATGTTAGCCAAGTTGGTTAACATCGGCATTACCGGTACGTGGGAGGAGAAATATAAAACTTGATTAACTATTCGGGTTCGAATAGTTAATGATATCGACGGGTGACGTCGATATCGGCAAAATATATGGACTTGATTAGCTTTCCAAGAATCCTTGACATCGGCATACTCAAGGACCTCCCAAGGTAACATTGAATATTAATTAACTATTTCGGTCAAAAAATAGTTAATGACACCAACGGTCGCGTTAGTGTCGACATTTTTATGAATTTGATTAGTTGACCCCATGACGGGCAACTAAAGACACTAATGGAGGTCATTAGTGTCGCATGAGTCTTCCTAATGTGGGGAGAAGTAGTTAAAGGAAACAAATTTAATAATCCTTAAAAGAGGTTGGTGGTGGTGTATTGAATTGTATATGACTTAAGTAGACGTGCTATATAATTTTTCTTTCATGAATTGTTTGTGTTTTAGTTATTTTTAATTATATGAAAAATTTCTGTTTTGCAAGTCCCCCCTCATTCACATCAGGAGTAGAATTTAGGTTCCTTGATCCCCTTTTGTATAAGTTAGGAACTTGGGGATTTTTTATGTAATTTTGTTATGTAGTAAACATGTAACCTGAATAGAATAGTATACTCCTTGTATTATTTTGTTTTTGGAATATTAAATGTATAAATCTATACTTGGGAAAATATAATGTACTAGCTTATGTTCAAAATGCTAAATTGTGGTGTGCTTATATATAAAATTTTAGTGCTCTTTGGTTCTTTTAATTAGTAACTTATGCATGTGATATGAGATGGAGATTGAGTATGAAGATTTGTCCTGAGTATATTCTCGAATGAATTAAATGGTTGATTTGTACCAATTATGGATTTGATTATGGGTGGGATTTGATTATAATTATGTACAGGGTAAATTGTCGATAACTTGGAACCTCCCGGTATAGAGGAGACTTTGGCGAAATTTTGTAAGAAATTTCAGTGAACTCAATAAAAAACAATTATGCTCCATTTACCCTTTACATGGAAGTTAAATGGATAAATTGATGTAACCTTTAAGGCTGTTACAATTATTATTATTATTTGAAAAAATGATTTACACAAAACATCATCGTTTAGAACTTAAACTAAATCATTTTGCTTTAGTTCTTACATATCATTTACTTTATTTCTAATATTCTTTTCGATTATCATTTTGGTAAGAATAACCATTCAATAACCATTTAGTGAAGGATGACTTAACCCCATTAACCCACTTGATACCTTTATAAATATTCTCATCATGCTATCATTAGCACTGACATTTCTTTATCATTACTTTTCTCATCACTTGTATATATAAGTCTACTAAATTGGTTTGTGTATAAGTGTATACATACCATAAAAATTATGTCCATAGATCCACGCCGATTTACTACCTCTGACACAGACCAGCGGCAACCACCAGGTCGACACCGCAAGAGACATCGATGAGATTTCCGGCCCAAAGAACCAAACCAGCGTCACAAATCCACGAGCCACAGCCACCCACAAACCCATCACAGCCAGCACCGACTAGTGATTCTGCACAGCAAAGGCAGCGCAACAGATCTTCATCTACCACCGTCCACAGTGCCATCGCCTTCAGCAGCGACAACGAATCCACGCATCAACAGGCCCTCGTCCAGCAGCGACACCACAGCCCCTTTCATTGCACCGCAGGTCCCAAGCAAAATCACAGAGCCACGTTTCTTGCGCCATCGCCGTCAGTAGCGACAACAGATTATAGGAGGTAGGGAAGAAGGAAACAGAAGCTCTGAAGGCAAAATAATTAACTTCACCACATCACCTGCCACATCAGCACCACGCCACTTGCCATATCAGCACTCTGAAGCAGCATCTGCATCATCACCACGTCAGCAGGTCCTGCCACGTCATCTGCCACGTAATCTTTCACTGCCACATCACCTGGTCAGAAATTCTTTTACCCATTGAATATCATCATTCCTGGTATGCTTTTACACTTGTTAACCAAGATTTAGCATTAATATTATTCTTTGTGCTTGCCCATAAATAAATTACATAGTCCGTCTTGCAAATTGAATTACTTTAATTTTGGGCTTGTTTATTGGCATTGAGCATCCGATCCTCTTAATTAATTGTGGAGCTTGGTTAAATTCGTGGGAAAATTTAAACATTGTGTTTGGATTACTTATGTGCATTTAGAGAACTTATGATGCTTGCTTGTGAATATTCCTGGTTTAATCTATCATTGCTTAGTCCCAAAGATAAAAATAAATAAATAAATAAAATATTTTTTAAAATATTAGCTATAATTTTATTTTGCGTTTTTACTTGCAAGTGTTGTTTGTGATCTTAGTCTTAGGATTAGTTTTTGCATGCATTTACGTAGTGATCGTTTAGTACACAATCTAGAAGTCATAGTACCATGGAATTCAAACTCTAGTAATGCTTTTAGAGATATTCAAGAGCATTATAAATTATGTGAACAAAAATAACAACTTGTCCAATCAAATGAACAACCTTTCTGGGAGGGTGGAGTCCATAGAAGCTTTGCAAGTAAGACAGTCTAGTGAGAGTGAACATTCTAATGACAACCATAGGAATCCTCAAAGACCAGTTCCTTGTAGGAACCACCAACATAACCAACATCAGGGTTACAATGACTTGATGACCGTAACGATAGTGAGCATTCCAATGATTATCATCAAAGACCAATTCATTCTAGGAACCGTCAATACAACCGCAATCAAGGTCATCACGACTACGATGACCCTGACGAACAAGTCATGAGGCATATCAAAGTAGAAGCCGTAATTTTTAAGGGTCAACTTGACCCGTGGATCTTTGATAGATGGATCTGTGACATGGATCAATTCTTTGACACGTATAATTTCTCTAAGATTAAGAGGGTAAGATTTGCAAAGATAAAACTTAGTGGGAACGCTCAACTTTATTGGGAAAGTGTAGAAAAGTCTTTTGATATGAGAGGTCAACCTCCTATTACTAATTGGGTTGAAATGAAGACTAAGTTAGAAGAAACGTATTTGCCTCATTCTTATAGAGGAAATCTTTTGGACCAGTAGAATAACTTAAGGCAAGGAAGCAAGTCTGCTAATGAATATGTGGCATAATTTGATGAGTATAAGATGAGGTATGCAGTTAGGGAGGATGAAGTGATGACCCTAAATAGATTTTGGTAAGGTTTAAATGATGACCTTAGAAGAAAGGTTGTGCTTAGAGGTGTGTCCACCCTTGATAAAGCTTATACCCTAATACAAAATTATGATTTGGTCACAAAAAGCCAGTGGATGAGATGTGAAGACACTAGTAGTAACCCTTCTAGATCCCAATCTGGTAGTAATAACTCTATATTGGGTGCCCCACCTCGTAAACCCAATCCTTTGATTTCCCAGATACCTAAAGAAGACAAGGTTAAAGGTATTTTTCATGAAGCACCTAAGATTACCTCAAGAATTCAGTGTTTTAAGTGTCAGGGTTTTGGTCATATTTTCTCTAGTTGCCCTAATAAGACTCTGTTGATCAAGGGGCAAGAGGATATGGGTAAAGAAGATAATTGTGATGATAAGATATATGAACCCAATCCCAATGATTTTCAGGATCTAAATGATGAGGAGGATGAGTCCAACTTGCTAGTATGTGTTAGGTTTATATCCACTCAAATTAAGACAACTAGGTTAAGTGTAATTAGATGTGTTTTAACACAACCTAAAGGAACTAAGGATTGGAGAAGGACTGTTATTTTTACACTTATATTAAATGTGGAGGTAAAGGGTGTAAGATCATCATAGATAGTGGTAGTTGTATCAATGCAGTTTCCTCGGGTAGTGTATCCCGTTTAGGTTTAAAGTTTGTTCCACACCCTAAACCCTATAGTGTGTCCTGAGTGAAATTTGGTGTGATGTCATTTATATGGATATAGGGCACGTCATTTTGGGTAGGTCTTGGTTATATGATTTGGACGTTACAATCTTTGAGCGATCAAATTCTTGTCAGAAGAATTCAACTTATTGCATTACCTTTAAGGTCTAATGATAATAGTCAGAAGAAGAATAAAGTGAAAGAAGGAGGGCTTAACATAATAAGAAGTCTTAGAGAGTTTGATAAGGAGATTTGTGAGGAGTCTGTTGTGTTTGTTGTAGTGGCTAAGCAGATTGTAGAAGACTTCTTAGAAGAGTCACCTAAAGAGGTAATGGAAGTGTTGAAAGAATTTCTAGATGTTTTCTCTTCTGAACTACCTGATGTTTTACCCCCTATGCGTTATGATGTTCAACATGCCATAGATTTTGTCCCTAGTGCCAGATTACCAAACTTGCCTCACTATAGGATGAACCTGAGTTAACATGCTGAATTGCAAACGCAAGTATGTGATTTGTTACAAAAAGGATTTATATGAGAGTTTGAGCCCGTGTGCAGTACTTGGACTGTTAACACCTAAGAAAGATGGATTATGGAGAATGTGTGTAGATAGTCGAGCCATCAATAGGATTACAATCAAGTATCGTTTTCTAATTTCTTGATTGGATGACATGCTAGATATGATGGCAGGAGCCCAGATCTTCTCTAAGATTGACTTGAAGAGTGGCTATCATCAAATTAGGATCCGTTCTTAAGAAAGGATCCTAATTTGAAGAGTGGTACAAACCTTATTCAAGTTTGAAGAGTGGCTATCATCAAATTAGGATCCTAATTTGAAGAGTGGTACAAACCTTATTCAAGTTTGTACCACCCTAAGAAAGGCAAGTTTGTTTGCAAATGTCAAAAAGTGTTCCTTCTTTACAGATCAAGTGGTCTTTTTAGGGTTTATAGTGTCATGGAAAGGAGTCTCTACCAATCCCCAGCAAGTCCAAGCAATAGTAGATTGGTCTGAGCCTAAGGCTATTCAAGAGGTTCGTAGTTTTCATGAGCTTGCGACTTTCTATCATCGTTTCATTAAGGGGTTCAGCACCATCATGTTGCCTATTATAGATTGTTTGAAATAAGGTGAGTTTCAGTGGAGTAAAGGAGCTAATAAGGCATTTGAGGAGGTTAAGAAGAGGATGCCTTGAGTCGTCGGGTGACATTGTTATCTGTAATGAGTGTGGAAGTCACAAGATTTAAGAGACTCAAAGAGGAGTATGAATCTTGCTCAGAATTTGGAGAGATAAACTTGACATTAAAGGATGAGAATCATCGTGTTATAAATGGTTATCACCTCCAAGATGGATATTTATTTCGGGATAATAAGCTTTGTATCCCGAAAACATTCATACTTGAATTTTTGATATGGGAGATTCATCTTTGGAGGTCTCTCAGGACATTTTGAAAGGAATAAAACCATCTAAGAGGTGGAGCGTCAGTTTTTCTGGTCTAGTTTGAAAAGAGATGTCGTTAAATTGGTTGGTTAATGTCGAACTTGCCAACAAGTTAAGCATAGAAAACAAAATACTGGTCTTTACACCTCGTTGCCTATTCCTACTTGCCTTTGGCAAGATGTAAGTATGGATTTTGTGCTTGGGCTTCCACATACTGCAAAGAAACATTATTCTATTTTTGTGGTTATCGACTGTTTCTCTAAGATGACCTATTTTATTCCTTATACTAAGACCATAGATGTTTTCAAAGTTGTGAAATTCTATTTTGACGAGATTGTCAAGTTTTATGGTCTTCCCCAAACCATAGTTTCAGATAGGGATGTTAGATTTATAAGTTATTTCTGGAAAACCTTTTAGCATATGGTGGGAACCAAACTGAAGTTTTCTCGCTACCACTACCAAACTGATAGTCAAACCGAGATGGTTAGCGAGAGTTTAGGTAACCATTTGAGGTGTCTATGGAGTGATCATAATAGGAATTGGGATCTGATTCTTCCTACGACCCAATTTGCCTATAATAGCTCTACCAATAGGTCAATAGACACGAGTCCCTTTGAAGTTGTACATGGTTACAAGCCTAGGAAACTTTTAGATGTTCTTCCCATGTCCCTTCATGCTAAAGTGTCTGAGTCAGCCGAGTCTTTTGCATGTAGAATTTAGATTTGCATATTGAGATCACTAAACAGATTTAAGCAAGTAATGTGCAATATAAACTTCAAGTTGATTTACATAGATGACATAATGAGTTTAATGTGGGAGACAATGTTATGATACGGATTAGACCCGAGCGGTTTTCTTCAGGAACTAATCAAAAATTACATGCACGTCGTGCCGGGCCTTTCAAATTTTACGGTTAGAAACATTTTATTAGCATTTTGAAAATGAGATGAAATTGAATAATCTGAAATTTCAAGTATAAATAAAATAAAATCAACTGGTTTGTGGTATATATATTGTCAATATTTGCAGGTTTGAAAAATATGGGTAGTCTCTAGTATAGGGGAGATGTCGAATTTTTTTTAAAATAATCGAATTTGATTAAGTAATTATTCATCAAATTTGTGTAGATGCGTAGAACGAAATCAATAGCAGGTCATGAGCATATGGTCGCAGCTAGTTCTTCTAGCAGCGAGGATGACATGTCCTTAAGTGCCGATCAAGAAGAGACACATGCGGTGACTCATGACGTTGCCTCTTCCAGTATGGTTCCACAGCGCAGAGGCAGTGTGCCTTCATAGCGGGGTCAATTCACCCACAAGTATGAGGCACATTGGAAGGATGACCTTTCAATGTAAGTTTGTTTTGGTTTTAATTTGTTTTTTTTTTTACTTGTAACGTAATTTGTGAACAACTAATTAATATTTCATTAAGTTTATTTATTTTCAGGTTCACAAACATTGATGCCACCCGAGTAATAACATCGGTGTTTAAATCGTCGATGAAGATTCTATTATTTCAATGGAGTCAAGTTTTCAGACATCCTGATTGGAGACCTTATATCGATGCATGGTTTCGAAGATTTGAGGTTAGTGTTAACTTCAAATTTTATTTATTTTTTATGTTATATTGAAATTATTGATTGATTTTTAATAAATTATTTATACAGAGAACAAATTCGAGTGGGATAGCACTCATGACACTATTGTGAGGAGGGTGTGGGAGAATCACGTGGCAACTAGGTAACATGGAAAATGATACGATATATTTGTTTAAAAAAATTATATTTTAAAATATAATTTGTCATTAACTCGTATAAAATTCATTGATGGAAGTAGGTTGTGTGACTTTTGGTATGAAACGTAGAAAAAGGCCAAAAAACACGCCAGAGATAACGGTTTACAAGACTGGAATGACGTGGCGGTTTGGAGGGATTTCAAGCCGCCATACATCCCAGAGGATATATGGGCACAATATATTTAGAACGTGATGTCTGAGTGGTTCACACGACGTTAATAATCCAGAGACAACAACCAGAACCGGCAATTCATGGTTCGGTGACCACGCACACCGGTGGCTCCATTCCATTCATTGTATATGTAAAGCGGATGGTAAGATTAATTTTAATAAAATCTATCGTTAATGAATTTGTTGTTATTTATAAATATATTTAACTTGCAACATTTTTATTCTTACTGGCTACGTCTCTTGGATCTGAATCGAGCTCAATGGAGCTGTTTGTAGAGACGCACGCGTGGAGTGGGGGGGTGCAATAGTTCATCGACAACCGCGCTCAACACTTTGTGGTATGTTCATTCAACCATTTTATTTTGTAAGTTATTATTTTCTTGAATTGAATATGATGATTTCTTTTTTAATTTCATGAGACATATAATAGTTGATTAAGGGAGAAATACGGGGACGGTCATTCGACGCACCCGGATTTCAATCCGGATTTGTGGATGGAGGCAGGATCGTCTGGTGGACTCGATAAAAATCGGGCGTATGGACTTTCCAGCACTACGGCCAAGAACTTGCGGGCGGCCTGTAGTGTTTCAACCATTGGGAGCTCTCAATTAGTATCGAGCACCCTCTAGTTTTGAGGAGATCGATCGTGGCCTTGAAACAACACATGACTCATCTCACCGAGCAATATCAGCAACTCTCAATAGGATATGAACAACTCCACCAGATGGTTATGGACATGAGATCACAGATAGGTGGTACGTGTGCGCCCCCTTTTTGACCATATGGTCCCAGGAACGACCAGCCTCCTCCTCCTCCTCCTTTAGGACCACCATTGTTCTAGTTTAATTTTTATTTGTACAAATAAAATTGTAATGAATATTTGGATTTTATATTATTCAATTTTATTTTTACATATTTTAGTTTTATACAGTTTTATTTGTTAAATTATTTTCATTTTTTTATTATTCTATACAAATTAATATTGATTATTTTGTACAATTTATTTTTTAAAATATTTTTTGATTTTCATATACGGAATTACAAACGAAATAAATTTGTTGGTATTTTCCAAAGAGTTGTAAAATATTTACTTCATATGCCACAATCACCGATGTCATTATTTCGTTGGTGATTTACTGATGGCAATACAGATAGAATCATTACGTCGGTATATTCCAGAGAGTTTAGAAAAAATTACTGCTTATGCCACTATCATCGATGGAAATATACCGACAAAATGATTCCGTCGGCATATTTCCAACGAGAATTTTTTTCTTTTGGCGTGCATATTCCGTCTATAAAACCATCGGTTTTAATTTTTTTTACCGACAGAATTAGCAATATATCATCGAATTACCGACAGACGTATTCCATTAGGGAAGTAGTCGGTAAAATTTACACCAATGTAATGGTAATCTTATGCTGACAGAAAAATTCCGTTGGTAAAAAAATTAAATATTATAGTGTATTTAATTAGAATTAATTATTAATCAATGAATTTGCATAATCAATGAATCTGAAATTTAAATCTAGCACTAAGAATAACATTGCTTCCTCGGCATCATAATGACATAACAATATTATTTTAGAAGACATATTTTATAAAACAAAACCTATAAATTCTTATTAAAATTTATCAATTCTCAAAATTCACATACAAAAACTATAATATAGAAAAATAACAAAATTGGATAAAAAACCATTTTTTCCAACAATGTTTTCTTAAGATATGATTTTAGAAAATTTAAGAAATAAAATATATCTTTTTAATGACCAGGATAATTCCTTAAAGCACAAAGGAACTCTTCTTGTTTTTTTTTATTTTTTCATGCCTGGAAAGCTCGGATTTTACTTTTTGTTCTTTTGCTTTTAATCGGAAAGGAATATGGTAGGAAGTGATTGGTGATGGTATTTATCTGCTCAGTATGTTGATGGGAATGCTTCGGCCAATACGGCAAATAGGAAACTTCTTGACAAGTCAAAGCGCTTTTAAACGTCATTTAAAAGCTATTTTCAACTGCATCGTTTTGATGTTTAAAAACTTTTAAAATTGCTTTTTTGATAGCATGTATTAGTAAACAATTTTTGCATTCACAGCCACTCCTGTTCAAACGATTTATTTTTAATAAAAAATAATTTAACCGAACTGAATGTGTTTATTTTTTTAAAAAATTGAATTAAATAAAAAAATTAAATTGATTGATTCAGTTTACTTCAGTGTTTTATATTTTTAAAAATCTAAATCTTTTAGTTAGAATATAATAACTTATTTTATTCGGTTTGATTATGTTAATTCCAATAATTCCTTCATGTCCAGCAATAGCAAAGAATTCATTGGGAGGAACCACATTTTTTTCAATATAAGAATCTCTAAATATCACATTTGGATCAAATACAGTTGAAAACATGTTTTTTTAAAAATTTTAATTTTTTTATTATTTTTTTTTATATTTTCACATCATTTTAATATACTAATCTCAAAAATAATTTTTAAAAAATAAAAACACTAACAATCAACCACCATCTTTGATGATTTATGCTAAACTCAATCAACAATATGTATTTATTTATCCACTGACAAGCGGACTTAACATTAGAAAGTCGAGCATGTAATGTCTGAAAGTCAGGCATCTGATGTTTCACCATCCCATAGTTCGTCGAGTGTCTTGTATGAACCATAAGTCTCGTGCACAAACACAGTGCCCTTAACCAGCCTCTCCTGCATGATAGAATCACAAGTTCAATCATCTAAATCACAGAGAAAACACTACTTTTACATGGCTTATAATCCCGTAAAATCTACTGCCGCCCCATGATCCAAAAAGCCTAGTAATTTTCTTGATATAAGCATGCGCTTGTGCAAAGGAGAGCTTAACACCTGCTGCCCGAAGCACTTTCTATAAATTCATGGCAGATTCTATTGATCTAACCTTGAGGATCATATGCTAAATGGAGCAAGTGCACAGAAAAGTTTACAGGCATAAAACGTTGAGGAAGAAATAACCACTGACTTGCCTGTTCAATTCCAGATAACTTGGCAAACAAATCTTCAGGAATAGACCAGTAAAAAATGTCAAGGTTTTCCTTGATCCTTGCCTCATTTGTGCTCTTAGGAAGCACACTGTGGCCCATCTGTAGTCCCCACCTAAGAGCTACTTGCGCAGGAGATTTGCCTAATTTCTCAGCAATCGTATTAAGAATTGAATTCTTGAGAACCTGGGTCTTGATCGTTCCTGCATCTGGGGAGCCTAGCGGTGAATACCCCTACAGAAAAAAAGAAAACAAATTCTATCGTAATTGTTATTTGGAAACTTGAATAAACTAATAACGATCTACTTCTAGTCATACTCACAGATAAATGGACACCCCTGGATTGACAAAATTCATGAAGCTTTGGCTGCTGCCACACGGGGTGACATTCGACTTGGTTAACAGCTGGTGGTACACGAGCCACGGCTAGCAAATCCCCAAGCTTCTTCGATGAGAAATTACTAACTCCAATAGCACGAGCCTTGCCAGAATCGTAAAGTGCCTCCATGGCTCTCCACGTTGCTGGTATGTTGGTTTCAGTAAGGTTTTCAGGCTTATAGCCCTCTGAACCCTTCTTCATGCTGACGGGCCAATGAATCTTCAAACATTTCACCACATTTTAGTGACAGAATTTAATTTCACAAAAGATAAAATCTGGTATGGATATTGATTGTGAGAACATACCAGATACAGATCTACATAGTCAAGCTGCAAGTCCTGCAAAGTCTTCTCTAATGACTCCGGTACATCTTCCGGTGCATGATCATTACACCTATAGATCATCATACTTTCTTTTACAATCCAGGCAACTGAAGTGCTCAACGATATTATATATGTTTTCAGGGAATTTGAAGAAATAAAACAAATCCCCTAACACATACCAGAGTTTTGAAGTGATCCACACTTCGCCACGCTTTACTACCCCATTGTCAAATAATCTCTTCAATGCACAACCAACCTGCAGAAAACCAGCAATCAATTCTTGAAATCAACAACTGATCTTTCTCTCTATCTAACAAAAATGAAACGCTCCTTTTGATTCTCAGATCGGAAATTATTGTAAGAAAAGTTTGCGTCAGAACCTCTTTCTCGTTGCAGTAAAGTCGAGCGCAGTCAATGTGTCTATATCCAGCCTGCACAAGACAAAGTCCAGTATCTCTATTAATTATATTTTTTGGATTAATAATCCCAGGTCAAATTTAGAACCCGAAAATCCCAAATGCATTCTAGCAAAATTAATCGGAGGCATCTAAAAAAAGTCCTCAAAAGAACTTCGGGCATGAATAAAATACCTTAATGGCAGCAGTGACAGCATCAGCGACAGCACCAGGGTCAGCGCGCCATGTGCCCAAACCAACTGAAGGGATTTTAGCTCCAGTGTTGAGCTCAAAAAATGGAATTGCTTTGGCCATTTCTAACAAAAACCAACACACTGTCCTAAACTTGGATTCGCTCCTGTTTTTATACATGAAATTAATACTCGTTGAACTTGGACACATATAAAAAAAATAATAGGAATTAAAAACCTCTTACGGAATCTCGAGTCCCGATTGTTGAATTTTATGACATACGTAATGATTTTTGCTTATGGTTTATGGAAGAGACGAAGGGTCAGGAAGGCTGTTTAACCGCTGACATATGTTCTCACGTCATGAGTGTGCTGCCCGGGAGATGTGACATTTGCAATAAGGATTGGTTAAATTTAGATCAATTAGGTATCAATGACATCAATTGATGCCATAAACTACATCAAAAGGGTATAAATTAAATCATTTAGGGTTTATGTTTAATTTTGGGAGAATTGATGATTTTTTCCAAATTGATAATTCTTTTGTGAGAATTGTTCATCAAATTTGCGAGAATTGAAATTTTTATCCAATTTTGTTATTTTTCTATATTATAGTTTTTGTATGTGAATTTTGAGAATGGATAAATTTTAATGAGAATTTATAGGTTTTGTTGTTTATAGAATATATCTTTTAATAAATATGACATTGTTACGTCATTACGATGCTATAATGACGTTAACAATAATATTATTTTAATTAAAGAAAGCAATGTTATTTTTTGTGCTAGATTTGACATGTTATTAAACGAAATGAAACAAATAATATGTGGAGATATTTAATGAAATTACAAAGAAATGAAAGTTTCTAGCATCCCTAATATTTAGGTATAATTTTTTTTATAATAAATCTAAAAATAGTATAATTATTTTACTCAATTGGTAAAACGATCAACTGATTTATCTGCTAGTTCAATCAAAAGGTTTTTCATCATATATTTATTTATATATATATATATATATATATATATATATATATAGTTGACACTTACATCAATTATATTAATGTCATTACTATTCATCCGAGGAAATAACTAATTCAATGCCGACATCATATCCATTTTAGCTAATAAACAAAAGTAAATAAGTTAGATGTTGAGCATCTATTAACTCCTCCAATTGTTCTAAGAGACTCCAAATTAGTTTATTACTTAGCCTCCTCGTCACATATATCTCGAAACATAGACAAAATATATATTCACATACACATGCTTTCACCTACTCATCACCACCTAGCTAGTCCTTTTTATTGGTTTCATCATAATATTTTGCTAATGTTTCAACCTCATTCAAACATCTTATTCCCATTTCTATAGATTTACAAGCATTTGTTCATCAATTCCCCATGGTTGTCGAGTCTTCCCAACATTTCACAAGTATTGCTTTCATTTTTTGCATGATATTCTTATAACATAATTTATTTTAAGTACCTCAAATGATGGGTATTGAATCAAAAGCCAATATTTATGTTATTTAATATCAATTACATATATACACTCAACTCATTAATTATTAAATCAATCTCATTTTTGCATACTTCCCCCCTTATTCATATATTGTTTTTTATATAATTGGAGTGGATAATTTTCAAGCCAATTCTTCATCAACAACAATTCTATTTTCAAGCCAATTTTAAATGATCGATCATATCACACACCATTAGGTGCCATGAAAACCCCCATATTACCACTTTAATCACCTAGCTCAACCATGGCTGCCACGACAACCAATAATCACACACTTTTGGGCATTAAAATAGCTTTTAGACACTTAAATATAGGAGTATTACAGGAGCCCTCTTAAGCCCCCTTTTATACAACTCAAAACAATCATAGAGTTCATATATTTCTTCACAGAACTATTGTTACATACACATTCTACCACCATTCTGAATCACAACAAATTTTTATGGTATGTATACACTTACACACAAACCAATTTGGTAGCCATTCAATCATGTTCGCATTCCCAAGTCTCCCAACTTTCATACATAAAAAGGATGAATTTAACATAATTTATTAGTACTCAAACTTCTCATACATTTCAAGTAATATATATTCATAAAACCATCATCATCATTATTATTATTATTATTATTATTATTATTATTATTATTATTATTTCTTTAAAATTGATTTACACAAAACATCATCCTTTAGAACTCAAACTGAATCATTTTGCTTTAGTTTTTACATATCATTTACTTTATTTCTAATATTCTTTCCAATTATCATTCACCATTTAGTTAAGGATGACTTAACCCAATTAACCCACTTGATATCTTTATAAATATTCTCATCATTCTATCATTAGCACTGACATTTCTTTACAATTACTTTTCTCATCACTTGTATTTATAAGTCTACTAAATTGGTTTGTGTATAAGTATATACATACCATAAAAATTATAGTATAAGTTTCTTTATAATAAATCTGAAAACAATATTTAGGTATAAGTTTCTTTATAATAAATTTGAAAACAATATAAATTTTTTTAAACCATTCGATGAAACGATTGGCTAGTTTATTTGGTAGTTCAATCAGTTCACTAGATCAATCTAAAGGTATCCATATTTCTAACTCATTAAAATTTTATCAAAATTCTAGCAAAATCTCCTTCATATTTGGGTCATCCCAAGTGTCAACATGAAAATCATATTATATATAATTAACACTTCATAATCACAAACACCACAAGCTCATCAACCCACTTTTGATTCAATCATTGTGGATCTCATCTTCTTATATCTATCATTCTATTATTCATTCTCATCAATTCATCGCACTAAGATATTTATTAATTTCACATCCATCACAATAATTAAAAAATCAAAACATTTACAATAAATTTTACATCAACAAACACTTGATTGTGTGTGTGTGTTTGTCCTACTCAAATTACAATGACAAATATAATAATTATGTAAGACCTTAGCATTATTAGGTTTTAATATAAGGATATGTGAATTACATTTCAAAATAGAGTATCCAAATTACAATCTACAAGTTTGATGTTACACCTAATAATCCACAATTTCCTAATCTACATGAAAGCTATTCTACAGATTACCCCCCTGGTGAGCCTGTGAGTTATATGTAACAAAGTCAATGAATTTTACTAGGTCACAAGTTAACATCTCAATTAACACATAAAAGGAAATAATTAATTTTTTTATCTAAACAATATTTTAATTCATTCTTTATAATCATCTAATTTTGTCTTTATATAATTTTATTCAACCCTAAATAAATCTCTTAATAATTATAACTCAACATAATTGTTCCAACATTTTCATATCGAAGCCAACAATTCAACACTCTCTTTTGAGTAATTATTATTTTAGCATAGCTATCTTAATTCCCAATCGGTCCAGTATTCTCATTCAAAAAATAATAATATGGTATTCCTCGTGAATACCAATTTCTCTAACAAACCCATGTTGATTACCAATTATTCTAGCATTCCAATTCAAAAGCCAATAATCTGTATCTATCAATATGACCAACCCATCTTAGTTGTCAATTAATCTGGCACTCCTTAATAAATACTAATCAACCTGGCCAACCCATCTTGGTTGCCAATCAATCTGCCATTTCTATTCAGAAGCCAATAATATGATATTTCTTAATAAATACCAATCAATCTAGCAAATCCATCTTGACTGCCAATCAACCTAACATTCCTCTTCGAAAGCTCATAATCTGGTATTGCTTAATGAATACCAATCAATCTGGTCAACCCATCTTGGCTGCCAATCAATCTTGCATTTCTATTTGGAAGCCAATAATATGGTATTCCTTAACGAATACCAATCAATCCGACCAACCTAACTTGGTTGCCAATCAATCCAGCATTCCTATTCGGAAGCCAATGATCTGGTATTCCTTAATGAATACCAATAAATCCTACCAACCCAACTTGATTGCCAATCAATCCAACATTCCTATTTGGAAGTCAATGATCTGGTATTCCTTAATGAATATCAATCAATTCAGTTAACCTATATTTGTTGCAAATCAATCTGGCATTTCCATTCAGAAGCTAATAATCTAGTATTCCTTAATGAATATCAATCAATCTGGCTAGCCCATCTTGGTTGCCAATCAAGTTAGCATTTCCATTTGAAATCCAATAATTTGGTATTCCTAGAAACATGTCATTAATTAGCAAAGGTTAGAGTGGTTGAGTTATATATCCAATTCTTTACCTGATCAAATAAAATATAAATTAAAAAGTAGAAAGGAAATGTTAACATTCACTTCAAACTAAAACAAAATTGGTTTTTGAATGTGACTTTCACTGTTCATGTAAAGGCAATTGTCTATTCACCTCATTATATATACATATAATAACCAAAATTTTCGTTTCTAGTTCCTTGAAAATTTCTTTTTAATTGAACTATGACTATATTTCTTTTTTTATATTAAAATTTAATTTCTTATGTTAAAAATAAACTTGAATCCTATTAATATTGTAGCACATAGACATATGGAGTAGTTAATACTAGATTCTTGGCCCTTGTTAAGCTGCGATTTAAATTATTTTTTCTAACATTAAAAAAGTTGTAAAAATGTTAGAAAGTAAAAAAACTCATTGCATTATAAATAAAATATATTTTTAAAATATTGAGATAGTAACATATTGGACAACATATTTTTTTTAAAAAAAATTAAGATAGCGATACATTGGCTTAACCTGGGTTAACCATGATTGTTCGATGAAACTTGCAATTCAGGGCATAAGACCATGATAATTTCATAGAACTCAAATCAAAACAAAATAGGGAGCTCAATTTTAATCAACCAAATATTTAATGCCAAGAAAAAAATATTAATAAAAAGGATAAAAAAAGCTATATTTAAGCAAACAAAAATATCATGAAATGACTATATCATGCTTAAATTTAAGCAATTTATTTAATTTAACTGAAAAATAAAATTTCTTTTTAGAAAAGCTAAATTTAATAAAGAATGACAAATAAAAAAGCTGAGATAACCCATATTATTTTTAAAATTAGTGAAAAATCATATAAAAAACAAATAAAACAAATAACATAGATCAATCTTTAATTAACTCAAAAATTGAAGGATAAAACTAAAAAAATATGAGCTAAAAAAACAAATTAAATTAACCTTGGCAAATTTAATAAACCATGGTGATTCAGAAAACACCAAGGAGGGATTTTTTTATCACCATTAGTGTCGCCGTATGCACCATTTGAACACATTAAGGCAACTTACTTCCTAACGTGTCAATGTATATACCAACTACTTTTTTATATATATATTTATTAAAATATCATATTGCTCTCAAGTCAAATAATTATTACAAAAAAAACCAAGATGAGAGTACAAATAAGTCACTAGAGGAAGCTAAAAAATTCTTGATTTTAAGGCAATCCAATCATTTAACAATGTGATAAAAAGTGAAATTTCATAAAAAAAAAAAAAAATTAGATACAAATTAATTAAGTTGTTTTAAAAAAATATAATAATAATTTTACTATTTCCATCCTAGCATGCTAGGTTTAGGTTTTTGTTACAAAAATAAAAATGAAAGTACAAACTAATACACATTGAATGGTATAGAGAAATATAAGCTTTAAGCAATCAAAATGCCTAGAAGTGAAGTGAATCATAGCATAGCAGAAAATCCCAAACAAAGGAGAGATACCGAGACGCCAAACTAACCCTGCAAAACCCTCTGTATAAAAGGGAGTTAGCCAAAACCCTAACAAACTTATAAACTTAAACCCCAACATTTCTCACTCAGCCAGAGCCACTTCTCTCTTCAATCAAAATCTCTATAAATGGCCTTCAACTCTGTACTTCGCCGAGCCTCGAAATCCCTCTTGCCTCTCGCTATCCGCGCCGTGGGAACTCCCAGAACCTTCCACAGAGCTATCCCCGCCGTTCTCTCCGTTGAAAACCTCCGAGACTTTCTTCCATCTTCGCATTTCTCAACAGCTGCCACCGCGCTGAAACCAACCGCCGATGAGAATCTCATTCGAGTCCTCGGAACTGAGATCGAATGCGCCGAGGAACCCCACGATGTCAGTTTCTTTCCCCATTTTTTTGAACTTTATTCACCAATTTATTTTTTATTTGCCTATTTTATGTTTGATTCTTATTTGATGGTATGATTCTTGGTTAGTTATGCTGAAAGTAAATTATGTAGTCTTTAAAAAAAAAAAAACAAATTGTGGTTTAGAATTTTGTCTGCTTAATACTTTTATATTTTTTAACTTGAGAGGGATTTTGCTTTTTTTTTTATTAAGTCTTGAATTCTCAAGCTTTGTGCTGGTGGAGAATAAATTCTGAAATCTTGATGAGAAAAAATATATTTTTTTTAATTAGAACTTGTGTTTTTAGTGACACACGAACATCTTTTAATGATTGCTTAAACAGGTAGAGAATATCTCGAATGAGTTTCCCTTCAAAATTAAAGATAATCCTGGAGAGAGGACTATTTTGCTAAGTAGAAAGTTCCAAGATGAAACCATCAAAATTGAAGTCGACATGCCTAGTATTTCAGATGATGATGATAATGATGATGATGAAGATGCCAAGGACGCAGATGTCTCTAGCATTCCGTTGGTCGTGAGTATTACCAAGGGAAGCGATCAGTATATGGAGTTCTGTATCAGTGCTTTCCTTGATGAGATTTCAATTGATAGCTTGTCAATAAAAAACCTGGAAAATTCTGATGAACTTGCATATGAAGGACCTGACTTTAAGTAAGTTTATTATCTTCAGAATGTGGGACGTTTGGTGGATTTCAATCCTTCAGTGGATTCTCTTTTTGTTAATTTCTGACTTTGTTTCCCTTTGGCAGTGATTTGGATGAGAATCTGCAGAATGCTTTCCTGAAGTATCTCGAGATTAGAGGCATCAAACCTGGCGTAACAAATGTTTTGTTTGATTACATGGCTAACAAAGACACCAAAGAATACTTGTTATGGCTGAAGAACGTCAAGAATTTTGTGGAGAAGTAACTCTTTGAACAAGACATGACCATTTCTGGATTCACCTGTGTATGCCGCTAATGGTGATATCTGCGTGCTGTTACTGTAGTGATTTAGTTTTTCCTTTTGAAATGTTCTTACTTCTGGACCTGGATCATGTTGATGGAAGGAACTAGTATTGAAACTCTTGTCAGGAATATGAGAATGGCAGATAGGGTGCAAGTTCTATTTCATAGGGTGCAAGTAAAAGATGTGAGACTCAAATGTGATCATGATTCGGTGATCTGATTATTCTTTCAGTCGGGTCTATTTATCTCACAATTTTTTTTTTGTTGATAATTATGCAAATAGGTGCTAGATTAAGTCTTGATACACGTACAATCTTATTGCTTAACTGATTTGGTTCTGCAAAAACTTTGGACCCAATTTACATGTTTTATGCCTGGTTTATCGTTCACTTAAAAAATTTCCTAGCGAGATCCATTTATCCAATGCGTGAGGTATTTGGGGAAAAGAATATCTAGTAAGATTAGCATTACTCTTTGTTTGGGGAGTAGTTTTGCATGTAGACTCGGAATCTGCCGGCAACTCTGACTCCGATAATCAAACACATGCACTTCTTTTTAGCTTTGCGTTTGTTTTCTACAAGCGCTTTCCTACTCAAAGCCCAGTTTGGAAACGGTGGTGGGTAGGACTGTAGGAATTCCTGATACCATTGATAAGCTGTCCCAAAATTACGTTTGGTGGTTTTAAGGCAGTGAGGAAAGTAGTTTCTGAATCTAATTAACTCTAATGCTATAATTCAGAGCTTACAACTACAGGGGTATTCTTTTTCAGAAAAGGAAAATGTCAAAACATTTTCATATTCGTCATCATGTGGAGATCCAATTTTCTTGCCGTGAAGATCTAGGAAGGAGATCATCCATCCATCCATTCACTCAATGCATCAAGAAATTTACTTTTCTCCCTGTGATTTGGGCATAACTGACCACGGAAGACCTGGTCTCTCCTCCCCTGGTAAATCGTATTCAGTTAATTGCCTCCATAAAGGTCCACTCCAAAAGGAATAAATCCATCTTTGATACTTTGTTTCAAAGTATTTTTAGAGTCATATGCGTGTAGCAGAAGAAAATGGAAAAGGAAAAGATACATGGGCCTCTATATTTTGATCTGAATACAGGTGCCAAGATCCCATCTGTTGGACTAGGGACATGGAAAGCCCCACCTGATGTCGTTGATGAAGCTGTCAAGTCTTCTGTCAAGGTTCTTTTTTTCTTACAATCAACTCCATACCTTGTTTCCAAACTATTCAATATTAGTACTGAATATGTACTAATTTTGGTTCCAACTCTGTGCAGGCCGGCTACAGGCATATTGACTGTGCTAAAGTCTACGGTAACGAAAAGGAGGTAACCATCTCTTACTTTCATGTAATACGAGGCCCAATGAATTACCTTCTGGAACACGAGTTTGAAGACACCTGCAATATGTTTGTTGTCATTCCTGTTTTTGGGCCTTTGTAAGAAAATGGAGATAATTCCTGCCTTGTGTTAATGTAATGCAGATAGGGAAAGCGTTGAAGGAACTGTTTTGCACTGGGGTAGTGGGACGCAGTGAGATGTTCATCACAACTAAGCTCTGGTACTTTATTATATTTTTCTGCTGCTTACTGTTCTTGATTTGGTCTTTAACTGAAATTGCTTTCTTATTATTACTGATCACAATCAAATTTTGGAGTTAAGAGTATGCATGATCTTTAGTTGAGGACCCTGATATTGGCCTAAAGCCGTCTTTACTTAAACAATCATGTCATGGTTACTATAATGAATTTTTCAGGTGCAGTGACCAAGCTCCTGAAGATGTATCAAGGGCACTGAGCAAGAGTTTAGAAGATCTGCAACTTGATTATATTGATTTATATCTTGTAAGCATGTATTATGCATTCATTTGTATTCGCAAATAGTGACGACATGATGCTTCAATGACAACGAAGACTATTTTCTAGAATTCTGAAATCAGAATTGGCACAACGTAGAATGTACCAACTGACAGTAAATTCTAAAATATGGCCTTGCTTTACAGATTCATTGGCCATTTCGGACAAAGCCAGGCTCAACTGGATGGGACCCTGAAGTCATGGCACCTTTATGCCTTCAAGAGACGTGGGCTGCAATGGAGGGCTTGTATGCATCAGGTCAGGCACGAGCGATTGGTGTCAGCAACTTCTCGACTAAAAAGTTACAAGACCTCGTTAGGTATGCTAAAGTGCCACCTGCAGTTAATCAGGTTGAGTGCCACGTAGTCTGGCAGCAGCCTGCTCTTCACTATTTTTGCAAATCAACTGGAATTCATCTCTCGGTAATACTCTAGACAGTCTTTTATCACTGGATTTTATCCTTAGAATCATTTTGTTTGGTAAGATTCAATATTCGAATTGTGTGAATAAAATCTCTCTTGCAGGCGTATTCCCCTCTGGGTTCTCCAGGATCTTGGATTAAAGGAGAAATCTTAAAGGAACCGCTGCTGGTTGAAATTGCTAAAAAACTTAACAAATCGCCTGCACAAGTAGCTCTTCGATGGGGAATTCAGAGTGGTCACAGTGTTCTTCCAAAGAGTGTAAATGAATCAAGGAGCAAGGAAAACTTGAGCTTATTTGATTGGCATATCCCACCAGATCTCTTCTCAAAATTCACAGATATCCACCAGGTAAGATTATATACTTGTAAGCCGCTATGAGGAATATTTATAAATTTATCTACTAACTATCTGGTGGGTGCGTCAAGCAGCAAAGGCTCCTCCGAGGGGATTTCGCCGTCCACGATACTAATAGTCCGTACAAAAGTCTTGAAGAATTGTGGGATGATGAAATATGAGATGACATATCCTCTGGTCATCTGCATTTGCATGTTATTGATCTCTCTTCAGGAAAACAATCCCACATGCTGAATCCTACCTCTCGAATTTTGAGAGGCTACGCGGTGCAGTAATAAATGAAGCTGAATATGGTTTACTTGATCCCTAATTTGTTTTTCCCGCTGTATCATGACAATGTTCATATTTGGCTGTACTAGTTGCCTAGCTGCTTATCAATCTCATCACCTTACAAATGAAGTGTTTCAATTTGTGTGGCACATAGAACCGCATCGTTATCCATCGAGTCAAATCAAATACTACACAGAAGACTGGTTGTAGGCAAATTAGAATGAAAACAATCCCATGCCTTGATACTGGATTTTCTTTACTGATGGATGGCCGTAAAGATGTCGCTTGCTAGAACACCATTTGCTTAAGAAATGCAGTTTTTCGTTTTTCCAGCCTCTGCCTACAATTAGTTTCTGATAGCTCATAAAAAAGAAAAAGGAAAAAAGGGAACTAGTTTTGATACAATGCTGCAGCTGTCTTCTCAGACAACACATTCACTTCGCTATCGCAATCTTTTTACATGGAGCAGATCAGCTTGTATTATTAGACAAATAGTTTTGAACTATACATTTCACACAGTTGGAGGGGTGAAAAATTTGCCTTTCGAAGTGTGAGGCGGCATTTGCTTTTCTAGTTTGTGCCCAGGTGAAAAAATCACATGGCAGTGCCAGGTGAAGATCAAAAAGATAGAAAAAGAGGCATCTACTCCGATAAAAAATGCAGCCATGTTGATTTCAATTTATGGGAACATCACTCACCTCTGTTTCAAGTCCAACTTGGGCTCTATTGCAATTAAATTATGAAATACAACAGCACAGCACAGACATCAACTATATGATGGCATACATCACCGTAGCCTTTCTTTTGAAATTACGTACCAGTACTTCAGGGCTAATGATTTGGCACCCATCATGCTATAGGAAAATCCTGAGCCAATAAACCTGACCTATAACGCCCAACTACTTCATGATCTTGTGTAATGATCTGACCAGTCCGAACACTAGACAAAAGGTAGGAAGACAATTGGAGAACTCATTTCGTCAAAACGTTCACCGCATACATTGAGAAAGCAAATACCACAGAATACAATGAAAAGAGATGCCTTCATACGATATCACAATTTTCATAAATAAAAAATCAGCCACCAATGTTGCCAGTTTTCATTGCCGACATTATATATTGTTTCCATGGCAGCTAGAAATCTCCGCCGCAGCTTCCAGCCTCTTTCGTTGCTCTGCATGGGATATAAGAAACAGTTCATTCAGGTAGGCTTCTAGATCAGCAACTGCAACTTTTTTTCGCAAGGAACAAACTTTCAGGGTTCAAGTTCTTTTCAAAAGGACAAATGATGGAGAACCATTATTTTATATCCATCACATTTCAAGTTCCTATCAAAACCCAAATCCAATCCAAACTAGAAAAACAAAATTACGAAACCCTAATTTACTGTACAACAAAACTCTGCCACCAATCTTGCTGGTCTTCTGTTTCTATTGTTTCCCTTGGCTGCCGGCTGTCAGTTTCATCACTGTTCATTGGCAATTAGTGGTCCTGCTTCGTTATAATTGGCTTCTAGATCAGCAACTACTACTTTTGTCAATAAAAATACTCTCTAGAGTCAGGTTTTTTTTATTAACTGTAATAGGTGTACATGTGAGGTTAAACGTATTTTAATTAATTTTTTGAAATTTTAAAATTAATAATTATATAAATTTTTAATAATCCTGAAATTTATAATACGTGAACTAATAAAATTCAGGTATCTTTCTTTTAAGAAGGCAAGAATGATAGACAGACCAGGTCAAAATTAAGAAATTTAGGCTTCGACTAAGATGAGTCCTTCAGTAGGCTGGAAGCAAAGGCAGTTATCACAAGGGTCAATGAGTAATGAGGAAAGCTAATGACATCATTAGAGATAGATAATACGATAATTATTTTTAGTTCGGTCTGGTTTTTATTTATAAAAATAACTAAATTGAAATTTTAAAAAATATAAAAAATTAAACCAAAATGGATTTCAAACGACTTATTTTAGTTTAGTTCAGTTCGATTATTTTATATTAAAAAAAATTATATTGTTTTTTGGGTTTTTTTGAACTTTTTGATGAATTTATAATTGATGTTAATATTGTCCAATTTTATTACAAGATTCTTAATTTTTTTACCATTGAATATTCATTTATATTAAATTATGAGTGTCAATATGTTGTAAGCCTTCTTTTTCTATTTTATTTGAGGGAGCAAGATTCTTTCTGCATCAGAGTTTAAATAACATACACACCATGTTAAAATTCAAATTACAAAGCACCGCTTTCAAAAGGGCTTAAAAAGAAACAACAAATAACCTTGTTATAAAACACTTCGTGCCAAAAAAAATAAATTTTCATTGTGCATATCATCCCAATCGAAAAACACATTAAGAACATTTTGATATCAAAACCTGGAACTCCATATCTAGAATTATAACATGATAAATTAAATTAGAAGATATAAAAATAAAAGGTAGTATTTTTACCATAAAACTGACTTTTGAACTAGTTATCATTTGTTGCGAGATGTACCTTTCCACCAAAGTCTATAAAATAAAAAATTAGACATGGTAGATGATTGAAAACGTGTTAATTAATAAATCACAAAATAAAAGGAGTAAGTTTATAAGAAGAATTACTTTACTCAAGGTTTTTGTAAGTTTTAAAATCATTTATTAAGGTTCTAATATCAGTTGGAATCGATTCATGAAGCAACCAGCTGTTTTGACAATAAATGAGTGTTTGAACTGTTGCTGGAGATAAAGAACTTTAAAATTGATCGAGTATACGACCATTTGTGGTAAAACCTGATTCAAAAGCCATTGTGGATATAGGAATAGCTAGAACATGTTGTGCAGCCTTTGGAAGTGACTTATATTTCAAAGCATTATTCTTTCACCAATCTAAAATATCTAACTAATCATCATTAGGATCCTCATAACCATCAACCAAATACCTTTCAACCTCATTTCTATTTTCCACACTATCCTCCTCCTGTAAATGTCTTTTGAATCGAGCCAAAGTGTTAATATCTACCTTCATATCATCAATAACATTAAGCGTAGTTAGATGTGTCTTGACAGAACCCAAAAGCATAGAAGATTGGAAAAGGACTGTGATCGTTTACATCTCCATTAAATATGGTGAAAAAGGTTGCAAGGTTATCATAGATGGTGAAAGTTGTATCAATGCAGTATCTTATAGTTGTGTAACCCGCTTAGGCTTAAAATATGTTCCTTACACTAAGCTATATAATGTATCTTGGGTTAACAATCAATGAGAGATGTTCTTTTCTTTTAAAGTTTGTAAATTGACATGATGAAATTTGATGTGATGAGATTTCTATGGATGCAGGACATGTCCTTTCACTTTCGAAAGGATTGATCACTTCTTGTTTGGTAAATTCATTTTTTTTTATCTTTTATTTTTTACAAGCTTAATATTTAAAGTTTTTTATGAGATTTTTTGTTGCAGTCATTATAAAAAGGAGGCAGCTATCATAACTTAATTTTTGACCCCCTGTTTTTTTAAATATTTTCAAAATACAAAAAAATATATATGTTATTTTTAATATATTCTCAAAGAATTCAAAATCTAAATTTTTTTCTTTAAGGCATTCAGTTTTTAATGTGCCATTTTCAAAACCATTGTTTGGTTTAAAAATGGTGTAATGATATTAGTATGTATAAAATTGATTTTTTGATAAAGGCAATTTTTTGGTCCAGAAAGAGTAATTGGGTCCCAGTCATTTTAAGTTGTCTCTTTCGTTAGGTCCCTAAAAATCCATCCAATTATAGTATTTACAAATGAGTTGATCTGACTATATATTATTATAGGCAGAAGGAAAAGGTTTTTTAACATAAAAAATCTTTTCATCCGATTCAAGCCCAACTTAAAAATATATAAATGTTGTCAATATGTTTTTTAATATAAAAATATTAATTACAAATAAAAAATTTAATATATATTTATTTAATAAAATAAATCAAGAACTATATAGGCTAATAACTATATAAAAAAAGCTATCAACACTAATTAAAAACTAAGTTAATTAGGAAGAAAAAAATATATGAAAATAAACATATATGATCTTGTGACCAGATAGCCTTTCAAAACTTTTTTATTTAATTATATGGTAATTAATTTATTTTTGTAAGGAGAGTGGTAATTTAAATTTTCTTGAAACAAAATGATTTGCTTGTGTAACTCTTTATTTTTTTATTGATTTTTTCATACCAAGAAATATATATTTTTTATTATATATTTTTTATTTAATAAAAATCAAAAGTATACAAAACAAATATATAAAAAAAGTTGAATGATTTGAAATAAGAATAAGAAATGTAGAGGCTGCAGATGACGGGTCGTCCGCCTTTTAATATATAAAAAAAGATTCGAGACCTTGCACGCAGACAAAATCTCTTTTGATGGGTTGGGCACGTAAACTCATATGTACGCCTGGCTTATATAGTTTTTTTTTTTTTCCCTATATTTTACACTATAATTTGTTTTTTTTTTGGAAAATAGATTGTCTCATGCATCTGACTTTTTTTTTTTATTTAATGCATTTTCAACCCTTCAATTTTTTTTAAAAATATCATTCAATTCTTTATAATTCAATGATCTCGTTTTGTAAAGACTTAAAAAAATTATATTTATTTTTGTTATTTCAATCTCACATCTTTGTTATAGTTGTTCTTTATAAAAACAATCATAAAAAAACAGTATTTTTATTTATTTTTTAGTATTTTTAGATTGTTTTGATATAAAAAATAATTTTTTTATTAAAGTATTATTTTAATATTTTTCTAAACGAAAAACATTTTGAAAAACAACTGTTTCGAAACTTCTAAATACCCTTAAAGGCTGCCATTATATATGTGTATATTACCACAAATTCACATTTTGTTTAATTTTTTTAGTATTACATAAATGCTTATAATACCCTTTGAATGAAAAAATATACAATATGTTTATAGTAATAATTATTTATAATGAAAAAGTGAATTAATTGTTCTAAATTAGGTATCAACATCTCTACAATATCTAAAGTACAGTAGAAAGATTTGAATTGAGCCTCACAACATATGAAGACAACGACTAGTTATATGCTAATTTTCTCTCAGCAGGTTCTCAAAATGGTGGTAACTGAAGAATTATATTCGACAAGTGCCATGTTCTTAGTAATTGCAACCTTTAGTAGCTTATTATTATTATTATTAACGTTAGTGTTCGGGCTAGCTTGTGCGTATTTTAACTAATTTTAAAGGTCTTGAAATTAACGACCATGAAAACCTCTAGTAGCCCTTAGATTTGTGGAACTCGAACTGATCTTTAGAAAGCAAACCTAGAGACTGAACAGCTGAACCAAACCTTTCAAGGTTACTTTTAGTTGCATTCTTACAGCGTGTTTGGCAGTGTGGTTATAGGTGCTTTTCAAATAATTTTTCGTGCCAAAATTACATGCAAATGATTTTTTTTATTTTTTAAAAATTATTTTTGACATCAGCACATCAAAACGATCTAAAATATACAAACCATATTAAATTTTAACAAAAAAAATTTAAATTTTTTAGGAACACGCTGCAGCCGCGTTCCCAAACGTGCTGTTAATATCCCCAGTAATGCTCATTCCATTTCCTCTCTTGTTTTTTTTTTAACCATAATTAATTCATTTCATCAATTATTATATTGGATTTAAATTTTAAAAAAAAATGATTTGTTACTTTCGTGAAGCGTAAGCATGGTTTCATTGTTGCTTAGGAAATTGATGTCAAACAATGAACAGGGTATCAAACAATGAAAAAGGTATTGGCCCAGAAAAATAAAGCAACAGTGTTTAATTTGGACACGCACATACACAATAGGAGAGCAGTGTTTTTCCCCAGTTGAATACACAAATGTCACTAGATCGTAGACTAGTTGCATGTAGTTTTAGTTACCGCTCCAACTACTCCTACCACTACTATCACCATCTTCACGGCCCTCTTCTATGGTGCCGTAATCTTCATCAACATCTCTGATCTTGGTGCCATTTTCTTCAGTTGGCTTGGGCTGCTCCACTTCTTTGCTGTTAAAGCCTACCCTGCAGAGACAGATCAACAAGAAAGCTGCTAGAAATGCAGATAAACAGGCCAGGAGTGCAATAGAAGAGGGTTCCATTGGTGAAACTTGTGCATCAATGAATATCACTGGTCGCTTCTTATAGCAAAGGATAGTCTAAGGTTGACGCCGGCTGGGTAGACCAAACTTTGTTTACGACAGACTTAATCCCAAGTTACTCCGAATTCCACATCCAAAGACCATCATATTTCCGGTCATTAGGAATAAACTTTGGTGTCTTGACTTTCCCGAGCGACTCAAAACTCTGAATTGATGGTATAACAGGAAATGCCATTTATTAATTGGCCCAACCTACACATAATCATACCATCTAATCTATGCCTCAAGTTTGAAGTTTGAAGTTTGAAGTTTGAACTAGTCCATCCTTGCATAATACAAGGGTTTCATTGACCTTTATAGGATTGCCAAAGTTCAGTTTGAATGCAACTACAAATCCAATGTTTTTGTATTTTAAAAGTATTTTTTAAAAAAATTAAAATTTTTTATTTGTTTTCTTTACTTGAAATTAATGTTTTTAGATTGTTTTGATGTGTTAACATCAAAAATAATTTTTTTTAAATAAAAAATATTATTTTAATTTATTTCAAGCAAAAACATTTTGAAAAACAATTATTATCATATTTCTAAACACAGTCTAAATGAAAGGATACATGGATTTATTTCAATTTTTTAAGGACATATTAGATATAACTAAATGTTTAGGGATATATTGGACACAACCACTAATCTATAAGGATATGTGAAGCCATGCATTTCCTTTAAAACACATCCTAGAAATTAAAAGTGATGGATCAACATGTTTTATTTTTACATGGATCTTTATTTAAAGGAACCAAAGATAGGATGATGACCCAACATCCTTGGGCTTAGCTAAGCACTAAGCCCAAGCATAATGCGAACCTCGTGATCATACAACTCATAACAAGGTTGACAATGAATCCTAAAATGCCAAAACATGTTTAATAGGAGTGTGACACAATGAAAACTTATCTTAAGGCACTAGCACTATTGGAACAAGAACCTTTACCCTATAAATATCAATTCGTGAACGAGAAGTATAAAAAAGACACTACAAAACCAATTATTCTTCGATAGGTCAATTTAGTTCGTTAAAGAACCAAAAATTATGAAAATCTCTCTCACAAAAGCTGAATAACTTTGACAAAAATAGTATTATCAAGTCTTTTTATTTTGTGCCTATAAAGAGTATTATACTTTTGAGAATAAAACTCTCACACTAATGGGTTAAACATGCACCCAATTTAAATAAAGTCCGAACTAATTAAAATAAGATTTAAAAATAATAGAAATAAATAAAACAATAGTCTAAAATTATTTTTCACCTTTTTTGCATATGTTAGTGAAAAATACACGAGATAAATAATTGTTGAAGAATTCTTACTGAATAAAAGTGTGATGCTTTGTAAAATAAGAATTAATTTTTGACCAATTAATTCTTCTTTTTTGAGATGAAATTCTCGTAAAATAAAAAAGCCAAAGGATGCCACATAAGTTCCCAGCAGCATTAAGGACTCTTTGTAATGAATGAAATCCTTGTAAAAGGATTTTTTTCAAAAACATTTTAAGGTTGTGAGATCATGCAAGTTTTTAAAGGATGTTTATTTAAGAGAAAGGGTATACGCAAAGAGGATTCTTAGCCAAACTTTGTTTTATTGATGAGAATAAATTACACAAATTATTTCTTCACATAATCTTAATTTACATGCCAAATTACACTTTCTCCATTCATGCTAGTTAAGATCAGTGCCCCTATCGAGAATGATTTTTTTTACCATGTAAGGGCCTTTATAGTTTGGTGCTCATTTTCTATGATTTTTATAAGGTAAAGGTAGAACTTTTCTTAACATCGGATCATCATCTCTAAATTCTCTCGATCAAACTTTCTTATCATGTGTCTTAGCCTTTTTTTTTTTTTGTATAGCTGGTAATGACAAATTGCTACTAGCCTTTTTTCACTAATCATGTTTAGCTGCTCATATCTTATCTTCATCCATTCAACTTTTTCTAAATCAGACTTCATCAATACTCTCAACGATGAGATTTTCTTATCATGTGTCTTAGCCATTCTTTTTTGGTACAGCTGGTAATGACAAATTGCTACTAGCCTTTTTTCACTAATCATGTTTAGCTACTCATATCTTATCTTCATCCATTCAACTTCTTTTAAATCAGATTTCATCAATACTCTCAACGATGAGATTTCTATTTCTAAGGGCATAACCGCTTCCATTTTGTATACTAGGGAATAGGATGTAGCACCAATCGATGTTCTCATAGCTATTTTGTAAGTTTTGAAAGCATGAGGGAGCTATTCATGCCAATTTTTATAAGTGATTACTATTTTTTGGATAATATTCTTTATGTTTTTGTTAGCAGCTTTTACAACTCTATTCATCTTTGGCCTATACAGTGATGAATTCAAATGCTTGATCTTTCATTTAGCACACAATTCAACGATTCTTTTTCCATTGAAATTCTAAGCATTGTATGTGACTATTCTTTTAGGCAGCTCATATCGACAAATTAGCTCTCTCTCAATCAACCTTTTAACAACCTTTTAAGTCACATGTGCATATGAAAAAGCTTCGATCCATTTAGTAAAGTAATTAATTGCTACTAAGATGAATCTACGTTCATTGTTGTCTTTTAGATTAGGTCCAATAACATCTATCTTCTACATTGCAAATGGTTAAGATGACAACATGTTAAATAGAGGAACTAGTGGTGCATTGATCTTATCTCTATGTACTTGACACTTATGATACTTCCTCATATAATCTATACAATCCCTCCTTATGGTCATCTAAAAATACCAAACTCTTTGGATATGTCTAGTCATCATATGTCTATTTATATGTGTAGCACCTACTCCTTTATGTATTTCATGTAGTGATTTCCTTGCTTCTTCTTCATTCGAACACCTCAGAAAATTCCCGTCAAACGACCTCTTATATAGAACTTCTTCATCCAGGTAGTAATCCATGGCTATTCTTTGCAATGTCTTTCGATCTGACTTGGATGCCTCATTGGGATATTCTCGATATTGGATAGATTTCTTTACATTGTAATACCAAAGCTTCTTGTCTATTTCTTCCCCAACTAAATAGTAGTAAGCACGAGATTTTTTTTATTCTTATGCATACTGGTTGCACTTGATCTCCACAATCAATTTAAGCTATGAAGGTCAAAGTTGCTAGAGTATTAACAAATTAGTTTTTATCTCTTCCTAAATGTGTGAATTCTATCTCATCAAAGTTCTCTACTAGTTTGAAAAGGTACTCTTGATTTGGACTCAACTTTTCATATTTGGTTTGTCATTCTCCTTTTACCTGACAGATTATTGGCGTTGAGTCTCCATATACATTTAACTTCTTTATCTTTATTTTTGTAACTACTTCTACTCCATAAGTGCATGCTTCATACTCAATTATATTGTTAGTGCAACCAAATTGCAGTTTGATTAAGATGGGGCATTATCTATCATTTAGAGAAATTATAACAACTCCAGCTTCATGACCACATACATTCACAACTCTATTAAAGTATATCATCCACTAATCATTCCTTTTTCTTTTTCAATTGTCAAGACATCCTCATTTGGGAAGTCAAAGCTTAAAGGTTCATATTCCTCAATGGCATTGTCAGCCAAATGATCAATAATGACACTTCCTTTTATAACTTTCATAGTCATGTAGACTTTGTCATACCCAAACAACAAAACTTTTCATCATGTAATCTGACTTGACAAATATGGAACTTGTCATCATGTAATATGACTTGACAAATATGGTTTCTCGAATATGTACTTTAGGGATCTATTTTAGAGATGAGCCATGTGGTGTAGTACAACATGTACTAGCGTAATCTCTTAGCGCTCCATGCTAATCTGCAACATAACTTCTTAATTATATTGTAATGTGTTTCGCAATCTGTGAACTTCTTACTGATGTAATAAATGACTTGGTTTTTTCTCCCCATGTTATTGTGTTGTCCTAGTACATTTTTCATGGATGCTTCATTGACTATTAAGTATTGTATCAGGGATTTCCTAGGAATTGATGGTATTAACAAAGGTGGGTTAACAAGGTACTTAATCTTCTTAAAAGCCTCATAACAATCTTTATTCAAAATCCTAAGGTTATTCTTCCCCACCAACCTAAAGATTGGTTTGCATATGTAGTTGTCAACCAGGAGATAAAATGAGCTATGTAGTTTAACCTCCTAAAAAACCCCATACTTCTTTCTTAGTCTTAGGTGCTGGAATTTTTTAGATGGCTTTGACTTTGTTTGGATCTACTTCAATTCCTCTATTACTTACCATAAATCCTAATAACTTCCCAATTTTAACCCCAAATATGAATTTTATTAGATACAACTATAACTTATACTTCCACGATCTCTCAAAGAGTTTCCTCAAAGCTTGCACGTGATCTTCTTTCATTTGGGTTTTAGCAATCATATCATTGACGTATACTTCAATCTTGTTATGCTACATATCATGAAAGAGTGTTACCATTGCTCGTTGATATATGGCTCTAGTATTTTTCAAATCAAATGGCATTACCTTGTAAGAGAAAGTTCCTTATGGGTTAATGAATGTTGTCTTTTCCTTGTTTTCATTGACAATTTTAATCTGAATATAACTTGAGAACCCATCTATGAAAAAGCATATAGATTTTTTTGCAGCATTGTCTACAAGCATGTCAATGTGAGGGAGTGAAAAGTCATCTTCCAAGCTAACTCTATTTAAGTCTCTAAAATCCACACATGCTCGGATTTTATTACATTTCTTGGGAACTACCACAATTTTCAATACTTATTGAGGGTATTTGTCTACTTCTAGAAAACCCATATCCCATTACTTCTTTATATCTTCTTTCATTTTAATTAGGATGTCTAACCTTATTCTTGTTAGTTTCTGTTTTAAATGTTTGCACCCATATATCATAGGTAGCCTATGTACCACAATACTAGTATCCATTCTGCGCATTTTGATGTACTTCTAAGGAAATACATCAGATAATTCTTTCAATAAAGATACTAAACCATCCCTTTTCTTGGCAACAATCTACATTCCAATCTTCAATTCGTTTTCTCATGTTTAATGCCTATATCCACCATTTTTATTTTTTCTTCAACGGGGTTTTAAGGCCTTCTCAGACTGCGCAATTATCTATGGGAATTCTGTTATGTCATCCTCTTCAAACTCTTTCCATCCATAGCAATTGTGTTTTTATTAAGATTTAACCAATTATTCTTAATACGATGGGTTTACATGTTTATTGAAGTTTTGCTTTCTAATTGCTTAAAAGCGAAAAGTGTTTTTTGGTTAAGATTGGTGGGAGGGCTAGAGAGGTTAAATGGTGGGTTAAAGTTATGGCGATAGGTGTGGAGACTGGAAAATTTTAAATGTTGGGAGGAAGATGTAGGTTAATGCTCTCAGTTCTCTAATTTCAATTATGGTGATAGGTGTCGAGACTTTGGTTGAATTAGAGGCTAGTGTTAATGGGTGTTTTTATATCGTGGTTACAGTTGAAGGTTAGCGATTGAGGGGCTCTGTGTATGATGGATGCTCTTTGGTCCCCCCCCCCCCCCCTTTTTTTTGTTGCCTCTGGTGGTTCTTATACAGAGAAAAGACACTGGTTTTTTTCAATTTGAAGGCTGGAAATCGGGGATTTAATTAATTATGATTGCTAGAATGCTGGGATTAAGAAGTTGATTCAAGGTATTAAGATCCAATCCCCTGATTATAGCTGGTGTATTGAAGAATAAAATCACATGTTTATTAATCAAGGCTGTAGATTAGTTGATCTAGGATTTATTGCTAAATGGATTATGAGCTAACATGAAATGATTGGAAATAATTAGACTAAATTGAATCAAATTAATTCAATCAATGTAGAATAAATTTAATTAAATGGACTGAAATAAAAATTCAGACAAACATTCTTTATTCTCATTACAGTCCTTGGATTTTGAATTTTTTTCAATTTCATTCAATTTGTTTTAAATCACATTTTCATTTCAATTGTTTTCCTAATTGAATCGATTTAAACATTCAAATTTAACAACCTATTACAAATTCATCCTTGGTTCCTAAAATCATGCAATTTTGATCAATTTCACTCTCAATTTTGATCTTCTTCTTCAATTAAGCCCTTCATTGATTTCTAATTTGGCTATTTGTTTCAAGATCATCCTTGTACTTTCAAATTTCTTTCAATCTTTGCAAAATTAAATTAAATTAAGCATCTTAATTCCTCTTCAATTCCAAACTTGATTAAGCCCAAAGAAATCCTAAATTCAATTTCACCTATGATGCTCAATTATTGGCCCAATTTCAAACCCAAGCTATTGTTTTTATTTTTTTATTTTTGCATTTTTTATCTTTTATGGTTTTCAAGATTTTGTTTACAAAAGAATTAAATAAAAATATGATAAAAATAAAGAAATTAACTAAAACTACTAAAAACAATATATTTTTGGATTTTTTTAATTTTCAAAATTTAAAAAATAGAGGGTTAAAAATTTAATGACAACATTGTGTGCTTTTATTCTCTTTGTGTGATTGAGTGATTTTCATACCAAGTTCTTGATTGAACTTGCAAGCTTTTCAAATGAATGATCAAATTTGTTATGATTTATATTTCTTATTCACGTCTCGTTATAGACGTAGAATGAAAGTGATTAATTGGATATAATTTTGGATCTTCAATGTTAAGTTCTTATTGGGTCAAGTTGCAAACTTTTCTTCAAATCTCAAATTAGCAATCTAAGGAACAATTCTACATCACAAGTAGTAACTTAAAAACTATCGACGAATTTACCGATGGATATTAACAACGAGTTTATTTTGTTGATAATATTGTTTTTATTAATGACACATCATCTTTTTTTTCATTTCTTCATTTACAATTGTGTTTCCATTGATATATAATAAGGGATGCAATGAAGAAATATTCCAGCAATAAATGTTACTATAATATACTAATGAAATAAATTTTATCGAGATATTATTGTTTGTATTTGCTAATTTTTTAGTAGTATTTTAATATATATCTAAAAAACATACAATCGGACATGTATGATTTAACCATCTAATTTATATGCTTTAAAATAATAAAAATGCAATGCGAGAAAATGCCTAGTAGCAAACTAAAATAGTTTGAAGATTTGAAATATTTTTCAATTCTTCACCGACCCAAACAGTAAGGTTAATGGAAACAAAACATCATATTATATATATATATATGTATATATATATATACACACACACACACATATATATATATATATGTTAATTAGAAAATATTGTCATCTGTTAATTATATAAAACTAAAGGCAAATATCTTTCAATTGATAATTATATAAATAAATGTCAAAACAAGTGTTGTTCTATTCACAAACGTACACTGCAGCAACCTCCTAACTAATCCGATTCAGGGAAAGGAAAGCATAAGAATGAATTCAAGAATAAAAGAGAAGAAACTTAATACAATTTGTCGGGGAGGAATTAGAGCTTGTAATATTGAAAAAGAAGAAGAATCAAACGCCAGCATAACCACCATCACAAGTGCAACTACCGTTTCCACTGCTCATGTCTCCAGGTTGACGAGGTCTAGTGCTGAGACAACAGCACATAATACCTATTAATAACATGAAGCCCCATGCTGTGGCTATAGCTTGAGCCCAGATCATGAAATGCTCCATGTATCTTCTTCGTCTCGAGTCCTTGTCCCGGGACTCCAGTCTTGTACACCCTCCTTTCCCTTTTCTCTCATCGTCTCAAAGTTTCAGAACAGGAAGGTTTATTCATTGGTGGACATGGCAGAGAATGAGGGATTATGACTCCCCATATATAAAGGTAAGGGCCGTACCGGTATCAGCCCTGTAGCTGTAAAGGGAATTATGCTGCAGCAGCTGGAGAGAGAGAGAGAGAGAGAGATTTGTAGTGCACATGGGCTGAGCTTGAAAGAGGCCGAAATAACATGGGCCAGCCTGTGAATCTAACAGCGTTCCTTACACAGAGCAGAGCCAGTAGACACCGTCATCTCCTCGTTTTCTTTTTCTTTTTTCTTCAGTTTTTATTTTTCTTCTTTTATCTTTCTTTTTGAAGAATTAATTCCTTGATCTGTGGTTTTTGCTTTTGATATACTCTTTAGCCCTTTACGTTCAACAAGATCCATATCCCAGTGTGTGTGTACCATATTAAAGCAATTAATCCTTTTTTTTTAATTTCTTTGGGGGTATATTTATATTTATATTTGTTTATGATAAAATATATTAGAGAATAATATAAATCATATTTTGAGATCTCGTCTAATAATTTAAGATTTTGAATTAAAATGATTCCTTTAATATGATATCAGAGTTTTGATAACCAAACAGTCACGAGTTCAAATGTCACATCCTCCATTTATATGATAAAAATTAAGCACAAGGTAATATGAGTTTGTGTAAGTTTCAAAGTCAAAAAGCTTTCATTTAAATATGTGTGTTACAAAATAATATAAATTATATCTTGAAATCTTATTTGACATATTAAACTTTTGAATTGAGATGTTTCATTGACAAAATACATAAATAAACTTGAAAATCACTTTTTTTATTTAATTAAAAAAACTTCTTAACATTCCAACCAAACCTCAACAGTATATATATAAAACAAGGGCATTAGTTTTGTAATACACTGATGGTATAAAATATATGATGATTCTCTCAAGTCTCACCAACATTTTCGTGCAGCCAGCGACACATGCATGCCTTTAACATACGGCACCCTACTCAATGTTTAATGAAAAGTTGACTTTTCTTTTTGCAATCCTTTCATAAACCATAGATAAGATGTTTTTAACTGAGACTCTAACAAATAATTGAAGAGGTCTTGTCCAAAAATTGAAAAAAAAAGAGAGAGAGAATTCAATATGTCCAAAGAGAATTGCTTTCGGACAAGTCGAGCTATTGCCAGGGTGTGAGTAATGAGCTATTGCCAGGGTGTGAGTAATGAGCTATTGCCAGAGTGTGAGTAACCTCGTGTGTGTGTATCATATAAACTTTCCCTGGCGGATGATTTTTGGCCTGTGTTTATCTTGCAAAACAAATTCTTTGTGAAACAAAATTTTGAGGTTGTTTGATCAAGTGATAAAGATGTACAAAATCAAGAAAATAAAATAAGTGTTTTTAATATATAAAGAAGAGATGCTAATTGTATTCAAACCAACTCTCTTTTATTTTTTTGAAATACGAGAATATATAATTTTGAAAAATATTTATAAAGTATTTAGTAAAATATCTTGAAAAATATAAGTAAAAAAATACTATTTATAAATAGTATCTCTCTCTCTCTCTCTCTCTCTCTCTCTCACACACACACTCACACACACACACACATATATATATAAAATTCATGAATAATAATAAATAATAAATTAAGATGAATCAAAGTAGTTTGGTCAACCAATGAAGTGTTAGTCTAGTGGTTAAAGCACCTTAATATCCCTATAAGAGTGATAACACAAGTTCGATCCTCATAAAGCGTACTTGTTGGGAGGGGCAGCTACAAACCCCAAACAAAACTAATCTCATTCTTTAAAAAGGATGTGAGGATACCCGGATTAGCAAAAAAAAAAAAACTTGATTAAATTAGAGTTCGAGCTAGGTTGGATCTCAATCTAACCGAGATTCGTAAAGCGTACTTAAGCTTGAATAAAAAAAAACAGAGAGAGAGAGAAAGACAAGGTGAGAAAGAGAAAAGAGAGGAAGGATACTCTAAGTGTGTTTGTTTTTTAGGTAGTTTTTGTGATTGTGGTTTGAAAAAAGTAAGTTTAAAAAAAGTGTGGTTAGCTAAGGTTAATTGGATTTAGATACGTGTTTAGTAAAAATTATGATTGAAGTTTATGTGCAGCAAAAAACATGTATAAAATATTTGGTAATTGTATGATTGCGGTTGCTTTTCAAAATGTTTTTTACTTGAAAATGCATTAAAATAATGTATTTTTATTTTTAAAAAATTATTTTTGATATCAGGGCATCAAAATGATCTAAAAACACCAAAAAAATATTAATTTGAAGTAAAGAAAAAAATAACAAAATTTTAAATTTTTTTAAAAGACTTTTAAAATGCAAAAACAATACGAAACTTAGTTAAAAAAACATGTAAAAATTCTTTTACAAAAACTATATTTCAAATTTAATTTTTAATAAATACTACAGTACAAAACATAATTTTTACGGCTATCAAACACCTTGCTATATTTTTATTCCACAAACACAAAAGTAGATTCAAAAGAAACGCAGCCAGAGAGAAAGAAGGGTAACTCGGATGGGCATCATTATCGCTCCCCTTGCATAATCATGCGCTGTCAAGTCGATGGATGAAGCAAATTAAAAATACTTGAGAAGGGTGGTTGATCTCTTCTCTTTTGTCTCTAATAAAGTGAGAAGCATAATCATTTAAGGTACTTGAAAATCTGTCATCAGAAAACATATGATCACGTTGTAGAGCTAGGCAAGGGGACCTGCCACACGTCTATATTTTATTACGACCATGCTGATTTTGAGAAAGATCGATGGTCATTACGGAAAAGGAGCTAAAAGCTCATGCTTGCGCTGGTGGGAATGAGATGAGAGGAAAACACACGAAAGAGCAAACGGATCTTGTACTGAGAATTGAAGTGAGCAAACGGATCTGGTAACCCAATTTTTCTGTCATGTTACCTTTTATCGAAAGAGCTCGCTTCCAATGTTTTTCCTCGGATATCAAAATGATTCTCCCTTGTAGGAATTGCATTGCATAACAGAAGGAACCTCTCTCTCTCTCTCTCTCTCTCTCTCTCTCTCTACTCTTTGTTCAACTTTTACTGAGGTCCTGGACTGACTGCTGTAAAGGAAAATAATTTGTTTTGTGCACGTAAAGCGACGAACAGTATCGTGAAGTAGCAGAAGAGCATCCATAGCTTCATATCCTTAGCTGGCAAATTCTTTTATTCGATTCAGAATTTGAATCATGTAATGATTTATTATATAGCTTCCTTTTTATATAATACTTTTGATGTAATGAATCATTGTAATTAATTTAAACCTCCATTATATTACAATATCAATAATTTCACAACAAAGCATAGAAATATAATCAACCATTACGTACTTTATATGATATAAAATGGACAATCTGTATATAGAAATATTGGTGATATAAAATGGACAACGGGCTAGCGCTGCATGATATAAAATGGACAATCTGTAGAAAACAACTCTTTTCAATACATACTACTTAATGCACCTTCCTAAACGATACAGAACCCCGAGAGCTCATCCATCCAACAATTATAAAATGCTACTATTTTCCCTTTCTTTGTTCAGAATAATTTTTTTTTTGATAACCCGGGGTGTCCGGATCAGCTTACGTGCACCACGATTAATCTTCAGACCCACTGAACACCCTACAAGCCTAGTAAACAAGTAAGGCACCGCGAGAATGATAGGTGTTTATACTAAGGTTCGAACCCAGGATGCCGAGGCAGGGAATTCCCTGCCAGGACCACTGGCTGGGTACCTTACCTTTGTTCAGATTTCTACAAATATTGGTGGTTACAAATGGAAACAATTCGCTTTACTGAATGAAGCCCAAACAATTTGCATGATGTATTGGATATCTTGCAGTAAAACAGCGTATCTCTACAAGCAGCAATGATAATAATGGCCCCAGACTAGTAATAGGACAATTTTTATTGTAGCGGCAATAATAGCACAGTAGAATCCCAAATAACCTGAAGGAGAATTCATAACTATTATCATGCTTATAAAGTAAAACAAAGGCGAACTTTTTACTTGTACATGGAAAGAAAATAAAAGCCCCAACTTCAAAGATATAAACCAAAGCAGATTTTCTTACATGCCACAAGCTCAAACTACAGCTCACTGTAATTGCGCCAAACTTCACGAAATGTTTTCAGACGTGCTTTCAGGTTAGGTGTTCTAAAACTTGCATGCAGGATAGTGGCTGAGAGAGGGAGAGAGAGTTAAGCAAAGAGCACATGAAATTTTGAAGAAAAAGTGTGAAAGATACGAGTAAGAAACAAGCCAAGAAGTCCAATGGCAAGTGCCCAGAGAACAGTACTCAAAAGATCACAGGAGGCATACCAAAAGGATGAAACTCACTGCAGAACATTAGTAGAAAGCAAATACAATCAGCTAACAGAAACTGGAGTTTGGTTCACCACACAAGGTTTGAGTTTGAAATTGCTTTAAAAGAAGAAAAAATCGACTGACAGTATTAAAGTATCAGAAGAAAAAACCATGACAAACACCCAACATATGTAAATTGCTCTCTTCGTCGATGGACGTTCACGAATAACAGGTCTGTCAATGCTAAACAGTGAATAAAACAGCAAAGTACTAGATGCTGCACAAAACAATAGTAAACAAAAGGACTTGCGTCAGAGGAGGTCTCATTTTTTCTGCTAAATGCGGAGAGAATTGCCTCACAGTTCTGGTTAACTTCTCACTAAAAGTACCTGCAAAGCTGTAGAAAATAAATTCCAGCAACCAGGAACGGGGAAAATAAACCAAGAACAGATAATAACCAAAAGTTGAAGGATATGGGGGTAAGGGTGAAGCAGCAATGAGAAATGACAATGAGATGGCAACCAAGATGCTTTAGTCATTCTGCATTTTAACTACACAAATCTCTTGGCTACATCAAATGAAACACTTGCTAAAAATTGCTGAAGACAATTTAATATCTCCCTCCTACCACACCGACACCTTGCACCCAGAATTAAAAAGAAAATGAAAAGGTGCATGCTAACTCACATGAGGATTGGTATTCCACCCATTAGGAAATGCAAGCTCCAACAATGCAATTACTCAAGAGGCTTAAAGCCCAATTCCATCGCACAACTGATCTTGTTTCTTTAAATAGACCTTCTAATTTAAAATTTAGCTATTAGATTTTTGCACTCGCCAATGCATGTAAGATTTATTGCTTAATGCAGGCAGAGTGAGAAGAGTAACTGGGCGTGGCCACGTTACCTCCAAAGAATATACTTAGTTAAGTGATCACCGCTATATCATGCGCTTATTTTTTTTGTTTATAAAAAATTTAGGTTCGGCATCCAGCCGGCCTCAAAGTTTTTTTAGTTACTGCATCCATCCAAATCCAAGGCTATTTTGATCTTGTCCGGGCAGGACTCAAAGCTATTTTAAATTCTATAAAAATTGAGACTCATGGCTATTTGGTCCTATCCTGGCCAGAACCTTAAGATATTAATGTTAGACCCAACATAAATATTTATAATATTAATAATAATAATTAACTTATTTCTCCAAGTTTTTATATCTTTTAATTATTTAAAAAATATATATATAATTTTTCTTTGATGGTACTAATTTTTTTTTCAATTTACTAATAATAATGATAATGATGATGATGATGATGATGATAATAATAATAATAATAATAATAATAATAATAATAATAGTAATAATTTATAATTCTATCCTTTAAATCAAATCTATTATTGTTTTTAATAATAATAATAATATTTATGATATTAATAATACTATTTTTTTATATTAATACTTTTAATTATAGTAAAAATAATAATATTTATAACACAAACAAGACTATTTTTAATTTTAATACTTTTAATTATAATAAAAAATTAATATTTATAATATAAATAATAATATTTTTAATATTAATACTTTTAATTATAAGAAAAAAATATTTATAAGATAGATAATAATATTTTATCATATTAATAATAATATTAAACTTGTATGATCAAAGTTTATACAGTAATATTTTTTTCAATTTTTTTTAACAATAATAATAATGATAATTGTTATTATATTTTTTTTTCAATTTTCTTCATTTCTTAATATTAATACTTTCAATTAAAATAATGATAATAATATTTAGAATACAAATAATGATATTTATCATATTAATAATAAAATCAAACTTGCCTGGCCATAGTTTATACAGTAATAATTGTTTTTTGAAAAAAATTATGAACAATAATAATAATGATAATTGTTATTATTTTTTTTATTTTTCTTCTCTGCAGGGTCTGCTGATCCAGCTGTGTGAGTCTTTAAACCTAAGGGCTATGAGAACAGACCAAGGCGGCTGAGTCTGCACCCATCGCGCGGGTCTGCTGGCCAGGCGCTCGGGGGTTTGTACACCTTAGGCTCGCGAGTATGTAGACCCCAGGCTCGTGGGGCTGCAGACCCGCTCACCCTAAGGCTGCAGCCAAAAGTGTGGGACTGCCCCTGGCGCCCAAGGCTGGGCAGACCACGCTAGGTGTCTGCTTCCTAAGGCCGTGGCCAAGCGACGAGGCCGGCCTTAACACCCTTGCTTGGTAGCTCTAGCGTCAGGTGTACCTTGCCTCGCGGGTCTGCACACCCTGCCTCGCGGGTCTGCACACCTAGGCTCGCGGGCTGCAGACCCGCTCGCCCTGGGGTTGCACCAAGTGAGCAGGTCTGCGCCCAAGGCTGGGCAGACCTCGCATCAAGTGTCTGCATGCTAGGGCTTAGGCCAGCCTCAGCGCCACGTGGCTGCAACTTGGGGAATGGGCAGGTGCCCGTGGCCTACCCAACGCCCGAGCCTAGCAAAACATTTTCTATTGTCATATTGTATTTGGATTCTTTATATATTCATTCTACAAATACTTAAAATCTCTGCAACACACACAACACAATAACACTAGTTCTATGTATAATAATAAAATAAATATTTCTTTGTGATTTAATAATAAATAAACGTCATTGTCATTACATTAAAGTTATTTCATCTAAAAATAGTACATTACAGTTTATGGCATTACATAATCATGTTGTGCAAATTAATGAGAATCATCTTCTTTTTCAATTTCATCATCATCATATTCATCGCATCATCATATTCATCGCAATCTTCTATGTTGATTTGATATAGATTTCATCTATATCATAATCTTCATTGACTTGTGTATGTCTATTGGTTCTTAAAACACCATTTAACTCCTCAACGTCAACGTCAACAAAAATATTCTCAGCGACGTGAAAATTTGAATTTTCTTCTAAGTCATTAGACGGAACAACTCGATATGGATCAACTAACTGGTCAAGTTGAAAGACATCATCACTTACAATTAATTCATCGTTGCCATTTTGAACAACTTGGACATGACCTTTGGGTTTGGTTTTTATTACAGATAACCAATCAACTGTTGAACAATCATTTCTAAATGAAAGAGTGTATGTGTAATAAACTTTTTATTATTGTTTGGTGAAAACAAAGACATTGTCAACATTATGAAGTCTAGCCTTTGTATTAATTTCGACCAAACTATGATGGAGATCTACTCTGATTCCTCTATCAATGATATCATACCAATAGCATTTAAATAAAAAGACTATATTCGGCTTGCTATGATATTGCAATTAAATGACCTCTTTTAACTTTTCAAGATAGTCAACTTCAAAGTCATTAGAAGTCGATCCCTTAACACATACCTCATTGTTATATGTCTTTCTACCTTGACTATACTCTTTAGTATTATCCATTGATGAAATACCCATTAAAGCACTTCACCTTTCTTGCAGGACCAAAACTTAGTAAATTTAAAGTAACACTAGCATTCCCTTCCAATTGATAAATCTGGTACATGAATTACATCTCTATCACAGTTAACGAGAAATGTATAATAAAATTAAATATCCTGAGATATAAGAATAATTAAATAGCCTTTACATGTGTTGTGAAACACATGGAAAATTATTCATCTTATAGTCGAAAGATTTAAGATTCACTCAACTATAAGTTTTTGGACAGTCAAAATTAACGATGTTGTCTATGAGGAATTCATCAATCTATCAATTTATGATCGTATAAGAGATAAATTGTTTGAAAGTAACAACATGTGGACTATTATACATACTGAATAAAAGGTCTCAGTTCATCACAATTCATTACTCGTTAGGTTATAAATTATATATTATAAACTAACTCTTTTCAAATGGCATGATTTTATAACTATAAATTTTCAAAGGTTTGATAAAAGTAGTATCTTCTTTGTCTTTATTTTCTTCATGGTTTGACTATACTCCAAAAATCCATTCATGAAATAATACATGGAATTCACTTTTTTTATAATAGTAACTCTCCCTTTACCTTTACAAATCAAACTCCTAATTCACTTTTTTTATTGATCAATAAGAAAACACATAAAAAGTTCATAATTACTTTGATTTTAATTCTTGGTATTTTGTAATTTATGCGAAAATAAAATGGTAAATTAATCAAGACTCATTTTTATTGGTTTAAGTTTTGTTCTTAATTCTAATTTATTTATTCCATGTATAAGTATTAATAATATTGTTATCCTATTAAATATCTAGAATTATACATAAATTATATTGGTATAAATATGTGTTGAGAGTATTGTAATCTAAGTCAATGGATTCATAGGATTTTCTCTACTACGAGAGTTATATAATATATATATATATATATAAGAATGAGATATTATTTTCTTTCTAAAAGAACTTAGCAATGCTCTAGCCCAATATTATTGAAGTTGGGGTATTACAATTCCCATCCTTCTATTTTCTCTTACAAATTCATACCGATTTAGGTTATGTAGTTATATAGATATTCTTAGATAAAATTCAATATATTATTGTAGCAATATAAAAATATAATAATTAAAACAAAAAATATGAGATGATAAAAAAAGACTAAGATAAAACTTTGTTTAATAATAGAGTATAAGACAGAGTAGTTGTCTCTGTATTTTATTTAATTAAAAATAGACAAGACTAAACAAAATACAATATATATATATATATATATATATATATATATATATATATATATTATTTAACATGCAACATGAGCAGGATCATCAAATAAATATTTAGTTCCCGTATTGACTTGGTACTTCTAATAGGAAAAATCATTTAAATTAAAAGGCAAGAACTTATAGATTAAAAGATAGAAAAAAGTCATTTCATTCTATATACAGAAGGTAGTTGCTCATGCTATTTGAAAGAAAAGAAACCTAGTGTCTGTTATTTGGAGAATGATTGGCCAATCAAGAAAAAGAAATGGAAGGAAGGAAGAAAGAAATGAGAAATCTTTTCCATCTAATGCTAAAGGCCTGACTAGTGGTGGAAATGTAGCCTGATTTTGAATGCACATTTACTCAAATATGTTAATTACGTTTTTTACCGGATATATTATGATAATAACTTATTCAAACAATTAATAAGAACTAATAGAGGAGATGAAATCATTCTTCCCTCTTTGCATGTTACTGTTTATTGGAATAATAATTTTTTTTTATTTTAATATTTTAATATTATATTTATTAGAAATTAAAATTTGTTATTTATTTTGGTTTTCTTCGTACAAGGCTAACATGATTTTGGAAAAAGGTCTTATGAAGTTCAATTTCATGATTGTTTATTTTTTTTTATATTATATTATTAAATAAAAAATAAATGTAAAATCATTGTTTCCCTCCTCATGTATTACTGTTTATTGGAATAACATGTTTTTTTTCTTTTTAAAATTTTCATATTTAAATATTAGGTTTATTGGAAATTAAAATTCGTTATTTATTTTGGTTTTCTTCGTATGGAGTTATCATAGTCTTAGAAAAAAAAATTAAAATTGAATTGGTGCTTGGTTTTACAATCGTCTACTTTATCCTATCATATTTTTAAATAAAAAATGGTATATCATATTGTTAAATAAAAAATAAAAGGAAATTTATTGTTCATAAGTAACATGTTTTTTTCCTTTTATTTTTCTCTTTCCTTTTCTTTCCTTTTTATTGTTTTTTCATTTTTGTATTTCAATAGTGAGTTTCTTAGAAATTATACTTTGTTATTTATTTTAGTTTTTATATATATATATATATATATAGAGTTATCATGGTCTTGAAATAACATCATGTCATTAGGTTGGTGCTTAGTTTTATGATCGTCTACTTTTTATATCATATTATTAAATAAAAAATGGATCTGAAATAATATTATGAATTGAGCTTAAAGATTTATTTTAATTTATTTTTTATGAAGTTATCTTGATCTTAGAAAAACGTATAACAATGAGTTAGTGCTCGGTTTTTTTAGCATCTATTTTTTTTATCATATTATTAAATAAAAAATAATTATTGAGAATTAGATTTCATGATTTATTTCCATTTACTTTTTATTAGGTTATTGTGGTTTCATGAAAACATCTCGGTATTGAGTTTGTGATCGGTTTCGCAAGAGTCTATTTTTTATCATGTAATTAAATAAAAATAATTTAAAAAACATTTTTCATCACAATGGCGTTAATGACCTAGATTACAAGTTTAGTGGGTTAACTTAGGTTGACTGAAATTGATCTAATGTGTTTCTGTCTTAATATTCTCTTAAGAAAAGATGTTATCTTGAAACTATTTTTAAAATAAAACATGTTTTTACTAGTTGTCTAAGTTTTTTTTAACTCACCAAGTCATTTAGGTAATGCCAAGACAACTTCTATTCAATTTAATTTGAACATTGAGCTAGACAAAAAGAGTGGTTCGAAGGTTTCATGTTCAACTTGCCAAGCTGGGTTTAATTAATGATACTGTCAAATAATTTCTCTTAGTATGAACAATATGTTTAATTAATGACACTGCCAAATAATTTCTCTTAGTATGAACAATATGTTTTACATGTAAAAAAATCTTGGTCCTGCCACAACATAGCAACATAGCGTGGAGAATTATCTAGTTGCATATATTCTTGCATAGTAACACAAAAACTTTAGCAAAGAAATCTTGACCAAGGTATCATCATTTGACAATTTATTTTTCTTTTTGAGAGAGAAAAACTAGAATTGATATATATTTTTTAGGTTCTCAACAGTTGCTATGATATTGACAAATGCACATGTAAAAAGACCATTGCAAATTTAAGAAAATTTGGCTTAGCATGACTTAAGAAAACTATCTTTAACTTTTAATCAAAATTATTTTTTTATAAATAACTTATAAAGAAATAAGTTAAATTTTAAAAATTGAAGCGTTTTTAATAAAAATAATTTAAATTATTTTTTTAAAAAAGTACAAGTTAGAATTCATAAGTTAAAAATTGTAAGTTGCTTTCATAACAAATTTTTATTTAAATTAAAATTCATTTCTAACTAAATATATTTATGATTTTATTCATGAATCAAAAGTTAACAAAAAAAAAGGAGGGGATTTTACTATATATCTCCTCATAAAACACTATTTACTCACTACAAGATTTCACAGTTTTACCAATGGAAAAACTCTGTCGGTGTGTGATTCGAAGTTCGTCGGTGATTTTTTTACAGACAACATCACTGACGGATAACGTTCGTCAGCTTTCCTTTCGTTTGTGATTTCCCCGTCCGTCACTATATCGGTCGGAAAAACAAAAAAACCATTTGCCGATGGTTTTACTGACGGAATTTGGGCGCTAAAAAAAAAGATTCCCACTTGAAATATACCGACGGATTTTCATTCCGTCGGTGATATTGTGATTGACCGACGGAAATTAACCGTCGGTAAATCTATCGGTGAGTGTATGAAATACCAACACAATATATCCGTCTGTAAATTCGTCGGTACTAGTGGCAGCTACTGTTAAATGCCGACGGATTAATTCCGTCGGTAAGTCTGTCGGTGAGTGTTTAAAATACCGACTGAATTAATCCGTCGGGAAAATTCTTGGTAATAGTTTTTTTTTCTGAATTTGTTTTTTAAAAATTATTTAGGATATATAATATAAAACTATATAAATTAATTGTAATACAAACCAATTATGCAAATAAAATTTATATTAAACATAAAAAAAAAGTTAAATAATAATCATTACAAACTGAATATGTTTCAAGAAAAATTTTAAATGAAGTTTTAAAGGTAAATAATGTTTATTACAAATTAATATAAAGGTGGAGCTGGAGGAGGAGGAGGAGATCCTGGAGGAGGCTGGTGGTTATACGTCCAAAAAAGATTAGGTGCACATGTTCCACTATTTGCCATGTTCATAATCATTTCGCGAAGCTGTTCATAAGTCGCTTTTTGTTGTTCATAAGCCGCTTTTTGTTGTTCATAAGCCGCTTTTTGTTGTGCTTGAGACGCTTTGATTTGTTCAGACTTTACTCTTTCTTTCACTCTTTGTTGTGCATGAGATGCTTTGAGTTGTGCGTACTCCGCTGATAGGTTATTGTATTTCTCGGTGAGCTAAGCCGTGTGTTGCTGCAAGGCCACGAACTCCTTAGATTGGGAGCTTGATATTGATTGGGAGCTCCCAATGGTTGAAACACTATGGGTCGACCGCAAGTTGTCGGCCGTAGTGTTGGAGAGCCCGTAAACCCAATTTTTATCGAGTCCACCTGACGAGCCAACCTCCATCCACAAATCTGGATCGAATTCCAGATAGGTAAAAATATCATTCCCGTATCTCTCCCTCAACCGATTATTATAGGTCTACTGAAAATAAATAAAAAAGTAATCATCATATTCAATACAATAAACATAATAACTTACATAATAACTTACAAAATAAAATGGTTGAACAAACATACCACGAAATGTTGAGCACGGTTATCAACGAACTGTTACGCTCCCTTCTAGCAGTCTTGACTCCGCACGTGCGTCTCCACAAACAGCTCCAACGGGCTCGGCTCACGTCCAAGAGACGCAGCCTATAATGAAAAAAGATATATTAACAACAACTGAATTTAACGGTATATTTCATTTAAATTAATCTTACCATCCGTTTCGCATGTGCAGCAAACAAAACGGAGCCGCCAGTGTGCGTTGTCACCCTGCCATGAATTGGTCGATTCTGGTTGCCAGCACCGGACTGTGAGCGTCGTGTGAACCGTTCAGACGTCACGTGCTCAAGATAGTGCGGCCATATATCTTCCGGGATGTATATCGGTTTGAAATCCCTCCAAACCGCAACATTGTTCCAGCCTTGGAAACCCCTATCCCTCGCGGTTTTTTTGTCTTTTCTTGTGCTTCATACCAAAAATCACGCAACCTACTTCACGCAACCTACTTCACACAACCAAAAATTACATTTCGAAATATAAATTTTTGTCTAAAAAAAATATTGTATTGTTTTCGATCTTACCTAGTTGCCACGTGATTTTCCCACACCCTCCTCACAACAGTGTTATGCTCACTGTCCCAACAAAATTTGTGCTGTGTATAAATAAACAAGTTTAAATAAAAATAATAATTTATTTACAATTATATTAATAAGCTGAAAATTATAAAATAATACCAACCTCAAACCTGTTAAACCATGCATTGATTTAAGGCATCCATTCAGGATGCTTGGATATCTGACTCGATTGAAACATTGGAATCTCCATCGACGATTTAAATGCCGATGATATTACTCGGGCGGCTTCAATGTTTGTGAACCTGAAAATAAATGAAATAAATTCAATAGTGATTACTTCATAAATTATGTTGTAATTTTTAAAAAAAAACTAAAACCTTAACAAACTTACATTGAAAGGTCGTCCTTCCACTATGCCTCGTACTTGCGGGTAAATTGATTCCATTTGCGAAGGCACTTGCCCTGTACGTGAAGTACCGCTGGAAGAGGCAGCATCGGTTGACGGCGCAGGTGGTGTAGGTGCCTCTTCTTAAGAGGCACCTAAGGAAATATCATCCTTGCTACTAGACGAACTAGCTGCGACCATTCTTGAGCGACCAACTCTGAATTTCGTTCTACGCATCTACACAATTTTATACAAATAATTATATAATTAAATTCAAATTTTAAAAAAAAATCAACAGCACCTCCCATATACCGGATACTACCCAAATCCACAAACCTGCACATATTAACAATAGCCACAACCAATTTACCCAATATATACTAATTATTCCAACATATTCAATAACTAATACTAAGGTAAATTCAATATTAAGAATTACAATTCAACAAATTATTCAATAATTATACCAATACAACAAAACAATAAATGAAAAAAAAAACTATAGAATAACAATCAAAATAAATGGAAAAAATTAAACACAAAGCATGCAATAATAGAGTAAAATTAATAATTATTCCAACATATTCAATTACTAATTCTATGGTAAATTCAACATTAACAATAAATATTCAACAAATTAACTAATAATAATTATGCCAATACAACAATAAAAAATATTCAATAAATTCAAAAAAAAAACCATAGACTTTAGCAATGAATTATGCAAAAAAACTATAGACTTCATCTACATTACAAAAAATACACCAAAACAAAAAACATAACAAAAAAAAAATAGCAAAAAAAACCCTTAAAGTAAAATGAAATAGAAGAAACACATACATTTTAAACTGATGAAGATGATGAAGATTCACAAAATTGAAATTGAAGTGTAAGTTTTAAAGAACGGAGAGGAAAATAATCGAAATTTTGAAAAACTGAGGAGAAGAAAAAATGAACTGAAGGGGGGGCGGTCGATGGAACTTATATGGCAGTTTTACCGATGGATTCACCGATGAATAGAAAATTAATTATTATTTTAATTTATTCCGTCGGTGAGGTGCTAAAAATCCGTCGGTAAATTTTGAATTTTGCACCAAATTTTTCAATGACCCTCCATATTTTTCGTGGTCCGTCGGTAAATCCGTCGGCAATATGACAAAGTCAGAGATGCATTTAATGCACAACCCTTTGAAATTTACGTGGTCCATCGAGAATTTCGTCTGTAAAATTAACCCGTCGCTAACATACCGACGGATATAAATTCGTCGGTATAGCCGTCGGTGAGGTGGTGGCATTTCAAGTAATTATTTTTGAACTCTCTATGAAATGCCGATGGCCTTAAGGCCATCGGAGATGAGGTGGCATTTCAAGTAATTATTTTCGAACTCTCTGTGAAATGCTGACGAACTTAAGGCCGTCGGTGATGTGGTGGCATTTCAAGTAATTATTTTCGAACTCTCTATACAATGCCGACGGACTTAAGGCCGTCAGTGTGACTGTCGGTGATGTGGTGGCATTTCAAGTAATTATTTTCGAACTCTCTATGCAATGCCGATGGACTTAAGGCCGTCAGTGTGGCCGTCGGTGATGTGGTGGCACTTCAAGTAATTATTTTCGAACTCTCTGTGCAATGCTGACAGACTTAAGGCCGTTGGTGTGGCCGTCAGTGTGCCGACGGACTTAAAGCCATCGGTGATGTGATGGCATTTCAAGTAATTATTTTATTTTACAAAATATATCATCCATGATCAATAATTATTTCAAGTAATTATTTCGTAATTGTGGCATTTCAAATAATTATTTCAAGTAATAAATATTTTGTGTTTCAAAATATATCATCCATAATCTAAATTACTTGAAAAAAAAGGTTATACATAGGGCGTCATTTTGGTAGTTAGTCAGAATTTTCTTATTCTTCGTCATCAATTGAATTGTCATCACCTTCATCGCAATCTTCAATATGAATACCATCTTCTTCATAGTGTCTCGACGATATTCGTTTGAAGCCTCTCAATATGATCAACATTCAACTTGCTGGAGCATATATCTTTGAAAAAATGACCGATCTCCGTGAGTGCATCCCATATTCCCTTTGGAAACAAATCATGAAAAGCTAATGGGATGAGTGTTTGCATAAACACGTGGCAGTCATGACTCTTCATTCCATACAATCTGCAGTCCTCTATATTAACCAACCTTGATATGTTCGATGCATGTCCATCTGGAAAACGCAGACTCTTAAGCCATTTGTAGATTAGCAGTTGTGTGTTTTTCTCTAACACGAAGCTTGCTCTTGGTTTTGCGACCCGTGACTCATCATAAACCAACTCTATATTTTTACGGTTACAGTATAACGCTATATCCAATCTAGCCTTGATGTTGTCCTTTGTCTTCCCCTTCACATCTATGACGGTGTTGAAAATGTTCTAAAAAATGTTCTTTTCGATGTGCATGACGTCAAGGTTATGGCGGAGCAGATTGGTCTTCCAATAAGGAAGCTCTAAAAAGATACTTCGCTTTATCCAATTATGGGTCAAACCAAAACCATGAAACTTTTGCTTACCTGATTGAAGGCCAAACACAATGTCACCGTACTCTGAGACAACATCATACAATTCTTCACCAGAAAGACGCGGGGATGCAACATCTTTTTCAACTCTGCCAACAAAGAAATCTTTTCTATTCTTTCTGTACTTGTGATTAAGTGGCAAGAAGCGACGGTGACAATAAAAAAAAAGCTTTACCTCCATTTGCTAGCGTGAATGCCTTGTTGTTTTCCATGCAGTATGGACATACGAGTTTCCCATGCGTGCTCCAACCAGAAAGCATTCCATAAGCTGGAAAATCATTGATAGTCCACATCAAAGCCGCCCTCATAAGGAAATTTTATTTCCTCGATATATCATAAGTCAGAGCTCCGGAGGACCACAACTGCGCCAACTAATCAATCAATGGTCGAAGAAAAACATCTATATTCCACCCCGGGCTTCTTGGACCAGGTATGACAGTAGATAAAAACATGAACCCCGGCCTCATACACATTCCTGATGGTAAGTTATAAACTGTGAGTATGACCGGCCAACAAGAATAAGGAGCAGCAAATGACCCAAATGGGTTGAATCCGTCTGTACACAACCCAAGACGCACATTCTTTAATTCAGCTAAAAAGTGAGGATGAACACTGTTAAAGCGTTTCCACGCTTCGCCGCCAGAAGGATGAACCATCACTCCATCAACCGCATGGTGTGCTTGGTGCCATGTTATGTGCTCAGCAGTTCTTGGTGACATGAATAACCTCTGCAGTCTAGGTGTGATCGAGAAGTATCTAAGTTTTTTATATGCCACTAGAGTCTTTCCCCTGCCAGTTCTAGGTTTGTAACGAGAATGCCTGCATGTCATGCACACGGTCATCTCAGCATTTTCAAGGTAGTATAACATGCAGAAATTAGGGCACATGTCAATTTTTTGGTATCCTAAACCGAGGGGTTTCATCATGGACTTTGCAGCAAAAAAGTTCTCTTTCAGCCTGTTCCCTTCAGGTAAAATGCTTCTTACCTATTCAATAATCTTGTCATACCCGGCCTCACTCAACTCGTGATCTAACTTGATGGTGAACACCTGTGCTACGACTGATAATTTACTGTGGTTTGTGCAGCCATCCCATAATGGTTCGTCAGAATCTTTCAACAAATCAAAAAACCTAGATGCATCTCCATTAGGTTCTTCTTCTACGATTGGACATTGACTGACATTACCTTCATTCATCCATAACCATATTTCTGTAAGGATTAGTGTTGTCATTTGCCGCTTCATGCACGTTGCTAGCACTAGAAGTAGACCCAACCACCGTTTCTTCCATTCTCCTCTCACTTTCGCTAACAAATACTTCTCCATGTGCATACCAACACTGGTAATTCTCCATAAACCCTTTACGTAGAAGATGCATCATTACAACATCTGGATGCAGATATTTTTTATTTTGACACTTCCTGCATGGACACCTAATACCGCCTCTAGTAAAATTTCTAGGAATAGATGTTGCGAAATTAATAAAACCATGAACCCCGTTACAATAATCCATCCTCCGCAATCCTTGGGGTGAATCTCGATACATCCATGAACGATCATCCATGATTTATATCTAACCTCTATAAAATTATGATGACATAATGTATTAATTAACTAAGTTAGGTAAATAAACTTGCAAAAATATTACTTTACCTCGAGATTATCCAACAAACCAATCACAACTTCTCATAAATATTAAATATTCATTATCATCTATCAACGTCCATACAAATTAAAATATATAAATTTACAGAAATTACCACTCCGCAATACCATTGACAAAACTTTAAACGGACCCATTAAGTAAGCTATTAATTATTTCAAAACAGCACATGTACTTCGGTAGTTCCATAAAGTTTTAACAGGTTTACAAACAAATCCAATCTTACAAAATCTAAAACAAACCATACGGTATAGAATTATACATTCATATACTACAAGTTTGTTTGAGAAATAACAATAAAACATGTACATTTACTAACAAAATACATATACTAAAAAAAACAATAAAATTGACATTTAATTAAATGTTAAAATTTAAAAAGAAAGAATTACTTACAAAAATTGATAAAATCCTTCGGTAAATCAGAACACGGATGCTGTGACCACAAAACTTCAAGAAATATAACTTGTTGTGCTAATATGAGGGAGATTTTTGTTTGGGGGGGAGGGGAGCTGGTTGTTTGCAGATGGGAAGAGTTGGGATTAGGAAGAAGAAGGAGAAATAGGGGAGGAGAGGGTCGGTGGACATATATTAACTTTCACCGACGGATATTCTGTCGGTGAAACTGTCGATGATTCTGACGGAACAATCGACATGTCACCGCACGGATCTGCCATTTCAAATCTGTCGGTGATTCCGTCGGCAATATAAATGGCGGTCGCTGTACGGGCTATCTTTTTGAATTCGTCGGTGATTCCATCTAAAAAAATAACCCACGAAAACCTCCACGTCAGCGACCCTTTTTTTTAGGACGGAAACGTTTCCGTCCATAATTCAGTCGGTAAGAACCGACGGATATTGTCCGTCGATAGTTACCGACTGAATTACGGACGAAATATTGTCTGTCGGTAATTTCGACCTCAAATTACTGACATAAATATTCCATCAGTAAATCCGTTGCTAGTTAGCGAATTTCTGGTAGTGACTTGAATAGTATCTTCTTTTCCCTTCTTTTGTTTTATTCCCTATCTATATTTTTCTTCTTCTTTTTTTCAAATTTTAATTTTATTTTGTAATATTAGATTTATTAGGGATTGAGTTTCATATTTTTTTCAATTTATTTTTTATGAGGTTGTGTTAGTCTCATGACCCGGACCACGAGTTTGACTCGGTTTGCTCAAGTTTTTCTTCCTTTTCCTTATTTTTTTTCTCAATTTCATCCTTCAATAGTGGATTGATTTTGAATTAGGTTTCTTAATTTGTTTTGGTTTGAATTCAATGAGATTATCTTCATTTCATGACTCGGGTTGACTAAAGTTTTTTTCCTTGTTTTTTAATTATTTTTTTTTCAATTTCATCTTTAAATACTAGTTAATTGAGAATTGAACTTCATAATTTGTTTTAATTTTCTTTCTATTAGGTTATCCCGGTCTAATGATCTAGGTCACAGGTTTGACATGTTAACCCGAGTTGAGTTGGGTTATTTTTTTGTTCTATTTTTAATTAATTTTTTCTAAATTTCATCATTCAATATTGAGTTTCTTGAAAATTAGATTTCATAATTTGTTTTTATTTGTTTTTCATGGGGTTATCATATATCATGACTTGGCATGTGGATTAGCTTGTTCACCCGAATCGATCCATTATTTTTTTGTCTCAGTATTTATATAAAAATAAAATATCATATTAAATATTTATTATGAGTCAAACCTTATTTTTACTAGTTATTTGTGTTGCTTTTGAACTTGTAAAATCAATAAGATCATATCAAATCCATCCTCATATATTTTAAAATTATTTTTTACTATAAAAATATATTAATAATACCTAAATATATTAAAAACAACTTGCAATATAACACGTGAGAAAATAATCTTATCATTATTGTATTTTATTACATAATATGTTAGGTGGCTACAAGTGGAGGGAAGACAATACATGTTAGCTTTTGTCCTGTATGTTCTTCCCTTGGTATCATTTAAAGTTTGGCACATAGATTTTTTCCACCCTGACCCAGAGCCGACTTGGACTTGGATCCTTCTTCTAGGTTGTAAGAACTTTTTTGGTCACAAAACTTCAAATTTGAAAATAGGAATAGTGGCCATGAATGTATGATATTATAGTGTAGAGTAATTTTAAAAGTATTTTCTCTCACCCGTGAACAATACGGAAGGAATATTAAAATGCTCCCACATGCATATTTGAATATAAGAATTATTAATTTAAGATTGGAGAAAGAGATTTATGTGCCTATAATAATATGACTCAGCCAATGCATAATAGACATGATAGCCTTTTGATTGTTCTTGATTTGTTGATTTTAATCAAGAAAAGTGACAATGGCAGCATGAATTTCCCACCTTGCAGTAACATTGTCAGCTTTATTCCATTCAAAGTTTTTCTTGTTGTTGAGATTTATATAAGAAAATTTTTCTTAATAAGTAAATAAATTGATCGAATCAATATAATAAAAAGATATTTAAGTTAATATTAACCTTAAACCTTCCGAACCATACATTAATCATAGATTTTCATTCAGAATGTTTGGAAACTTATTAAAACAATATAATTTCCATTGAAGATTTCATTGTTGATGTTATAGTTCTGAGAGCCTCAATATTTGTAAACCTAAAATTGCATTCATTAATTGTTTGTTAACACCAACAAATCAATTAGCTAACCATATTAATAAGAAAAAATTAGAAATAATTTTAAAAAATGGCAAAAATATATATACAATCATTAAAGAACATAAAAATTAAAAATTTCCAATAACATTTATACAATTATTAATAACAAAAAAATAAAAAAAATAAAAACAATTTCCATCAACATTTATGCAATTATTTATAGCAAAAAACTTTAAAAAATTTTAAAAATTGCCATCAACATTTATACAATTATTTATAATAGAAATTTTTTTAAAAAAAATCCACTAACATTTACACAATTATTGATAATGAAAAAAATAAAAAAAACTTCCCAACAAAATTTATACAATTATTAATAACAAAAAATAAAAAAAAAAAACACAAAAAGAGAAGGAAAAGGAAGAATCTTACCTTAATGTTGAATTTTCTCAAGCCTAAAAGAGAAAAAAATTTGAACAAATCATTAAATAAATAGAGAAGAAGAGAAGGAGAAAATAATAGGTTGAGGATAGAAAGAGAGAGAGAAGAAAGAGAAAGATGAAGATTTGGGAGGAGGAGAAAAGAAGTTGCAAAGGAAGAGAGAAGAAGAGAATTGTGCCCGTCTATTCTGATTTTACGGATTTTAGTATTTTAATTTGAGACTTTTTTACTGATGGATAATTAAATATTAATATTTTTAATTTTTCTATCAATATCCGTTTGCAAAGTCTAATTTAAAATTTTAATTTAATAAAAAATTTTCGGAATCACGCCAACTATCACTAACTACTTTTTTTCGTATGCCAGTGATTCCATATGTACTGATCAATAATAAACAATGCAAGTGAGATATGAACAGTACCTTAGATCTCGAAAAAATATCGACGTTCATTTACAATTAGTGATTTCATATATATATTGATCAGTAATAAATAGCGCAAATAAGAAAGGAATAGTATCTTATCTCTCGGGAAAATACTGACATACATTAACCGTTGGTGATTCTGTATGTACTGAACTGTAAATAAACAATGCAAGTGAAAAGTGAACAGTATCTTACCTCTCAAAAAAATACCGTTGGTGATTCATCGGTGTATCTTTTGTATTTTTCATGTCCATCGGTATTTTCATTCGTGCAAAACAGTTTCTATTGCTAGATTGTATCTGGATTCTTTATGTATTCATTCTACAATTACTTAAAATCACTACAACACACAGAGCACAATAACACTAGTTATATATATAAAAATACATTAAGTAAATGTTTCTTTGTAATTTAATAATAAATAAACATTATTTTCATTACATTAAAGTTAATTTTATCCATAAATATTACATTACAGTTTATAGCATTATACATTAGTGTTGTGCAAATTAATAAGAATCATCTTTTTTTTCGATTTCATCAGCGTCCATCATAATTTTCTATGTTGATTTTATTGCTAATATTATTTTCATTAACTTTTGTATGTCCGTTAGTTCTGAAAACACCATTCAACTCCTCAATGTCAACATCAATAAAAGTATTCTCGGCGACATGCAAATTTGAATTTTATTCTAAGTCATTAAATGGAGCAACTCGATATGGATCAACTAATTCGTCAAGTGGAAATACATCATCTCCTACAACTAATTCATCGTTGCCATCTTGAACAACCTGGACATGATCCCTGGGTTTGGTTTTTATTACGGATACCCAATCAACTGTTGAACGAACCTTTCTAAATGAAGGAGTGTATGTGTAATAAACTTTTTGTTATTTCTTGGTGAAAACAAAGACATTGTCGACGTTGCGGAGTGTAGTCTTTGTATTAATTTCTACCAACCATGATGGAGATCTACTCTGATTCCTCTATTAGTGGTATCATACCAATAACATTTGAATAAAAAGACTATATTCTGATTGCTATAATATTGCAATTAAATGACCTCTTCACACATTCCATGGTAATCAACTTTAAATTTATTAGAAGGCGATCCCTTAACACATATCTCATTGTTATATGTCTTTTTACCCTAACTATACTATTTAGTATTAAACACATATATTGATGAAATACCTGTTATAGCACTTCACCATCTTTCAGGACCAAAACTTAGTAAATTCAAACTAACACTATTCCCTCCCAAATGATAAATCTAGTACATGAATTACATCTTCATCACAGTTAACAAGAAATGTGTAATGAAATCAAGTATCCTGAGATATAAGAATAATTAAATAGTTTTTACATGTATTCTAAACCATGTGGAAAATTGTTCATCTTATAGTCGAAAGATTTAGGATTTAATCAGTTGTGAGTTATTTGGACAGTCAAAATTAATGATGTTGTCTACGAGAAATTCATCAATCTATCAATTTATTATAGTATAAGAGATAAATTGTTCGAAAGTACCAACATATGGAGTACTATATATACTGAGACTGAATAAAAGGTCTCAGTTCATCGCAGTTCATCACTTGTCAGGTCATAAATTAAATATTATAAACGGATTTATTGATGGATTTACTGATAGATTTAATATCGATAAATTCATCGGTAATTTTGTCTGTAAAAATAACATGTCATCTTACTTTTTGGATTTTTTTCCATTTCTTCTTTTCCTATTGTAATTCTCTAAGTGGATTCAATTGAATTTTTTAAAATGAAGAAATGACACATCGAATTTAGAATAAGCAATGGAAAATGTTTTGAAGATATTGAAGAGTCACACCTCTTGATCTTGAAAGTGGTAATGGGATTATTAACAAGGAATGCATTTGGTTAATAATCAATTGTAAATAAAAGTGTTTAAAAGACCAATTAATTGATTACACTTCATTTATTTTCTCTTTCTAATTTATTTATGGTTATTCCATCTTTCTATGGTTTGTACATCAAATCAAAACACTCATACCTTTTTGTATAGGGCAAAACTTTAACTTACAAGATTTAAGATATGAGCATCATAAAAGTTTTTCATGCAAAAGTATTAATAATATTGTTATCCTATTAAATATGTAGAATTATACATAAAGTATATTGGTATAAATATGTGTTGAGAATATTATACTCTAAATCCACGGATTCATAGCACTTTCTCTACGATGAGAGTTATATGATATAAGAATGAGACATTATTTTCTTTCAAACAGAACTTAGAAATACTCAAGCCCAATATTATTGAAGTTGGGATATTACAAATCCCAACCTTCTATTTTCCCTTACAAAATCATATTGATATAGGTTATATAGTTATATAGATATTTTTAGGTAAAGTTTGATTATTGCTACATGACAAAAAGATGGAGATATTTGGGAAAAAAGACAAAGATGATGCAAAAGACAGAGATAAAACTTTGTTTGATAGTAAAGTGTAAGACAGGATAGTTGTCTCTGTATTTTATTTAATTAAAAGTAGACAAGACTAAACAAAATATAATATATATAAACTTAACATGCTTGGAACAATAATTAGGGATTTGTTTTCACTTTATCTTATAATGAACATTAAAATTCTATTTGAAGTAATTTAAGATAGTAACTTCAAAATACAAAAATATTTGTTTTACCCTTAATATATATATATATTACCATGAAACTTAACATATTTGAAACAAAAATTACAAAAAAAATTTCACTTTATTATATTAAGTATTAAGATTTTATTTAACAAGCAAACATGAGCACATATAATGGATCATCAAATAAATATTTAGTTCCCATATTGACTTAGTACTTCTAATAGGAAAAATCATTTAAATTAAAGGGCAAAAACTTACAAATTAAAAGATGGAAAAAAAAATCATTTCAATCTATATATATAGAAGGTAGTTGCTCATGCTATTTGAAAGAAAAGAGACCTACCAGAACCATGAGCACAAATGGAATCAAGAATTATGTGCTCGAATACAATGGTATGGTCAGTTTTTTTTCTCACACTACAAAAATGTTAACATAACACATAGCAAAACACCACATCGACTCTATATGTGAGAATGATGTTTGTGAGGATCAATAATGCGCACCACAATCCATGTTTTGTATATTTTTTTCATGGTATCTTGCCTTATTTTACCATGTATAATTATTTATCTATATAGTTAATGTATTAGAAATTTATTTTAACAATACATGGTTAATGGACTCATTTAAAATCAAATTTAAAATGAGATTCATTTACTTTTAAGGTTAAGATTTTGATGGAAGTTATGGTTTAATAAAATACTTTGTTGGGAAAAACCTGGAACAACCAGCAACCAGTTTTGCCAAATCAATTCACAAGTTCCAATCCTTTATCCTCTTTATGCAATCAAAATTAGAATCAATAAGATAATGCAAACAATCACACAAATCAACACCAAGATTTTTACGTGGAAAATCCAAAGTGGGTAAAAAACCATGGGACCGTAGTCAACCTAAAAACTTCCACTATCAGCAAATAATGGGTTCACAATTGTTCTTTCTCAGATTTAACTAAGGGCTACAATATTCATATCAAGAACAACCTATTCTTGGAATACAATAAGATTAAAGGGAGAAGTATTTGAAAAAAACTCATAATACTGACAGCTTCGGTTTTTTACAAAAACGACCAGCTTATACACCACTAATCTTCGATCCAACTAATCTTCGATCCAACCATTCAGAATAAAGAATAACATGTCTAGAAGCTGCTGTCAAAATCTCAGCCTGATCCAAAGGTGAATGTGCTGGAAAATGAAGAATGAAAATAGACGGTTTAGCTGCCTCAACTTCCTTTATTTCTCTCATGCTCTGTGTTATGTTTTCTCTAATTAATTCACTGCAGCCACTCTAATAAACATTAGGTTTTTAATTTGAAGAGACACCCACTTGTCTCTTTTTTTTAGTTTAGTTTAACGTGGGTGTCCAGGCCAGCTTGTCTGCACCTCGACTAAGGGCCCTGAAGTTAACGACCATGTAAGTCTCTAGTTGTCATCATATGAGCAACCATAGGGCTCGAACCTGAGACCACAGAGGGAGCAAACCTCTTAATCCCAAACTTTTACCACTAGGCCACCACCTAGATGGTTCACCCACGCTGTCTCTTGATAGTTAATGTGGTGGTCCTCTCATTACATGGTGCGGGACCACACACAATTTACTTTAACTTGAAATCCTAACTTGTTTAAAACATTGATTTTATAGAATCCATAGTTAGCATGATTTGCAAACCCAGTAACCTTCAATCCCATATGAATAGATTATAAGATTTTTTTGTAGCCGTGGAAAGTTGGAAAATTAACATGGTTTTTTTAAAATAAAATTTCATAATTAAATATTAGGTTTATTGAAAATTAAAATTCATTATTTATTTTGGTTTTCTTCGTATGGAGTTATCATATTCTTAGAAAAAAATTTGGAATTGGGTTGATGCTTAGTTTTACAATTGTCTACTTTTTCCTATTATGTTTTTAAATAAAAAATTGCCTATCATATTATTAAATAAAAAATGAAGGGAAAATTATTATTCATAAGTAACACGTTTTTTTTCCTTTTATTTTTCTCTTTCCTTTTTATTCTTTTTTCATTTTTGTATTTTAATATTGAGTTTCTTGGGAATTATACTTTGTTATTTAATTTGATTTTTTTTTATATGGGGTTATCATGGTCTTGAAAAAACATCTTATCATTAAGCTAGTACTTAGTTTTATGATCATCTACTTTTTATATCATATTATTAAATAAAAAATGGATCTGAAATAATATTATGAATTGAGCTTTATAATTTATTTCAATTTATTTTTTATGAGGTTATCGTGATCTTATAAAAATATACAATATTAAGTTAGTGATCGGTTCTTTTAGCATCTATTTTTTTTATCATATTATTAAATAAAAATAATTATAAAAAACATAATTATTGAGAATTAGGCTTCATGATTTATTTCTATTTACTTTTTTATGGGGTTATTGTGGTCTCAAAAAAATATCTCGGTATTGAGTTTGTGATCGGTTTTGCAAGCGTCTATTTTTTATCATATAATTAAATAAAAGTAGTTTTTTTAAAAAAGTTATTAAACTCAATAGAGTTAATGACCCAAATTGCCAGTTTAGTGGGTTAACCTAGGTTGACTTGAGTTGATCTAATGTGTTTCTATCTTAATATTCTTTTAAGAAAAGATGTCATATTGAAACTATTTTTAAAGTTAAACCATGTTATTTCCAATCTTCTAAGGTTTTTTTTAACGAACCAAGGCGTTTTGGTTTTGCCAAGGCAACTCCCATTCAATTTAATTTGAACTTTAAGCTAAACAAGAAGTATGGTTGAGAGGTTTCATGTTTGACTTGCCAAACTGGGTTTAATATACTATTAAATAATTTCTCTTAGTATGGACATTATTTTTTACATGTAAAAAAATCTTGGTCCTACCACGACATAGCGTGAAGAATTATCTAGTTGCGACTATTCTTGGATAGTAACACAAAAACTTTAACAAAGAAATCTTGACCAAGGTATCATCATTTGACAAATTTTTTTAATTTTTGAGAGAGAAAAAAAAAATTGATATATATTTTTTAGGTTCTCAAGAGCTGCTATGATATTGAGAAATGCACATGTAAAAAGGCCATTGCAAATTTAAGAAAATTTGGCTTAACATGGCTTATGAAAACTATCTTTAACTTTTAATCAAAGTTATTTTTTATAAATAACTTATAAAATAAATAAGTTACTTTTTAAATTGGAAGAATTTTTAATAAAAATAATTTAATTTGTTTAAAGTATAAGTAAGAATTCATAAGTTAAAATTTTTAACTTGCTTTCATAACAAATTTTTATTTAAATTAAAATTCATTTCTAACTAAATATATTAATGATTTTTTTAATGAATCAAAAGTTAACAAAAAAAAAGAAAAAAAGAGGAGGGGATTTTAGTGTATAGCTCCTCACAAAACATTATTTACTTGAATAATATTTTCTTTTCCATTTCTTTGTTTTTTTCCTATCTATGTTTTTCTTCTTTCTATTTTTTCAAATTTCAATTCAATCGAGTAATATTAAATTTATTTGAGATTGAGTTTCATATTTTTTTGAATTTATTTTTATGAGATTATGTGAGTCTCATAACTTGGACCACGAGTTTGACTAGGTTTACTTGAGTTTTTCTTCCTTTTCCTGATTGTTTTTTTTTCAATTTTATCCTTGAATATTGAGTTGATTTGAAATTAGACTTCTTAATTTTTTTTAGTTTAAATTCAATCAGATTATCCTCATGTCATGACTCGAGTCACGAGTTTAGTGGGTTAACTTAAATTGACTCGAGTTATTATTTTGTCTTTTTTAAACAGAATTCTTAATTTCAATTTCATCATTCAATATTAGATTTATTGGGGACTGAACTTCATAATTTCTTTAAATATATGTTTTATGAGGACATCCTAGTTTCTTGACCCGAACCGTAAATTTGACGAGTTAACTTGGTTCACTCAAGTTTTTTCAGTTTTCTAATTGACTTTTTTTCTCGATTTCATCCTTCAACATTGGGTTAATTGGAAATTAGGCTTCATGATTTTTTTGGTTTATTTTCTATGAAGTTATCTTCATCTAATGACTTAGGTTACTTATTTGGCGACTCAAACCGGGTTGACTTGAGTTTTTTTTCCTATTTTTTAATCATTTTTTTCAATTAAATATTTCAATACTAGGTTGATTAAGAATTGAATTTTATAATTAAATATATTTATGATTGTTTTCATGAATCAAGAGTTAACAAAAAAAGAGAGGAGATTATACTATATGATCCTTACAATACACTATTTACTTGAATAATATTTTCTTTTCCCCCTTTTTTCCTTTTATGTTTTCTTCTATTTTTTTCAAATTTCAATTCCATCTTTTAATATTATATTTATGTGGGATTGAGCTTCATATTTTTTTCAATTTATGTTTTATGAGGTTATGTCAGTCTCATGATCCGGACCATGAGTTTGACTCGACTTAATTACTTGAGTTTTTCTTTCTTTTCCTAATTTTTTTTCTTAATTTTATCCTTCAATATTGATTTGATTTAGAATTAGGCTTCTTGATTTGTTTTGGTTTGAATTCAATGACATTATCCTTGTTTCATGACTCAGGTCATGAGTTTCATGCGTTAACTTGGATTGACTCAAGTTATTTTTTTGTATCGTTTTTAATAGAATTCTTAATTTTAATTTCATCGTTTAACATTATGTTTATTGAGAACTGAACTTTATAAATTATTTCAATATACTTTTATGAGGTCATCCTAGTTTCTTGACCCGAACCGTGGGTTTGACGAGTAAACTTGGTTAACTTAGGATTTTTCACTTTTCTAATTGTTTTTCTTTCTCTCGATTTCATTCTTCAAGAATGGGTGAATTGGGATTTAGGTTTCCTGATTTGTTTTTTGTTTTTTATGAGGTTATCCTCATCTCATAACTTAGATTACTAGTTTGACGATTCAAACCAGGTTTACTAGAGTTTTTTTCCTATTTTTTAATCTTTTTTTTTCAATTTCTTCTTTAAATATTAAGTTGATTGAGAATTGAACTTCATAATTTATTTTAATTTTCTTTCTATTAGATTATCTCAGCCTAATGATCTAGGTCACGAGTTTGTTAAGTTAACCCGAGTTGACTGATTTATTTTTTTTGTTCTATTTTTAACAATTTCATCCTTTAATATTGAGCTTGTTAGAAATTAGATTTCATAATTTGTTTTGATTTATTTTTCACATGGTTATCATGTATCATGACTTGGCATATGAGTTAGCTGAATAACCCAACTTGATTCGAATCGATCTAATATTTTGTTATCTCAATATTTATATAAAAAATCTCATCTTTAATATTTATTATGAGACAAATCATATTTTTACTAGTCATTTGTGTTGCTTTTGAACATTTTAAATCAATAAAATCAAATCTGATTAATCCTCGTATATATATTTTAAAATTATTTTTTACTACAAAAACACATTAATAACACCTAAATATATTAAGTGTTTTTTATATATTAGAAACAACTTGCAATATAACACGTGAGAAAATAATCTTATCATTATTGTATTTTCTTCCATGGGATGTTGGGTAGCTACAAGTAGAGGGAAGACAATTAAATGTTAGCTTTTGTCCTGTATGTTCTTCCCTTGGTATTATTTAAAGTTTGGCACATAGATTTCTTCCATCCTGACCCAGAGTCGACTTGGACTTGGATCCTTCTTCTAGGTTGTAAGAACTTTTTGGTCACAAAACTTCAAATTTGAAAATAGGAATAGTGGCCATGAATGTATTGGTCGTTTATTTTTATCTTTTAAAAGTATTTAAAAATAAAATAAAATTTTTATTTATTTTTCTTTTATTTCAAATTAATATTTTTTTGATATTATAGTGTAGAGTAATTTTTAAAATTATTTATTTTAATTAAAATTATATTGATTTTTTATATTAAAACTATTTAAAAATTTTAAAAATATTAATTTAATATTTTTAAATAAGTGTTAACGCAAAAACAAACCATCAGTGTAATACTCAGAAAAACTGGTCCATGTTTCACATCTAAACAAATATCCGACTCCTATTTTCTCTCACCCGTAAACAATACGAAAGAGTAATTTTTAAAAGTATTTTCTCTCACCGTGAACAATACGGAAGGAATTAAAATGCTCCCACTTGCATATTTGAATATAAGAATTATTAATTTAAGATTGCAGAAAGAGATTTATGTGCCTATAATAATATGATTCAGCCAATGCATAATAGACATGATAGCCTTTTGAGCTGTGAAATTGCTCATAAAAAATCATTCTAGAGATTGTTGTTGATTTTAATCAAGAAAAGTGACAATGGCAGCATGATAATTGTTCTTACCAAACAACATACAAGTTGTAAGCCAATCCTGATCCTCATGGGGAGTTCTCAAACTTCAATCCCTCCAAAAAAAAATTGTTTCCTCACTGTTTTGTTCTTGTTGCTTTCAACTTCAAGTGCCCAGAACGTTTTGCGAAGAGGTTCATCTCTATCAGTAGAAGATGATTCAGACATCCTTACCTCACCAGACAAAACATTCTCTTGTGGATTCTATGGGATGGGACAAAATGCTTATTGGTTCTCTATTTGGTTCACCAATTCCAAGGACAGGACTGTGGTTTGGATGGCCAACAGAGACAGACCTGCTAATGGCCGAGGTTCAAGAGTTTCTCTACGACGAGACGGTGCAATGGTCTTGACAGATGTTGATGGCTCCATCATATGGGAGACTAACACCACCTCCACTGATGTTGGAAGAGCAGAGCTTCTGGACACTGGTAACCTTGTTCTTAAAGACCCTGGTGGTAAGCTTCTATGGCAAAGCTTTGATTTTCCTACTGATACACTTCTTCCAAACCAGTTATTTACAAAGAGGACAAAGCTGGTTGCTAGATTGCATAGCGAGTCTTATGCCTCTGGATATTTTAGTTTCTTTTTTGATAATGATAATGTGCTGAGGTTGATATATGATGGTCCTGATATTTCAAGCATATACTGGCCTAATCCTGATTTTGATGTGTTCCAAAATGGTAGAACAAATTATAATAGCAGCAGAACTGCAGTTTTTGATGAAATGGGCCATTTTATATCTAGTGATCAGCTCCAGTTCAGCGCTCCTGACACGGGTTTATTAAGGATCAAAAGGAGGCTGACAATGGACCATGATGGGAATCTCAGGCTTTATAGCCTGAACAATGAAACTGGATTGTGGGTGATATCATGGCAAGCTCTTTCTCAGCTTTGTAATGTTCATGGAATTTGTGGGATAAACTCGATTTGTGTAAATACACCAGACCCCAAGTGTTCATGCCCACCTGGCTATGAGATCACTGAGCCTGGTAATTGGAATAAAGGCTGCAAGCCTATGTTCAACAGCACTCTTTCACAGTCTCAGCAAGTGAAGTTTGTGCTGTTGCCCCATGTAGATTACTGGGGATTTGATCTTAATTACAGTGACTCCGCTACATTCAACTCCTGCATGAAGATCTGCTTGGAGGATTATCGGTGTAATGCATTTAGCTATAGGCTAGATGGGAGACGACTTTGCTTCACAAAAGGCGTGCTTTTCAATGGTTACCAGTCCCCAAGTTTTCCAGGCAATATATATCTGAGACTGCCAGTTAGTTTTGAGACATCTCAACTCGGTATTCTTAATGGCACTGACCTCATTTGCCAGTCTGCTGAATCAGAAACAACGATCGGTTCTCCTTCTATGTATAACTTCGACACTAAGAGGACGAGATGGGTTTATTTCTACTCATTTGCTTCTGCCATTGGACTTATTGAAATTCTCTTTGTAGTTTCAGGTTGGTGGTTTCTTTTCAGAAAGCGTGGTTCGCCAAATTTGGCGGAAGACGGATATCATCTGGTATTAAGTCCATTTAGGAGGTTTACTTACACTGAGCTCAAGAAGGCGACGAATAACTTCAAGGAAGAGCTGGGAAGGGGAGGTTCCGGAGCCGTGTATAAGGGCATTTTGACAGATGAAAGGGTTGTAGCTGTGAAGAGACTGGAAAACATGTACCAAGGGGAAGATGTATTTTGGGCAGAAGTGAGCACAATTGGAAAAATCAATCACATGAACCTGGTGAGGATGTGGGGATTCTGTTCAGAGGGTAAACACAGACTCCTAGTCTATGAGTACATGGAATATCAATCACTGGACAAGCATCTATTCTCCCCAACGTTTCTTGAATGGAAAGACAGGTTTAAAGCGGCCTTAGGGATAGCTAAGGGTTTGGCTTATCTTCATCACGAGTGTTTAGAATGGGTGATACATTGTGATGTGAAGCCAGGAAATATTCTTTTGGACAGTGAATTTGAAACCAAGATTGCAGATTTTGGGCTTGCCAAGTTGTCTCAGAGGGGTGGTAATAGCTCGGACTTCTCTCAGATTCGAGGAACCAAGGGTTACATGGCTCCAGAGTGGGCTACAAATCTTCCTATCACTGCAAAAGTTGATGTTTATAGTTATGGAGTTGTGGTTCTAGAGATAGTGAAAGGAATCCCACTCTCAAATTGGGTCATAGAGGGCAGGGAAGAGCATGATGAATCAGATCTAACAAGGTTTGTCAGAGTTGTGAAAAGGAAAATTCAGTGCGGAGAGGCCTCTTGGATAGAAGAAATAGTGGATCCAAGATTGAACGGTCAGTTTAGCAGGAGCCAGGCAACAACGATTGTTGAACTTGGCATGTCTTGTGTAGAGGAAGATAGAAACAAGAGACCAACAATGGATTCAGTAGTCCAAGCTCTATTAGAATGTCTAGATGAATCTTAAACCCAGCTTTTGGACAGTCGGTAATTGCTTCAAATTGTAATTTGTTAAGTAGTTTCCTTTATAAGTTTTGGCTCTGAAGTAAGTTTGTGCTTCTGTCATCGAATAACATTCATGTTGTTAAAATTCTACCGTGCCATTTTCCCTACATCATCACACACTTGACATGATTTAGTTTCAAAATGTCAACCTCAAATTACTATAATTCAGTTAAATTTGAAAATGTCTCAACCGGAAATAAACAAAATGGTTTAGTACTCACTGACGGAGTTCGGGCTGGTGCTTGCTTGAGGCAACCGTGACTTTTAGCTCTGCGTCGAACCTAAAAGAAAGAGAAGGAAAAAACACAGTGCAGCTGTGGCTACCATGGTAAAGGAAAATATCAGTATAGTTCTCACTTCCCACAAGATGAGTGACCAAACAAAATGATATTTATCCTCCTTGCCACAGTAACCTCTAATTCCACATTGGTGCAGCAATGAATTAAACAAACAGTTCCAGTGGCCAAAATTATCTAGTGTGAAGGACGCAATTACAAACATTCAGGGGACAACGTTATCTGCAATGTTCTGATAAACTTTGACTTAACTTTTTGTCATCCACAGCATCAGCAAGCGTATCTGAAGCAGATTCATTTTTTGGCTTCCCTGAATCATAAGAGGCAAACCCACCCAAAGGACCAAAACAGGCAAAACCATATTTTCAGGCCTTGATAGGTCAAACTCAACAGTCTAGTTTAGTCCCCATCCATTAATTTATGATCTTCAATTCAGTCCTCAAACTTGCAAAACTTGCAATCACAAAAACATTTGAGGGATGGTCAATTGCAAAGATCTTGTACGTATTAATTACAAACCATCAGTGTATTCAATTTTCCATGATTGGAAGTGAGTTAGGTGGTTTGAAGACTGAAATGAAATATGCGCGCGCGCTTTGTGTATATAGAAGCTAAATGATGTTTTTTGCTCCAGCACCAGTTGCGAAGACATCAGTGATCATTTTATTCAAAATAAATAGCAATGAAAAAATAGAAACGAACTATGACAAGAAAAAAATTGATAAGAAATAAAATTGAAAAAAAAATAATTTTATAAATTATTTAAAATAAAACAATATTAATAAAAAAAATAGACCAAATCTTAAGGGAAAAAAATTAAAAGAATTTTCTGAAAATTTGAAAGTCCATCACCAAAAAAAAAACAGAGAGGAGGGAAACAGGAAAAAAAAATCCATGCGTGCCAAATTGGAGATAATTAGACTACATGCACCACCTAAACATGAAGGGGTTGTTGAGACGCTTCGGTTACCACCTCGAAACTAAACCTTCAACAACTAGATAGCAACACATGCATTGTCAAAAACCTGTAATCACTATTCACACACATACAATATTTTTTATATATAATTTTCTTATTTAGCAAATGGCCCAATGGCTCCTAATGAAATCCAAGAATTATAAAATAACCAAATTTAAAAGATTAAAGCACACCTAAACCGAAGGGCAAATTGTTTTAATTTGAAGGGAAAGGAAGTAATTTAACTATGTTTAAATTAAGTAAAAGACCAAAAAGCTTATGAATGTTAATTTTTTTTTTTTTGCAGCCAATGATAAATTATTATTTTTCCTGTGAAAGAAAATAGCATGACCGATTTGCCCCAATAAATTAAATAATGACTATTGGGTCTTATGAAAATGACAATAATACCCCCATTAGTCAGTCCAATGACTTTTAGGGTTAAAATAGTAGACATATTATTCCAATCTAGTGTTTTGTGTCTTAGACACCGTTTGTCTAAGCGGCAACATTTACGTTTCTTAAAAACACATTGATATATGTGTTTGATTGCTACATACTAAAAAATTCTAAAACGTGGGTCCCATCATTTTGTTGAGGCAGGACCGTGATTTTGAAAAAGCAGTAAAATACTGCTTTTTGCAAGTTCAACCACATGTTGAACTTTCTAGAGATAACTGAGATGAAAATTTATCAGCTTATCATCTTTTTCTTTGTTGCTCTTCTCATCTATTCTTCGCATTCATTTCTTTTTAGTGCACACAGCAACCCTACAAGAAACCATTACTGCTAACAACAATTAAAGTGACGGCTACTTCTTTTTCTACAGGAAACCATTGAATTATGGGGAAAAAAGAGAAGGTAAGGGAAGGGGGCATGAAAGAGTTAGAAATGTAGGGCATTGCTGTTGTAAAGCCATTAATTGTCTATATAAAGACTCAAGTTTGGTCAATATTTGTAGCGGAACTCTTTTTCAATGGGTTTCAACATGTATACCATGACATTTTATTGGTTGTAATATTATTTTTTTATGTAATTTTTCATTAATATTAATATTAATGAAATTATTTTAGGTAATTATATCATAATATCAAATTGAATTATAATTTTTAACCAAACACATTAAATTATTTTTTATTCAACCTCAATTTTAATTATAGTTTTAACCAAACATATATTTTTCCAAATCAATCACAACTAAAAACACTTTTTATAAAACTATTTTTTTCAAACCACAACCACAACATCCACTACAATACCAAACACAATTTTACAATGAATCACTGACCCGGCCCTTTTAAGTTTTTGTTAAAATGAAGCATTTCTATCATTTGGATTATGGGGCTGGAGTACAATTTGAAAATTTTTTTAGCAATCTTCACAGAGGCAACTCCTTCACTATATAATAATCTTTCTCATCTCTCGACTTCTTATGAAGTTCTACATCCAGGGGCTCTCAAGGAATTGCATTAGATGAATTGTGAAACGCTACTGGTCTCTTTTTATCTAGAAGCAACTGCAGCTGTCATTTTAACCATTTTTATCTCTGACATTCCCTTGAATCCTTCTCTTCTAGATGAAGAAAATTATTAGCAGACGAGAGGGAGAGAGCAAAAGAGTGAAACAACAAGCTTCTCAAAATCTAACCAGGATAATGCTTTTTAAATGACATTTTTCCTCAAGTCAAATTGCTCTTACTTACATTGCCTAATAACCTAATAACACAGGGTGGTTACAGGGAACATATTCCACTAGATCAATTGATATTTTAGTAAAAAAAATTTGCTCATTGACTCAAGTGCATCACAGTCCAAAATCTTCTATTCTGGATTTCCCATATGAAATAGGGCACTGTTTATACAACAGTGAGGCATAAAAGAACCAGTTTCACAATAAAAGATATGTACATTTTCACAATTGTGGCATATAAAAACACGCTTCAACAAGTTTTACAACATAATCCTACTCCATGATTTACCAAGGGGTACGTGTAGCCAGGCACCAATTTTCGGTCATGTGTTTCAGAGGAAACATGGTATTGATTGCACATTCAAATCTCACTAGACCACGATCTTATATCTCATTAGGGTAGCAAAACGAATCAGGATATGGTCACACTCACATCATACAGCTGCCTTTACTAGTGGCCATCTTGATGAACCAAAACTCACTCAAATAGGAAAACCTCTTGTATCACATATGCTAGTCATCAGTTCTTAAGAACTAACCTAGTTGATTCCAATTTGTTTTGGTTTCATTTTTACTACAATTTTAGTGGTAAGATTCAGAATTAAACACTGATGCCTTAAAAACTTATTATCTAGATAGCATAACAGCAAAGAATTGCAAATCAGTAAAAAATAAAAGACGAAATTTCTTCCTTTGCTTCTTCAGTTTTGTCTTTAACAGTCAATAGAGATTTTTAATTGGACATACAGTTTGTTTATTCTTGTTTCATTCTGCTTCACTGGGAATGAATACAGAACAAGACCATAGTTTAAAAAGCTTGTGGATCTCAAATATCGCCTTTAGGAGGAATATAATTAGCCTAACAAATTTATATTGTTTAACATGAAAGATAAAAAAATTGCCCCGAGAAACAAACCTCAGTTTATGAAATATAATAGAAAAGGTTTCCAATTATGTTAATCAATTGGTCGAGATTAGGAGGGAAAAAAATCAATCAATTATGTTAATTTCTTTGTTTTTTTCCCATCTATGTTTTTCTTCTTCTTTTTTAAAATTTCAGTTCCATCTTGTAATATTAGATTTATTAACGATTTATTAAGGATTGAGCTTAATAAAATTTCAATTCCATCTTTTTAAAATTTCAATTGAGCTTAATATTTTTTTTCAATTTATTTTTTATTAGGTTATGTCAATCTCATGACCCGAATCACGAGTTTAACTTTGTTTACTCAAGTTTTTCTTCCTTTTCCTTATTGTTTATTTTTTCTCAATTTTATCAATCCTTCAATATTGATTTGATTCGAAATTAGAATTCTTGATTTGTTTTGGTTTGAATTCAATGAAATTATCCTCATCTCATAACTCGGGTCAAGAATTTGGTGGGTTAACTTGGATTGACTCGAGTTATTCTTTTATGCCTTTTTTTTAATAGAATTCTTAATTTCAATTTCATCATTCAACATTAGATTTATTGGGGACTGAACTTCATATTTTCTTTCCATATACTTTTTATGAGATCATCCCAGTTTCTTGACCCAAACCGCGGGTTTGACGAGTTAATTCGGTTCACTTGGGTTTTTTCACTTTTCTAATTGACTTTTTTTTCTTGATTTCATTCTTTAACATTGGGTTAATTGGGATTTAGGTTTCATGATTTGTCTTAGTTTGCTTTCTATGAGGTTATCATCATCTTTACGATGATGGATGATTGTCTGTAGGTCACTGGTTTGGCGGGTCAAACCGAGTTTACTAGAGTTTTTTTCCTGTTTTTTAATCATTTTTTTTCCAATTTCAGCTTTAAATACTAGGTTGATTGAGAATTGAACTTCATAATTTGTTTCAATTTTTTTTCCATTGGGTTATCCCGATGTAATGATTTAGATCGCGAGTTTGTTAGGTTAATCCAAGTTTACTCGGGTTATTTTTTTGTTCTATTTTTAATTGATTTTTTTTCAATTTCATCATTTAATATTGAGTTTGTTGGAAATTAAATTTCATAATTTGTTTTAATTTGTTTTTTCACGAGGTTATCATGTATCATGACACGATCAAAGAGTTAATGTCTTATCCCAAGTGTAGGAGTGTCAAAGTAATAAATAACCCGGCAAAACCGAAGTCTAACCATAAGGAGATGAACCATATAAATTATAAATAATAATAACAACAACAACAACAACAACAACAACAATATGATGATGATGGTGATGATGAGTTAAAGAGGACTCTGAGATGTAAGATTAATGTGAAGATTAAACAATGATAAAAACAAATATTAAGGTTAGAGGATTCACTAATAGTATTAAAGATAAGCAAAGTATAAAATCTTTATAAATTATCAATATGATCATATTAATCATCTTATTTACGTAATACCATACTTATAAATTTTATCAGGTATTCATGATGCTAACTTATGTTGACAACAAATCAAGTTCCTCTCATAACAACGATGTCGGCCGAAGACTATGAAAGATTAAGTATTTGATGTACCAAGTGTTATACAACACAAATCTAGATTAACCATTTAACAAGCAATGTATTAAGAATTAATAAGATAAAAATGATAAGACATGTTAATAGCAAGTTGTCTAGGATATAAGCATTGAAGTTCATATTGAGTTTATTATACTTATCTTAACACCATTAGTGAAACCTTTCACCTTGACATGATAAACTTAGCTAAACATTATGAAGAAGAAAAATATAAATAAACAATATAAGAACATAAACATGATACAAGTTAACTAAGTATAGTAAAGGAAATGAAAAGCATAAACAAGAGATTAATGAAAGCAAAACTTAAGCATTACAAAAATATAAAGAAAGAGAGCAAGAATATGATCTTGATCTGAAAAGCAAGATGCCTAAATGAATGGTAAATGCCTCCTTTTATAGTCTAAAATTCAGAACTATTCATTTGGTAATTGATTATTGATGTAGTGGCCAACTATTGATTTAGTGGACTTGGTGGACAGCAGCACTCAAGCATTTTGGCTGGATGAAATGACATTGATTCAATCAAAATTTGGCAAAGTGCTTCTTAATAGTTGTTGGAAATCATCTCCTCTTTCCACCCATAATATTTCAGAGCATTTGGATCATTAGAGCTCGAGATATGGCTAAAATACCGAATAGTGCTTCTGGTGGATGTGGTGGACAGCCCTCAAGCTCTTGTCTGAATGAAATGTTATTGCTAACATTAGAATTGGAGCTGGTTGTCTTCATGAAAGTTATTGGAAATGGTCTTATCCTTTTCCACCCACCAAATTCGACATCATTTTTCCTTCTAGAACTCCAGCTATGGGTAAAATTCTGAACAGTGTTTAGGTTGGATTGCAGAACAGATTCTAACTTCTTTTTTGTGGCCAAACTTTGAATTTGAAAACGGCAGATTTGGGTCTTCCACTATTCATTAATGTTGTAAGCCTATTTCTTAACTTTCTGGCCATATAAATCAAACTAAAATCCAAGATCTATAGCTCCAGATATGACCTAATGACTGAACAGTGTTCCAATTTGAATTGAATCGGCATCTCCTTTCTAAGCTTAGCCTTTTTCTTGTCCTTTCATTTTCAATAGTTAATCACAACAATCAATCCTTTAAATTGTGAGATATGCCTGCATTTAAAATGAGCATTTACCATAAATTAAAACTATCTTATATTATCGTACTTGTTTTTATAAAACATGCTCTAATTAAAGAGTTATTGATACTTCAAGTGCAAAATGATAATATAAAACCTTGATAAAAAATGCACTTTTAAGTACAAATCATATCATGACTTGGCATGTGGATTAGCTAGTTAACCCAACTTGACCCGAATCAATCTAATATTTTGTTGTCTTAATATTATATATAAAAAATATAATATTAAATATTTATTATGAGACAAACCATATTTTTACTAGTCATTTGAGTTACTTTGGACTTGTTAAATCAATAAAGTGATATTAGATGAATCCCATATATTTTAAAATTATTTTTTACTAAAAAAAATTAATAATATCTAAATATATTAAATATGTTTTTATATTAAAAACAACTTGCAATATAACACGCAAGAAAATAATCTTATCATTATTGTATTTTAGTAAATAGTATGTTAGGGGGCTACAAGTTGAGGGAAGACTATACATGTTAGCTTTTGTCCTGTATGTTCTTCCATTGGTATTATTTAAAGTTTGGCACATAGATTTTTAACTTCGACCCAGAGTCGAGACTTGGACTTGGATCCTTCTTCTAGGTTGTAAGAACTTTTTGGACACAAAACTTCAATGTGAAAATAGGAATAATGGCTATGAATGTATGATATTTTAGTGTAGAGTAATTTTTAAAAATATTTATTTTAATTAAAATTATATTGATTTTCTTATATTAGTACATTAAAACTATTTTAAAATTTTAAAAATATTAATTTAATATTTTTTAAATAAGTGTTAATGCAAAAACAAACCATCACTGTAATTCTCAGAAAAACTGGTCCTTGTTTCACATCTAAACAAGTATCTGACTCCTATTTTCTCTAACCCGTGAACAATACGGAAGGAATTAAAATGCTCCCACTTGCATATTTAAATATAAGAATTGTTTATTTAAAATTGGTGAAAGAGATTTACGTGCTTATAATAATATGAATCAGCCACTACATAATAGACAGGATAGCCTTTTGAGCTGTCAAATTGCTCATAAAAAAATCATTCAAGAGGTTGTTGTTGATTTAAATGTAGAAAAGTGACAATGGCAGGATGACTTTGCCCCCCTTGGGAGGCCTATAGATAATAATTGTTCTTACCAAACAACATACAAGTTGCAAGCCAATCCTGGGCCTCATGGGGAGTTCTCAAACTTCAATCCCTCCAAAAAAAAATTGTTTCCTCACTGTTTTGTTCTTGTTTCTTTCAACTTCAAGTGCCCAGAACGTTTTGCGAAGAGGTTCATCTCTATCAGTAGAAGATGATTCAGACATCCTTACATCACCAGATAAAACATTCTCTTGTGGATTCTATGGGATGGGACAAAATGCTTATTGGTTCTCTATTTGGTTCACCAATTCCAAGGACAGGACTGTGGTTTGGATGGCCAACAGAGACAGACCTGCTAATGGCCGAGGTTCAAGAGTTTCTCTACGACGAGACGGTGCAATGGTCTTGACAGATGTTGATGGCTCCATCATATGGGAGACTAACACCACCTCCACTGATGTTGGAAGAGCAGAGCTTCTGGACACTGGTAACCTTGTTCTTAAAGACCCTGGTGGTAAGATTCTATGGCAAAGCTTTGATTTTCCTACTGATACACTTCTTCCAAACCAGTTATTTACAAAGAGGACAAAGCTGGTTGCTAGATCGCATAGCGGGTCTTATGCCTCTGGATATTTTAGTTTCTTTTTTGATAATGATAATGTGCTGAGGTTGATATATGATGGTCCTGATATTTCAAGCATATACTGGCCTAATCCTGATTTTGATGTGTTCGGAAATGGTAGAACAAATTATAATAGCAGCAGAACTGCAGTTTTTGATGAAATGGGCCATTTTATATCTAGTGATCAGCTCCAGTTCAGAGCTCCTGACACGGGTTTATTAAGGATCAAAAGGAGGCTGACAATGGACCATGATGGGAATCTCAGGCTTTATAGCCTGAACAATGAAACTGGATTGTGGGTGATATCATGGCAAGCTCTTTCTCAGCTTTGTAATGTTCATGGAATCTGTGGGATAAACTCGATTTGTGTAAATACACCAGACCCCAAGTGTTCATGCCCACCTGGCTATGAGATCACTGAGCCTGGTAATTGGAATAAAGGCTGCAAGCCTATGTTCAACAGCACTCTTTCACAGTCTCAGCAAGTGAAGTTTGTGCTGTTGCCCCATGTAGATTTCTGGGGATTTGATCTTAATTTCAGTGCATCCACTACATTCGACTCCTGCATGAAGCTCTGCTTGGGGGATTATCGGTGTAAAGCATTTAGCTATAGGCTAGATGGGGGGAGGACGTTGCTTCACAAAAGGCGTGCTTTTCAATGGTTACCAGTCCCCAAGTTTTCCAGGCAATATATATCTGAGATTGCCAGTTAGTTTTGAGACATCTCAGCTAGGTATTCTTAATGGCACTGACCTCATTTGCCAGTCTGCTGAATCAGAAACAACGATCGGTTCTCCTTCTATGTATAACTTCAACACTAAGAAGACGAGATGGGTTTATTTATACTCATTTGCTTCTGCCATTGGACTTATTGAAATTCTCTTTGTAGTTTCAGGTTGGTGGTTTCTTTTCAGAAAGCGTGGTTCGCCAAATTTGGCGGAAGACGGATATCATCTGGTATTAAGTCCATTTAGGAGGTTTACTTACACTGAGCTCAAGAAGGCGACGAATAACTTCAAGGAAGAGCTGGGAAGGGGAGGTTCTGGAGCCGTGTATAAGGGCATTTTGACAGATGAAAGGGTTGTAGCTGTGAAGAGACTGGAAAACATGTACCAAGGGGAAGATGTATTTTGGGCAGAAGTGAGCACAATTGGAAAAATCAATCACATGAACCTGGTGAGAATGTGGGGATTCTGTTCAGAGGGCAAACACAGACTCCTAGTCTATGAGTACATGGAATATCAATCACTGGACAAGCATCTATTCTCCCCAACGTTTCTTGAATGGAAAGACAGGTTTAAAGCGGCCTTAGGTATAGCTAAGGGTTTGGCTTATCTTCATCACGAGTGTTTAGAATGGGTGATACATTGTGATGTGAAGCCAGGAAATATTCTTTTGGACAGTGAATTTGAACCTAAGATTGCAGATTTTGGGCTTGCCAAGTTGTCTCAGAGGGGTGATAATAGCTCCGACTTCTCTCAGATTCGAGGAACCAAGGGTTACATGGCTCCAGAGTGGGCTACAAATCTTCCTATCACTGCAAAAGTTGATGTTTATAGTTATGGAGTTGTGGTTCTAGAGATAGTGAAAGGAATCCCACTCTCAAATTGGGTCATAGAGGGCAGGGAAGAGCATGATGAATCAGATCTAACAAGGTTTGTCAGAGTTGTGAAAAGGAAAATTCAGTGCGGAGAGACCTCTTGGATAGAAGAAATAGTGGATCCAAGATTGAACGGTCAGTTTAGCAGGAGCCAGGCAACAACGATTGTTGAACTTGGCATGTCTTGTGTAGAGGAAGATAGAAACAAGAGACCAACAATGGATTCGGTAGTCCAAGCTCTATTAGAATGTCTAGATGAATCTTAGACCCAGCTTTTGGACAGTCGGTAATTGCTTCATCTTGTAATTTGTTAAAGTAGTTTCCTTGTGGAGTTTTGGCTCTATGGTAATTTTGTGCATCTGTCATCGAATAACTAGTCATGTTGTTAAAATTCTACCGTGCCATTTTCCCTACAGCATCACACACTTGACATGATTTAGTGCTTCCGATGTAAAAATTGTTTGGTCAAATTTGCGTTGTCATGCGTAGGCGATTGGCCACTAGGGACTGACGCATGCCTTCAGGTTTTGAAACATCAAGAGGGTTGCAAACTAGCTCACTAGTTTTCTACACCACAAATTACTATGATTTTCTGTTAAATTTGAAAATGTCTCTACCGGAAATAAACAAGATGGTTTAGTACTCACTGACGGAGTTCGGACTGGTGCTTGCTTGAGGCAACCGTGGCTTTTGCTCTGGGTCGAACCTAAAAGAAAGAAGGAAGGAAAAAACACAGTGCAACTGTGGCTACCATGGTAAAGGAAAATATTAGTGTAGTTCTCACTTCCCACAAGATGAGTGAACAAACAAAATGATATTTATCCTCCTTTCCACAGTAACCTCTAATTCCACATTGGTGCAGCAATGAATTAAACAAACAGTTCCAGTGGCCACAATTATCTTGCGAAGGTTTCTCCAATGTAAAGGACGCAATTACAAACATTCAGGGGACAACGTTATCTGCAATGTTCTGATAAACTTTGACTTAACTTTTTGTCATCCACAGCATCAGCAAGCGTATCTGAAGCAGATTCATTTTTTGGCTTCCCTGAATCATAAGAGGCAAAAGCATTTTAATTTTTCTATCATCTACATAAAAAGATCACTCATTGAAGCAGATGAATTTGCGGACATGAAAATCAACAGATTCAGTGTCCTAAGGCTCAGCACAGAGTTCTGGCTCAGTTCCAGATTTGAAATATGTACACACCAGGATATACATTACTTATCACAGATACAAACAGACCATATGATCAGGTTCATTTCTAGGAACATATGGAGGACATATACATATAGATACGTGTGTGTTTGGCAACTTCTGAATATCGTGTCTTTAATAGCGCTTGGAACGTAATGTGGGGCACAAGTTTTTTTTAATAATATCATCAAAATCATCAAATGCTTCTCAGGTTCAATTAGAGAATGGGTTTTCCACAGTATTGTAAGTGAATAAAGAAATGTTAGTTTTATCCAGAAAAGCACGAGAAAGCAAGCTGTGGATGTACCTTAATAACCCATCTCTAATTAGGATTTGGAGGAGAAATAATCCAATAAATGTTTTAGTATTTTACAAGTAATAATCCAATAATATATTTGCATTTGAAAGACCATGTGGTACCCAGACTGACATAATCAAGAAGTTCCTTTTTTGCTGTACTAGATGTTTTTCATTCTCTTTTGAATGCTTTTGAATAGCATTACCAAGGTGTTAGGAGATTGTTTCAAATCAAATGGCGAGTCGATTTTACATGAGAGAATTTTAAGTTGCTGTCAAAAACAAAATAAAATAAAAAGAATAAAAATCAAAATTAATATTAACTAAGTTTCATAGTTTTTTCTTTTTTGTGTAGTACCATTCCAAAGGATCGTAAAGTTATATTTTCGTTCCTTGATATTTATTTTATTTTGAATTTGATCAATTCTAGTTTTAGATTTTTGTTTTCGTTTCAAACTTTATTTTTTTTGTTTTTCAATCCCTAAATCTAGAGAGGGTGGAGAAAGAGTCATCGAAAAGAACTATGGAGAGAAAAAGCTTTTAATTGACTAGATTCCGACCACCTATAACTTTAATTTTTGTGTTTATAAATTCATATTTGAGATCAAAATTTAATAGATATGGTTTCTAACTATAATGATAATAAAAAATAAAGATCAGAGATAGAAAAGACTTTTAGATTTCGGTTGATTTTTAGTGTTTAGAACGATTGGGATATATATTTTTAGTAATTTAATCTTTAAAAAAAAAAACATAAAATCCTACCTGTGGAACGGGTACTTGGCTAGTACAAACTAAACAGGCATTGCTCTTTTATTTTGGGTTATTTACTTGTTAGGGATTTAATAAAATAATAATTTTTTATTAGGGATTAAGCTTCATATTTTTTATAAAATTATATAAGTCTCGTGATCTAGACTACGAGTTTGACTCTCATTCCTCGAGTTTTTCTTCCTTTTCCTGATTGTTTTTTTTTTTCAATTTTATCCTTGAATGTTGAGTTGATTCAGATATTAGGTTTCTTGATTTGTTTTGATTTGAATTCAATGAGATTATCCTCGTCTCATGACTCAAGTTACAAGTTTGGTAGGTTAACTTAAGTTGACTCGAGTTATTTTTTTGTGTCTTTTTTTAATAGAATTCTTAATTTCAATTTCATCATTCAACGTTAGGTTTATCAAGGACTAAACTTCATAATTTCTTTCAATATACTTTTTATGAGGTCATCTCAATTTCTTGACCCGAACCGCGGGTTTGACGAGTTAATTCAGTTGACTCGGGTTTTTTTTTTTTCACTTTTCTAATTGACTTTTTTTTCTCAATTTTATTCTTCAACATTGGGTTAATTGGGATTTAGGCTTCATGATTTGTTTTGGTTTGCTTTCTATGAGGTTATCCCCATCTCATGACTTAGGTCACTGTTTGGCAGGTCAAACCGGGTTAACTAGAGGTTTTTTTATGTTTTTTAATCATTTTTTTTCAATTTCATCTTTAAATACTAGGTTGATTAAGAATTGAATTTCATAATTTGTTTTAATTTTCTTTCTATTGGGTTATCTCGATCTAATGATCTAGGTCGTGAGTTTAACAGATTAGCTTGAGTTGACTCTGGTTATTTTTTTGTTCTATTTTTAATTGATTTTTTTTTAATTTCATCATTTAATATTAAGTTTGTTGGAAACTAGATTTCATAATTTATTTTGATTTTTTTTTCATGGGGTTATCATGTATCATGACTTGGTATTTGGATTAGCTAATTAACCCGACTTGACCCGAATCGATCCAATATTTATTGTCTTAATATTTATATATAAAAAAAATCTCATCTTGAATATTTATTAAGAGTCAAACCATATTTTTAGTAGTCATTTGAGCTGTTCTTAAACTTGTTAAATCAATAAGGTCACATCAGATCAATCCTCACATATTTTAAAATTACTTTTTACTACAAAAAAACATTAATAATACTTAAATATATTAAATATCTTTTTATATTAAAAACAACTTGCAATGTAACAGGCGAGAAAATAATCTTATCATTACATAGTATTTTAGGTGGCTACAAGTTCAGGGAAGACTATAAATGTTAGCTTGTGTCCTGCATGTTCTTCCATTGGTATTATTTAAAAGTTTGGCTCATAGATTTTTTCCACCCTGACCCAGAGTTGACCTGGACTTGGATCCTTCTTCTAGCTTGGAAGAACTTTTTGGACACTAAACTTCAATGTGAAAATAGGAATAGTGGCCATGAATTAATGATATTACAGTGTAGAGTAATTTTTAAAAGTATTTTCTCTCACCGTGAACAATACGGAAGGAATTAAAATGCTCCCACTTGCATATTTGAATATAAGAATTATTAATTTAAGATTGGAGAAGGAGATTTATGTGCTTATAATAATATGATTCAGCCAATGCATAATAGACATGATAGCCTTTTGAGCTGTCAAATTGCTCATAAAAAATCATTCAAGAGATTGTTGTTGATTTAAATCAAGAAAAGTGACAATGGCAGCATGAATTTGCCCACCTTGCAATAGAATTGTCAATTGTATTCCATTCAAATTTTTTCTTATTGTTGAAATTTATAGAAGAAAAATTTTCTTAATAAGTTAATAAACTTATCGAATGAATATAACAAAAAGATATTTAAGTTAATAATAACCTTAAACCTTCTGTATCTATTCATAATGTTTGAAACCTAGCTCCATTGAAACAATAGAATTTCCATTGAAGATTTCATTACTGATGTTATGGTTCTGAGAGCCTCAATATTTGTAAACCTAAAATTGCATTCATTAAATGAAATTAATTTTTAAAAAACTATTAACATGTTGATGTTAAGGGAAAACAAAATTACATTTAAATGTCATTCTTCCACTCAGCCTGGTACTTCCAGGTAAATGGATCTCATTATGAAGGAACCCCCCTTGACCTGGCGGCATTGCACTCGACGATCCCGCATTGTGAGTGGATGCATGTGTCTCAGGTGCTTGTTCTTGGTCGGCACCTAACAACTCATGGTCGTTAAAAGCACTGCTAGAAGAACTAGTAGTGATCCTATTTGTAAGACGTGCTATTGACTTTTCCCTAGGCATTTACATAAATTAAAGGATTGAGGTACCATAAACCATTTCTATTTAAAAAACATTCGGAAACACCTTCCCTATATAGGAGACTATTGTTGTGATGTCGCAGTCACACAAATTAACTACCCTAACTTAAATAAACAAGATAGTATAGAGCAAGTGAGGGGTCGATCCCATGAGGAAGGTTTAGTTTAGAAAATGTAGAATAAATCTCGCAGTTCTTGAAATCCGAAGGTTTCTGTGTCCTTGCAACCAAGAAAAAGAGTTTAGCATTGCATGTCTATTGAACAACTTGTCGCACCCGGACATCGCAGCGACTAATTAAATATTAATCTCTAGTGGAAAAAGAACAGATATCTGGCATCTTGTTCTTTTGGGGGAAAATGTCTAGTTCAAGGAGTCGCCACTTAGTATTATGGTCACTAGGAACCCTAACTGGTCAACAGAGATTCTATGGTACGGGACTGGTTATGAAAAAGGGAAGATGCTATCACCCCTTAAGCGTCCTACCTAAGGCAGGCTGCATTGCTGGTTTTGTCTAAAATTGCTAAGAATTTGTTCTCCTTTTCCCTTTTTTTATTCTTCCTTTCATGTTCCTAACTCTAGCGTCAGTGAACAATTCCTACGAATATTTCCAACTCTGAGGTTGGCAAATATCGCACAAATCCAAAAAATACGATACTCCTGACTCTGGCGTCAGTGAATATTTTCGCAAAAAATGAATTTGAAGAAGAAATTTTCTAAGTCATTTTTTCTTGTTTATCCATTTTTATTATTTGCTCTTTTTTATATGGAAGTAAAAAAAAAAAAAACAACATTGGACGACATATTTGCATTTAACAGTAATAGTCCACATATTGAGCACATAGCTAAAATAAAATTATATAAGCACAAAAAAAATTAAAATAAAGTGCGAGGGGCCCACAAATAAACAAGCAAAGACCCCCAAATATTTTTGGAATTTTTTGATATAAAAAAGGGGCTCGTTTGGACAAATATCAAACTAGAAATGGGCATAAAAATTATGACCAAGGCATAAGGGTGTGTTTTGCCAAACAGACCCTTAGCAAACACACTTTTGGCAACTCCTCTTTTTTTTAGGGAGGGGGGTGAGTCCAGCCCAGCCCGCATGGGCTGGGTTAGACTCAGCCGGCCCAGCCTGGTCACTGACCCAACTAGTGACCCGGCTGGGCAGCAGGCACGCGTGGTTCAAATCGCGCGCGCGCTGCACAAGGTGAAGGTAATTAAATTACCTTCGCCTTGTTTCCTTTCTTCTATAATGAAAAAAATGCAGAAACAAAAGGAGAGAAGAAAGGCCTTACCTGGCGATGACGAAGGTGATTGGCGGAGATGGAGATGAAAGTGATGGTTTTCCGAAGATTGTTATTCTTTCCCTTCCTCTAGTGTTTTTTTGTTATGGGTTCTCTTTTCCTTTGGTTTTTTGTTCCCCTATTTTCTGCTCCCTTTTTCTTTCAGTCTCTCCCCTGCCTTTTTCTCTGTCTCTCCTCTCCTCCTCCCACTTTTCTCGTCCCCAGAGCTTTGTATTTATAGGGGACGTGCCTGGTCTTCTCTTCGCACACGGATTGCCTTTGGATAAGCAAGGCTGGGAGGGAGGCGTTGGTGTTTCATTAGGATTCGAATACCTGAGCTCGATCCTTACCTCCCCGGGGCATTTATCTCCATGAGGATAGGGATTAGTCTTTGTGTTTTAGTAGGACTGCGACGCTTTCATTTCACATTTTTGCTCTTCTTTACAGGTGGGTTTGCAATGCCAGAGGAAGAAGAAGAAGAAACTGTGCATGGTTGAAACGACGCTGTTTGGGACTGAAATTGACCATTTCTCAATTTGGTCCTTGCAGTTTCCAAATTTTGCATATAAACCTCTAATCTTTTCAATTTTAAATTTTAAACCCCTTAAAATTGGATTAAAAGGCAAATGGGTCAAAATTCGGGTTATAGCAGTTGCCCCATCTTTACAATGCTTATGGTGCAAAGGCATTGGAAAATTCATTTTCTTTTGACTTTGAATAGTAAGTTTTGTAAAGAAAAATAAACGTGAAAAACTCTCCCTCTTTTCTTCTTTCTCTCTTTTTTTATTGAATTTTTTTTGTTTTTTTTAAATGATCTAATTGTTCCAAGCGACCTGCCCGATAAAGAATGAAACGCGAAAAGGGTTTCGCGAGTGGTCTAATTGTTCCAGGTGACCTGCCCGATAGGAAGAAGCAACGCGACGGATTTCGTGAGTGGTCTCATTTTTCCAGGTGACCTGCCCGATGAAGAATAAAACACGAAAAGAGTTTCGCGAGTGGTCTAATTATTCCAGGTGACCTGCCCGATAGAAAGAAACAATGCGAAGGATTTCGTGAGTGGTCTCATTTTTCCAGGTGACCTGCCCGATGAAGAATAAAACGCGAAAAGGGTTTTGCAAGTGGTCTTATTGTTTCAGGCGACCTGCCCGATAGGAAGAAGGATCGCGAAGGATTTCGCGAGTGGTCTTATTTTTCCAGGTGACCTGCCCGATGATAAAATGTGAGGAAACTCGCAAGTGGTCTCATTGTTCCAGGCGACCTGCCCGATGGTGAAAATACAAATTGTTTTTTTTTAAAGTGGTCTCATTGTAATGGGTGACCTACCCAGATGGAAAAAAAAATACAAAAAAAAGGTCTCATTGTAATGGGTGACCTACCCAAGTAAAAAAAGAAAGAGTCTCATTGTAATGGGTGACTTACCCAAGTAACAGAAGAAAGAAAAATGAAGGCTCAAAGGTGCACTTAAAAGGATGGTTGAGGAAAAGTGGTGGAAAAATACAAAGAGATTTTTTTTTTGCGGCTTAACTCTCGTGGGCGGCCTGCCTAAGTTAAAATTTCTCAAAGGTGAAAAATTTTCAAAAGCAATTTCAAACTTGGCCCTTTCAAGGTAGCCTTCCACTTGATGGATCTCGTTAGAGATTTCTCTTGCAAAGTTTGCAAAACTCGTTGTCTAATGTTTTAAAGTTTAGATGATATGCATGCATCTTTACCTGATTTGAAATATAGGCCCCTATTTCTTCTTAATCTTTTTGTTTGATTGATGACGACTTGCTATCTCTGATTTGGGTCATCTTCATCATTTAGCTTCTAGCCTACTCGAGTTGGCCCATGTAAGTCTCTTCCTAGATTAGTTTACACAGCTTAGCCGTTGTGGTGCCCATCGTGACCTACTTGCTTGCTAGAGATTTTTCATCCCGTCAAATAATTTGAGAGGATCATTCATTAATCCTCGTCTCACCTTTAAAAACATTCGTTGTCATTTGTTTGAAAGGATCAAGCTGCCTTTTATAAACCAAGATGCCCCCTTATCTTGTTGTAGGAAATGTTCATCTCTTTTTCTAGAAGGGATCGATTTTTTCTTATAAACATAATGTTGCCCCCTTGTACTGGTCATTGCCCTTAGGTGTGCTTTGTCAACAACTCTGCCAAATAATGGGTTTTTTTTTTAAGTGACCATTTTCTCATTTCTCCCATTTTTAGTTTGGTGAAGGAATATTTGTCCAGGATGAATCTTAAAATCTTAATCTTGCATTTTGAAAACAAAAATTGTTTTAATGTAAGTTTAAAAACATTTGCTTTTGAAATCTTGCAACTCCTTGGTTTTTTCTTAGAAAAGAGATTATTTGCTCTTGTATTTGTTAATATAGTATTTGGTAAAAGTACATCATGAGGTGACCTTCTGTTACTTCTAGGTTTCCAAAGTGAAGGGCTCGAGAAAAAGCTCGAAGTTTTGTTTAAGAAAAACTTGTCTCTTTTTGAACACTTATTTTATCAGCATGAATAATAATGAGTAGTTTGTTCTCGATGTCATGACTCCTATGAAAAAGTACTCTTTGCATTTTGAGATCATTGTTTATTGTTCCAGATTGCTTGCTTGCTTGATTAGAAAGGACTTCTACAGGCATGTAACGTAGGCTATAGTTTTTGGGTATGAAAGAAAAGGATTCATAAGGCTCAAAGAGTGTTTCAGGGCTTCAAAGATAGGATCACTATCAGTAGTTCAATTCTTTATGTCTTTCATCTTTTCTTTTATCGTTTTTCTTTTATTTGCCCTTTTTTTTTCTTTTTTCTTTTTTTTAGGGCATACTCACTTTATCTTGGTTCACTCATTCTTGTGATATGGGCATGCCCCCTAGCATTTGAGTTTCATGGGCTCTTTTGCCTTTCTGTCTTTCTCATAGCTCTTAAAATTCTCGTTTGCCCCCAGTGTGAGGTGTGATCCTAGTCGGTACTTTTCATGAAAGAAAAATTATTCAGGCTCAAAAAAGGACAACAAGGGATATACTTTTTAGAATGTGAAAGGAATAACAAAGATAGCCTTTCCTCATTTCAAACGCAAGCAGTTAAGGTCAATATACTTTGGCCTCGTCCAATGTGATGGTTTGGTCTTTGCAAAGAGATGCATTTCGTGAGTCTATGAGCAATGAGTTCACTACATATTAGTATTCATACATTTAAAACAACATGTCTCAAGAGTCATGGTGTGAGGATAACAGTTCATTTTCTATTCGTGCATTTTGGTTCAGAGTTTAGTCACCTTAATGAAGGAGTTGCATGATTCATGTGTCATTTTACTAGTAGAATGTCATAAATATTGTTTTAAATAAACACCAAATTATTTTTGAAATCAAAATGCAAGTTTAATTTTTCAAAACTCCAATAGGGAAACTGATTTTGGTAAAAGAGATGAATTGCGTCTATGAGGTCACAGGAGGCTTCAAAAGTGTATTTGTGAGTTCTTAGATGAAACCCCTTTCAGGATATTTTGGTTGTAAATCAAAGAAATAGACACAATTGAAGGACAAAAACAAAGACTTATACTAGTAAGGTTACACATAAAAGGGCTAAACACTTAGTAATCATCGATTGGAATTTCTGGAATCTACCAACCATCCCTCTCCTTTAAATTCCTTGATAGGGGCACCTTTCCAATAGTCAGTTAAGGTCACATATAGATCAGTCTTGGCTTAGTGACACTGTAGCTTCGTCTTCAGGACGAGTGACCTTTAGATGTCTTTGTTTTGGTAGCTCTTTCTCTCGTTTTTGTAACCACCTTTCACATTGTGAACCTCGGTTTCTTTCTTTTCCCTAGTGAAATGTTTTCTTCTCAGTCGAGTCAGCAACCCTTCCTAAATGGATAGCTTGTTCGATCCTCTCAGCTATAGCAACCAAGTCAGAAAAATATTGTGCAGAGCTTCTAACCAGGTATTCAAATTACGTGGCCTTGAAAGTGTTGACAAACAAATTAATCATCTCCTTTTCCAATAAAAGGAGGATTCACTTATGCGGCAGTCTCACGCCACCTTTGAGTGTATTCTCTTATGGACTCCTTGTTGTCCTTTTCCATAGTTTGCAAGTTTGACCTATCATGGCCCACATCCATATTGAACTTATACTGTCTAATGAAGGCATCAACTAAGTCCTTCCATTTTTTTTTTATCTTGGTATTGTCCAACCGTATATACCAAGTAAGGGCAACGTCACTTTAACTGTCTTGAAAGAAGTGAATCAACAGTTTCTCATCATGGACCACCTCAGCCATTTTGTTGCAGTATCCTTTGAGATGAGTTACAGGGTATTAAGTTCCTGTATATTTGACAAACTTCGGCACCTTAAACTTCTTAGGAATGACTACGTTAGGTACCAAACACATCTCAGCAACCTTTATATAGTCAAGTAGGGTAGATCCCTCGAATGCCATCAACCTTTGTTCCAGGGCAACTCATTTGTCCAGGCCATCTTCTTTTACCATCTTGTTCTTTTGAGATTCCTTTATTGTAAGGTCAATGGTAGATGACATTCTTATGAGATATGCTGGTTGAGCAAATTGGGAATACATAGCCTGTTGAGACACCTCATTTGCCCATAGATTCTGTGGATTTACGAGCATAGGTTCAGGCTAAACTGTAAATTTTTGCTAAACTGTAAATTCTTAATTCTTATATGCTCGTCATTGAGATTAAGTAAAACCACACCAGAAAGTACATGATGTTACAATATCCATCACCATTTGACTGGTACGCTATAGCTAAAGTTCTTCAGTAGCTCTGTAGAATTTTTTAACTTTGATGGAAGCACCATATCGCAGGTGGCGTGTAGGGAAAATGCGAAAGCTAGCAGCTAGTGGGGTGGTCATTTGGCAGTGTTCTTGTTCCTCGAAAGAGTTGTGCGAGTTTAGACATTCAGAGAATTTAACTTTATTAAATGCTTCTGAGATCGAGGATGTTGCATATAAAATAGGAACAGCTGCTTTAACACGCCCATACGGAACACTGAGGAATCGCTCTTTGCATATGGTTAATAGATCTATCTCTAACCTGCTATTTGTATCCACTCCTTGTGACTGGTTACTTTACTATGCAGTTCATTGTAGCACACCATCTTCTGCTAGTTCGAGTAGGCTAGTAAGCCTGGCGACTTCTTCTCTGAGACTTTCCATCTCTTTTCGGTGGTGGGCTTCCAAATGGGCTTTTTTTTCTTCGTTTTCCATTTGTCTTTTTTTTTTGTAGTCGAGTGTTTAGAGGTATGGGGGACCTATATTTCACCTGGTGTGCGGTATTATGACAGTTCATAATTGTATGTTCAAACATGCATGAAGATGAATACAACATATTGGGTATGGAATCGCCTTTTGGGGGGTGACATAACAATCACTATTCTTTAAATGTGTGGTCAGATCCGAATCCGATATTCATTGCAATGCCGAGAGGAGATCTGTTTAGCATTTTGTCATATGAGCTTTCAACCACATTCTTGGTGTCTTTCATTATACATATAATGTCTTTGAGTAGCGGTATCTCACCGACATCCAGTCTAGGGTAGTCTCCCTCGGTCATTTGCAAGGAATCAGACTCGAGTCCATACTTAACAGTTGTTATCTTAGGAATAGCGATCATTATGTCACCCGAAAGCCTTGTAATAAGGATGCTTACACATTTAAGCTTATCTCAGTGAAATTACGCAGGGATCAACCTAAAAGGTAGGTTCTGGTCATTAAATGCATTAGGGTAATTTTGCTATCTAGTCTCAAAGGTCTTTCGCATGCTCAGTGATCGTCCTTGAAAGGTTGATATGAGGTTTTCAAGTAGCGTTAAGATAGAGGCCCTGAGTAATATCAGTTCGACATATCGACCACTATCATTGGGGTGCCGTTACTCCACTTATCTTAAAGTTGATATCATGTGTATTTTAAAAATGAGATGAGTGATGTGTGAAGGCCTTAGATCCATATCCAATATATATGCGTGATAAACATGAATAACTATGCATGTTAAAACAATAAAAAGAGCAAAAACAAATAAGACATGATAAACTCAACATAACCACAACAAGGAAAAAAACAATACGACAAATATTGTTTAGTAATAAAAAGACAAATAGCAAAGCTTAGTCCTAAGGTCCCTAGTGGAGTTGTCATTCTGTCACACCCGAACATCGCGGCGACCAATTAAAAATTAATCTCTAGTGGAAAAAGAACAGATATCTGGCATCTTGTTCTTTTGAGGGAAAATGTATAGTTCAAGGAGTCGCCACCTAGTATTATGGTCACTAGGAACCCTAACTGGTCAACAGAGATTCTATGGTACGGGACTGGTTACGTAAAAGGGAAGATGCTATCACCCCTTAAGCGTCCTACCTAAGGCAGGCTGCATTGCTGGTTTTGTCTAAAATTGCTAAGAATTTGTTCTCCTTTTCCCTTTTTTTATCCTTCCTTTCATGTTCCTGACTCTAGCGTCAGTGAACAATTCCTACAAATATTTCCAACTCTGAGGTTGGTAAATATCGCACAAATCCAAAAAATACGATACTCCTGACTCTGTTGTCAGTGAATATTTTGACAAAAAATGAATTTGAAGAAGAAATTTTCTATGTCATTTTTTCTTGTTTATCCTTTATTATTATTTGTCCTTTTTTATATGGAAGTAAAAAAAAAACATTGCAAGACATATTTGCATTTAATAGTAATAGTCCACATAGCTAAAAAAAAAATTATATAAGCACAAAAAAATTTAAATAAAGTGCGAGGGGCCCACAAATAAACCAGCAAAGACCCCCAAATATTTTTGGAATTTTCTAATATCAAAAAGGGGCTCGTTTGGACAAATATCAAACTAGAAATGGACATAAAAATTATGACCAAGGCATAAGGGCGTGTTTTGCCAAACAGACCCTTAGCAAACACACTTTTGGGCCGGCTGGGCCTAAAGCCCAGACCCGGCCAACTCCTCTTTTTTTTAGGGAGGGGGCTGAGTCCAGCCCAGCCCGCATGGGCTGGGTTAGACTCAGCCGGCCCAGCCTGGTCACTGACCCAACTAGTGACTGGTCAAGGCGAGCACGCGTGGTTCAAACCACGCGCTCGCTGCACAAGGCAAAGGTAATTAAATTACCTTCGCCCTGTTTCCTTTCTTCTATAATGAAAAAAATGCAGAAACAAAAGGAGAGAAGGAAGGCCTTACCTGGCGATGACGAAGGTGATTGGCGAAGATGGAGATGAAAGTGATGGTTTTCTGAAGATTGTTATTCTTTCCCTTCCTCTAGTGTTTTTTTGTTATGGGTTCTCTTTTCCTTTGGTTTTTTGTTCCCCTGTTTTCTGCTCCCTTTTTCTTTCGGTCTCTCCCCTGCCTTTTTCTCCATCTCTCCTCTCCTCCTCCCACTTTTCTCCTCTCCAAAGCTTTGTATTTATAGGGGACGTGCTTGGTCTTCTCTTCGCGCACAGCTTGCCTTTGGATAAGCACGGCTGGGAGGGATGCGTTGGTGTTTCATTAGGATTCGAATACCTGAGCTCGATCCTTACCTCCCCGGGGCATTTATCTTCATGAGGATAGGGATTAGTCTTTGTGTTTTAGCAGGACTAGGACGCTGTCATTTCACATTTTTGCTCTTCTTTATAGGTGGGTTTGCAACACCAGAGGAAGAAGAAGAAGAAGAAGAAGAAACTGTGTATGGCTGAAACGACGCCGTTTTGGATCGAAATTGACCATTTCTCAATTTGGTCCTTGCAGTTTCCAAATTTTGCATATAAACCTCTAATCTTTTCAATTTCAAATTTTAAACCCCTTAAAATTAGATTAAAAGGCAAATGAGTCAAAATTCGAGTTATAACACAACTAATCAAAAAGAAAGAAGAACATAGGAATTCGAGTTTGTGGAGGAAAGGGTGTGTTTTTTTCTCTTCTGGCCTCCCCTTTCTTTTCTTTCTCTCTTTCTTTTTATATCCTAGGAAACCCTAATCCCTTTTCTATGAAGTCGTCCTTTTCTAAGTAGACAATTTACCTTTAAGTTCTGTTTCAATAACTATTTTCCAAAAACAAAGGAGAAATAGCCTTGCATAAAATCTTTAAGCTTTGAATTTTGACTTAGAGGAGCTAAATTGCCAAAATAAAAACTTGGATGTCGGTTTAGATGCTTTGAGAAGTACTTTGGACTTGTTTCTTCACAAATCCTGTCTGTTGGCAAAATTCATATGTCATCTTAGAAAACTAATATCTCTCTCATATGAGATCTTTTTCTTCTTAAATTTGGTAGGCGGATAGCTCTTTGAGTTAGGAATCCAATAAAATTGAGTTTGTATCAAATGGACTTCTGTAGCTCAAGATATTCAAGTCGGTTTAATGGCTAAAGGTTAACATTGGCATAATGCGAGATTTGTCTTTGAAGGCCACCATTTCCATGCTCTTTCTCTTTTTATTTTTCTTGTCATATATAGAAAGGTATGGATGTTAGATTTCTAATGCCTCTAGAATCACTTCATTTCGACTTCTAGAGCTCAAGCTCTGCATAAAACATCGATTGAGAGTCAAATATGCCAATTATCTCTAATTTACTTCTTTTTTAATCTTACTTCCAAAAGTGTCTTCAGAACATAAAATAAAGAATATTTTACCCATGTTTTATATATAAAACATGGGTAAAATACTAGGTAAATATGGGTAAAACTCTTAAATAATATAGTTGCATCAACTACCTAAAAAATTTTAACTTGCAAATACACAACAATTTAAATTGGATTGCTACAAACCAGTTGATTTTATGTCAATCTATGTCAATGGAATAATTTTAATTATGTTAATTTAACCAAATTTTCAATTAACTTTGCTACAGCCATTTGTGAAATGATCATAAGAGGTTAATATAAACACATTAAAGGATCTGTAGTATCAATATTTCACATTAAAAACTATTAATTTATCCTAACAAGTATCTTAGGTATTTTTAAATTTTTTATTTATGATGGCTACTATTTTGTTTATTTTTTATTATTTTCAAATAATTTTTATTTTTCATGAAATTAAAATCGGTTTGTTAACACCAACAAATCAATTAGCTAACCATATTAATAAGAAAAAATTAGAAATAATTTTAAAAAAATGCCTAAATCTATATACAATCATTAAAGAACATAAAAATTAAAAATTTCAAATAACATTTATACAATTATTAATAACAAAAAAAAATTCCATCAACATTTATTCAATTATTTATAGCAAAAAACTTTAAAAAACTTAAAACATTGCCATCAACATTTATACAATTATTTATAGTAGAAAAATTTTAAAAATTCCATTAACATTTACACAATTATTGATAATGAAAAAAAAATCCCAATAAAATTTAAACGATTGTTAATAACAGAAAAATATTAAACAAAAAAAAACACAAAAAGAGAATCAAAAAGAAGAATCTTACCTTAATGTTGAGTTTTCCCGAGCCTCAAAAGAGAAAACAATTTGAACAAATCATTAAATTAATAAAGAAGAAGAGAAGGAGAAGAGAGGAGAAGATATATATGCGCATGGAGAAGAAGAGAGGAGAAGATAATGGGCTGGGGATAGAAAAAGAGAGAGAAGAAAAAGAAAGATGAAGATATGGAAGGAGGAGAAAAGAAGTTGCAGAGGAAGAAAGAAGAAGAGAAATGTGCCTGTCTGTTCTGATTTTAGTATTTTAATTTTAGGTTTTTCATTGATGGACAATTAAATATTAATATTTTTAATTTTTCTGTCAATATCTGTTTGCAAAGTCTAATTTAAAATTTCAATTTAATCAAAAATTTTCAGAATCCTGCCAACTATCACTGACTATTTTTCTTCTGTTGGTGATTTCATATGTATTGATCAGTAATAAACAATGCAAGTGAGATATGAACTGTACCTTAGATCTCGGAAAAATATCGACGTACATTTACAATCAGTGATTTCATATATACTGATCAGTAATAACTAGTGCAAATAAGAAATGAATAGTATCTTAGCTCTCGGGAAAATACTAATGTACATTAACCCTTGGTGATTCTGTATGTACTAAACAGTAAATAAACAATGCAAGTAAAAAGTGAATAGTATCTTACCTCTTGGAAAAATACCAACAGACATTAATTCTTGGTGATCCTATATGTATTGAACACAATGAACAATGTTAGTAAGAAGGGAACAATTTCTATGCTCTTTGGAATATACTGACAGATTTAATTCATCGATGTATTTTTGTATTTTACATGTCCATCGGTATTTTTATCTGTGCAAAACAATTTCTATTGCTAGATTGTATCTAGATTCTTTATGTATCCATTCTACAAATACTTAAAACCACTGCAGCACACATAACAATAACACTAGTTCTATGAATAATAATAAAAATATATAAAATAAATGTTTCTTTGTAATTTTATAATAAATAAACATCATTGTCATTACATTAAAGTTAATTTCATCCAGAAATATTACATTACAGTTTATGGCATTATACATTCGTGTTGTGCAAATTAATAAGAATCGTCTTCTTCTTCAATTCCACCATCGTCATATCCATCACAATCTTCTACGTTGATTTCATCGCTATCATTATCTTCATTGACTTGTGTATGTCCACTAATTCTGAAAACACCATTTAACTCCTCAATGTCAACATCAACAAAATTATTCTCGGCAACGTAAAAATTTGAATTTTCTTCTAAGTCATTAAATGGAGCAACTCAATATGGATCAACTAATTCGTCAGATGAAAAGATATCATCTCCTACAATTAATTCATCATTGTCATTCTGAACAACCTGGACATGACCCCTGAGTTTGGTTTTTATTACGGATAACCAATCAACTGTTGAACGATCCTATCTAAATGAAAGAGTGTATGTATAATAAACTTTTTGTTATTGCTTGGCGAAAATAAAGACATTGTTGACGTTGCGGAGTCTAGTCTTTGTATTAATTTCAAGCAACCATGATGGAGATCTGCTCTGTTCCTCTATCAGTGGTATCATACCAATAATATTTGAATAAAAAGACTGTATTCTGCTTGCTATAATATTGCATTTCAATGACCTCTTCTCACATCTCATGGCAGTCAACTTCAAACTTTTTAGATGTCGATCTCTTAACACATATCTTATTGTTATATGTCTTTCTACCCTGACTATACTCTTTAGTATTAAACACATGCATTGATGAAATGCCTGTTATAGCACTTCACCTTCTTTCAGGACCAAAACTTAGTAAATTCAAAGTAACACTAGCATTCCCTCCCAAATGATAATCCTGGTACATGAATTACATCTTCATCACAGTTAACATGAAATGTGTAATGAAATTAAGTATCCTGAGATATAAGAATAATTAAATAGTTTTTACATGTGTTATGAACCATGAGGAAAATTGTTCATTTTATAGTCAAAAGATTTGAGATTCAGTCAGCTGTGAGTTTTTAGACGGTCAAAATTAACGATGTTGCCTATGAGGAATTCATCAATCTATCAATTTATGATAGTATAAGAGATAAATTATTCGAAAGTAACAACATATGGAGTATTATACATACTAAATAAAAGGTCTCAGCTCATTGCAGTTCATTGCTCGTCAGGTCATAAATTAAATATTATAAACGGATTTACCGATGATTTTAATTGACAGATTTAAATCTGTCGGTAATTATTTCTGTAAGAACAACACATCATCGTATTTTTTAGATTTTTTTTCATTCCTCCTTTTCCCACTGTAATTTCCTCGGTATATATCGAGGAAATATTTTCGTCGGTGTTTACCAATGTCTACTGTGATGGCATATTTAGTCAAAAATTCACTGCAATTTACCAACATAATATTTCTGTTGGTGTGTCTATATATATTTGTCAATTTTCTGTAGTATTATATTATACTCTTTAAAAGTTATAAAGTAGAATGTTTATTAAATAAGAAAAGATTTTTAAAAATCTGAAACTGAAACTGAAACTAAATTGAGTTTTTAAGAAAAAATTATCTAAAATTATCCAAAAAAATTTGGAAAACCATTTCAACTCATATTTTATGAATATTTTAAATAATTCAGGTAATTTACTCATATCTAGAAAACAATTAGTCAAAATGGTGGATTCAATTGCTTTTTTAAAAATGAAGAAACGACCCATCGAATTTAGAATAAATGACACAAAATGTTTTGAAGATATTGAATAGTCACACCTCTTGATCTTGAAAGTGGTAGTGGGATTATTAACAAGGAATGCATTTGGTTAAAAGACCAAAACGATTACACTTCATTTATTTTCTCTTTCCTTTGTTCATAAACTTGTTATTGGATATTCTTTGGTAAGAACTATGTTTTTTAGAGAGAAAAACTAGAATTGCTATATATTTTTTAGGTTCTCAAGAATTGCTATGATATTGACAAATGCACATGTAAAAAGGCCATTGCAAATTTAAGAAAAATTGGCTTAGCATGATTTATGAAAACTGTCTTTAACTTTTAATCAAAGTTATTTTTTATAAATAACTTATAAAAGAAATAAGTTAAATTTTAAATTGGAAGCATTTTTAATAAAAATAATTTAATTTCTTTTAAAAAAAGTATAAGGTAGAATTCATAAGTTAAAAATTGTAACTTGTTTTCATAACAAATTTTTATTTAAATTAAAAGTCATTTCTAACTAAATATATGTATGATTTTTTTCATGAATCAAAAGTTAACAAAAAAAAATTGAGGAAGGGATTTTAATGTATATCTCCTCAAAAACACTATTTACTTGAATAATATTTTCTTTTCCCTTTCTTTTTTTTTTTTCCCATCTATGTTTTTCTTTTTCTTTTTTTCAAATTTCAATTACATCCTATAATATTAGATTTATTAGGGATTGAGCTTCATATTGTTTTTCAATTTACTTTTTATGAGGTTATGTCAGTTTCATGACCCGAACCACGAGTTTGACTCGATTTACTCGAGTTTTTCTATCTTTTCCTGATTTTTTTCTTAATTTTATCCTTCAATATTGAGTTGATTCGAAATTAGACTTCTTGATTTGTTTTGGTTTGAATACAATGAGATTATCCTCGTCTCATGACTCGGGTCACGAGTTTGGTGGGTTAACTTGGGTTGACTCGAGTTATTTTTTTTTAATAGAATTCTTAATTTTAATTTCATCATTTAACATTAGGTTTATTGGGGACTGAACTTCATAATTTCTTTCAATATACTTTTATGAGGTTATCCCAGTTTCTTGACCCGAACCACAGGTTTGACGAGTTAACTCGGTTGACTCAGGTTTTTTCACTTTTCTAATTGACTTTTTTTTCCTCGATTTCATTCTTCAACAATGGGTGAATTGGGATTTAGGTTTCATGATTTATTTTGGTTTGTTTTCTATGAGGTTATCTTCATCTCATGACTTAGGTTACTGGTTTGGCGGGTCAAACCGGGTTGACTAGAGTTCTTTTTCCTGTTTTTTAATCATTTTTTTTTCAATTTCATCTTTAAATATTAGGTTGATTGAGAATTGAACTTCATAATTTATTTCAATTTTTTTTCTATTGGATTATCCCGGTCTAATGATCTACGTCGCAAGTTTGGCAGGTTAACATAAGTTGACTCGGGTTATTTTTTGTTCTATTTTTAATTGATTTTTTTTTCTAATTTCATCATTTAATATTGAGTTTGTTGGAAATTAGATTTCATAATTTATTTTGATTTGTTTTTCACGAGGTTATCATGTATCATGACTTGGCATGTGAATTAGCTGGTTAACCCGACTTGACCTGAATCGATCTAATATTTTATTATCTCAATATTATATAAAAAATATAATAGCGAGTCTTATGCCTCTGGATATTTTAGTTTCTTTTTTGATAATGATAATGTGCTGAGGTTGATATATGATGGTCCTGATATTTCAAGCATATACTGGCCTAATCCTGATTTTGATGTGTTCGGAAATGGTAGAACAAATTATAATAGCAGCAGAACTGCAGTTTTTGATGAAATGGGCCATTTTATATCTAGTGATCAGCTCCAGTTCAGCGCTCCTGACACGGGTTTATTAAGGATCAAAAGGAGGCTGACAATGGACCATGATGGGAATCTCAGGCTTTATAGCCTGAACAATGAAACTGGACTGTGGGTCATATCATGGCAAGCTCTTTCTCAGCTTTGTAATGTTCATGGAATCTGTGGGATAAACTCGATTTGTGTAAATACACCAGACCCCAAGTGTTCATGCCCACCTGGCTATGAGATCACTGAGCCTGGTGATTGGAATAAAGGCTGCAAGCCTATGTTCAACAGCACTTTTTCACAGTCTCAGCAAGTGAAGTTTGTGCTGTTGCCCCAAGTAGATTACTGGGGATTTGATCTTAATTTCACTAAATTCACTACATTGGACTCCTGCAGGAAGCTCTGCTTGGGGGATTATCGGTGTAAAGCATTTAGCTATAGGCTATATGGGGAACGACGTTGTTTCACACAAGGCGTGCTTTTCAATGGTTACCAGTCCCCAAGTTTTCCAGGCAATATATATCTGAGATTGCCAGTTAGTTTTCAGACATCTCAACTAGGTATTCTTCATGGCACTGACCTCATTTGCCAGTCTGCTGAATCAGAAACAACGATCGGTTCTCCTTCTATATATAACTTCAACACTAAGAAGACGAGATGGGTTTATTTATACTCATTTGCTTCTGCCATTGGACTTATTGAAATTCTCTTTGTAGATTCAGGTTGGTGGTTTCTTTTCAGAAAGCGTGGTTCGCCAAATTTGGCGGAAGACGGATATCATCTGGTATTAAGTCCATTTAGGAGGTTTACTTACACTGAGCTCAAGAAGGCGACGAATAACTTCAAGGAAGAGCTGGGAAGGGGAGGTTCTGGAGCCGTGTATAAGGGCATTTTGACAGATGAAAGGGTTGTAGCTGTGAAGAGACTGGAAAACATGTACCAAGGGGAAGATGTATTTTGGGCAGAAGTGAGCGCAATTGGAAAAATCAATCACATGAACCTGGTGAGAATGTGGGGATTCTGTTCAGAGGGCAAACACAGACTCCTAGTCTATGAGTACATGGAATATCAATCACTGGACAAGCATCTATTCTCCCCAACGTTTCTTGAATGGAAAGACAGGTTTAAAGCGGCCTTAGGTATAGCTAAGGGTTTGGCTTATCTTCATCACGAGTGTTTATAATGGGTCATGCATTGTGATGTGAAGCCAGGAAATATTCTTTTGGACAGTGAATTTGAACCTAAGATTGCAGATTTTGGGCTTGCCAAGTTGTCTCAGAGGGGTGATAATAGCTCCGACTTCTCTCAGATTCGAGGAACCAAGGGTTACATGGCTCCAGAGTGGGCTACAAATCTTCCTATCACTGCAAAAGTTGATGTTTATATTTATGGAATTGTGGTGCTAGAGATAGTGAAAGGAATCCCACTCTCAAATTGGGTCATAGAGGGCAGGGAAGAGCATGATGAATCAGATCTAACAAGGTTTGTCAGAGTGGTGAAAAGGAAAATTCAGTGCGGAGAGACCTCTTGGATAGAAGAAATAGTGGATCCAAGATTGAATGGTCAGTTTAGCAGGAGCCAAGCAACAACGATTGTTGAACTTGGCATGTCTTGTGTAGAGGAAGATAGAAACAAGAGACCAACAATGGATTCAGTAGTCCAAGCTCTATTAGAATGTCTAGATGAATCTTAAACCCAGCTTTTGGACAGTCGGTAATTGCTTCAAATTGTATATTGTTAAGTAGTTTCCTTTCGGAGTTTTAGTTCGAACGTAATTTTGTGCTTCTGTCATCGAATAACAGTCATGTTGTCAAAATTCTACCGTGCCATTTTCCCTACAGCATCACACACTTGAAATGATTTAGTGCTTCGGATGTAAAAATTGTTTGGTCAATTTGCGTTGTCATGCATAGGCGATTGGCCATTAAGGACTGACGCATGCCTTCAGGTTTTGAAACGAGCTCACTAGTTTACTACACCACAAATTACTATGATTGTCTGTTAAATTTGAAAATGTCTCAACCGGAAATAAACAAAATGGTTTAATACTCACTGACGGAGTTCGGACTGGTGCTTGCTTGAGGCAGCCGTGGCTGTAGCTCTGCGTCGAACCTAAAAGAAAGAAGGAAAAAACACAGTGCAACTGTGGCTACCATGGTAAAGGAAAATATTAGTATAGTTCTCACCATGGTTGTTAAAAATGCGTTTTAACTCGTAAAATCATCCGATTTTACGAGTCCGATTTTACGAGTTAAAACACAAAAAACGTGTAGAATCGGGGTTAAAACTCGAAAACCAGCAAAATCGGGTTGACTCGGTCAAACTCGCAAAAAAACGGGTTGACTCGGTAAAAACGTAAAAAACGTAACGATTCCAAGAGTTAATAAAAAATTTCACTTTCACACCGTTTCACGCCTTCACGCTCACAGTTTCACTTCACCAAAAGGCAAATGCAGAGTTGCAGAGGGCAGACAATTAGAAATGCAAAATTGCAAAGCACCAGTCTCTTTCCAGTTTCCAAGTCCCCATCTCCCACTCTCCCCGTCTCCTTGACCTGACTCCTTTTCCCTTCCCCCTTTCCCCTTTCCCCTTTCCCCAGCAATTTAAGAAATCAATTTCCCCCGATCCGGAGCGTTCTTGGCGAGACGAAGGTAAGAATTGATTCCCAGTCCCAAGCTTTGTTTTTTCTGTCTAATGATGGTGATTAGAGACAAAAATTATCTAGGTATTTTGTGAATCTGAGTTTATCTTCTGGGTATTATACTATTACATGATTTGCTGCTGGGTATTTTTTCGGAGGAGAAGTGGTGCTGCACTGCTCTGTATTCACCTATGCTCTGTTTCATCTTGCATTCTTGCTTGCTTTGGTGTTGCAGATTCTGCAATTTTGCATAAACAACGAAGCAACGAAGCAGATTTCCAGGATTGCACTCTTGTCAAGGTCACTTTCCATTAACTTTAACTAAGCTTCTTAATTATATGTAATTTGTCTACGTATTCTGTGAATGTGTTTAATTGCTTGCTTGCTGTTTTTGTGTGTTGTAATTTCTTGTAATTAAGCTTCTTGATTCTCGGTTCTCAATGTGTTAAGGTCAGTCTTGGATTGGAATGCCTTTTGCAGTGCTTCTGTTGCTTTTTTGTGAATTGTAAATCGTTAGATTACATGTTGTCACCTGCCATACTTCTGTAGTTTAAATACTGGGAAACAAACATTTCAATTTCTTTGGCAATTGGCACTGTATTTGGTGGCAGCAGGGCAATTGATGCTAAGAGCCTTGCCTGACGTCTTTGTTATTGTTCTTATTGACAGAAATGAATCATTTGCTGAGACTTTGGCTTGTACAATTTTTACCTTGTTGAATTAGCCAGGTTGAATGTGAATAAGTGACAGAACTGTAACAAAAAATAATTGCTTTAACCCCGCTATTAGCTAGGTTAAATGTGAATTAGCTAGGTTGAATGTGAAATGATAATCTGCAATTGTTTAAGTGTAAAAACAGAACAGTGAGGATTGAGGAACATAATCTCCTTCAACATTCTTGAATTTACTTGATATGGTCTTGTGCAATAAGGTTTTAAAGCTGATATTACCAAATAAAGCTGGTTTCAGCTTACGGTTTTTACTCTGTAGCCATGTCAAGAGAGCATTCTAATACAGTTCTATTTTCCCCATACCTGCCATGCAAATGTGTGCTGAATAGCCAAATGATTCTTGAACTGCAGGTTACATGGCATCTAAAAAAACTACCAGTGGCAATAGACTTGACTTGGGATGGCAATATGGTATAGATGTTGATAAGAATTCAAGAAGAGTGCAGTGCAAGTATTGTCAGAAAATTATCAGTGGAGGTATTTACCTTTTCAAGCATCATTTGGCTTGCACTCGAAAGGATGTTGAGCCATGCCAGCAAGTACCAGAAGATATAAAGAAGATGATGTTGAATGTTTTGGTGAAAAATCAAGAAGCAACTGAGAAGAAAAGAAAGGCTTTTCAATATATTGGAAAAGATGAAGATAATGATGAAGGGAATGAAATTACCTCAGTGGACAAAGGAAAGAGAGTAGCAAGTGGGAGTGGAAGTACACAAACCACCATCAATCAGCTGCTAAAAAGGGATCTTAGAGAAGAAGCATGTCGACAAATTGCAAGATTTTTCTACACCAGTGCAATTCCATTTAACTGTGTAAAAAACCCTGAATTTGTTAAGGCACTTGAATTGATTGCAAAGCATGGGCCAGGTTTTAAGCCTCCATCCTACCATGATATTAGAGAGAAATATTTAAAGCAAGAAGTAGATCACACGATAAACTTGCTTGAGGAGTACAAGTTAGAATGGAAAAAAACAGGTTGCTCAATAATGTCTGATGGATGGACTGATAAGAAAAGGCGTTCTATTTGCAACTTTTTGGTTAATAGTCCTAAAGGGACAATTTTTTTATCATCGGTAGATACCTCTAATATATCCAAGACTACTGATAAGGTATTTGAGATGTTGGATGCTATTGTGGAGAGGATTGGAGAGGAAAATGTGGTGCAAGTAGTCACTGACAATGCTGCAAATTATAAGGCAGCAGGGCAATTGTTAATGGGAAAAAGAAAAAGATTGTTTTGGACACCATGTGCTGCCCATTGTATTGACTTGATATTGGAAGATTTTGAGAAGAAAGTAGAGGTCCATCAAGTAACTATTGCTAATGGGAGGAGAATCACCTCATACATATATTCAAGAACTATTCTCATTTCCATGCTCAGACACTTTACAAAAGGGAAGGATTTGATTAGGCCTGCTGCCACTAGATTTGCTACTGCATACTTAACTCTTGGATGTTTGAGTGATTGTAAGATACAGTTGATGACAATGTTTACTTCCATCCAATGGAGGTCATGTAGGTTTTCAAAAACAGAAGAAGGGAAGCGAATTCAAAGTTGTGTTTTGGACAGCAAGTTTTGGCATGATGTTACTATATGTATTAAGGCAGCATATCCTTTGATAAAAGTTCTTCGATTGGTTGATTCAGATGAGAAACCAGCTATGGGTTTTATATATGAAGCAATGGATCAAGCCAAAGAGAAGATACAAGTGAATTTTGGTTGTGTGAAAAAAAGGTATTGATTATATATCTTGCTAGTTATTTATTTACTACTATCAGTTGATTATAATGTTTACCGGTTAGGTCATGTAATGTTGATGATAATATTCTTATTTTTATTTTGTAGTTATATGCCTATATGGAATATCATTGATGCAAGATGGGAACTTCAACTTCACAGACCTTTACATGCAGCAGCATATTATTTGAATCCTCATTATCATTATAATTCTAATTTTAAAGTTAATGCCAACATTAAAATTGGATTATATCAATGCTTAGAAAGGATGGTGCCCGATGCAAGTGAAAGGTGTAAAATTGACTTGCAACTTGATTCATTCAAGGATGCAAGTGGGTTGTTCGGTATTGAGGCTGCCAAGATAACAAGGGATAAAAAGACTCCAGCTAAATGGTGGGATTCTTATGGGGATGAATGTCCAGAGCTACAAAAATTTGCAATTCGAGTTCTAAGTTTGACTTGTAGTTCATCTGGATGCGAGCGAAACTGGAGTGCATTTGAAATGGTAAGTTTTTTTCTTTTTAATTTCAATGTTTTTATATTTTATAAGAATCTTATATGGTATTAATTTGAATTGCTTACATAGGTTCATACAAAACGAAGAAATCGTTTGCACCAGAAAAAAATGAATGACTTGGTATTTGTAATGTGCAATCTGAAATTAAATGATAACCAAGTCAAAAAGCAAGCTAATGATTTTGGTGAAGTTTTTGATCATCTCTCATCTGATGATGATTGGATAACCGAGGGAGAGAAACATGATGGTTCATCCAGCTTTGATTTGCTTGGTGTCATTGATAGTGCAACACGAAGGAAAAACGGTAAAGAAGATGAAAGTGATGATGAAGAAAATCTTAATAATGTTGGGATGGAGTGTCATGGAACTGAAGATGATTTAGAGATTCAAAATGATGTCAATTCAGATAATTCAAGGAGCTTGGAGTTAAATATTGTTGACAATATTGGTGTTGGTCCTGGTACTAGTAGTAGCACTAATGTTCCTAATATCGGTGCTGGTACTAGTAGTAGCACTAATGTTCCTTTAGATGGTAATGATTTTGATAACTGTTTTAGGAATAATGAGGGAGACAAAGGTAATGACGGTGTGTTTAGTTTACATGACACACCTACAGACTGTTTGTTTTAAGTGTGTTAACTTTTAGTTATTGAAATACTATGGACATGTATGAATTTTTATTTGAATTATGTATTTTTAGATGTTTGGATATTTGTATTGTTTAAAATATTTTACTTGCGATTTTACGATTTTAGTTAAAATATTTTACTTGCGATTTTACGATTTTTAGTTAAAAAATTTTACTTCCGATTTTACAATTTTACGATTCGAGTTTACGAGTCGAGTTTATATTGCATGTTCCGTGTCGTGTCAAAAAAGCGTTTTTGACAACCTTGGTTCTCACTTCCCACAAGATGAGTGAACAAACAAAATGATATTTATCCTCCTTGCCACAGTAACCTCTAATTCCACATTGGTGCAGCAAAGAATTAAACAAACAGTTCCAGTGGCCAAAATTATCTTGCAAAGGTTTCTCCAATGTAAAGGACGCAATTACAAACATTCAGGGGACAACGTTATCTGCAATGTTCTGATAAACTTTGACTTAACTTTTTGTCATCCACAGCATCAGAAAGCGTATCTGAAGCAGATTCATTTTTTGGCTTCCCTGAATCATAAGAGGCAAAAGCATTTTAATTTTTCTATCATCTACATATAAAGATCACTCATTGAAGCAGATGAATTTGACATAAAAAGAAATTAATAATATTTTTAAAGTAGCTAATTGGCATAAAATATAAATTAATTTTATTAAAATACTTACATTATTTTTTAACTAATTTGGAAAGCTCGTTTCGTATAATTTTTCAATTTCACCATCACTCGCATATGGTTGTTGTGACTTTAGCTCTTGTCGACATTGCCTAAAATTTTAAAATGTTAAAGTTAATAATAAATTATTATAAATTTAGTACAAAATAATATTTCATACTTACTCTAAATAAGGCTTCAGTTCTTGACAATTGAATATCACATAGTTATGCGCAATTTGCATTTCAGCATGTGACAACTGCCTTTTATAAAATCTTTTGGATAATTTTTTCCCTGGATAGGAAAAAATAGAGAGACATCCATGTACACTTCTAAGGCCACCATCATCATTCCGTGGAACTCGATTCCAAATTGTTTGCACGTCATCACCAAAATAATGAGATGCAAAATTGGTAATTTCATCAATCAAGTATGCTTAACATATGGAACCCTCAACTTTAGCTTTATTGGTCACTTTCTTCTTCATATAAAACATATACCTATATCATTTCTGTCAATTAGTTTATTTTTAAAAAATAAAAAGTGAATAAAATTAACATAGTATGAAAACATACCGTTCAAATGGATACATCCATCGATATTGAACTGGTCCACCAACTTTTGCCTCGTAAGGTAGATGTATCGTCAAGTGTTCCATGGAGTCAAAGAAGGATGGAGGAAAAATCCTTTCAAGTTTGCAAATTATTTCAATTATATTCATCTGCATTAACTCCATGTGCTGGGCATTTAAATTTGTTGAACAAATATCTCGAAAAAATACGGACAGTTCAGTTAATGCCTCCTACAGTGACCTAGGTAAGTAAGGTCGGAAAGCGGTTGGAAGAAGTCTTTGAATGAAGACATGACAATCATGTCTCTTCATCCCCGAAACCTTACATTGTGCCTCTTTCACACATCGTGAAATGCTTGAAGCATAACCATCAGGAAATGATAATTCCTTCATCCATGACAAAACTTCTTGTTGTTGTTTCTTGTGCAGACAATAAGTGCCTTTAGGTTTGTAAAGCCGACCACTCATATCTTGTTGCAAATGTAAATTTGGCTTCTGACAATACAATTGAATATCCAACCTAGCCTTTAAATTGTCCTTGCTTCTATTCGGACAATCCATTATCAGATAAAAAATATTGTCAAAGACATTTTTCTAAATATGCATGACATCAAGATTATGATGAATCAAATTTGTATGCCAATATGGAAGCTCCCAGAAAATGCTCTTCTTCACCCAATTGTGCTTAACACCAAAGCCAGGAATTTTATCATTATATGATGAACCTCCATTATGTCCCTCAGTATACTTGGACACTTCATTTAACATTTCCAAACCAGATGGACGAGGTAAAGGAGGAAGCCTTTCAATTACTCCTTTCAAAAACTTATCAGATTGAAATCTATATGGGTGGTTCATGGGTAGGAATCGTCGATGACAATCAAAAAATGTAGTTTTCCCCCCATTTTTTAATCTAAAAGCCTTGTTATGCTCCATACAATAAGGACAAGACAAATTTCCATGAGTACTCCACCCTGATAACATGCCATATGCTGGAAAGTCACTAATGGTCCACATCAAAGCTGTCCTTAATTGAAAATTTTCCTTTCTGTATACATCATATGTTTCAATACCAAAAAACCACAAATTCTTTAACTCATCAATCAAAGGTCTTAGAAAAACATCAAGCTTTTTACCCGGATTCTTTGGCCCAGGAATCATCATTGTCAAAAACATGAATGGTCTAGTCATGCACTTCCACGGAGGCAAATTATAAACAGTCACAATTACTGGCCAACAAGAGTATGTATTTGAAGACATGTCAAATGGACAAAACCCATCAGCGCACAACCCTAACTGAATATTTCTCGGATCTAATGCAAAGCTTAAGTGGACACGATTAAACTCCTTCCAGGCCTCCCCATCAGATGGGTGCACCATAACCCCATTATCAGACTTATGAAAATGATGCCATGTCATATCTTTGGCATGATATGGAGACATGAATAGTCTCTGAAGCCTTGGTGTTAGAGGAAAGTATCGGAGTTGCTTCTCCGCCTTATTGGAACCTTTACTAGTTGGATTTCTAGGTTTGTATCGTGAACTTCCACAAAAATCACAATTTATTTTCATTGCATCTACCCCATAGTACAGCATACAGTAATTAGGACACACATCATATTTCTCATAACCAAGTCCAAGTGCCCGCATAAATTTCTTGGCATCATAAAAATTTGAAACCAAATTTTCATCATTAGGCATGCAACTTTTTGTAAAGTCAATGAAATTGTTGAAGGCATTCTGAGTCAAATTTAAAGTTGACTTCATATTAAGCAATTGTACACAAGCAGATAATTTGGATTGCTTGGTACACCCATCCCACAACGGCTCCTCCACAGCTTTCAAAAGCTTAAAAAATTTAGTTGCATCCGGATTTGGAATTTCTCCTGCTACCACAGGACTAGACACATTATCATTGTATAATGCATCACCCAACCCCACTGCATCTATAACCATATTCCTATATGGATTCTCTAGACAAACATCATTCACAACATGACTCATTCCAATCGATGAAGGTCCAGCCAATATTGGTTCTGCGACATAAGGCTCCCCATGTACAGTCCAATTTTCATAACAAGGTAAAAAACCTTTTGTCAATAGATGTTTACAAACATCATCTTCCTTTAAAAACTTTTGATTACACAAGGACATCTAATTTTTCCCCCAGATATATTTTTATCAATTGAAAATGCAAAATTGATAAATCTTCTAACACCGGTAATGTATTTAGGACGAAGGCGACCATCCATAAGACGACGATACATCCACGATCGATCATCCATGTTAATCTAATTAACATGACAACACCAATAAGCATTTTTGAAATAAGCATACTTCTTTAACTACTAGTACTTAAACAATCTTTTAAAATAAAATATGTTTGGTTAGTATTTTATATTTTCATTTATATTTTCTAACTAGTGACAAAAGTAGACTTTTAGATTATGTTCGGTTAGTATTTTATACAGCATAAATGGATGAAGAAAAAAATTTATTTAGTTGAACAAATATTAAATAAATTTATCTTTATAATAGTTTTGGAGTTCTTTTTTTTTATTGGTCCTTCTAACTTTTGTTACCACCTCAAGTAGTTTTTTTTTATTTGGATCATTTTATTTTTATTGGATCCATCAAACTTTTTATTTTTATTCGGATATTTTTTTGCTCAACTAAGAAATGGTAAATGAAATCGAAAACATGCGAGGTAATACAAGATTAAAGAATTTTTTTCATTTTTTAAAAAAGATAAAAATGCAATATAAAAAAAAACATAATTTATTATGTGTTACAATAGTTACTCACATTTGTATCTTTGTCTCTTATCATATACATTGTATCTATCTTTTATGTCGTAGTGAAATAATAATTAAATAATAATTATAATATTGGTGGATGAAAATATAAATACATTTGTTTTATAAATTTTGTAGGCACAATCCAATTTAGTTTATTACAAGTTCTACATGGACGAGCAATAAATATTGTTAATATTTATGATTAAGGTAATGGAGGTGTGAATATATTTATGTTAAACCTCTTTCTATGAAATACTTATTATTATATTTTGTTGTGTAATCAAAGTTTATAGTTAAACATGTAAATTAACTATTAGTCTCTTGGATGAGGATTTGTTGTTGTATTATGACATTTTTAAAAAAAATATCAAATTAATATTCTTATATTTTTAAATAATTTTAATATAACAATGTTAAACAAATTATAAAAATTTATTTTAATATAATGTCAATAAAAAATCACACGACATTATTTTATTTGCGTGGGTATACATGTTTTCCACGCGTAATTATAATTGCAATCACCGAATTTAAAGAATACTATTAGTCTCTTGGATGAGGATTTGTTTTTGTATTATGACATTTTAAAAAAATCAAATTAATATTCTTATATTTTTAAATAATTGTAATATAACAATGTTAAACAAATTATAAAAATTTATTTTAATATAATTTCAATTAAAAATCACACGACACTATTTAATTTGCGTGGGTATACATGTTTTCCACGCGTAATTATAATTGCAATCACCGAATTTAAAGAATACTTACTTTTCCGTAAAACTCCTAAAAGTGGTTTTGCATTTTCCAAAGTGTTGAAAAACAATTTAAACATTTCCTTCAAACAACAATATCTCTCACCCATTTCTCCCATCTCTCCCTCAAAATCTGATCAACAGAATTCAATATCAAATTCAACAGATTTCAAGGTCGTTTCAACAGAATTCTTATTTTATCAATTATGTTGTGCATATAGTAAAAGGAATCAACTTTTCCATCATTGTAATGTAAGTATTGTTATTTACCAGACACCTAAATGTGTAATCATGTTTCTGAGAGTTTGATTGTACTCAATATCAAATGTAATGAAAGAAAATCATTCCATTAGTTTTCTTATACAAACTGTCAATATTGTCCCAATGAAAGGCAAAGTTCCAACTACTTGAAAAGATTACAATAGACATGCCCAACAGAAAAATTACGCACGATATAATTAAGCAACCATGTAAAAATAGAGCAAAATAGACTTACCTAAGCCCCAAGAATCAATGGCACAAGGTGGAGGTTTTCTTATTGAAACCCAATCAGATGTAGCATATTGTGATCCAATAAGCCATTCATATTGCTGGAAAAATAAAAAACATAAACAGTATGTTACACCCATCAAGTTATAACAATTGCTAGTCTTTAAAACAAATTAGTGCTTTCCTCTCTAATCCTTTATCCTTTGTGTGATTGGAAATGGATCTATACTAATTAGTGCTTTGCTAGAACTGACTTCACAGTGTAAACATCAAGCTCCCATCTTTTATATTCATTCCAAACAAGATCATGACCTTGTCAACCGAAAACAGCAAAAGAGTGTCTAATATTTCCAATTTCACAATTTAAATGGTCAAGTCCAGTGACCTCACAACACTTGACCCTAGCCTTTTCCACAAATAATTCTAACAAGCCCATGCGATTGCTTGTAGTTTGTTAACTGATCCTATATCCATTGATAATGGCTAAGCAAGCAAAGATTTTCACCATTAGTTTGCATCATTCACACAGAGAAACTCAGCTAACTGACTAAAAAATGAACCATTGCACAATGCTGGTGCATTTTACATGTATCATTACAGACAAACCTGTTAAAAAACATGCAATTGTTTCTGCAATTACACAAGTTGGCTCCAAACAATTTGCTACTTAGTTCATGCAACAATCAGAGTCATCTAAAACATGGAATGTGGAAAGGAAATAACCGGAAGTGTGAATAATTTACTGAGCCAGTCAAGGTCCAGCCCACAAAGTAACAAACTAGTTGGATTAGGTATTTTAGGAAGAAGGATGTGTATTTCTCAACAATGACAGGGAAGTGAACTTGTGCCATTTCAAAGGTTGATGTTTAAATAATGTTCTTCTTTTGTACCAGCTTTTCACATAACAGAACATACGATGAAACTCATGCATTGCCACAGTGAGAGGCCTAATTATTTCATACAAGGAAGCATTTACACGAAATTACTAAAAGGAAGTCAGTAAGCCCCAAGAAAAGAAGGGAAGAAGAAGGATGAGGTTACTGTGGCAGCAAGCAACCAGGACCTAGGATTTCAATATCTAAATGCAATTATATCATGTAATTAATGTGCTAAGCTACTTGGTAGATTCATAACACTATTCTAGTACATGTATTCAGTAAGCTTATTAAATAGATTGAGGGAAATCCAAAACAACAATTACTGCATAATCCAAAATAGCAGCTGTGTGGGAATATAAAAAGGATATGGTGTAAATTATAAATAAGAAGGAATCGCAGGAAATAAATTCTTCAATTAATAAAATTTATTACTAGCCATTTCATCAATTCTTGAACTGTTAAAACATAAAACCAGCACAACAATCATCAGTTCATCTTGATAAGGTAAATGCGCTTACTGTTTGATCATAGGCATCTATTCCTTCACCGCCAACAATGAAGAGATTGTACTGAGTTCCATTAAGGTCAGTTCTCTAATGTGGCAGTTCCTTTTGTACATGGCCGATGAGTGGATGCTACTTGAAATCCACTGCTCCTGCCAAAAAGATACAATACACAATTCCACCTCTTAGTTAATAACTGACACATGAGGTCAGTTGCAGAAATGGAATGTCATAACAATTAACTCTAAAATAAGCTTCAACAAACAAAATTCCAGTAGACATTCATTGATAAATCTACTAGTGTACATCTTAGGTAAAGGAATTGTGCATAACATCTTAAACCCATCCAGTTATAACACTTGCTAGTCTTTTAAAACAAATCCAAGTTAAACTATGAAAAACAGAAAGGATATCCAAGTTAAACTATTAATTTTTAATATTTTTTTGGCACTTGTCTTCTCATCACAATTTTTTTCTTCTAAGATCTAACCTGAAAAATTTCAATCTTAAACATGATTCATTTTGAAATTTTAAAATAACTAGCATTTAATTTATAACAAGGAACTAACTTATGGTTTTCAAAAACATAATGACTAACTTATAAAATCATAAAAAATGCATAGACTAAATTATAATTAACTGTAATTAACAATGGTAGCAGATGCAGAAAATGGTAACAGTTTGTATAAAAACAGTAAATGACATGTAGAAAAATTGCATGAACAAAGGAAGCTGGATGCATTAAATGATATTCCATGTAAATGACATGTAGTATAAGAGCACAAGACCTCAAAAGGACAAAGCATTAAGGAGACCATATTAAATAATACTAAGAACGCAACACACCGCTTTCGTGCCAAGAAGAACCCAAAGGCTGATGAATTATTGAGGAAGATAACTTGATGCCACGCTTAAAAACCTAAGCCATCATATTGAACAAAGTCATGTCAGGACCCAGAAATTAAAAAAAGAAAAAGCCAAATAACAAAGCAAGCATTAGGTACTGTAACAAAATGAGCAAATATTACAGATTTTTATCCAAAATTCAATAGCTGAAGCATACATATAGATGAGTCATATAGCCAGTTCCAAACTCCCTATTATCTCTAGAATGCCTTTGAGTTGAAAAAAATAAAATAAAAAAATTGTTAAATTAAGGAAATTTTTAAAAACAGAGAAAAAATATNAAAAAAAATAAATGAAATTAAATAGTGAAATTACTATATTTCATGTACTAAAAAATCATGTCCCATTTCTTACATTGTTTCTCTAACTTTTTTAAATTCTCAATGTGACTATCATATTAAAAGCCTGCCACCTAAACCATTTGGTGATCATTAACGTTTCCAAATCATGCATGCTGACCTCAAGACGGGACAATCAAATGAAAACAAAGAACATATATAGCTAATGTGGGAAATTAACCGATCGCCATGCAAGGAGGAGGCAACCATGAATTCTAACCTCTTTCACTACACAATTCGCTACTTATATATATAACAAGTAAAACAAACAAGAAAAAAAATAATAAATGAAGAAACAAAAATAAAACAGCAATCTTATTAACGAAACACAACATCAACAAGCAAGTTTCCTTATATATATATAAGCATATGAATACATTCAAAACACCTAGGTGTCGCACAGGGAGGACAAAAAGACTTGCAGACATCAAAGAACACCCAGCATCAATAATACTAATTGTTAAAAATTAAAATGGGGGTTTTGATAAATTTTCAATTAAACATGCATAATTTCCATCAATCACTCTCTTCCAGACACAAGAATTGCCAGCATTCAATTTATGAACCATAACCCTAAAAATTAATTTGGGGGTTTTCATAAATTTTCACTTAAACGTGCATAATTAGGATATAAATCATGGTAAAAACATTTCATAAACCTTATATTTTCGAATTAATAGCCTAAAACCATTATTCACAGTATCGGGAAAAAAAATTCTTACCTGTGTTCTTCAGTTATAGGTGAGGGAGATGGATCAACACGACAGAATAACACCTGAGATTGGGAAAGCTAGGTTAGAACTGTTTAGTGTAACTTAAATTGAAACAAAGAAAAAAAAACCATAAATTAATTACCTGAGCTATCGAAGAAAACAGTGCAAAACCTAACCCGTTTACAGAGAAGGGGTAAAACAGGATGTTCGATGGTGATGATGATGGATCTGGTGCGATGTTGCCATGGGTCTCTGTTTTTGTTGGTTTGCAGAGAAATATTGAAACTGTTAAGATGAAGGAGAAGAAGATGAAGAAAAAAAATAGGGTTCTTGAAGACGAGTGCGAAGATGATGAACAGTTCGGGTAAAGGAAGATGAAATCGATGAAGAGAGGGTGATTTTTGAGCGTTAGGAATCGATGTTATTGGGGACGAAGAAGGATCTTTGGAAGAGTGGAAGTGAATTAATTTTCAGCGTAAATGGTTGTTGGATCCGTATTTGGTGGGGGGAGAGAGTGAAAATAAACGGTTCAGATTTTATGCAATCAACGGTCTACATAATTTTAATTTTATATTAACATTTTAATTTTTTTTTTCAATTAGCAACGGAATATCCGTTGCTAAATTCAACGTAAATTTTGCAATGGATTATCCGTTGCTAAAGTCCATTGCTAATATTAAAAAAATAATATATGTGTCATCCGTTGCAAATCCGTTACTGAATTTAGCAACGGAATTATCCGTTGCTAAATTCAGATGCAAATACCTCCTGTATTTAGTAGTGCCCCTTATTTCTAGATAGGGTAGCTTACAATAGAATGCAAAACACTAAGTAGACAGATTTGATAAAATGGGACCACAACAGCTCAAACACTTATCAGTAATCGTATCACTAGGTTTCTCAAAAAGAAGAAGAAGAAAAAGGAGTGCTATGCCAAAAGGCTTTAACCCCTTATCGGAAGAACATCAAGTTCATCCAGCAGGAATAACTCAATCAATTGCCAAATGATCAATGAATCACTTGCAATAAATCACATAAGTTTTCCGCTTAACTCAAAATATCAGATATATATATGGCTTTTGAGAAAACTTATTGTAAATATTTGAGAAAAAATTAGATATACAAGCCCTAGGAGCGGAGTGCTAAAAACACGAATTTTTAAGTAGATAAAATGACAGATCTATCCTGGCATCCAGACGGCGGCTGTCTTGTGGTCTTTACATGATTTCTGTTTATGTTCTACACTTCATCAATAAGATTATATCAGATGAATCCCACATGTTTTAAAATTATTTTTTACTACAAAAAAAACATTAATAATATCTAAATATATTAAATATCTTTTTATATTAAAAACAACTTGCAATATAACACGCAACAAAATAATCTTATCATTATTGTATTTTATTACATAGTATTATGTTAGGTGGCTACAAGTAGAGGGAAGACAAATAAATGTTAGCTTTTGTCCTGTATGTTCTTCCCTTGGTATTATTTAAAGTTTGGCACATAGATCTATAACTTTGACCCAGAGTCGACTTGGACTTGGATCTTTCTTCTAGGTTGTAAGAACTTTTTGGACACAAAACTTCAATGTGAAAATAGGAATAATGGCTATGAATGTATGATATTATAGTGTAGAGTAATTTTTAAAAGTATTTATTTTAATTAAAATTATATTTATTTTTTATATTAGTACATTAAAACTATTTTAAAATTTTTAAAATATTAATTTAATAATTTTTTAAAAATAAGTGTTAATGCAAAAACAAACCATCACTGTAATTCTCAGAAAAACTGGTCCATGTTTCACATCTAAACAAATATCTGACTCCTATTTTCTCTCACCCGTAAACAATACGAAAGGGAATAATAGTGTAGAGTAATTTTTAAAAGTATTTTCTCTCACCGTGAACAATACGGAAGGAATTAAAATGCTCCCACTTGCATATTTAAATATAAGAATTGTTTATTTAAGATTTACGTGCTTATAATAATATGATTCAGCCACTACATAATAGACATGACAGCCTTTTGAGCTGTCAAATTGCTCATAAAAAAATCATTCAAGAGGTTGTTGTTGATTTAAATGTAGGGAAGTGACGATGGCAGGATGACTTTGCCCCCCTTGGGAGGCCTATAGATGATAATTGTTCTTACCAAACAACATACAAGTTGCAGGCCAATCCTGGGCCTCATGGGGAGTTCTCAAACTTCAATCCCTCCAAAAAAAAATTGTTTCCTCACTGTTTTGTTCTTGTTTCTTTCAACTTCAAGTGCCCAGAACGTTTTGCGAAGAGGTTCATCTCTATCAGTAGAGGATGATTCAGACATCCTTATCTCACCAGATAAAACATTCTCTTCTGGATTCTATGGGATGGGACAAAATGCTTATTGGTTCTCTATTTGGTTCACCAATTCCAAGGACAGGACTGTGGTTTGGATGGCCAACAGAGACAGACCTGCCAATGGCCGAGGTTCAAGAGTTTCTCTACGACGAGACGGTGCAATGGTCTTGACAGATGTTGATGGCTCCATCATATGGGAGACTAACACCACCTCCACTGATGTTGGAAGAGCAGAGCTTCTGGACACTGGTAACCTTGTTCTAAAAGGCCCTGGTGGTAAGGTTCTATGGCAAAGCTTTGATTTTCCTACTGATACACTTCTTCCAAACCAGTTATTTACAAAGAGGACAAAGCTGGTTGCTAGATCGCATAGCGGGTCTTATGCCTCTGGATATTTTAGTTTCTTTTTTGATAATGATAATGTGCTGACGTTGATATATGATGGTCCTGATATTTCAAGCATATACTGGCCTAATCCTGATCCTGAATTTGATGTGTTCCGAAATGGTAGAACAAATTATAATAGCAGCAGAACTGCAGTTTTCGATGAAATGGGCCATTTTATATCTAGTGATCAGCTCCAGTTCAGCGCTCCTGACACGGGTTTATTAAGGATCAAAAGGAGGCTGACAATGGACCATGATGGGAATCTCAGGCTTTATAGCCTGAACAATGAAACTGGATTGTGGGTGATATCATGGCAAGCTCTTTCTCAGCTTTGTAATGTTCATGGAATTTGTGGGATAAACTCGATTTGTGTAAATACACCAGACCCCAAGTGTTCATGCCCACCTGGCTATGAGATCACTGAGCCTGGTAATTGGAATAAAGGCTGCAAGCCTATGTTCAACAGCACTCTTTCACAGTCTCAGCAAGTAAAGTTTGTGCTGTTGCCCCATGTAGATTTCTGGGGATTTGATCTTAATTTCAGTGCATCCGCTACATTCGACTCCTGCATGAAGCTCTGCTTGGGGGATTATCGGTGTAAAGCATTTAGCTATAGGCTATATGGGGAACGACGTTGCTTCACAAAAGGCGTGCTTTTCAATGGTTACCAGTCCCCAAGTTTTCCAGGCAATATATATCTGAGATTGCCAGTTAGTTTTCAGACATCTCAACTAGGTATTCTTCATGGCACTGACCTCATTTGCCAGTCTGCTGAATCAGAAACAACGATCGGTTCTCCTTCTATGTATAACTTCGACCCTAAGAGGACGAGATGGGTTTATTTCTACTCATTTGCTTTTGCCATTGGACTTATTGAAATTCTCTTTGTAGTTTCAGGTTGGTGGTTTCTTTTCAGAAAGCGTGGTTCGCCAAATTTGGCGGAAGACGGATATCATCTGGTATTAAGTCCATTTAGGAGGTTTACTTACACTGAGCTCAAGAAGGCGACGAATAACTTCAAGGAAGAGCTGGGAAGGGGAGGTTCTGGAGCCGTGTATAAGGGCATTTTGACAGATGAAAGGGTTGTAGCTGTGAAGAGACTGGAAAACATATACCAAGGGGAAGATGTATTTTGGGCAGAAGTGAGCACAATTGGAAAAATCAATCACATGAACCTGGTGAGAATGTGGGGATTCTGTTCAGAGGGCAAACACAGACTCCTAGTCTATGAGTACATGGAATATCAATCACTGGACAAGCATCTATTCTCCCCAACGTTTCTTGAATGGAAAGACAGGTTTAAAGCGGCCTTAGGTATAGCTAAGGGTTTGGCTTATCTTCATCACGAGTGTTTAGAATGGGTCATGCATTGTGATGTGAAGCCAGGAAATATTCTTTTGGACAGTGAATTTGAACCTAAGATTGCAGATTTTGGGCTTGCCAAGTTGTCTCAGAGGGGTGATAAGAGCTCCGACTTCTCTCAGATTCGAGGAACCAAGGGTTACTTGGCTCCAGAGTGGGCTACAAATCTTCCTATCAATGCAAAAGTTGATGTTTATAGTTACGGAGTTGTGGTTCTAGAGATAGTGAAAGGAATCCCACTCTCAAATTGGGTCATAGAGGGCAGGGAAGAGCATGATGAATCAGATCTAACAAGGTTTGTCAGAGTGGTGAAAAGGAAAATTCAGTGCGGAGAGACCTCTTGGATAGAAGAAATAGTGGATCCAAGATTGAATGGTCAGTTTAGCAGGAGCCAAGTAACAACGATTGTTGAACTTGGCATGTCTTGTGTAGAGGAAGATAGAAACAAGAGACCAACAATGGATTCAGTAGTCCAAGCTCTATTAGAATGTCTAGATGAATCTTAAACCCAGCTTTTGGACAGTCGGTAATTGCTTCAAATTATAATTTGTTAAGTAGTTTCCTTTTGGAGTTTTGGCTCTATAGTAATTTTGTGCTTCTGTCATCGAATAACATTCATGCTGTGGCTTCCATGGTAAAGGAAAATATTAGTGTAGTTTTCACTTCCCACAGGATGAGTGAACAAACAAAATGATATTTATCCTCCTTTCCACAGTAACCTCTAATTCCACATTGGTGCAGCAAAGAATTAAACAAACAGCTCCAGTGGCCAAAATTATCTTGCGAAGGTTTCTCCAATGTAAAGGACACAATTACAAACATTCAGGGGACAACGTTATCTGCAATGTTCTGATAAACTTTGACTTAACTTTTTGTCATCCACAGCATCAGCAAGCGTATCTGAAGCAGATTCATTTTTTGGCTTCCCTGAATCATAAGAGGCACAAGCATTTTAATTTTTCTATCATCTACATAAAAAGATCACTCATTGAAGCAGATGAGTTTGTGGACATGAAAAACAACAGATTCGGTGTCCTCAGGCTCAGCACAGAGTTCTGGCTCAGTTCCAGATTTGAAATATGTACACACCAGGATATACATTACTTATCACAGATACAAACAGACCATATGATCAGGTTCATTTCTAGGAACATATGGAAGAAATATACATATAGATACGTGTGTGTGTTTGGCAACTTATGAATATCATGTCTTTAATAGCGCTTGGAACTTCATATGGGGCACAAGTTTTTTTTAATAATATCATCAAAATCATCTAGCTTTGGAAAGAAAAGATCAAACGCAACAAAAAAAAACAATCAAAATATCAAATGCTTCTCAGGTTCTTAGAGAATGGGTTTTCCACAGTATTGTAAGTGAATAAAGAAATGTTAGTTTTATCCAGAAAAGCACGAGAAAGCAAACTGTGGATACCTTAATAACCCATCTCTAATTAGGATTTGGAGGATGTAACATGATACCAAATGACTTGTATACATCTTATTATGGCATGTCTTCTCTTATTGGACCTGTTTTAGTATTTTACATGTAATAATCCAATAAATGTTTTGAAATTAAATAAATAATATATTTGCATTTGAATTACCTTGGTACCTCGTGACCTACCCGTTACTGAACTAGTGAACCTTCCAGGCCCTTGGCCAGGTCAAGGTTGAGCTGGGTTTGATAATCCAACCCACCCAAAGGACCAAAACAGGCAAAACCATATTTTCAGGCCTTGAAATGTCAAACTCAATAATCTAGTTTAGTCCCCATCCATTAATTTATGATCTTCAATTCAGTCCTCAAACTTGCAAAACTTGCAATCACAAAAACATTTGAGGGATGGTCAATTGCAAAGATCTTGTACATATTACAAACCATCAGTGTATTCAATTTTCCATGATTGTAAGTGAGTTAGGAGGTTTGAAGACTGAATTGAAATATGTGTGCGCGCTTTGTGTATATAGAAGCTAAATGATGTTATTTGCTCCAGCACCAGATGGCAAAGACGTCAGTGATCATATACACTCTAAGTGAAAAACACAAAGACAATCACAGACTAAAGAAATACTGTTTTCAGAACATTAATTTCAACAATTTACTTTGTTTTTGCCTTTTAGTTAGTCATTGAACATATTTACAGCACATAATTTTGTTGCCATCAGAAAGTGACACTAATATAAAAGTGACTTAAAAGGTAAGTGCCTTACCTGAGTTCTTATTTTTCTTGGATGAAGCATTCCTAAGCTTCTTGTTCCGCCCTTTCCCTGCCTCAACGAAGAGATGATTGTACTTCTCTAATACCCTTTCCTTTTCTTCAAGTAAGCCTAGCATCTCATATGAATCTGCCACTTTTTGAACTATGGATTTTTCTGGAGGTTGACGATCAAAAGCTTCCAGCCCTTTGAAAACCTTTGCATCCAAATACAACGACAAAGCCAGTTTAATCCAACGATTATAAGAAGTGGTCAGTTTAAACAATTTATGATAAAAGAAAAATGCTAATCCAACATCAACCTATAACCAACTAAAAAAGACAACACATGACAAATCTAAGGAATGCGTAAATACAGTGATTTAATAGCACTGAAAGGCAAGACAGATACTCCTTTCTCAAAGATAAACAACAACATGAGATGAATTTTGTAGCATTTTTCCTCCTCCTTCCACTTACTTTTTAACCAAGGATAAAATCTTCCACATCCTCCAATTCATTAAATGTTAATGTCCAACAAACTCTGTTCAATTTAAGCTACAAATCAGTAAAGTTTTGCTATATTCTTGAGATAGAATAGAAGAAATATCATACTCTAGACTGCGCTACTAAAATCAGAGAGAAATTCACATGCAATTTTAGCAAGAAAAAAAGTCAACCCATGGGTGTATGGAACAGTTCCACTACCAGTGTCGTATCCTATAGCAAAATTGAAAAAGACCTCTCACTCCATTGACTTCAAAACAACATAATAGCATCTTCAAGTTTTGTTCTATTTCCTTCCTTAAGTTTAGTTGCATGTACAAGGAGTTGAAAAGTAAAAACATAATGGTTTACTGTATGAACAACTCTCTACTGTTTTCATTCATGTTCCAATGCAGCTACCTCTACAATGATGGAGCTTTTCAGTGTCCTTTAATGGAAAATAATGTGTACAGAGAATATTCAAATTGTTTTTCTTGCATTAGATTATGAATTTATAGAAAACCACAATTTCCTACAGAACAATGACAAAAGTATGGTATGCAAATTGTGAGTGATAATTGCCCAGTAAACATAATAAGTTCATTACACACATCTGATTTTCCATATCAAGAAGCAAGTGGCATGCTGCAAACCAAACCTTTACGAGATTCTCTAGCATGTTGTTTCTGTAGTATATAGATATCATGCGATTACATAGCTGCCATGGCACGGAATGAAGATCTCTACCAATTTTCTTCAACCAAAACTCATGTGCTTCTTTTGCTCTGTGGTCCATATCTAATGCTCGTATAAACTGCGCATAAGTTCCCATTGTAGTTCCCTGCCCCTTGCTGAGCATCCATTTAATAACCTTTAGAGATTAATAAAATATGAACAGATCAAATAATGCAAAATGCTAAAGAACTAACATTAATAAGTAGCATTACAAAGAATATTAAAAACATAGTAGCATAACAAAGAATATTTTAAAATATTTTAAAAAGAACATAGAAACATCACTCACGAACATGTTGAAAGCCAAGTTGACAAAATTACTCTACACTTTGATGTTGTCAAGCTAAAAAAATATAAGGTAGGCAGTCACTATAGTTCATGGGTTGATGGGTAGCTAAGGCGGGTCTTGGCAGTGTGCTTAAGACGAAAATTACCAACATAAAAAGGAAAATAAACCAAACTGTATCCAACATTCTCTACGACACTAAATGATAACTACTCACCAAGAGCTGAAAGCAGACTTATGCAAAACTATATTAGGAGTTTCCCACAACGCATTCACAAATATCTGCAGAGAAGTAAACATAAAACGGCTTATTAATTAGCAAAAAAACAATTGCAGCTGTCGCCATGCACCAAATGCAAGGAAGGTCTCCAATATCTCCTGATTATACTTCCAATTCTTTGGCCTATTCCTCTTCTCAATATGTTTCTTCATAAAACTTCTATATTATCCCTTGCAAACCACAAATGTTTTTGTGTCACCTTAGAAATATATCCATAAAGCCAAGGTGGCTCGATGTCAAGACCTTTATCTAAGCTGTAGTACTAGAAGAAAAAGAAATATTCGTAAATTCAGGTTAATCTCTTAAACCCACAATCTGTTAAGTTCTAAATCTAGGTTCAACCAGAAAGCTAAATACCCAACCATTTAAATATTAAAAGATGAAATCGTAAAAAAAAAACAATTTAAAAAAAATCAAGGTAAGAAAATAACAATAAAAAAAATGATCAAATTTAATAGGAAAAAAAAACCTTAAGAAGAATGAAATTGTAAAACAAAACCAATTTTAAAAATCATATTAAACAAAATAAATAGCAATTAAAAAATAAAAACCAAATATGACATGAAAAATCCATGGGGATGAAATTGAAAAAAAAATTATAATTTCATAAATTATTCAAAATAAAACAAATATTAATAATAAAAAAAAAATTGACCAAATCTTAAGGAAAAAAAGTGAAGGGCTTTTTTGAAAATTTGGAAGTCCATCACAAAAATCAAGGATAGGAGGGAACAAGAAAAAAAAAAGTCCATGCGTGCCAAACTGGAGACAATTAGACTACACTCGCCACCTAGGCATGGAGGGGTCGCTGAGACGCTTCGGTTGCCGCCCCAAAACTAAACCTTCGGCCATTAGACGACACCGCACGCATTGTCAAAACCCTACCGTCACTGTTCACGCACATACAACTTTTTTTTATAATTTCTTTATTTAGCAAATGGCCCAATGGCTCCTAATGAAACCCAAGAATTATAAAATAACCAAATTTAAAAGACTAAAGTACCCCTAAACCGAAGGGCAAATTGTTTTAATTTGAAGGGCAAAGAAGTAATATAACTATGTTTAAATTAAGTAAAAGACCAAAAATGAATGTTAATTTTGTTTTTTTTTTTTTTTGCAGCCAAGGATAAATTAGTATTTTTACTATGAAAAAATAGTGAGACCAATTTGCCCCAATAAATTAAATAATGACTATTGGGTATCATGGAAATAACAATAATACCCCCACCAATCAGTCCATTGATTTTAGGGGCAAAACAGTAAAAATAATGTTTCAATCTACAGTGTTTTGTGTCTTAAACTACCTGAATCCTTTTAAGTTTTTGATAAAATGAAGCATTTCTATCATTTGGATTATGTGGCTGGAGTACAATTCCACTAGATCAATTGATATTTTAGTAAAAAAAATTTGCTCATTGACTCAAGTGCATCACACTCCAAAATCTTCTATTCTGGATTTCCCATATGAAATAGGGCACTGTTTATACAACAGTGAGGCATAAAAGAACCAGTTTCACAATAAAAGATATGTACATTTTCACAATTGTGGTATATAAAAACCAGCTTCAACAAGTTTTACTACATAATCCTACTCCATGATCTACCAAGGGGTATATGTAGCCAGGCACCAATTTTTGGTCATGTATTTCAGAGGAAACATGGTATCGATTGCACATTCAAATCTCACTAGACCACGATCGTATATCTCATTAGGGTAGCATGGAGAAGATATGTTTGCGCATGGAGAAGAAGAGAGTAGACGATAATGGGTTGAGGATATAAGGAGAGAGAGAAGAAAAAGAAAGATGAAGATTTGGAAGGAGGAGCAAAGAAGCTGCAAAGGAAGAGAGAAGAAAAGAAATGTGTTTGTCTGTTATGATTTTAGGGATTTTAGTATTTTAATTTGAGGTTGTTTTACTAATGGACAATGTAATATTAATATTTTTAATTTTTCTGTCAATATCCGTCTGCAAAGTTTAATTGAAATTTTTAATTTAATAAAAAAATTTCAGAATTCCACCAACTATTACTGACTACTTTTTTTTTCGCTAGTGATTTCATATGTCCTGATCAAGTAATAAACAATGCAAGTGAGGTATGAACAGTACCTTAGATCTCGGGAAAATATCGACGTACATTTACAATCAGTTATTTTGTATATACTGATCAGTAATAAACAATGCAAATAAGAAATGAATAGTATCTTAGCTCTCGGGAAAATACCAACGTACATTAACCATTGGTGATTCCAGTATATACTAAATAATAAATAAACAATGCAAGTGAAAAGTGAACAGTATCTTACCTCTCGGAAAAATATCGACGGACATTAATTGTTAGTGATCCCATATGTATTGAACACAATGAACAATGTTAGTGAGAAGGGAACAATTCCAATGCTCTCTGGAATATACCGAGAGACTTAATTCATCGGAGTATCTTTTGTATTTTATAGGTCCATCGGTATTTTCATCGATGCAAAACAATTTCTGTTGCCAAATTGTATCTAGATTCTTTATATATCCATCCAGCAAATACTTAAAATCACTGTAACACACATAGCACAATAACACTAATTCTATGTATAAAAATACATTCGTGTTGTGCAAATTAATAAGAATCGTCTTCTTCTTTAATTTTATCATCGTCATATCCATCACAATCTTCTACGTTGATTTCATTGCTCTCATTATCTTCATTGACTTATGTATATCCACTGGTTCTCAAAACACCATTTAACTCCTTAATATCAACGTCAACATCAACATCAATATCAACAAAAGTATTCTCGGCGATGTGAAAATTTGAATTTTCTTTTAAGTCATTAAACAAAGCAACTCGATATGAATTAACTAACTTCGCCAAGTGAAAAGACATCATCTCCTACAGTTAATTCATCGTTGCCATCCTTAACAACCTGGACATGACTTCTGGGTTTGATTTTCATTACGAATAACCAATCAACTGTTGAACGATCCTTTCTAAATTAAATGGTGTATGTGTAATAAACTTTTTGTAATTGCTTGGCAAAAATAAAGACATTATCGACATTGCGGAGTTTAACCTTTGTATTAATTTCAACCAACCATGATGGAGATCTACTCTGATTTATCGATCAATGGCATCATACTACTATCATTTGAATAAATAGAATATATTTTGCTTACTATGATATTACAATTCAATGTCCTCTTCTTACTTTTCGTGGTAGTCAACTTCAAACTTATTAATATTTACATGTCTAACTTCAAACTTATTAGAAGTCGATCCATTAACACATACCTCATTGTTACATGTCTTTCTACCCTGACTATACTTTTTAGTATTAAACACATTCATTAATGAAATACCTATTATAGAGCACTTCACCTTTCTTTCAGGACCAAAACTTAGTAAATTCAAAGTAATACTAGCATTTCCTCCTAATTGATAAACCTGGTACATGAATTACATCTCCATCATAGTTAACGAGAAATATGTAATAAAATTAAGTATCATGAGATATAAGAATAATTAAGTAGTCTTTACATGTGTTCTGAACCATGTGAAAAATTGTTCATCGTATAGTCGAAAAATTTGGGATTTAGTCAGCTGTGAGTTTTTGAACTATCAAAATTAACGATGTTACCTACGAGGAATTCATCAATCCATCAATTTATGATAGTATAAAAGATAAATTGTTTGAAAGTAACAACATATGGAGTATTATACATACTGGATAAAAGGTCTTAGTTCATCGCAGTTCATATAAGTTCATTGCTCGTCCGGTTATAAATTAAATATTATAAATAGATTTACCAACAGATTTAATCAATGAATTTAAATTCATCGATAATTCTGTTTATAAAAACAACAGGTCGTCTTACTTTTTGAATTTTTTTCATTCCTTCTTTTCTCAATGTAATTCTCTAGGTATATACTGAAGGAATATTTTTAGTCGATTTTCTCGATGCCTCTTTGTGAGGGCATATTTAGTGAAAAATTCACCGTAATTTACCAAAGAATATTTATGTCGGTGTGTTCATTTGTATTTGTCAATTTTCTGGTAGTGTTACATTATACTCTTTAAAAGTTTTAAAGTAGAATGTTTATGAAATAATAGAAGATTTTTAAAAATATGAAACTGAAACTGAACTAAATTGATTTTAATGGACATATTTATCTATATAATCTTATCCTTATTGTATTTTATTACATAGTATGTTAGGTGGCTACAAGTTGAGGGAAGACTACACATGTTGGCTTTTGTCCTCATAGATTTTTTTCCACCGTGACCCAGTAGACTTGGACTTGGATCCTTCTTCTAGATTGTAAGAACTTTTTGGATAATGGCTATGAATGTATGATATTATATTGTAGAGTACTTTTTAAAAGTATTTTTTAATTAAGATTATATTGATTTTTTTATATTAGTACATTAAAACTATTTTAAAATTTTAAAAATATTAATTTAATATTTTTTAAATAAAGTTTTTTAAACCACTTATAAAAAATAAGTGTTAATGCAAAAACAAATCATCATTCTCAGGAAAACTAGTCTTTCACATCTAAACAAATATCTGACTTCTATTTTCTCTCACTTTCTTTCAGGACAAAAACTTAGTAAATTCAAAGTAACACTAGTATTCCCTCTCAAATAATAAACTTGGTAAATGAATTACATCTCATCATAGTTAACAAAAAAATATATAATGAAAATAAGTATCTTAAGATATGAGAATAATTAAATAGTATTTACATATATTATGAACCACGTGAAAAATTATTTATCTAATAGTCGAAAGATTTCAGATTCAATCAGTTGTGAGTTTTTGGATGGTCAAAATTAATGATGTTGCCTACGAGGAATTTATCAATTTATCAATTTATGATATATAGTATATGAGATAAATTGTTCAAAATTAACAACATATGGAGCATTATACATACTGAAGAAAAGGTCTTAGTTCATCGCTCGTCAGGTCATAAATTAAATATTAAAAACAGATTAAACGACGGATTTAATTGACAGATTTAAATCTGTCGGTAATTCTGTCTAGAAAAACAACACGTCATCGTAATTTTTGGATTTTTTTCATTTCTTCCTTTTCCACTGTAATTCCTTCGATATACATCGAGGGAATATTTTTGTCGGTGTTTATCAATACCTACTGTGATGGCATATTAAGTCAAAATATCATTGCAATTTACCAACAGAATATTTCTGTTAGTGTGTCTATATGTATTTGTCAATTTTTTTGTAGTATCATATTTTACTCTTTAAAAGTTATAAAATAGAATGTTTATGAAATAAGAAAAGATTTTTTAAAATCAGAAACTGAATCTAAACTAAATTGAATTTTTTAAGAAACAATTATCTAAAATTATCCAAAAAATTTTGGAAAACCATTTCAACTCATATTTAATGAATATTTTAAATAATTCAGATAATTTACTCACATCTAGAAAAAAATTAGTCAAAATGGTGGACTCTATTGCTTTTTTTTTTAAATGAAGAAACGACACATCGAATTTAGAATAAAGTGACACAAAATGTTTTGAAGATATTGAAGAGTCACACCTCTTGATCTTGAAAGTGGTAGTGGGAATATTAACAAGGAATGAATGATATTATAGTGTAGAGTAATTTTTAAAAGTATTTTTTAATTAGAATTATTTTGATTTTTTTATATTAGTACATTAAAATTATTTTAAAATTTTAAAAATATTTTTTAAATAAAATTTTTAAACCACTTATAAAAAATAAGTGTTAATGCAAAAACAAACCATCACTGTAATACTTAGAAAAACTGGTCCATGTTTCACATCTAAACAACTATGTGTCTCCTATTTTCTCTCACCCGTAAACAATACGGAAGGAATTAAAATGCTCCCACTTGCATATTTAAATATAAGAATTGTTTATTTAAGATTGGTGAAAGAGATTTAAGTTAATAAACTATTCGAATCAACATAATAAAAAGATATTTAAATTAATATTAATCTTAAACCTTCCAAACCATTCTAAACCATGCATTAATTATAGATTTCCATTCAGAATATTTGAAAACCTTACTTATTTAAAACAATGGAATTTTCATTGAAGATTTCATTACCGATGTTATGGTTCGCAAACCTTAATATTTTTAAACCCGAAATTGTATTTGTTAATTGTAATTAGTTTTTTAAAATTATTAACATGTCGATGTGAAGGGAAAACAAAATTACATTGAAAGATCGTTCTTCCATTGAGCCTGATACTTCCAAGTAAATGGGTCATGTTATGAAGGGACCCCCCTTGACGTAGCAGCATCGCACTCAACGAGCTCACATTGTGAGTGGATGCATGTGTCTTAGGTGTTTGTTCTTAGTCGGCACCTAACGACTCATAATTCTTAGAAGCGCTGCTAGAAAAACTAGCAGCGATCCTATCCGTATGACGTGTTATTGACTTTTCCCTATGTATCTACACAAATATAAAGATTGAGGTACTGTAAACCATTTCTATTTAAAAAACATTTGGCAGCACCTTCTTTATATAGGAAACTACCCAAAATTTTTAAACTTGCAATTACACAACAATTTAAATTGAATTGCCACAAACCAGTTGATTTTATTAAAATCCATGTTAATTGAATAATTTCAATTGTCGCACATCTCCCGCGTGGCGACTATGGTGATTTTTGTTCTATTTTGATTGATTTCTTGGGAGTTGCCACCTAATATTTAATTGAAGGGTTACTAGAAAACTCGGGTGTATTGGTCTTGTCAGAGATTTACGGGTAAGGGACTGGTTGTGCCTAGGGAAGGTATTAGCACTCCTAGCGCACCCTACCTGAGGTAAGCTGCTACGCGATTTGATGTGATAAAGAAGTTTTAAAAATTTTCTCTTTTCATTGGATATTAGAAATACAACTTACGTGTAAGTTTATAATCCTTAACAATGAGAAAATCAAAATATTAATTTCTTCTTTATTCTTTGCAATTTTATCAAAAAAGAAATCCATAAAAAAATACAAACAACACATTCACTTTCACTATATTTTTTCTTTTTTTTTTCTTACATCCACACTACAAATTATAAAAATTCAAAACTAAATAAAAATTACATTAAACAATTTAAAATTTACAAAATAGCCCCTAAAACTCTAGGAATTGCCAGTTTAGAGGGTTAACCTAGGTTAACTCGGGTTGATCTAATGTGTTTCTATCTTAATATTCTTTTAAGAAAAGATGTCATATTGAAATTATTTTTAAAGTCAAACCATGTTTTTACCAGTTTTCTGAGTTTTTTTTAACCCACCAAGTCGTTTGAGTGATGCTAAGGCAACTCCTATTCAATTTAATTTGAACTTTAAGCTAAACAAGAAGTATGGTTGAGAGGTTTCACGTTTAACTTGCCAAACTAGGTTTAATGACACTGTCAAATAATTTCTCTTAGGACATTATTTTTTACTTGTAAAAAGATCTTGATCCTACCACAACATAACATGAAGAATTATCTAGTTACTTCTATTCTTGCATTGTAACACAAAAACTTTAGCAAAGAAATCTTGACCTAGGTATCATCACTTGACAATTTTTTTTAATTTTTGAGAGAAAAATACAAGAATATATATATTAGGTTCTCAAGAGTTGCTATGATATTGACAAATGCACATGTAAAATTCCATTGCAAATTTAAGAAAATTTGGCTTAGCATGGCTTATGAAAACTATCTTTAACTTTTAATCAAAGTTATTTTTTATAAATAACTTATAAAAGAAATAAGTTAAATTTTAAATTGGAAGAATTTTAAATAAAAATAATTTAATTTTTTTAAAAGTATAAGTAAGAATTCATAAGTTAAAAATTTTAACTTGCTTTCATAACAAATTTTTATTTAAATTCAAATTCATTTCTAAATAAATATATTTATGATTTTTTTCATGAATCAAAAGTTAACAAAAAAAAAAATGAGGAGGGGATTTTATTGTATATCTCCTCACAAAACACTATTTACTTGAATAGTATTTTCTTTTCCATTTCTTTGTTTTTTTCCCCATCTATGTTTTTCTTCTTTCTATTTTGTCAAATTTCAATTCAGTCCAGTAATATAATTTATTTGGGATTGAGCTTCATATTGTTTTCAATTTATTTTTTATGAGGTTATGTTAGTCTCATAACTTGGACCACAAGTTTGACTCGGTTTACTTGAGTTTTTCTTCATTTTCCTGATTTGTTTTTCAATTCTATCCTTCAATATTGAGTTGATTTGGAATTAGGCTTCTTGATTTGTTTTAGTTTGAATTCAATGAGACTATCCTCATCTCATGACTCGGGTCACGAGTTTAGTGGGTTAACTTGGGCTGACTCGAGTTATTCTTTTGTCTTTTTTAACATAATTCTTATTTTCAATTTCATCATTTAACATTAGGTTTATTGGGAACTGAACTTCATAATTTCTTTAAATATACATTTTATGAGGTCATCCCAGTTTCTTGACCCGAACCGCGGGTTTGACGAGTTAACTTGGTTGACTCAAGTTTTTTCACTTTTCTAATTGACATTTTTTTTTCTCGATTCCATTCTTCAATATTGGGTTAATTGAGAATTAGGCTTCGTAATTTGTTTTGTTTTATTTTCTATGAAGTTATCATCATCTCATGACTCAGGTTACTTATTTTGCGAGTCAAACCGGGTTGACTTGAGTTTTTTTTCTTTATTTTTTAATCATTGTTTTCCAATTTCATCTTGAAATACTAGGTTGATTGAGAATTGAACTTCATAATTAAATATATTTATGATTTTTTTCATGAATCAAGAGCTAACAAAAAAAAGATGAGATTTTACTATATGATCCTCACAAAACACTATTTACATGAATAGTATTTTCTTTTCCCTTTCTTTGGTTTTTTCCCGTCTATGTTTTTCTTCTATTTTTTTTTTCAAATTTTAATTCCATCCTGTAATATTAGATTTATTTGGTATTGAGCTTCATATTTTTTTTCAATTTAATTTTTAAGAGGTTATGTTAGTCTCATGACCCGGACCACGAATTTGACTCGGTTTACTCGAGTTTTTCTTCATTTTCTTGATTGTTTTCTCAATTTTATCATTTAATATTGAGTTGATTAAGACTTAGTCTTCTTGATTTGTTTTGGTTTAATTCAATGACATTATCCTCGTCTCATGACTCGGGTCACGAGTTTGGTAAGTTAACTTGGGTTGACTCGAGTTATTTTTTGTATCTTTTTTTAATAGAATTCTTAATTTTAATTTCATCATTCAATATTATATTTATTGGGGACTGAACTTTATAATTTCTTTCAATATACTTTTATGAGGTCATCCCAATTTCTTGACCCGAACTTTAGGTTTGACGAGTTAACTCGGTTGACTCAGGTTTTTTCACTTTTATAATTTTTTTTTCTCTTGATTTCATTCTTCAACAATAGGTGAATTGGGATTTAGGTTTCGTGATTTTTTTTTTTTATGAGGTTATCCTCATCTCATGACTTAGGTTACTAGTTTGGCGGGTCAAACCGGGTTGACTAGAGTTTTTTTTCCTATTTTTTAATCATTTTTTTTCAATTTCATCTTTAAATATTAGGTTGATTGAGAATTGAACTTCATAATTTGTTTCAATTTTCTTTCTATTAGGTTATCTCAGTCTAACGATCTAGGTCGCGAGTTTGGCAGGTTAACCCGAGTTGACTTGGGTTATTTTTTATTTTATTTTTAATTGATTTTTTTTTCAATTTCATCATTCAATATTGAGCTTGTTGGAAATTAGATTTCATAATTTGTTTTGATTTGTTTTTCATAGGATTATCATGTATCATGACTTGGCATATGGATTAGCTGAATAACCCGACTTGACCCGAATCGATCTAATATTTTGTTGTCTTAATATTTATATAAAAAAATCTCATCTTGAATATTTATTATGAGACAAACCATATTTTTACTAGTCATTTGTGTTGCTTCTGAACTTGTTAAATCAATAAAATCATATCAAATCCATCCTCATATATTTTAAAAAAACATTTACTACAAAAACATATTAATAATACCTAAATATATTAAAAACAACTTGCAATATAACACGCGCGGGAAAATAATCTTATCATTATTGTATTTTATTACATAATATGTTAGGGGGCTACAAGTCGAGGGAAGACTATACATGTTAGCTTTTGTCCTGTATGTTCTTCCCTCGGTATCATTTAAGGTTTGGCACATGGATTTTTTCCACCCGTACCCAGAGTCGACTTGGACTTGGATCCTTCTTCTAGGTTGTAAGAACTTTTTGGTCACAAAACTTCAATGTGAAAATAGGAATAATGGCCATGAATGTATTGGCGGTTTGTTTTTATCTTTTAAAATTATTTAAAAAATATTTTTTTTATATGCTTCAAATTAATATGTTTTTGGTATTTTTAAATTATTTTGATGCACTAATATCAAAAAAAATTTATAAAATAAAAAAAAATATTATTTTGATATATTTCTTAATAAAAAGCACTTTGAAAAACAACTGCAACTATACTTCTAAATAAATTTATAGTATTACAGTGTAGAGTAATTTTTAAAAGGATTTTTTAATTTATATTGATTTTTTATATTATTATATTAAAATTATTTTAAAATTTTAAAAATATTAATTTAATATTTTTTAAATAAAATTTTTAAACCACTTATAATAAATAAGTGTTAATGCAAAAACAAACCATCACTGTAATTCTCAGAAAAACTGGTCCATGTTTCACATCTAAACAAATATCTGACTCCTATTTTCTCTCACCCGTAAACAATACGGAAGGAATTAAATGCTCCCACCTACATATTTGAATATAAGAATTATTAATTTAAGATTGGAGAAAGAGGAGGATGACTTTGCAAGCCAATAACGTACAAGTTGCAAGCCAATCCTGGGCCTATTGATGATAATTGTTCTTACCCAACAACGTACGTACAAGTTGCAAGCCAATCCTGGGCCTCATGGGGGAGTTCTCAAACTTCAATCCCTCCAAAGAAAAATTGTTTCCTCACTGTTTTGTTCTTGTTTCTTTCAACTTCAAGTGCCCAGAACGTTTTGCGAAGAGGTTCATCTCTATCAGTAGAAGATGATTCGGACATCCTTATCTCACCAGATAAAACATTCTCTTGTGGATTCTATGGGATGGGACAAAATGCTTATTGGTTCTCTATTTGGTTCACCAATTCCAAGGACAGGACTGTGGTTTGGATGGCCAACAGAGACAGACCTGCTAGTGGCCGAGGTTCAAGAGTTTCTCTACGACGAGACGGTGCAATGGTCTTGACAGATGTTGATGGCTCCATCATATGGGAGACTAACACCACCTCCACTGATGTTGGAAGAGCAGAGCTTCTGGACACTGGTAACCTTGTTCTAAAAGGCCCTGGTGGTAAGGTTCTATGGCAAAGCTTTGATTTTCCTACTGATACACTTCTTCCAAACCAGTTATTTACAAAGAGGACAAAGCTGGTTGCTAGATTGCATAGCGGGTCATATGCCTCAGGATATTTTAGTTTCTTTTTTGATAATGATAATGTGCTGAGGTTGATATATGATGGTCCTGATATTTCAAGCATATACTGGCCTAATCCTGATTTTAATCCGTTCGGAAATGGTAGAACAAATTATAATAGCAGCAGAACTGCAGTTTTTGATGAAATGGGCCATTTTATATCTAGTGATTTGCTCCAGTTCAGCGCTTCTGACACGGGTTTATTAAGGATCAAAAGGAGGCTGACAATGAACCATGATGGGAATCTCAGGCTTTATAGCCTGAACAATGAAACTGGATTGTGGGTGATATCATGGCAAGCTCTTTCTCAGCTTTGTAATGTTCATGGAATTTGTGGGATAAACTCGATTTGTGTAAATACACCAGACCCCAAGTGTTCATGCCCACCTGGCTATGAGATCACTGAGCCTGGTAATTGGAATAAAGGCTGCAAGCCTATGTTCAAAAGCGCTCTTTCACAGTCTCAGCAAGTGAAGTTTGTGCTGTTGCCCCATGTAGATTACTGGGGATTTGATCTTAATTACAGTGACTCCACTACATTCCACTCCTGCATGAAGCTCTGCTTGGGGGATTATCGGTGTAAAGCATTTAGCTATAGGCTAGATGGGAGAGCACTTTGCTACACAAAAGGCGTGCTTTTCAATGGTTACCAGTCCCCAAGTTTTCCAGGCAATATATATCTGAGATTGCCAGATAGTGTTGAGACATCTCAACTAGGTATTCTTAATGGCACTGACCTCATTTGCCAGTCTGCTGAATCAGAAACAACGATCGGTTCTCCTTCTATGTATAACTTCGACACTAAGAGGACGAGATGGGTTTATTTCTACTCATTTGCTTCTGCCATTGGACTTATTGAAATTCTCTTTGTAGTTTCAGGTTGGTGGTTTCTTTTCAGAAAGCGTGGTTCGCCAAATTTGGCGGAAGACGGATATCATCTGGTATTAAGTCCATTTAGGAGGTTTACTTACACTGAGCTCAAGAAGGCGACGAATAACTTCAAGGAAGAGCTGGGAAGGGGAGGTTCTGGAGCCGTATATAAGGGCTTTTTGACAGATGAAAGGGTTGTAGCTGTGAAGAGACTGGAAAACATGAACCAAGGGGAAGATGTATTTTGGGCAGAAGTGAGCACAATTGGAAAAATCAATCACATGAACCTGGTGAGAATGTGGGGATTCTGTTCAGAGGGCAAACACAGACTCCTAGTATATGAGTACATGGAATATCAATCACTGGACAAGCATCTATTCTCCCCAACGTTTCTTGAATGGAAAGACAGGTTTAAAGCGGCCTTAGGGATAGCTAAGGGCTTGGCTTATCTTCATCACGAGTGTTTAGAATGGGTTATACATTGTGATGTGAAGCCAGCAAATATTCTTTTGGACAGTGAATTTGAACCCAAGATTGCAGATTTTGGGCTTGCCAAGTTGTCTCAGAGGGGTGATAATAGCTCCGTCTTCTCTCAGATTCGAGGAACCAAGGGTTACATGGCTCCAGAGTGGGCTACAAATCTTCCTATCACTGCAAAAGTTGATGTTTATAGTTATGGAGTTGTGGTTCTAGAGATAGTGAAAGGAATCCCACTCTCAAATTGGGTCATAGAGGACAGGGAAGAGCATGATGAATCAGATCTAACACGGTTTGTCAGAGTGGTGAAAAGGAAAATTCAGTGCGGAGAGACCTCTTGGATAGAAGATGTAGTGGATCCAAGATTGAATGGTCAGTTTAGCAGGAGCCAAGCAACAACGATTGTTGAACTTGGCATGTCTTGTGTAGAGGAAGATAGAAACAAGAGACCAACAATGGATTCAGTAGTCCAAGCTCTATTAGAATGTCTAGATGAATCTTAAACCCAGCTTTTGGACAGTCGGTAATTGCTTCAAATAGTATATTGTTAAGTAGTTTCCTTTCGGAGTTTTAGCTCTAACGTAATTTTGTGCTTCTGTCATCGAATAACAGTCATGTTGTTAAAATTCTACCGTGCCATTTTCCCTACAGCATCACACTTGACATGATTTAGTGCTTCGGATGTAAAAATTGTTTGGTCAATATGCGTTGTCATGCATAGGCGATTGGCCATTAGGGACTGACGCATGCCTTCAGGTTTTGAACTAACACGAGGTTTGCAAACTAGCTCACTAGTTTTCTACACCACAAATTACTATGATTGCCTGTTAAATTTGAAAATGTCTCAACCGGAAATAAACAAAATGGTTTAGTACTCACTGACGGAGTGCGGACTGGTGCTTACTTGAGGCAACCATGGCTCTACAGCCTGTCTGTTTCGTGGTTGTTTTTATTTTTGAAGCAAACCATATGAAATAATTGTTTGGTAATTAAAACATCATTTACTATTCATGGGCCTGATTAGTACTTAAAAATATATTTTTATCAAGATTTTATATAATTATTTTGCACTTAAAGTATCAATAACTCCTTAACTAGAGCATGTTTTATAATAATAAGTCTGATAATATAAGATACCTTTAATTTATGGTAAATAAAATTATAAATTATAAAACAAATTAACTCGAGTCAGACCAAGTTAACTCACTAAACTTGTGACCCGAGTCATGAGATGAGAATAGTCTCATTGAATTCAAACTAAAACAAATTAAGAAGCCTAATTCCGAATCAACTCAATATTGAAGGATAAAATTGAAAAACAAATCAAGAAAAAGGAAGAAAAACTCAATTAAACTGAGTCAAACTCGTGGTCCGAATTATAAGACTGACATAACCTCATAAAAAATAAATTAAAAAAAACTATGAAGCTCAATCCCAAATAAATCTAATATTACTGGACTGAATTGAAATTTGACAAAATAAAAAGAAGAAAAACATAGATGGGGAAAAAACAAAGAAATGGAAAAGAAAATAATATTCAAGTAAATAGTGTTTTGTGAGGAGATATACACTACAATCCCTTCATTTTTTTTTTTTGTTAACTTTTGATTCATGAAAAAAATCATAAATATATTTATTTAGAAATGAATTTGAATTTGAATTTAAATAAAAATTTGTTATGAAAGCAAGTTAAAATTTTCAACTTATGAATTCTTACTTATACTTTAAAAGAAATTAAATTATTTTTATTAAAAATTCTTCCAATTTAAAATTTAACTTATTTCTTTTATAAGTTATTTATAAAAAATAACTTTGATTAAAAGTTAAAGATAGTTTTCATAAGCCATGCTAAGCCAAATTTTCTTAAATTTGCAATGGCCTTTTTACATTTGCATTTGTCAATATCATATCAACTCTTTAGAACCTAAAATATATATATATATAAATTCTTGTTTTTTTCTCTCAAAAATTAAAAAAAAAAATTGTCAAATGATGATACCTTGGTCAAGATTTCTTTGCTAAAGTTTTTGTGTTACTATACAAGAATAGAAGCATGTTATGTTGTGGTAGGTCAAGAGTTTTTTACAAGTAAAAAATAATATCCTAAAAGAAATTATTTGACAGTGTCATTAAACCCAAACTAAGTTAAACATGAAACCTCTTAACTATACTTCTTGTTTAGCTTAAAGTTCAAATTAAATTGAATAAGAGTTGTCTTAGCATCACTCAGACGACTTGGTGGGTTAAAAAAAAACTCAGAAGATTGGTAAAAACATGGTTTGACTTTAAAAATAGTTTCAATATGACATCTTTTCTTAAAAGAATATTAAGATAGAAACAAATTAGATCAACCCAAGTTAACCTAGGTTAACCCACTAAACTGGCAATCTGGGTCATTAACTCCATTGAGTTTAATAACTTTTTTTATTTAATTATATGATAAAAAAATAGACGGTTGCAAAACCAATCACAAATTCAATATCGAGATATTTTTTTGAGACCACAATAAATCTATAAAAAGTAAATGGAAATAAATCAATTCTCAATAATTATGTTTTTTCTATAATTATTTTTATTTAATAATATAATCAAAAAATAAATTCTAAAAGAACCGAGCACCAACTCAATGTTGTATGTTTTTCTAATATCACAAAAACCTCATTAAAATAAATTGAAATAAATTATAAAACTCAATTCATAATATTATTTCAGATCCATTTTTTATTTAATAATATGATATAAAAAGTAGATAATCATAAAACTAAGCACCAACTTAATGATAAGATGTTTTTTCAAGACCATTTATAAAAAAAACCAAAATAAATAACAAAGTATAATTTTCAAGAAACTCAATATTGAAATACAAAAATGAAAAAAAAAGAAAAGAAAAGAGAAAAATAAAAGGAAAAAAAAAACATGTTACTTATGAATAATAGTTTTCCCTTCATTTTTTATTTAATAATATGATAGACCATTTTTTATTTAAAAACATGATAGGAAAAAGTAGACAATTGTGAAACAAAGCATCAACCCAATTCCAGATTATTTTTCTAAGAATATGATAACTCCATACGAAGAAAACCAAAATAAATAACGAATTTTTATTTTCAATAAACCTAATATTTAATTATGATTTTTTTTAAAAAAAACTATGTTAATTTTCCAACTTTCTCTACGATTACAAGAACGACTTGTAATCTATTCATATAGGATTGAAGGTTACTGAGTTTGCAAATCATGCTAACTATGGATTCTATAAAAATCAATTTTATAATTTACTTATAATTTTGTTGAAAAGCTGAGACAATTTTCCAGAATTTTCATGAAGACTATCTATTCAAATTCTGATGTTAGCAATGACGTTTTCTGCAGACAGGAAGATAAGATTTGTTATCAAGTCAAGAGGTGGTCACCCACTCAACAATTAGTCATCAAATCAATAGTTCTGAATTTTATCCTATAAAAGGAGGCATTGGCCATGCATTTAGGCGTCTTGGTTTTCAAATCAAGATCATATTCTTGTTTTCTTTCTTTGTATTTTTGTAATGTTTAAGTTTTGCTTTCATTAATCTCTTGTTTATGCTTTTCAACATAACTATGTTTTTATCTAGTTTATTTATGTTTCTCTTCTTCATAATGTTTAGCTAAGTTTACTATGTCAAAGTGAAAAGGTTTCACTAATAGTGTTAGAATAGGTATAATATAAACTCAACATGAACTTCAATGTTTATATTCAAGAAAGTTTGTTATTAACATGTCTTGTCTTTTTATCTTATTAATTCTTAATACCTTGCTTGTTAAATGATTAATCTAGATTTTTGTTGTATAACACTTGGTATAACAAATGCTTGACACTTTCATAGCCAACCTTATGGTATAACGTACACATGTGCTGTGAAAGGAACTTGATTTGTTGTTAACATCATGAATTCCTGACAATATTTAAAAGTATAGTGTTACAAAAATAAGATAATTAATATGATTATGTTAAAAATTTATAATGAACTATTAAGGATAAAACATAGGATTGGAACCTTTTTTGTGTACGGTTTTCAGTTGATTAATAAAAAGAGTTTATATTATACTTATTTCTAATACTATTAGTGGGTCCTATAACCTTGACAATTGTTTTATCCTTATTTAATCCTTACATCAATATCCCATAAAATTCTCATAAACTCTTTGTTTTATTAAATATATATATTATTTGTAATTTATATAGTTCATCTCCCTATCATTCGATCCCTGATTAGTACTTAAAAGTGCATTTTTATTAAGGTTTTTTATCATCATTTTGCACTTGAAATATCAATAACTCCTTAACTAGATCATGTTTTATAATAACAAGTCTGATAATATAAGATAGCTTTAATTTATGGTAAATGCTCATTTTAAATGCAGGCATATCTCACAATTTAAAGGATTAATTGCTATGATTAACTATTGAAAGTGAAAGGACAAAGAAAAGGCTAAGCTTAGAAAGGAGATGCCGATTCAATTCAAATTAGATCATTGTTCAGTCATTGGGTCATATCTGAAGCTATAGATCTTGGATTTCAGTTTGGTTTATATGTGTAGAAAGCTAAGAAATAGGCCTACAACGTTCATGAATAGTGGAAGACCCAAATCTATCGTTTTCAACTTCAAAGTTTGGCCACAAAAAAGAAGTCAGAATCTGTCTTGCAATCTAGCCCAAACGCTACTCAGAATTTTACCCATAGCTGGAGTTATAGGAGGCCAAATGATGTCAAATTTGGTGGGTGGAAGGATAAGACAATTTTCAAAAACTTTCATAAGGATTACCTGCTTCAATTCTGATGTTAACAATGACATTTCATCCAGATAAGAGCATGAGGGCTGTCCACCAGAAGCACTACTCGGTATTTTAGCCATATCTCGAGCTCTAGTGATCCAAATTCTCTGAAATTTTACGGGTGGAAAGAGGAGATAATTTACAACAACTTTTATGAAGAACACTTTGCCAAATTCTGATTGAATCAATGTCATTTCATCCGGCCAAAATGCTTGAGTGCTGCTGTCCATCAAGTCCACTAAATTAATAGTTGGCCACTACATCAATAATCAATTACTAAATAAATAATTCTGAATTTTAACCTATAAAAGAAGGCATTTGCCATTCATTTAGGCATCTTTGTTTTCAGATCAAGATCATGTTCTTGCTCTCTCTCTTTATATTTTTGTAATGCTTAAGTTTTGCTTTCATTAATTTCTTGTTAATGCTTTTCATTTCCTTTACTATGCTTAGTTAACTTATATCATGTTTATGTTCTTATATTGTTTATTTATTTATTTTTCTTCATAATGTTTAGCTAAGTTTATCATGTCAATATGCAAAGGTTTCACTAATGGTGTTAGGATAAGTATAATAACAACTTATCATTTTTATCTTATTATGGACTTCAATGCTTTTATCCTAAACAACTTGCTATTAACATGTCTTATTATTTTTATCTTATTAATTCTTAATACCTTGCTTGTTAAATGGTTAATCTAGATTTGTGTTGTATAACACTTGGTACATCAAATACTTGATCCTTCATAGTTTTCAGCCGACATCGTTATTATGAAAGGAACTTGATTTATTGTCAACATAAGTTAGCATCATGAATACCTGATAAAATTCATAAGTATAGTATTACGTAAATAAGATTATTAATATGATCATGTTGATAATTTATGAAGAGTTTATACTTTACTTATTTCTAATACTATTAGTGGATTCTCTAACCTTAACATTTGTTTTTTTTATCATTATTTAAACCTCACATTAATCTTACAATCTCAAAGTCCTCTTTAACTTCTTCTTCTTGTTGTTGTTGTTGTTGTTTATAATTTATATAGTTAACCTCCCAGTGATTCGACCCCGGTCTTGCCTGGTTATTTATTACTTCGACACTCCTGCACTTGGGATAAGACATTAATCTTTTGGTTGTGTCAACCCTGGTCTTGCTGACTTCAACACTCCTGCACTTGGGATAAGACATCAATCTTTTGATCGTGTCAAGTTTTTGGCGCCGTTGCTGGGGAGATAATTCCTGTATAAATTATAATATGTATTTTATTTTCTCTTCACTTTTCTTGTATCTAACTTTTATTTGTTTTGTTTTGTTTCTTTTTTTGTTTTGTTTTCTTCTTCCTTTTATTCCCTTCCTACACGTACATGAGAGTTTGGTCACGTACATTAAGTGATAGACTTTCTAAGAAATCCTCATCATTTTCAGAAAACATGGCTGAAGAGGATAATCAATCACTTCATAATGAGACTAATCGAGTTAGAACACTGAGACCACATGAATCCAACAAGAACAAATGCAGCATCATGTATAATTTTTCCTCTTAATGCATCTCATTTTAATTTTAAGCCAGATATTATTTAACTTTTACCTACTTTTCATAGCTTAGATTTAGAAAATCCATACTTGCATTTGAGAGAATTTGAAGAAGTTTGTAACACCTATAATGACTGAAATTGTAGCATGAATACCATCAGATTAAAGCTTTTTCTATTTTCATTAAAAGATAAAGCTAAAACATGGCTATAAAATTTTAGGTCAGGATCCATTTATGCTTGGGATGAAATGCAACAATAATTTTTAAAGAAGTTTTTTTCGTCTCACAGAACATACTCTTTCAAAAGACAAATCACCACTTTCACTCAAAAACAAGGAGAAACATTTTACTAATGTTAGGATAGGTATAAAGATTTGCTTAATACATGTCCTCATCATAGTTTTGAAACATGGAGATTGGTTTCATAATTTTATGAAGGATTAACACCTAAAGATAGGCAAATGATGGAACTTTTGAAGATAAAGGCCCTGATGAAGTAATGGAATACATGGACTTGTTAGCTGAAAATACTCAAAATAGGACAGTACAGGTATTTATAAGGCATCAGGTAAAACTCAACCTCATACATCTAAAGGAGATATGTACAACCTTAAGGAAAATCATGACCTCCAAGCTAAATTTGCATCTTTAGCTAGAAAAGTCGAGGCACTAGAATTAAAAAAGAGTGGTCAATTAAAATCTGTTTAAGAAATTGTGTGTCAAATCTGTAAAACCAATGAACATTCAACCAATGATTGTCTAAATTTTCCTTCTTTCAATGAATGTCTCCATGAACAAGTCAATGCTTTAAACAGTTTCCAAAGGCCAAATCAGAATCCATACTCACAAACATATAACCCTGGTTGGAGAAATCACCCAAATTTCAGTTGGAAAAGTGGTAACAATAATGCACAAACTTCACAAGCATCATTTCAAGCACACTATAATTTTCAAAATTCTCATGGATTTGTACCTCCTTATGCTCCCCCTCCTAGAAGAAATGTTGAGGAAACATTGCATGCATTCATTAAAAAGCAAGAGACAATCAACACTCAACTTGCTCAAAGCATGACAGATTTTAAAGATACTCTTGCAAAATTTACATCAGCTCTCAGTTTTCAGAAGAAAGATAAGTTTTCATCTCAATCACAGCAAAATTCTAAAGGGCAATACAATTCAAGTGCAAGTAGTTCCAAAAGCCATCACATGGATCAAGTCAAATCAGTCATCACTCTTCGCACTTATAAGGTTATTAAAAAACCCACTCTTGAACCTTGTGAGAAAGATGATGAGTTAATCTCTAAGGGTAAGGAAGGGGTTGAAGTGACAAAGTGTAAAAAAAAGACCGATTCCCACAAAGACTTCTATTTCCTCATACCATGACCAAACAAAGGAAAGTCAATCACAACTCTGAAATCTTTGAAACTTTCAAACAAGTAAGGATCAATATACCTTTGTTGGATGCTATTAAATGTACCTTTTTATGCTAAATTTTTAAAAGATCTGTGCACTGTGAAGAGAAAACTGAATGTGAAAAAGAAAGCATTTTTAGCCAAACAAGTAAATGTCATTCTTCAAAACAATAATGCTTTGAAATATAAAGACCCTGGTCGTCCTACAATTTCTTGCTTTATTGGAGAACATAAAATTGAAAGAGCTTTATTTGATCTTGGAGCTAATGTGAATTTACTTCCATAATTGGTTTTTAAAAGTCTCAATCTAGGTGAGTTAAAACCAACTTCTGTAACTCTTTTACTTTCTGATAGATGTGTTACTATAAGTTGATAAATTCATTTATCCTGTGGATTTTATTGTCTTGGACACACAACCTGCTGAAGCATGTAATTCATTTCTTGTTATTTTAGGACGTCCGTTTCTTGCAACTTTTAATGCATTGATTAATTATAGGAATGGACTAATGAGGCTATCATTTAAAAACATGATATTAGAGATGAACATTTTCAACATTTGCAAGCAACCTGGAGATGATAATGATATACAAGAAGTAGATCTTATTGAAGAATTAGTTTATGATCAACTTGAATCTACTTTGAGTAAAATTGAGTTTAGTGAATCTGAAGATTTACAAATGATTTATTCTTGGGAAGAAATCACGGATAAGAAAGGCACCGAAAATGTTGATGCGGATCTTTTGTCAAGAGTGACAATAGATTCGACATCTGACATCACACCAATCGATGATTACTTCCTGAAGAATCCTTACTTTCTCTTAGATCAATGCCTTGATTTGCTAATTTTATCAATTTTCTTGCTTTAGGATATTTGCCAACTCATTGGAGTACCCAAGACAAAGAAAAGTTCTTGAACGAAGTGAAGAACTTTTATTGGGATGACCCTTACTTATTCAAATATTATCCTGATCAAATATTTTGAAGATGCATTCCTGACAAAGAGGTAAATAGTGTCATTAAATTTTGTCATTCTAAGGCATGTGGAGGTCATTTCTCATCAAAGAAGACAACTGTAAAAATCTTACAATGTAGATTTTATTGGCCCACCATGTTCAAGGACACGAATGCATTCTGTAAAACTTCTGAAAATTATCAAAAAGTGGATATTGGTCAAAAAGTTTTACTTTATAATTCTCGACTCCATTTAATTCTTGGAAAGCTAAGATCAAGATGGAACGGTCCTTTTATTGTGAAACATGTGTATCCATATGGGGCCTTTGATATTGAGAATCCAAAGAATGACAATGTTTTTAAGTCTCTCTCACCCTGATCAAATGGCAGATAACGGTACTCCGTGACTCTTAAATCGGTTCTTTCAGTTTCCCATGATAACTGATATCTATGTATATATTTGTTCAATTCCTTGTTCCTTCTCTTTTCTTTGCATCTCTTTTCCACTTCTCATCTGAAAACTAGACACCACTTTTGAAAAATTGAAAAAGTATTTTTACACTTTGCCTCAAAATGTGATTGTAAAAATTTACCGTGCTAGATGTGAAAGATTGAGGTTGTTAATGAACCATGGAATTCTTGAAGATATTCGCTGGCTAATTGAAGCAAAGGTTTGATTATCAAGTGAGTCCTCCAATTCTTTCATTTCATACATGCCTAGAACAGGTAAAAGCATTTTTGCAAAGAAACGTCATGCAAAACGACTGAAAGTCTGTCACAGATATGCCTGATGGACTTGTAATGCAAAATTCCATTCTTTAGGAATGGTATCTATAAACCGTGAAGATAAAATACAATTAATTAAGGATGGCCTGAGTAAGGAGTCTTTAGATAGTCTTCCAGTAACTCTTAAGATGCATCCTAATGAAGATGTGTATCGTGTAATTCATGATTTATGGCCCCATTTTCATAAAAAACATGATCGACTTAGTCTTGGGAATCTGACTAAAAAAGACCTTGTTTGTCAGTTTTTAAAGAAAACTGGATGGGAAGTTTATCCCCGACCCATAGAGGGTGTTTAAGTCATTCTTGGATGTAAAACCAAGGGAAGATGTAAGCCAAAATCACAACTACGATTTAAGCCTTAGTTTGTAAGAAATTGTGTCTTTTGTTTTTATTAATAGCATAATATTTGTATTTTTGTTGTTTCTTATATTTGTTTAAGTGTGTTTTAGGTTTGTCAGTAGTCTTTGTTTAAGGTGATGTCTTCGATACTCTATTTTTCTACCTTAAAACATTGAGGATAATGTTTTAATTTGGTTGGGGAGAAAGGGTAGTAGTTGATATTAAAAAAAAATTAACTAACTGTGTTTTCTATTTCATAAACTATTTGCAAAACTGTTGTTGCTAGGATTGTAGAGTAAAGGAGTTCTTTTGTTAAAGTGACTATTGAGACATATCTTAGTAAATATTTTTAACAAGGTCTATCAGAATACTTCTTGAAATATTCAAGTTTATAAACTCTCGCATTATTATCAATTGATTCTGCTCATATACTCATTTAACAAGTATTCTTAAACCTTTATTTTCACACACACTTTAACATATGATTTTGGGTTGCACATTAGATTATTACATTATTTATGTTCTTTTGTTAGAGGTAACAACTAAGAAAAAGAGATAGTGTATAATTTTCAAAAAAAAATTGATGATAATAAAAACGTAGATAAGTTTGGTTTCGTAGCCTCCATAATCTGAGCAATTAAGCTCGAATGGTGTTTTAACACCTAATGCCCTAAAGTCAACTGACTTGGGAGCTATTGGCCCAGTGCTTATTACATGGGTTAAGGAGAAAAGCTTAAGGGAATCAAACATTGCACTATCTAAGTATCAGTATCTGCAACCCGAGTTACAAAACTTGTACGGATGTCTTAACACCTAATGCCCTAAGACCAACTGGTTTGGGAGTCATTAGCCAAAAGCTCGTTACATGGGTTAAAGATGCATTGTGTTTTAAGTTATATGTATATGTATTAAAAAAAAAAAAAAAAAAGAAAAAATAATAATCCCAACCCAAGAAAGTTTAACCTTAGAAAAACATTAGAACATAATATTGTTTTCTTCCAATAAAAGCCCCATCATCTATGTTTTCATACATTAAGCACATAAAAAGAATGTTTATTAATATCTTGTTTCAACAGTATAAAGCAGATATATAAATTTAATGAGAGTTTGTTTATTTGGATGGATTAATGGAAGTTGAATGATGAATGCCTTGCTTTGTGGAACTTGCAAATTATTTTTCTATTTTAACGCTTTGATTACTAGGGAATAGTAATGAACTGGTTGGAGGGTGTGATTAGTACTTAAAAGTGCATTTTTATCAAGGTTTTATATCATCATTTTGCACTTGAAGTATCAATAACTCCTTAACTAGAGCATGTTTTATAATAACAAGTCTGATAATATAAGATACCTTTAATTTATGGTAAATGCTCAATTTAAATGCAGGCATATCTCACAATTCAAAGGATTGATTGATGTGATTAACTATTGAAAGTGAAAGGACAAAGAAAAGACTAAGCTTAGAAAAGAGATGCTGATTCAATTCAAATTGGAACACTATTTAGTCATTGGGTCATATCTGGAGTTGTAGATCTTGGATTTCAGTTTGGTTTATATGGCTAGAAAGCTAAGACATAGGCTTAAAACATTCATAAGAGTCCAAGACTCAATTCTGCCATTTGGAAGTCCAAATCTTAGCATCAAAAGAGAAGTCTGAATCTGTCCTGTAGCCCAGACACTGTTCAGTGTTCAGCCCATATCTCGAGTTCTAGAAGTCCAAATGACCTCATTCTTATTTTTTTGAAAAGCTGAGACAATTTCCCAGAACTTTCATGAACACTATCTATTCAAATTTTGAAGTTAGCAATGACGTTTTCTGCAGACAGGAAGATAAGATTTGTTATCAAGTCAAGAGGTGGCCACCCACTCAACAATTAGTCATCAAATCAATAGTTCTGAATTTTATCCTATAAAAGGAGGCATTGGCCATGCATTTAGGCGTCTTGGTTTTCAGATCAAGATCATATTCTTGCTTTCTTTCTTTGTATTTTTGTAATGTTTGAGTTTTTCTTTCATTAATCTCTTGTTTATGCTTTTCATCATAACTATGTTTTTATCTAGTTTATTTATGTTTCTCTTCTTCATAATGTTTAGCTAAGTTTATTATGTCAAGGTGAAAAGGTTTCACTAATAGTGTAAGAATAGGTATAATATAAACTCAACATGAACTTCAATGTTTATATTCAAGAAAGTTTGTTATTAACATGTCTTGTCTTTTTATCTTATTAATTCTTAATACCTTGCTTGTTAAATGATTAATCTAGATTTGTGTTATATAACACTTGGTACAACAAATGCTTGATACTTTCATAGTCAACCGTATGGTATAACCCACACCTGTGCTATGAAAGGAACTTGATTTGTTGTTAACATCATGAATTCCTAACAATATTTAAAAGTATGGTGTTACTAAAATAAGATAATTAATATGATTATGTTAAAAATTTATAATGAACTATTAAGGATAAAACATCTGATTGGAATCTCTCTTATGTGCGGTTTTCAGTTGATTAATAAAAAGAGTTTATATTATACTTATTTCTTAATACTATTAGTGAATCCTCTAACCTTGACAATTGTTTTATCCTTGTTTAATCCTTACATCAATATCCCATAAAATTCTCATAAGCTCTTTGTTTTATTAAATATATATATTATTTGTAATTTATATAGTTCACCTCTCTGTGGTTCGACCCCGGCCTTGCCGTGTTATTTATTATTTCGACACTCCTGCACTTGGGATAAGACATCAATCTTTTGATCTTGTTAGGGCCCCACTATTATTTGCGTTTGAAATGCAGGGTAACACAAAGCAGCTTTCCACTGCTTCTTCTACTGTGAACAGTGGAGACTCTCTCTACTATTCCAGCTGGACCGAGTTCGGTCCAATGCTAAATACATTGAACCGGGTCTAACCTAGTAAAAAAAAATTAAATTTTATTTTTTATTTTTAATTATGTTTTATTCGAAAAACTAGTGTTTAACATTATTCAATGACATTATATAAATTAGACGGAGATCGCTTGATGACGTAGTATTTTTAAAATTTAACTGCAATTTCAATTTTGTCCCTGAAGATATTTTACCTAATGTTGTTGCGCGCTTAAAAAACTAAGAAAATAGTAATCCTTATCAAATGTATTTCATACGTGATGGAATTATATATAGTTTAATGGAACAATAAAAAATATTTTATATAAAGTATTATTTATTTCATGATGTAAACAGTAGTTAAATATACAATATTTAAATTAAAAATCATCAATATTAATATATATTTTTTAAAATTATTTTATAACCTCAATTTGAAAAGCATTCTTAATCAAACGCATTAAACTACTTTTTGTTCAATCTCAATTTCAATCACAATTTTAACCAAACATATATAAACACCAAACCAACCTCAACCAAAAATATTTTTTATAAAACAACTTTTTTGAAACCATAACCATATAAACTACAACAATACCAAATATACTCTTAGCTGTGCGCCGAACCTAAAAGTCAGGAAAAAAACACAGTGCACCTGTGGCTTCCATGGTAAAGGAAAATATTAGTGTAGTTTTCACTTCCCACAGGATGAGTGAACAAACAAAATGATATTTATCCTCCTTTCCACAGTAACCTCTAATTCCACATTGGTGCAGCAAAGAATTAAACAAACAGCTCCAGTGGCCAAAATTATCTTGCGAAGGTTTCTCCAATGTAAAGGACACAATTACAAACATTCAGGGGACAACGTTATCTGCAATGTTCTGATAAACTTTGACTTAACTTTTTGTCATCCACAGCATCAGCAAGCGTATCTGAAGCAGATTCATTTTTTGGCTTCCCTGAATCATAAGAGGCACAAGCATTTTAATTTTTCTATCATCTACATAAAAAAGATCACTCATTGAAGCAGATGAGTTTGTGGACATGAAAAACAACAGATTCGGTGTCCTCAGGCTCAGCACAGAGTTCTGGCTCAGTTCCAGATTTGAAATATGTACACACCAGGATATACATTACTTATCACAGATACAAACAGACCATATGATCAGGTTCATTTCTAGGAACATATGGAAGAAATATACATATAGATACGTGTGTGTGTTTGGCAACTTATGAATATCATGTCTTTAATAGCGCTTGGAACTTCATATGGGGCACAAGTTTTTTTTAATAATATCATCAAAATCATCTAGCTTTGGAAAGAAAAGATCAAACGCAACAAAAAAAAAAACAATCAAAATATCAAATGCTTCTCAGGTTCAATTAGAGAATGGGTTTTCCACAGTATTGTAAGTGAATAAAGAAATGTTAGTTTTATCCAGAAAAGCACGAGAAAGCAAATTGTGGATACCTTAATAACCCATCTCTAATTAGGATTTGGAGGATGTTACATGATACCAAATGACTTGTATACATCTTATTATGGCATGTCTTCTCTTATTGGACCTGTTTTAGTATTTTACATGTAATAATCCAATAAATGTTTTGAAATTAAATAAATAATATATTTTCATTTGAATTACCATGGTACCTCGTGACCTACCCGTTACTGAACTAGTGAACCTTCCAGGCCCTTGGCCAGGTCAAGGTTGAGCTGGGTTTGATAATCCAACCCACCCAAAGGACCAAAACAGGCAAAACCATATTTTCAGGCCTTGAAATGTCAAACTCAATAATCTAGTTTAGTCCCCATCCATTAATTTATGATCTTCAATTCAGTCCTCAAACTTGCAAAACTTGCAATCACAAAAACATTTGAGGGATGGTCAATTGCAAAGATCTTGTACATATTACAAACCATCAGTGTATTCAATTTTCCATGATTGTAAGTGAGTTAGGAGGTTTGAAGACTGAATTGAAATATGTGTGTGCGCTTTGTGTATATAGAAGCTAAATGATGTTATTTGCTCCAGCACCAGATGGCAAAGACATCAGTGATCATATACACTCTAAGTGAAAAACACAAAGACAATCACAGGCTAAAGAAATACTGTTTTCAGAACATTAATTTCAACAATTTACTTTGTTTTTGCCTTTTAGTTAGTCATTGAACATATTTACAGCACATAATTTTGTTGCCATCAGAAAGTGACACTAATATAGAAAGTGACTTAAAAATGCCTTACCTGATTTCTTATTTTTCTTGGATGAAGCATTCCTAAGCTTCTTGTTCCGCCCTTTCCCTGCCTCAACGAAGATATGATTGTACTTCTCTAATACCCTTTCCTTTTCTTCAAGTAAGCCTAGCATCTCATATGAATCTGCCACTTTTTGCACTATGGATTTTTCTGGAGGTTGACGATCAAAAGCTTCCAGCCCTTTGAAAAGCTTTGCATCCAATTACAACGACAAAGCCAGGTTAATCCAACAATTATAAGAAGTGGTCAGCTCAAACAATTTATGAAAAAAGAAAAACGCTAATCTAACATCAACCCATAACCAACTAAAAAAGATACCACATGAAAAATCTAAGGAATGCGTAAATACAGTGATTTAATAGCACTGAAAGGCAAGACAGATATTCCTTTCTCAAAGATAAACAACAAAATGAGATGAATTTGATCGCATTTTTTCTCCTCCTTCCACTTACTTTTTAACCAAGGATAAAATCTTCCACATCTTCCAATTCATTAAATGTTAATGTCCAACAAACTCTGTTCAATTTAAGCTACAAATCAGTAAAGTTTTGCTATATTCATGGGATAGAATAGAAGAAATATCATGCTCTAGACTGCCCTAATAAAATCAGAGAGAAATTCACGTGCAATTATTGCAAGAAAAAAAGTCAATTCATGGGTGTATGGATACAGTTCCACTACCAGTGTTGTATCCTATAGCTAAATTGAAAAAGACCTCTCACTTCATTGACTTCAAAACAACATAATAGCATCTTCAAGTTTTGTTCTATTTCCTTCCTTAAGTTTAGTTGCATGTACAAGGAGTTGAAAAGTAAAAACATAATGATTTAGTGTATGAACAACTCTCTACTGTTTTCATTCATGTTCCAATGCAGCTACCTCTACAATGATGGAGCTTTTCAGTGTCCTTTAATGGAAAATAATGTGTACAGAGAATATTCAAATTGTTTTTCTTGCATTAGATTATGAATTTATAGAAAACCACAATTTCCTACAGAACAATGACAAAAGTATGGTATGCAAATTGTGAGTGATAATTGCCCAGTAAACATAATAAGTTCATTACACACATCTGATTTTCCATATCAAGAAGCAAGTGGCATGCTGCAAACCAAACCTTTACGAGATTCTCTAGCATGTTGTTTCTGTAGTATATAGATATCATGCGATTACATAGCTGCCATGGCACGGAATGAAGATCTCTACCAATTTTCTTCAACCAAAACTCATGTGCTTCTTTTGCTCTGTGGTCCATATCTAATGCTCGTATAAACTGCGCATAAGTTCCCATTGTAGTTCCCTGCCCCTTGCTGAGCATCCATTTAATAACCTTTAGAGATTAATAAAATATGAACAGATCAAATAATGCAAAATGCTAAAGAACTAACATTAATAAGTAGCATTACAAAGAATATTAAAAACATAGTAGCATAACAAAGAATATTTTAAAATATTTTAAAAAGAACATAGAAACATCACTCACGAACATGTTGAAAGCCAAGTTGACAAAATTACTCTACACTTCGATGTTGTCAAGCTAAAAAAATATAAGGTAGGCAGTCACTATAGTTCATGGGTTGATGGGTAGCTAAGGCGGGTTGTGGTAGTGTTCTTAAGACTAATATTACCAACATAAAAAAGAAAATAAACCAAACTGTATCCAACATTCTCTAATGACACTAAATGATAACTACCCACTAAGAGCTGAAAGCAGACTTTTGCAAAACTATATAAGGAGTTTCCCACAACGCATTCACAAATATCTTCAGAATAGTAAACATAAAGCAGCTTATTAATTAGCAAAAAACCAATTGCAGCTGTGCACCAAATGCAAGAAAGGTCTCCAATATCTCCTGATTATACTTCCAATTCTTTGGCCTATTCCTCTTCTCAATATGTTTCTTCATAAAACTTCTATATTATCCCTTGCAAACCCCAAATGTTTTTGTGTAACCTTAGAAATATATCCATAAAGCCAAGGTGGCCCAATGTAAAGACCTTTATCTAAGCTGTAGTGCTCGAAGAAAAAGAAATACTCGTAAATCCAGGTCAATCTCTTAAACCCACAATTTGTTAAGTTCTAGACCGAGGTTCAACCAGGAAGCTAAACACCCAACCAATTAATCATTAAAAGAAGAAATTTAAAAAAAAAATCAATTTAAAAAAAATCAAGGTAAGAAAATAGCAATAAAAAAAATAAGAATCAAATTTGATAGGAAAAAAAAACTCAAGGAGAATGAAATTGTAAAACAAAACCAATTTGAAAAACCATCTTAAACAAAACAAATAGCAATTAAAAAATAGAAACCAAATATGACATGAAAAAAATCTATGGGGGATGAAATTGAAAAAATATATATAATTTCATAAATTATTCAAAATAAAACAAATATTAATAATAAAAAAAATAGACCAAATCTTAAGGGAAAAAAAAGTGAGGGCTTTTCTGAAAATTTGGAAGTCAATCACAAAAATCAAGGAGAAGAGGGAAAAAAAAACAGTCCATGCGAGCAAAATTGGAGACAAGTAGACTACACGCACCACCTAGGCATGGAGGGGCCACTAAGACGCTTCGGTTGCCACCCCAAAACTAAACCTTCGGCCACTAGACAGCACCACACACATTGTCAAAACCCTGTAGTCACTGTTCACGCACATCAAACTTTTTTTTTATAATTTCCTTATTTAGCAAATGGCCCAATGGCTCCTAATGAAACCCAAGAATTATAAAATAACCAAATTTAAAAGACTGAAGTAACCCTAACCGAAGGGCAAATTGTTTTAATTTGAAGAGAAAGGAAGTAATTTAACTATGTTTAAATTAAGTAAAACACCAAAAAGCCCATGAATGTTAATTTTGTTTTTTTTTTTTTTTTTTTTGCAGCCACGGATAAATTAGTATTTTTCCTGTGAAAAAAAATAGCGTGACCGATTTGCCCCAATAAATTAAATAATGACTATTGGGTCTCATGGAAATGACAATAATACCCCCACCAGTCAGTCCATTGACTTTTAGGGGCAAAACAGTAAAAATATTGTTCCAATTCACAGTGTTTTGTGTCTTAAACTACAATGAATCACTGACCCCTTTCAAGTTTTTGTTAAAATGAAGCATTTCTATCATTTGGATTATTTGGCTGGAGTACAATTTGAAACTTTTTTACCAATCTTCACCGAGGCAACTCCTTCACTATATAATAATCTTTCTCATCTCTCAACTTCTTATGAAGTTATACATCCAGGGGCTCTCAAGGAATTGCATTAGATGAATTGTGAAACGCTACTAGTCTTTTCTTTTTTTTTTCTTTATCTAGAAGCAACTGCAGCTGTCATTTTAACCATGTTTATCTGACATTCCCTTGAATCCTTTTTTTCTAGATGAAGAAAATTATTAGCAGACGAGAGGGAGAGAGTAAAAGAGTGAAACAACAAGCTTCTCAAAATCTAACCAGGTTAATGCTTTTTAAATGACATTTTTCCTCAAGTCTAATTGCTCTTACTTACATTGCCTAATAACACAGGGTGGTTACAGGGAAACATATTCCACTGGATCAACTGATATTTTAGTAAAAAAAATTTGCTCATTGAATCAAGTGCATCACAGTCCAAAATCTTCTATTCTGGATTTCCATATGAAATAGGGCACTGTTTATACAACAGTGAGGCATAAAAGAACCAGTTTCACAATAAAAGATATGTACATTTTCACAATTGTGGTATATAAAAACCAGCTTCAACAAGTTTTACAACATAATCCTACTCCATGATTTACCAAGGGGTATGTGTAGCCAGGCACCAATTTTTGGTCATGTATTAAAGAGGAAACACGGTATCGATTGCAAATTCAAATCTCACTAGACCACGATCTTATATCTCATTAGGGTAGCAAAAAGAATCAGGATATGGTCACACTCACATCATACAACTGCCTTTACTAGTGGCCATCTTGATCAACCAAAACTCACTCAAATAGGAAAACCTCTTGTATCACATATCCTAGTCATCAGTTCTTAAGAACTAACCTAGTTGATTCCAATTTGTTTTGGTTTCATTTTTACTACAATTTTAGTAGTAAGATTCAGAATTAAACACCGATGCCTTAAAAACTTATTATCTAGATAGCATAACAGCAAAGAATTGCAGATCAGTAAAAAATAAAAGATGAAATTTCTTCCTTTGCTTCTTCAGTTTTGTCTTTAACAGTCAATAGAGATTTTTAATTGGACATACAATTTGTTTATTCTTGTTTCATTCTGCTTCACTGGGAATGAATAGAAAACAAGACCATAGTTTAAAAAGCTTGTGGATCTCAAATATCACCTTTGGGAGGAATATAATTAGCCTAACAAATTTATATTGTTTAACATGAAAGATAAAAATTTGCCCCCAGAAACAAACATCAGTTTATGAAATATAATAGAAAAGGTTTCCAATTATGTCAATCAATTGGTCGAAATTAGAAGGGAAAAAATCAATCAATATGAGGAGCTTGTATTTAAAGATTTACTAGATAATGTAGCTTTATTCTAGAATGGAAAACACTAAGTAGTCAGATATGATAGCACAAACTCTGATCAACAACTCTATCACAAGGTTTCTTAAAAGAGGAAGAAGAAAAAATAGTGCTTTAACCCCTTATTTCTAAATAGGATAGCTTACTATAGAATGAAAAAACACTAATTACTCAGATTTGATAAAATGGGACCACAACAGCTCAAACACTTATCAGTAATCGTGTCACTAGGTTTCTCAAAAAGAGGAAGAAGAAAAAGGAGTGCTATGCCAAAAGGCTTTAACCCCTTATCCAAAGAACATCAAGTTCATCCAGCAGGAATAACTCAATCAATTGCCAAACGATCAATCAATCACTTGCAATAAATCACAGAAGTTTTCCGCTTAACTCAAAATATCAGATATATATGGCTTTTGAGAAAACTTTTTGTAAATATTTGAGAAAAAAATTTGATATACAAGCGCTAGGAGAGGAGTGCTAAAAACATGAATTTTTAAGTAGATAAAATGACAGATTTATCCTGGCATCCATATGGCAGCTATCTTGTGGTCTTTACATGATTTCTGTTTATGTTCTACACTTAATCCTCCAAAAGCCCATTGTTTTTCTTGATGTTCACGTAGTGCATAAACACCATCATATTTAGAAAAGCATGCATCCATGTTAAGGTTGCATAGGGGAGAGGGAGAGAGAGTATCAAACCTGAACAACTCTATGCCACTGCTGTTCCTTCTCAAGAGCAATCAATACCTGCTTAATTGACGCAATAGGAAATTTTTGCTCCCATGCAACCCAGGCATCAAGAGCACCATAAACAGAATCCTTGCTGTCATTTAGATCTAAAAGCTGCATATATAAGATTGTGTCGTCATACTCTAACTGCATAGTACAAGCTACATGAAACAAGATGAATGTTTTTGGGCATTGATGGCATATAGAAACTCTCAAAAATCACACCAAAATTAAGCAGTCAATGCCTCATAACTGTGAAAACTACCATGCAAATGAATAGCGATTGGTAATTTGGATTTTGTGTGCTTACTGTGGTAATAAGAAATTTGATCTTATCCTTCTTGGAGACATTGTCACCAATTTGGTTTCTCCTCGGATTCTGCCTTGAATTTCCATCACCATGAACCGACTGAAACATTATTACATATATTTCAGGAGATTAAAATCAATCAAAATGAAACAAGAACAGCAATTATTTTGCATACCTGTAACAAAGGCGAAGCTGCTACAGCAGCAGAGTGTGTGTTAGATATTAGCATTCGAGCTTCAATTGTCGCTTTGAACCTAAAATTCGTCAAGGTTTGCACCCTACCCACTCCTATTCTCGTTAAATGCCCAATCTGAATCATCAATAGCAGATCGAAATGAAGTTTAATTAAAGTGATAGTAGTAGTAACAGCAGAGCAGTGGTTTCATGGATAACAAGTGAAACAGCAGCAAATTAAGCGGCCATGACAGTAAAAGGGAGAGAAGACTAAACCTTACTGAAGAGCGAAGGAAACATTGTGTAAGATTGAGAATGAAAATTGCCAATAAAATAAAATTGCCCTAAACTATTTTCTCCAAAATATATCAAATAAGCCAGCATTTTTACAGTGAAAGCAAAAAAAAAAAAAAAAAAAACTTGCATTGTTTATACAGAGTTCGAGCATGAATTCCAAGTCATAAGAAGATTCACATAATAATTACAAGTACAAGTGGAGCCTCTGCCTTCAAAAAAAAAAAGGCCATACCATTGCGGGTTTTGGCTGATTTAAACCCTGAAACGAATCTTAATCACCTACTCTGCAATCTTAACAACTCTCCACAACTAAGTTCCTCCAAATGTTTCTTCTGCGAGTCCTGGTTGTCGTGGACTCGTCGTCCTGAAGCTTGAAAGTTGGCGGTAGAGGCGCGGCTCCTCTTGTTGACGGAGGCTCGAGCCAAGACGGTTTTTCATGTGGGTCCCGGTTGAGGATGGAGGAGACCTGGTGTCTTCGAGGATTTTGATTTTGTTTATTATTATTATTATTATTGTAAAATTTCGTTTTTACATTTTATTTCTATTTAATTTATATAACACTTTGGTGCAAATAACAAAAAGAAATCTAATATACTTACAAGATTATAATTATGTCAGCTGTCGTCGCATGAAATTATTCCATTTAATAAAATTTTTATAGAGTGCAGAGAAACGTTACCTAAAATATCCTACATTAAAACCTCAGATTATTCATCTCATTATATTTATGGTCCACTTTTAACTATAGGTATAACTACTAATGTGATATAATACTTTAACATCTTTCATTTTCCACAATGAAAATTAATTATCCCTTTAGTTTAATCACACCAATTGCATCATTCCCTTGATATGTAATTTCCAATTCATTGCCAACTTAACCATTTATCCCTTGTAACAACCTAACTTGTATTTCCTAAAATATTTCTTAATTTTTGATTGCAGCATCTTTGCAAGCTATTCCTTGCCGTTATTATCGAAATATTCTATATATTAATCTCTATCATGGCGACCAACTTATTTAACGTAATAGTCCTCGTTATTATGACCAACTTATTACCCCATTATAGTTCTCACTATGTATGATTTTACGATTCAAAACATGCTTTGCGTGCTAAATCGTTTGAAAAAATCAAAAATGGATGAAATCGGGTGAAATCGCAAAAAATCGTGATTTCAGCATCGATTTTGTGATTTCACCAAAACGCATAAACTGAAGAAAATTGTTCCCCCATGCTCCAGCTGTCCGGCGCCTATTGGCTGTGTAAATGCACAGTCACGCCAATTCTTCAAAGTCTTCACTCTTCACTTCAGTCATCGCGCGGAACAAATCTCTTTCTTCCTTTTCACCGAACAAATCCCTAATCTCCTTCTCTGATTAACCAACCGGCAACCACAAAAGCGGCGACGATCACGGTCACAGTCACGGTCACGGTCCAGTCTTCACTCCTTCTCTTTCTTAACTCCAGTCATCAGTGCTCACAGTCGCGGCTTCCTCTTCATCAACAGCGGCGATGATCTCCTCAACAGCTCACGGCTTCCTCTTCAATCTTCATCAACAGCGGCAAGCCGGCAACGATCTCCTTTCTTTTCCATCATCAACAGCTCACGGCTTCCTCTTCATCAACAGCAACAGGCGACATCGCTCTCCTCTTCAGCCTTCATCATCAACGGCTCCTCTTCACCGTAAGTTGTTCCCTTGTAATTATATCTTCAGCCTTTAAAATGTGAAACTGCAATAGTTGATTTTGCCCTATAATTGTACATTCCCCTCATCCTGTAATTACAAATTTTGAATGTTGATTTTGCCGGTCCTGGTAATGATTTTGAATAACAATTGATGGAATGATTTTGTCGGTCCTGTAATTTGTCCATTTATAATGTTTTTCTGTCCCTTGAATTGAATTGATGGAATGAATTAAATGGAATTGATGGAATGTTTTTCTGTCCCTCATCAGTATACTGTGGACTGTTGAATTGAATTGAATTGAATTAATTAGTTGTTGTTGTCTGTTGCTCTGTGTTTGTGTGGTGTGGGTTGTGGACTGTGGAAATTGGAATGATGGAATGATTTTAGGATGTCATTTCAGTATAGGATGGACTGATGGAATTAATTTTATTAATGGAATGATGGAATGATTTTACAAAAAATTTAATTGTATAGTATATGTACTGAAGCACATTGAAAGTATTATAGTTTTGTGAATTGTTATGTATAACAAAAAGTTAATTACAATCATAAAATGTTTGGATTGATTACAGAATTGATTTGAGTTGATTCTTGAATCGTTGAACTATGTATTTGAAACATGAATTTTTTGTTAATGTATTTTAAATTTCCTTACGATTTTACGATCCGTTTTTACGATCCGAGTTTGTTTTGTATTTTCTGTGCCGTGTCAAAATCGCAATTTTAACAACCTTGATTACCACATTATACTTGTATACTTGCATTTTTACTCATTGATGTGCAAAACAGTGACGTAAATGCTATTTCAAAATTTCAATAATAAAAAAAAGGTCTGAGATTAAAGGTGCATACCTAGCGCCATTACCACGTGTGATCCTTTAGCAATGGGTTCCATGTTGGATGTCCCTCCTAATATTCAAGAAGGCATCTAAGTCTGAGAAAGATTGACATGAATAATAATGTACATATGTAAGCATTTAAAATAGTTATCAAAGGTTACAAACAAAAACAAGGGATTGACTTTAATGAAACTATCTCATTGATAACTATGCTAAAATCCATAAGGATTTTGCTTGCTATAGTTTCATATAATGATCATGAGATTTGATAAATGAATGTCAAAACTGCATTCATGAATAAGAATCTTCATGAAAATATGTATATGACATAACCTGAAGGTTTTAAATCTAAAACAATTTTCAACAAAGTATACAGGCTATAAAAATTCATCTATAAAACTTAAATAAGCTTAAAGGAGTTGACATATCCATTTTAATAAGATAATTAAATAGTTTGATTTCATAAAAAAATACAGAAAAATCTTGTATTTATATATAAAAAAAAAGGTTAATGAGAGTGTAGTCATTTTCATATTATTGATAGGAAACAATATTCATTCTCTTCAGTTATAATATTTAATTGTCCAAGAATTTCTCTATGAAGGATGTCAAAGAAGCAACCTGTAGACTGGGAATAAAAGTCTATAGAGATAAATCTAAAAGGTTGATTAGATTGTTCCAATCCATGTACATAGACAAGATGTTAAATAGTTTAGTATGGAAGAATTCAAGAAATGATACTTACCTATTTGACATGAGATATCTCTCTCCAATGAAATGTGCCATATGAAAAATTTGAGAGAGATAAGATGAAAAGGATACCTTATGCTTTGGCTATAAGATCCATCATGTATGCGATGCTATATACAAGACTAAATGTATCTGATGCTCTAAGCATAATATGTAGATATCAATCTAATCTAGATTAGGGTCATTGAAAGATAATTTAAAACATTCTTAAATACTTAAAAAAAAACTAAAAATACATTTCTGGTTTATGAAGGAAATGGACTTATAGTTTATAGTTATTTAGATGTTAGTTTTCAATCAGATATTAAAGATAAAAAATCTCAGTCGGGATATATTTTAACTGTAAATAGTGGTGATGTAAGTTAGAAAAGTTCTAAATAAAAGACCACAATGTTTTTACTTTAAATAAAGGTAATGTGATTAGAAAAGTTCTAACTAAGAGATCATAATAAATTCTACAACTAAAGCTGAGTATACCTTTACGTTTGATAGGATAAAAAAAAGTTGTTTGGATTACGAAGTTCATCTCTAAACTAGGTATGATTTCTAGCATTGTTGATTCAATGGCTTTGTACTATGATAATAATAGAGTCATTGCGCAACCAAAGAAACTAATGTCTTATCAATGATCCAAACATATACTTAAGTGATTTTATTTTATTAGAGAATCATAAAAAGAAAAGATATTAAGATAAAAACAAGTACCAACTAAAAAGAATATTGTAAATCCATTTTACAAGCCACTATCCCAACAGAAGCATGATCATTATGTAGAGCAATATGGCATTAGATGGTTGATATATATATATATATATATATATCATGTAGCCAATCAGTTGGTTCATGTAAAACATATTTATTTATAAAGACATTCTTTATCTTTAATATTTTCTATGTTTAATTAATGAGCCTAGAGTATAGATAAAGTTCTTGGGCCAAAAAGATTTTGTAAAGGAAATTATAAAGTTATTATAATTATGAGGTTTCTATTACATCAAAGCATTGTTCTTAAATGTTCTTGGTCGATGCTCTATTAAAACTGGACACTAAACCGTTAATACTAAAACATATTATGTTCTTTTTCTTATAAAAGAAAGTAGTTGTTCTTATAAGCTAAGATATGATAGATATCTAGAACTAATATGTCGGTATTAGTCGGATGATATGTACACTGAACTAACCTGCATAAGGATTTTATATAGAGAAATCATTTATGTCTATAGAGATGCTCACACATGATAGTTATGTAAATGATCCTTAAACATGAGATGACTAAGTTATCTTATATAAAGAATATTATGTTTTGATACTGAATATATGTTATTCTAATCAATGGTAATAAATAGACAGATATTGGATATACCAAAAACTATATGAAGGTATTTGAGTGATCAAGAGAAGAGTCATTATCCTAAGTGAATTAGAGAAGTTCTCCATTAGTTTTCAAATAGTATTGATTATGGAATCATTGCGCAAAGTGGAATGAGATTTGAAAAGCATTTTAGATTTTATTTAAAAAATGAATTACTATGGTGTTGAGAACAAACATAATTTGATATAGCAGACACACTTCATGTTTTGTTGTCTAAATCACAATATTCTTGATGAAGAGATAATAATTACATTAAAAAAACTAGTCATTAAAAGGTTAAATCAAAATTATTTATGACTTTTCTAATATTTAGGGGATTATAACACATTACTGGACATTGTACTTAATCCATAAATATAAATCAATCAATTTTTTAAATTGATAATAAATTAAATTATTTAATTTATTTAATCCTATTTTATTTAGGATTGTAAATAGTACTTGAGCCAACATATTAAAGAATCTAATGGGTCACATACATAAGATTCAATAGTCATAAATTAAATTAAGATAATTAATTAACTATCACTTAATTGTAAATAAGTTTTAGAGATTGAGGACTAGAATGTAATTACTACATAGGATTACAATTCTAGACTTAGAAAAATAAAGTATAAACTTGATTGAACAAATTTCTATTTTTTTGTAATAATACATATGATATTTTTCATAAGGCAATGTTATATATATTTTTTTCATTTATAAAGTTATCAGGTTTTTTTATAAAAAGAATATTATGCATCGTATTTTTGTGAGCTATAATCTATATTACAAAACATATGATACTTAAATACCTAAAAACACAAAAAGAAAAAACTAGCACTTAAAGGCATAACGATCCCTCCCTTTTCTAAAATTCATTATCATTTTCTTGATAAACTTAATCAAGTGTTCATTGTTGTGCAAAATTAATGTCATTCACATAAAAATATAAAATGATATAATTCTTATTTGTGTTTTTACATATACACATTTATCAATCTTGTTGATTTTTAAACTCATTTGTTAAAATAACCTTGTGAAACATTTATGCTATAGTTAGGAGCTAGTTTCAAACTATATAAAGACTTGACAAACTTACAAACTTTCATGTCCTTTCTTTTAATGACAAACTCCTCGGGTTATTCCAAATAGACCTCTTTGTCAAGTTTACCATTCAAAAAAACTATTTTTATATTTGTTTGATGTAATTCAAGATTATTAATAGTTGTGATGACTATTAATATCCATATATAAATTATTATTGACACAAGTGAGTAAGTATCAAAATAATCTATACCTTTTTATTGTTTGAATACTTTAACAAGTCTTGCTTTATATTTTTTTTAATGATTCCATCATCTTACATCTTCCCCTTGAAGATCTATTTAAGAACTAATAGTTTATTTTTTGGGTAAAATATACACCGGTTCTCATATATGATTTTGTATAATGAATTTAATCTGAGTATTGTTTGTCACTTTCTAATAGGAAGATTTAGGAAAGGAGATCATCTTGGAGTAAATTTGAGGCTTATTTTTTATTATTATTATTGATGTTTTCACCTTTTAACTTATTTTCATAACCTAATTTTGAGCCTCATTTTCAAAATATTTTCCAAAATTATATATGTGTGTGTGTGTTTGTGTGAGATTTCAACATCTTGATTTTTGATCTTTTTACTAGTTTTTTTATCGAAACTTTATTTTAACCATTGTTTTGACAAGTTTTCTAGAATTTTTTTTAAAATTAAAATATTTGTGTTGGAAAATGAGTTTCCATACAATTCAGACCATTTTATAATTTTTGATCATTTCATAGAACACCAAAAAATCAAGATAAAAAAAATTGATGTCTTTCTGTCTTATACCAAAAGAAGATTTGAGAAACCCTTGTTAATTTTGACCCCTCCTCCCGATCTTTTCTCGATGAAATTATGTCCAAAAAGAAGGCATCTTGGCCTTTAAGTTCATGCTAGTAAAAGAGGTCGAAAACCATAACCTTTTGTCCTTCATTCTAGCAGAAAATGCACCCAAAAAGATCCTCTTCCAAGACATTTTTCATGCTATAAATATGGTACAAGCTGCCATAAAATACAACCTTTGTGCTCCATGCTAGTGATGAAAAAAAAAAAAAACCTTTTTCTCCTTTATTTTAGTTGCAAATACACTACTAAAAGACACTCTTTCATGCTCATGCTTCAAAACTAGTATGTTATCCCACCATAAAATTCAACTTTTTTTAACCTCTTTTGTTGCTGCAAAAACATGCCAAAAAACCATGTCTTTATATCTTATAGCTGCTGCCACAAATTAGCACCTTTGTTGTCAAAGTCAATACTTCTTTGCTCGATTTCCTCCTCCTTTTTTTTCCCATGAAAATAAAGCCAAATAAGATCCCATCTGTCCTCTTACACCAGCTGAACACAAACACCAAAAAAAAAAAAAAAAAGCTAGCCTTTATAGAGTAGGCACAACTGCAAACATAAGATTTTAAAAAAAAAAACTTAATTAGGATAATATAAGGAGATGGGTGACTGAGATTAATTAGAGGAAATAGAGGGCCATGATTTAGCAAAAAAAAAAAGAGATGCTTGGGACCTATAAAAATAGAGTACGAATAAGATGAAAAAGGAAAAATACCATAAAAAAATATAGAGGATAAAAAAAAAGAGAGAGGATATAATTAAACTAGAAGAGGTGATTTGAAAGAATATTTGGTTTTTAGATTATAATTGGAGCTAAATATCTTGTTTTTAAGCTTATTTTTAGCTTGATAAAAATCTAAAATATAGAACTAAGACTTTTATATAGAGTCTAAAATCCAGTTTTGAAGTTCACAATATAGCAGAAATAAATAATTTAAAATCTGTCTAGAAATTCATTGCAGCTTAGATCTTGTTTTGATTTTCAGTTTTCATGTGGAGTTATAGAAGTGAGAATGAATCAAATTAGATGGTTTATCTCCAAAAATGTGTTGTTTTTATGTTTTAAATCTAGTCGGAATCCATGACGGTAATAACCATAGTTTTTAGACTTAGATCGGTCCAAGACCCGGGTTTTGGGTTTTGATTGGTGTTCGGATTAAATTTTTTTTTTTTAAAAAATCAAAACGACATCGTTTTAGTAAAAAAAAGTCAACGGGTTGCAACCAGGTTTTTTACTAGGTCTTGCCGGGTCGCCGGGTCACACCAAGTTTTTTATTTCTCTGTCTTTTTTTCAACCCGGCCCGATTTCAACCCCGGATCGACCGGGTCCCAATTCGACCTACCGGGCCGGACTAGATTTTAAAATTCTGATAACTTTGAAGGAAAAAAATATATTATACAATGGTTTTCGCGTGACAATGTGATATAACTGTTGTTTTTTAAACTGTTTTTCATTTCAAAATACATTAAAATAATATTTTTTATTTTTTTAAAATTATTTTTAACATCAACACATGAAAAATATATTATTTTAAAATAATAAAAATTAAACTTTTTAAAAACACTTTCAAAACATAATAATAAGAAACACAATCTTAACCTTCGACCATAGCCTCCCTCCTAATATTGAAAATCTTTGGAATCATTGAAGTCATTTTGGAACATCTTCTTGTTGTTTCTTCGACATTAACACGTGTGTCCATTATTGAATTAAAAGAACAAAACCCATCCTCACGTGACTGAGTATGACTTGCACAGCAACTCTCCCTTTAGAAAAAAAAAACAAAAAAAAAAACCATAATTGTGAAAACTATGGCAGTGATGACAACTGACAGATTCACGCGGAAAAAAGAGAAACGAACAAATACAGAAAGGAAAGACGTTTACGTTTCCCAACTTCAATCTTTGACTACAATAATAATGACTGATTGATAAAATACCTCATTGACTATTATAGAGTTACTTTTTTTTCCCATGTATAGTTTAGCTGTCGCTCTTACTATTTCTTTTTCTTTTTCTTTTTCTTCATTTGATTTCAATTCATTTTAAATTAATAATATTTTATAATTGTTAAAGTAAAATAAAAATAAAAAAATATCAAAATATCATGTCGGATATTTATGTGTGATTGCAAGCTAAAAAAATAATAAATATGATAAAGATATGTTTAAGATTTATTTAAAAATTTAAAGAATAAAAAAATAATCTAAATTGATTTTTCATGAACAATTTATTATTGATTTTATTATTTTCATATCAAATAGATAATAATTAAAAATATTATTAAAATAAAAATTTATAATAATATTCTTTCTTTTATTTTATTTTATTTTATTGTCATTTGCTTTTTTCAAAAAAAATAACAACACAGGTTGTTTGAATGAAAATGTTACACGTGCTAGCATTAAACTCGCAACCTCTGACCTTGGTTCCATGCACAAACCAATTGATTCACGACACAATGTTGTTATTATATTGATTAAAAAATATCTCCAAAACCTAAGAATTTGTGATTAAGATGTTTACTCTCTCTGTAACCTTAGGTTAGAGCCCTGTGGTTATTCATGTGATGGTCACTGGAGGGTTACATGGTCGTTAATTTCAGGATCCATAGGATTAGTCGAGGTGCGTGAAAACTGGCCCGGACATCCATATTAAACTAATATATATATATGGTTGTTAATTTCAGGATCCGTGAGATTAGTCGAGGTGCGCATAAATTGACCCAGACAACTATATTAATAAAAAAAATATTAAATTTTTTTAATATTAATATAAATAGTAAAGTATCATAAAAAAAACTTAATTTTTTTAAATGTATAGTATAATTCTCATTTTCTTGGGAAACAAAAATCCATTATGCTTTTGGATGCCCATAAATTTAAGATCTTTTATTATTGTTGACGTAAATAGATTGACTTAGAGTGATTGGGAATACTGTGTAAATTGTGATTAAAAAAATTTATTTTTTTATTAAAATTTAATTTATTTATATTTTGAATCGTTTTGATGTGCTAATCTCAAAAATAATTTTTTAAAAATAAAAAAATATTATTTTAATATATTTTAACATGAAAAGCACTTCAAAAAACAACCGCAACCGCACGCATTGGACGCTTATATTAGATTTAAGACATAGAAGTTCTTACTTCACAATTAATTTTGAAAAAAGAAGTTTATATTAGTGATTAGTGTAGTTAAGCTATCAATTAGAAAGAGACACGTTGAAAAAAAAACAAATATGTCTGTGTGTTTAATTAGCCGTATTTGTAGAAATGTTATAGATTTATATTTTAATTTCAATATAAATACAAAAAAAAAAAAAAAAACAGTGTAGTCATAAACTTTGACCGATTGATTTGATAAACTTTTCTTCGAGTCTGTGCTCACTGCGCTCGTGTGGTGAACTTGACCGCTTCGTTCTTCAAAAGAGACTGCTGTCACCCAAGGAATCACGCATCTTCCTTGCAACAATGCATCATCCATCCTTGCGATTTGGCTGCATGTGATTTCAAAAGGCTCAAAAGAATTCATTGAATGTTGCCAAGCTGCAACTGCTAAAGTCTATGAATCCTCCTCTATGACCTAACACTGTGATATTTGGACGATTAACACACTCTATTTTTTAAAAAAATAAAATAAATCCACCTTGTACAATAGAGTGCTAGTTGAAAAACGATTCCTAGCTACTCTTTTGTCAAAGAGAAAAAACACTTTTAAAAATAAATAAATAATAATAATAATAGCAATATAATTTGTTTATGAATCACAAAGTAAGAGTAATCATTTCTTTCTACAGATAAGTGAAGTATTAGGAAATCTTTATTTTATACTCGAGTTATTATTTTTATTTTTGTTAAATGAAGGATAATTAACAGATATATCTTATTTAGTTTTTAAACTTATTGTTAAGTGAGGGTATTGAGTTATTATCCAAGTTGCCCTTAGATTGAAGGGTAAGTAAAAAAAAAATTCATTAAACCGAGAAAATTGAAAAAAAAAATAAATGAAAAAATCAAATCGTGAAAAAAACCGATTATAATATTTAAAAAACTGACGGTGAGGTTCGGTTTCGGTATCATAAGCTTGAAACTGAAAAACCGAACTGAACTGAAATTGATAAAAAAACCAAACCGATAAAACCGAGCCAAACTGAAACCAAACCCATTAGAAATTACAAAACAAAACCCAAAAAAACAATATAGTTTTTGATTTTTAATATAAAATAACCATATCAAAACCGAACCAAAACCAGTCGGTTGGGTTTCAGTTTTGTTCTAAAATACCGAACCGAACCAAAACCGGTCGGTTTGAACTAGTTTCGGTTGTTTTTAAAAAAACATTCAATTTGGTTATCTAACTGGCTCTGAATCAGATGTAATAATTTTAGATAATTGCATAATTCATAAAAAAATAAAAAATATTTTGATTTTGTAACTAAATCATAAACTATACTTCATCTTTAAATTCTACCCAAGTAGAATACATATCTAGAATTAATTCATGCTCAAAGTCTAATGCTTATCTTCATATGATACTACCTACTTTATCTATTTTTTCAACGAGCAAACACATCTTGAGTATTTTCCTTCAGTAATTTATTTTTCTTAAGCATGTTATGATCCTAATTATAAGACTTTTTCCTCATATCAGATTCTTGGAACTCAGTCTTCAAAGTCATTTATTATTTTAACATTTCAATTTTCATTTATTATTATTCAAAGTAAATCTAGAATATCTTATATTCTAAACGAAATAAAATTTATTGTATTTTATATTTTTTTTAAATGATATGGTATATACATTAATTAAAAAAACTAAAATGATTCTATGTGCAAACTGTATCCCCTCATGTAGCACTATGGATGGATTATTTACAATACAATTTTTTTTTATCTTTTTTTTTTATTTGGCTCTTATTAAATCAAATTATAAGATAATTTGTTGGAGGAAAGTGAGATTAAAAGACACTTTCAAAATGAAAAACTTGTATGGAATGAATAACTTTAAAAGGTTTGGGCAAAATGTTTATTGGAATCTCTATACTTTACAATTTATAGATTTTGGATCCTTTAGTTTCTAAAATTAAATGAAAAAAATCAATTCTGATTTCAAACTTTATTTTTCCTATTTTTTTGGCTCTTAGTATGAGAGAGGTAAGAGAAAGTCGTTGAAATCCGACATTAAAAAGAGAAAAATTTTGTTGCCATTGATTTTGGCCACCAAAATAGCTGAATTTTGTGTCAAATTGTTTCTTTTAATGAGGGGAGCTCACATTAAGTTTTTTTACCTTGAAATTGCCAAGAAAAACAAATCCGATCTTGATAAGATTTTTAGTTTTAGATTTGGAGATGATTTTTGGGGTTTTTGAAGCCATAAATGAGTACATAATGTTGTTTATGATGTTTTGTAAGTGTTTTGATTAAAAAATAAGTTGAAAATTTGATTTTTTTTGGTAAAACAAACCATTAGCTCTATTTTCTCAGCCACAACAGTGGCAAAAAAATAGACAATATAGACGATTCATTGTTTAAATATTTTTTTTCCTTAAAAAAACATGTTATCTACTCTAGCTAAAAAAACATTAAAAAGGGTCTAGTCGCCTAAGCCCAATACCGCCTCGCTTTTTTTAAAAAAAAAAGTTATTTTTTTATTTTTTTGTATGCATTTAACTTGAAGAAGTTTTTCTGATTTATTTATAATTTTTATTTTATCGTTATATAAGTGAACTTTATTTTTAAAATAAAAAATATTTATTTTCAGATAATATTTCTAATATATGCAACCTTGTATAATATTTTCTTTTATCTTATTCCATTAATTTAATGCGTGTGCCTATTTCTATTATCATTTGATTAAGTAAAAAATTATTTTAATAAATAAATTTAACAATTACAAACGGGTAAATTTTCCATCTTACGAGATTAAATATCTTGATTTCAATTTGTATCTTGATTTTTTTAATTTTATTTTTAATTATCATTTATGGTTATTTATTAATTTATTAATATATATTTATTAATTTATTTAATTACATATATGTATAACTTTTTTAATTATAAAAATATATTATAAAACTTGTATATATAATAAAATATTTAACCCATGAGGATGTCCTGGTTAAGTGTACAGTATCAAAACTAAAAAGAGATTAAATATCTAATTGGGATTTTTTTAATTAATATAGATATTTAAATTAATTTTTATATATTTCAATTAATTTAATATTTCTTAAAATTAACAACAATATAAATCCCAATAGATACTCGAACCCGCTACCATTGACCTAATTGACATTTACTCCTCTAGATTGTGGCCTTTCTTAAGAGGTTTGCCCTTAGAGAAACGTGAAAACTAACGTCCCTTTCTTCTAATATAAACCTCCATTCCTTCCTTCAAACACTTCGCCACCAACCAAACACTAGCAGCAGTGAGCACCACCACCTCTTCATTTCCTGCCTTTACCTTCTGGTTTATTATACTATTTGTCGACTTTGCTATCTGGGTTTCATTAGCTGAGAGAGTTTCGAGATCTTGAAATTAAAGGAAGGAAAATGGCGGCTTTTCCTTCAAGTTTTTCTTGTTCTGATTTATCAAGAGCTGTCAGTTTGCAAGACAATGCCTTTGTAAGGGGGGTGACCATCAACAATTATTTATCAGTAAAGGAGATGGTTCCTCGCCATAGTTGGAGGAGGAGACATGTCGCCTCTAGCGGCAGTAAACAGAGACTTCTTGTTCTAGTCATGTCGCAGTCACATTCATATTCACAAGGTGAGTCGCCGCAATCAGGTGCGGTCACGACCACAGTAGTGAAAAACGAGGCTGGCAATCACAGTGTTGTTGCAGGAGGAGACGGAGAAATTGGAGTTTTGGAGATTGGGAGTGAGTTGAAAACTGATTTTGGTGGGACCGGTGGTAATGGAGGAAATGGGAAGTTCCCAAGTAATGGTGGCGGTGGTGGTGGCGGAGGAGGAGGCGGCGGCGGCGGCGAAGGAGAGGATAAAGGAGAGGAAGAGTTTGGACCAATAATGAAGTTTGAAGAAGTGATGAAGGAGACTAAAGCACGAGGGGCTAGTCTTCCTCCTGACATGTTAGAGGCTGCAAAGACTATTGGTATTCGCAAAGTGCTTCTACTTAGATATTTGGATTTGCAGGTACCATTATGATGGTTTTTTCAAGTGTTAAGAATTCTGTGTTTTCCATGTAATTGGTTGCTTATGTTTGTTTGTTTTGTTAATTTAGGGGGCAGGAGGGCTTTTGGGATTTGCAATCAAGTCGTGTGCTATGCTGCGAAACAGAATGCTGGCTGATCCATCTTTTCTTTTTAAAATTGGAACGGAGGTTTGTTTGCTTTTTTTTTTTTTTATGGAATGTTTGTCCAAGTTTCTGCATCTTTGCAACCTAACAGAGATCAGGTGTTAAAATGGCCATCTTAATAAGATATCTTACTCAAATTAGGAAAGTAGTTGATAATGGGTTAGTTTGTTCTCTGGGCCAGTGTGAGTTTTGCGTTGTATCTTTCGGAGAATACAATTAGTCAAAAGTTTTCCCAGCTTCCTTCATGGTCTATCTTATTTATATGCAGCGACGAGCTGTGTTTAATCGTTTGAGGGCATCTTTGATTTGGTTTTGGAATTGAAATGTCCTTTTTTTAATGTATATAAAGTCAACAGTAATGTCTTAAAACAATGCAGATAGTAATTGATTCTTGCTGTGCTACATTTGCGGAAGTTCAAAAAAGGGGCAAAGACTTCTGGGCAGAGTTTGAATTGTATGTTGCAGATCTTTTAGTGGGCGTAGTGGTTAACATTGCTTTGGTTGGCATGTTGGCACCATATGTACGTATTGGGCAGCCATCTCTATCTAAAGGTTTCCTTGGACGACTGCAACATGCATATGGAGCTCTTCCTAGTAGGTTAGTATTGATTTGTTTCCTCCAAAGAAACTTTGCATCAATTTGCAATATCTTAGTCCACATTTATATTATTGTTGTTTATTACATGGTTATATCTTAGTCTACATGTATATTATTGTTGTTTATTACTACATAATATGTAGTTTTAATAATTCTTGTGACAATCTCATTTGCAACTTTAGAATATGGTGAAATAGTGTATTTGAGTCTCTGAAGTTATCATCTAAATGCAGTGTGTTTGAAGCTGAAAGGCCAGGATGTAGATTTTCTGTTCAGCAGAGAATTGGTACATACTTCTATAAGGTAGGCCACATATGTGATCAAGGAGTCATAATAGATTCTTTTGCAGATTTATTGCTGATAATCTACATCTTCTGTTTCCAGGGTGTCCTGTATGGATCGGTTGGATTTGCATGTGGTATTATCGGGCAAGGCATTGCAAATCTCATTATGACTGCAAAACGGTATAACTATACTCTGCATTTATTTTTGTAATTGGCTAATTGGATAAGTGCATTTATTATCAGTTCAATCATATTGGGGATACTTAATACGTCAGGAGCATAAAGAAATCAGAAGAAGACATACCAGTGCCACCCCTTTTGAAGAGTGCAGCTCTTTGGGGTATGCTTTATTTTTCTGTATAGATTGGTCATGGATTGTCAATTTCATTTCTCTTATATGATCTCGAACATGTTTTCATCTTTCAAATTGTTGATTTTTTCCCCTTGTATTATTTCATTACCTCTAAGTGATAATTCTGTGTGGCTGGGTCTCAAGCTCAAGTATCTTCTCATACTCTATGGTTGATGCATGTTGTGTTTTGTGTGCAATATTTGCATATATAATTTATGCAGCTTCAAGCAATTTTTCATCAAATTTGTCTTCAGGGTTTTGACTGTTTGTTGATTCAACACTTACCCTGTTGAGAATAGTCTTGAAAGCACTGTTATCAAACCTGGACCGGCCTGATAGGTCTATCCGGGACCTAGTGGCTGGACCGGTCTGGGTTTGTTAAAAGACCGGCCGATGCAACAACCCGGTAAAACCCTGTTGACCCAGTGGGTCGACTCATAACCTGGGCGACTTGGACGAGACCCGATTTTTTTTTCAAAAATGGTTTTTCTCCTATACCTCTTTTTTTCATATTTTTTTAGTTGGTTAATAACATTTTTTAAAGTTCACTATATAAATATTAGAAAAATATTTTATTTTTTCAATGTGGGATTTGAAACACTTTAGTATATATACTTTATGTTCTCAAGAAAAAAGTTATGTTTTTTCAATGTGGAATAAAAAACTTTTTAAAATATTCTTTTAAACTTATTATTTACAACATGTATAGTCTATATTCCCATGGATTTTTTTTAATTTTGTCATATGAAATATTAAAATTTTAAATATATTTTTAAAAATTTTTTTGGGTTGACCCATGAAACTCGGGACCCGGCCTCTTGGCCGGGTCAACCCCCCGGCCGGGTTTGATAACTATGCTTGAAAAGTGAGGCATCTTTGACGCAACAGCTTTAATTTTTCCTGTCAATTCATGACATGCATTGTGATTGACTGACCATAACTAGTTATTAGTTATTTGTAGTGAACCAAATTTAGTAGGGGGAGAGATTTGAGCAGGCTATATGATATAAATAAATCTGCAACACTTCCCGTGTGCTTCATGGTCCTTCCATCTTAGGTTCAGTGTCAGACACATGATTGTTACCAAGTTCATCCCCTCTGATATTGTTTGCCATTTGCTACTGCTTAATGATTATCAAGCCCTCCCTTCATATCCTGTCTGATCTTATTTACCCTCGTCCCAAATGGATGTCTGCAATACTTGCAAGGATGTGTTTTAAATGTAGAGTGCTAGAAAGATTTAAAACTTCACACTGAAGAGCGACATTCTTCTACTAATTATCTTCCCTTAGTAACAATAATTCATGGTCCAATAGTTAGGTCTATGAGGATGATGTCAATTGAGTTTGCTAATTGCTGTCATGGCCCAAGCAAGAATATTTAGACAAATGGAGGATTCTGCCAGCAAATTTGTGTAGGATTCCCTGCCTTTTAACTGGTAGCCTCTTTTATCAGGAACAATCACGTTGAATATCGAGTTACCTGTTCTTTCTTCTGCCTGCTTCTTAATTTATTTGTTGTTTGGTGTTTTGCATTCCCAAAAATCACCATATTTGTTTCTGTGCTGCAGTTACATATCTGTTAAGTTTTGATAAATGCTAGTTTGGCTTCTCTGTCCCCCAATGTGCAGGTGTTTTTCTTGCAGTTTCATCCAACACGCGCTACCAAATTATCAATGGACTAGAACGCCTGGTAGAAGGATCACCCATGGCAAAGCAGGTTCCACCAGTTGCAATGGCTTTCACAGTTGGTGTGCGATTTGCCAACAATATCTATGGTGGAATGCAGTTTGTGGACTGGGCTAGATGGAGTGGGGTGCAATAATGACATTAAGTATTTTAACTAATAAGTTGCAGGTGCAATAACATTATTGTTATCTCTCTCTAATAATTCTTAAGGATCCCCACCGACTCTATTAAACAGGATCGATTTTATGAGTCTCTCCTAAGGGATGTTTTAACGTGTGAATTAACCAAATGTGGAAGTTAGACTTCCCCTTTTATATAGGTGTTTACAAATTCTTGACCATAAATTGCTAGGTTTCAGTGAGCGTTGTGAAATGCAGTTGTATCCGTGTTTTTTAAAAATTTAAATTTTTTTTGTTAAAAATTAAATTTTTTATGTGTTTTAGATCGTTTTGATGCGTTGATTTCAAAAATAATTAAAAAAATAAAAAAAATGATTTTACTCTTTTGACTACTAATGGATAGAATTTTCTAAGAAAACCTTACAAGTAAACGTCTTCTCTCCTACTATGATAAACTATACTATAAAAAATGTCAAGGTCATGAGAAATACTTTAGTATTATTATTAAATTTGGTTTAGCATGTTTTAAAATCTCTTTACTTGAGTCTTTTGTCTAGTCTTTTACTTGAGTCTTGGTCTCGTCTTTGTCAAATTAGATTGTGTGGATGTATTTTATATATAATAGAAAGTCAATGGAATTGACAACTTGATCTAAATAAATATATGGAAATTAATATTTATATATTAAGGTTGTAAATCATGCATGCAAGAGTGTGTGAAGCAAACTCACATTATTAACGTTAAAAAAGAAGAATGACATGTTTCTCTTGTTAACATTATTATTAATAACACTAATCTTCATTCATTTCTCATTCAATGATGTATTAGTAATGATTCTTAAACTCCATAATTACTAATTACCATAATTACATTCGAAATTAAAAGTAAAACATATATCTAAGTCAATGTGTTGCACCACTATTTTCACCACCTTTCCCACCTTTATAATTTGCATCAACTTTCATATTTAAAGCACATTCAACATTAACTTGTTCAACATTGTCTCTTTGGCAAGTCTACCAAATAATTTTGCCTACATTGTACCATATAGTTAAACACCTTTTCCTTAGAGTTCTTAGTTGGTCTCCTCCATATTCTCTTCTTTTATTTTTTTTCTTCTAGATCTTCCTACACCCCTCTCTTAAGTTATGAAAGCAAAACTATTAATAAATATCCCATATAGTTCGGGTGGTTATATGTGATACTAATTTTATTTATGAAAAATATTTATTATTTATAAAACATTATTTATCTTTAATATTCATTTAAGTCTGATTAACGAGTATAGAGTAAAGATAAAAAAATTATTGGGATAAAAATATTCTGTAAAGAAAATTATAAAGTGGTTATATTTATGAGAACTGCTATTACATCAAAGTATTGTTTCTAAATATTCATAGTCAATACTCTATTAAGACTGGGCATTGATTATAACTGTTGAGGCTGATACATATTATGATATTTTTCTTTTTTATAAAAAGAAGTAACTATTTTTATAAGCTGAGATATGAGGAATATCTGGAACTAACACGTAAATGCTTATTAAATAACAAATACATTAAACTGACATGCATGGAAATTTCATTTAGAAAGATTACCCATGTATATGGAAAGACTCACGTGTCAATTGTGTAAGTGATTTTTAGATTTGAGATTAACAAGTTATCTTATATAGAGAATGTTATGTTTTGATCTTGACTATACATTATTTTTATTAAAGGTAACAAATGGTCAAATATTGAGTATAACATAAACTATATAAATGTATTTAAGTGATCAATAAATGATTTATTACCTTAGATTAATTAAGAAAAATATTCCATATATTCTAAAATAATATTGATTGAAAAATCCATGCTTAAGGTGGAATGAGATCTAAAAAATATTGTAAATCTTATTCAAATAATCAATGACTATGGTGTTGAAAAAAACATAATTTGATAGAGTAGACACAATCTATGTTCACATATTTAATTGGAATATTCTTGATAAAGGGATAATCGTTACACTAAAAATTGATCACTGAAAGGTTAAATTAAATCATATACGACTTTTGTAATATTTTGGAGATCATGACATGTTGCTAGAGCTTGTACTTGATTTTTAAATATAAATAAATCAATTTATTGAATTAATAACAAGTTAAATTTTTTAAATTTATTTAATCCAATTTTATTTAGGATTATAATTTATATTTAGATTAACATATTGGAAACTTAATGGGTCACACACATTAAGAATCATTGATATGAAATTAGACTACGATGACTGATCAAGTATGACTTGATTATTAATAAGTTTTAGAAATTAAGGACCAGAGTGTAATTAATATAAGAGATTACAATTATAGACCTAGAAAAATCAAGTAAGAACTTAATTGTATAAATTTATAATAATTATCCTAAAATAAAATATGTAATATTTTTCAGGGAGCAAAGTAATATTTTGCTATTAATAGGGATATCAAGTTTGTTTTTTATAAATAAAATGTTATGTCTCATGTTTTATTGTATAACTATAAAAACAAATATTACATTTAAGAGTAAAAAAAAAAAGAAAAGAGCTACTACTTAAGGTATAACAATATCTCTTCTAAAAGCGTTTAGAAGATTTTTAATCTGATGGTTCTTGTGGATTATTGTTGGAGATATAACAATTAGACAACTTGTGTTTTTTGACAACTCAACCTTGAAGAATTGATCATACACTAGAATCAATAATGATTTTCAAGTAATCTTCACATAAATTCTAAAAATAACCCTTATATTATCTAACAAGATCCGCGACACTCCAAAAAAAATTAAAATATTGTTCCATTGCTTTTATATCTTTCAAGAAACACAACATTAGTAGCAAAATCATCATTGTTTTGATGGTTATTAATGTTAATTATCAATTATTTTGTTATGCAAAACAATGATTTTCTAAAAATTGTTTTTCTTTCATGTATTTAAGAAAATGCAATTTTTTTAGATACTATTCCAACCAGATCTAGTAGGGATTCTCAAAACTAAAAGAAAGGAACTTGGGGGCTGCGATGTCAACTTTGTTGGCACTCCTAGTTGATGTTGTGCACATTAGGTCAGCAAGCCGATCGCCAGAGAAGCAACAACCAACGGTTGCTACTCTTCCATGGCAACGCCAACTTAGGTAGTGCCTTATGCTGCTGTGAGAGTCGCTAGCGGCGGGTAGTGTGGCCATGACCACTATCGACAACAATGAGAAGAATAAGGCAAAATTATAATTATGTCTGTACAACGAAACCTGTATTAGGGGTTTTAATGGGTATAATTATGATTTTATATTAAATTAATTATATAATTATTTTTTCTAATTGGATTAGGATTAGATTAAATTATTTGATTCAAAATTGTTTTTTTTTTATAATATCTTAATTAGATTAGGATTATATTGAAATGTTTAATTAAATTATATTTTAAAAAATAATTTGTTTCTAAATAAAGAGAGATTTTAAGTCTAGAAAATTTATTTAATTAATTCTAAAATTATTTAGGTTGTTAATAAGAATTTTAATATGATTAAATTTCTTAATAAATCTTGGAAATGGTTTTTTCTTTAAGAAAAATGAATTAAACACAATTTATAATATTTGGTAAATTATGAAATTGAGTTTGAGTTAATATTTTTAAATGTTAGAAATGCATATAAAACCAATAAGTAGAATTAAAAAATGCAATACACATACACACACATGTTTGTGTGTTATGCATGATGGATGATTATGAATATTAAAATACTAGTTTGATTGTGTTTTTGATAGTTGAATGATTATAATGCCTTCCTTTTCTCTATTTTTGTTTTGGAATGTAAAATTCTTTTCTCATTTATTTTTTCTCGAATATAACTTTAATCAAAGGTAGTAAAATTTTATATAAATGTTATATAATCTTCAAAGGTAGTAATTTAGATATGAAATTTATTTTGTATTCAAAGATGAATAAAGAACAACTTAAAAGAATACAATTATACTGCTCATAAGAACCTATGAATATTAGTAACAACTACCTAGATTTTGACTGTCTAATTTTTTTTATGGCTAAAGAAAATTATTTTACACGTTTATAATCATTCAATTAAAATAAAATGATAAGGATATGTATGATATAACCATGCCAAAGTATGAGACCTGATTAATAATATTTTTTCATTAATATAATAAGTACATGTGATTTGTTCCCTTCTAATTTTATAAGCTTCAAATGAGAGTTTCATTTATGGTTAATTTGTTGAGTTATTTAAGGTTGCTTTAAGTCAAATATTTTTAATGTTATAGAAATTGAATTATCTTAACTAAACTTATATGATTTAGATAAGACACTCATAATAATATAAGAATAGAGGTAGTATTTAGTCAAAAAATATATAATATATGTTGCACCCGACATTGCAACAATCACTCTTTTTTTTCTTCTTCTAAGTTTTATTTGAGAGATGGGGAAAATGTATGAAGTGGAAATGAGATGTAAAAGAGTCTTTACTTAATATTATGATTACTAGGAACCCTTATTGGTCTTTTAGAGTTCAGAGTTGTACTAAATGAATGATAGTATCACTCTAAAATATCTTACCTGAGATAAGTAGCATTGCTACTTGTCTTCTATTTCTAATGTGCCTAATGCCTAAATGCTAAGGGTCTGTCTAAACTAATGTATGGATACATATGGTCAAAATTGGGTTTAATGCATGGCATTATACCCAATGTATAAAGGGTGGGTGGTCGGACCAAATTCTACCTTATTTAGGATTTAAGTCATTTAGTCATTCCTAATTGTTACCATAATAACAACCTATGACAGTTTATTTATTCTAGAAATAATAAGTGAATTTACATGACCATAATTCTAACAATAAAGGGATTTATTATTCCTAATCGAGGCTTTTTACCAGTGATGGTCTTTCAAGTAATGACAATGAATAACCAAACATTCTTATATGAGGTCAATTTGACCTAGCCCTAAACATAAGGTTGGGATGGTGCTAAACATTTGTTTATGTAACCAAGATTCCAGGATAATGACTGGTAATGGTACATTTATCTTAAATTAAAAAATAAACAAATTTTTTTGAATAATTTTTAATACACTAGTTTTATTTGTCCAAACCGAGACCATTAATGGTTCATCTATTTGGAGGTAAGATCTAGAAGTACCTAAAATGAATGTCTCGTATTGAACTAAGATGCATACATTTTTAAAATAATGACATGTGAGGGTTCATTTATCTTAAAGCGTATTGTTATATTAACAATCACATGTTCTTAAAATGATTTCCCTTAATGAGTGCTTATGCATACTAGTCTATGAAAACTCAGTTATGCACGAACATTGTTAATGGACAATCATTAAGGAACAAAACATTTGTTATTATAATTGTTATTTGAAATAAATAAAAAACTTTCATTACATATGAATGAACAACCTTATTACCCTCAATTGATACTTAGAAGTAATGACCTATAATGGTTCATTTACTTTTAGTCTTCGTTGATGAATATATCTGACCAAAACTTATGTCTTTGTATTTTTTTATAAAAGAAATTTCATTTTTTTAAAACCAAGACATTTGTTTTAAAAAAAAAGATGTGTTACCCCGATTGATATTTAAAAGTAATGACATGTGAAGGTTCATATACCTTAGGTATTAGTAGTGGATAAAGAAATAAAAATTCATGTATTTCCTTTGTTTTTTTTTTTAAAAAGGAGGGAAAACTTTGAAAATTTAAAATTTTGTAAGGAGTTGGAATGTTTGCCTTTACTAAGAAATGCATTTTATTTTAGGCCAAACCTCACCTATGGTGTATCCCATAACTAAAGTTGCAACATGCACCACAAGATTCACATGCATGCAATACGACAAATCTTTTTTTTTTTTGGGTTTTCAAAAATAGAAAAATGCAAACCTAAAATGCTTATGCATATAAATATACTAAAATGACAAGGATGACTAACGAAACTTAGAAGGATGTTTGAACACTAATGCGATGCAAAACTACTTGATATGTGATAGTCCCGACCAAAATAAATGGAGCTTAAAACATTTTTTGCATACATGTATGTAAAAACACATCTTGCATAAAAATCAAACACACATCTCATGTGAAAATCTATCATTTACTCACATATAAAAAAAATCAATAATTTACAAATCATATGTAAAATAACAAAATAAACTATTTGGGTTTGAAATGGACCTTCACGAGTTGTCGTGTTCTCATAAAAAGGCTAGAATTATTGTCGAAGCCTATTGGACAATGTTGGTAATAAAAATCTTTAAGAAGATGTGTATATGACAACTTAAAAGTTTTGAATCTAAAGAATTTGTCAATAAAATATATAAGTTAGAAAAATTCATTTATAGAATTGAGCAAGCTTCAAAGAGTTGGAATATCTACTTTGATGGGATAATCAAAGAATTTGACTTCATAAGAAATATAGATGAGCCTTGTATTTATAAAAAATGTTTGTGGAATTAGATTTATTATTTTAGTATTATATGTAAATGACATATTATTGATTAGAAACAACATATATTTACTCTAGTCATTAACGATTTGTTTTTTCAAGAATTCTTCCATGAAAAATATGAGAGAAATAACATAAATACTGAGAAGAAAAATTTATAGAAATAGATTTAGAAGGTTGTTGGGATTGTCCCAATCCACATATAAAAATAAGATGCTAAAATGATTTATCATGGAAGAACCCAAGAGAGAATACTTACTATTTTCACATGGGATATATCTCTTTAAGGATATATATCCTAAGAAACAAATTGAGAGAGATAAGATAAAAAAGATCCCCCTGTAATATGGCTATAAAACCTATTATATATTCAATGTTATGTACAATACCAAATGTATCTTATGTTTTAAGGATAATGAATAAATATCAATTTAATCCATACGAGAGTCACTATAAAATAGTTAAAAGTATTCTTAAGTAAATAATAACCAATAATGTTTTTCTAGTCTATGTAGAAGATGAACCAATAGTTCATAATTATTTGGATATTAGTTTTCAATTAGATATTGATGATAACAATTCTTAATTTGGATACGTTTTTACTCTAAATGGTTATTCTATAAGTCAGAAAAGTTTCAAATAACAGACCATAAGAAATTCTACAACTAAAGCTAATTACATCTTTATATTTGAGGTGGTAAAAGAGGGTATTTGGATCAAGAAGTTCATCACTTAACTATGATTGTTTTTTTTTTCCTGATCTAGTAGCCTTATACTATTATAATTATATAAAGAAAAGAAAAGAAAAAAAAAAGAAATCAATGTCTTATCAACAATCCAAACATGTACTTAGATAATGTCATTTGAATAAAAAAGTCTTAGAAATAAAATATGTAAAGATAAAGTGTGTACGGTACACACTTTATTTTTTCAATAAAATAAATATACAGTGTACCTATTAAAGATAATCTTGCAAATTCTCTCACCAAAATATTTTTTCAATAGAAGTATGATCACCATATGGAGCTATATGACATTCAATATATGAACAATTGAATTTAATACAAATAAAAGATTGATAGTACATATGTCCTATAACCAATCAGAGTTTTTACATATGTCATTGACTTTATTAATCATAAACACATATTTTATTATTTATGAATGCCTTTTTTATCTTTGATATTTATTTAAGTTTGATTAACGAGTCTAGAATAAAGATAAAGTCTTTAAAAAAAAATATTTTGCAAAGAAAATTATAAATTAGTTATAATTATGAGAATTCTTATTGCATGAAGTATTATTTCTAAATGTTTTAGGTAATGCATTAATATTGGATATTAATTAGAGCTATATATATATATATATATATATATATATATATATATATATATATAAAGGAAATAGTAAATCTTATAAGCTAAGGTATGAGAAATATAAGAAACTAATATAAGGTGCTTATTAAATGACAAGTTTATTGAACTGACTTGCATGATGATGTTATATGAAGATATTACTTGTGTCTATAGAAAGATTCACGTAGTAATTGTGTATGTGATTCTTAGACTTAAGATCGCCAAGTTATCTTATATAGAGAATACTATATTTTTATCTTCACTAAACATTTCCTTAATTAAAGAAAATAAATGGAAAAATATAGGATATAACATAAACTATATTAAGGTATTTGAATGATCAAGTGAGGATTCATCACCTTATATGAATTAAAAAAAAAAGTATTCCATAAATTTACAGATAGTATTGAATGAAAAATCTTTGCGTAAGATGGAATGAGATTTGAAAAACATTTTAAATCTTATTAAAAAAATTAATAACTATGGTGTTGAGAAGAAACATAATTTGACATATCTAAATCAAAACTTTATTGATAAAGGGATAATAGTTACATTATGAAACAAGTAAAAAGAAAGTCAAATCATATATGACTTTTATAATATTTAAAGAATCATGACATGTTGCTAGATGATGTACTTAGTTATAAATTAATTAATTTGTTGAATTGATAATAAGTTAAATTTTGAATTTATTTAATACTATTTTATTTAGCATTATAATTTATATTTGGGTCAACATATTATGAACCTAATATGTTAGACATATTAATAATCATTAGTAAGAAATTGAACTAGGAAGACTAATTTAAGTGTGGATTGATTATAAATAAGTTTTAAAAATTGAGGATTATAATATATAATATAAGGGATTATAATTTTAGACCTAGAAAAATCAAGTTGAGACTTGATTCTATAAATTTCTTAATAATTGTTCTAAAATAAATTTTCACGGAGAAAAATGATATTATATCATTAATAGGGATATTAGATTTTTTCTATAACTAGGATGTTATGTCTTATATTTTTATGTATAATTAGAACAATAAGGAGTAGATATGAGAATAGAGAACATTAAATAAAAAAACTAACATTCAAGATATAGCAATCCCTCACTTCTAAAAGGATTTAGGAAATTTATGATCTTGTAGTTTGTGTAGCTTATTGTTAGATGATGAAAAATTAGACGGCTTGTAATTTGTGATAGAAATAAGAATTGATCTTTAGGTAATCTTCACACAAATCCTAAACAACCTTATATTGTCTAACGAGATCTATGAAACTCTCGAAAGAAACTTCAAATATTATTTCCATCAACCTTACCTAATCTTTCAAGTAAAAATATAATTAGCATACGTCTATACTTGCCCACTCAATGATTTAATAATTCAGCGATGTTATTTGTCACATTATAATTTTTCATTTCAGGGTTGAATAAATACATTAATACGAAGGGATATTCTTCAATTAATTAATTATTCCACTATTAATATCACTAGTATCCTTCATATGACTACAATAGTTAAGGTATAGATATGATTTACATGCACATCAAAACCTCAATTCTAGCTTCAACTTATGAAAATCCTTCTTGAAATTAGCACAAATATGCCTCATACATTGTTTGTGTGTTATTTAAAAAAAAAAATCCAAGCAACACCTTCATGTAGACTCTACAAAACACACGCATGGTTATACAAACATATAAATAGTTACATAAATAAATAATTACATGAACAAAGAGTTATATAAAATAGAAAGCTAATCATACCTTTTGTCAATCAATATTATGCACAACAATTTATTATTAATTCTAGTTTTGATGTAGCCATGCAAAACATAAATAAACCATCTCTATATATCATTATTTTTAGCCTCCACCATAAGATATGCAACTAAAAATAATCCGCAACTACTACCAACAACACTTCTCTATAACAACCCTTCAAAGATCTACAATCATTTATAAATATACCATTTATAGCTTTCAAGCAAATATATACTCTTTGAAACCTTTTGAAAAATTAACACCAAGATTAAAATTATAATCAAACCTCATATAAATAAAAACCAGGATTAAACCCTTTTAATAATCAAGCATATCTTGACAATTTTTTATAAGACTTATTATGATTTTCTTTTATAAATTCGTTAGCTTTAATTTTATCCCTCCAAAACTATATTGTGTGAGGTTTTATTCTAAATTGACCATCTAAAATGATTTTAAAAGCTTTATTAGATAAGTTAGTGCAACATTAATTATGGGTATAAGTCTTTTTTAGCGATCTATATAGATTTAGTTGCTTTGATCATGTTGTAATACAGCGATGATTACAATGTCTTAATCATAAAAGTTTTACTACCATGTAACTAAATCCTCCACGTGTAGCCACTACCTGAACAACATGCAACCATTTTCTTCTTGAGCCTGTAAATCTACTCAAACCATTGTCAATAGTTGGGGTCCCAAGAGACAGAGACAATCTTTCTCACCCGTCTTATGATCAGGCCATTCTTGCTGTTCAAACGAACTTGTTAAAAGAAAGAAACAACATCGGATGTGCTCTATAGTTTGTTGAGATTTTGGTTCCTCAGAATTGGATCACGTTTTCCCTTGTGCTATTTTATTTCCTGGTCTAACATGTCAGCAATATTATAGAGATAGAGAGACACATCTCTGATCCGCATTTCTAGTCGAGGAACAGAAACAGCTTCTACTGTTAGAAACGTAACCAACGAAACAGCCAAAAACTCAGAGGACCTGAACTTGTGAACACAAATACATGAAAGAGAAAAATAAAGGAAGGAATGAGTGAATTAAGCGAAAACCAAGGACTGTGAAATGCAGAGTTAGGCTTTAAATAGAAGGGAGGCGGAGGAGGAGGAACAGAACTCAGAAAGGCAGCAGAGAAGGAAGTGTGAGAGATGGAGAATGTCCTTACTAACACTTCATCTTCTTCAGCTGATAGTGATATCACTCGAGCTCCTCCTAACTCTCTTCTCCCTCCTAAAAAGGAAGCTGGAGGATGGAGATCTGTAAAATACATTCTTGGTAATTAATCAATCCTTTTATTTTGATTATAATCATGTTTCTTTTCCATCTTCTTCTTCCTTTTTTTTTTGTATTTTTCTTGTTTCGTCACTTACAATGGTGTTTTCCTTTTCCTTTCAAGGGAACGAGTCATTCGAGAAACTGGCTTCAATGGGTCTTATTGCCAACTTAACAGTGTATCTACAAACAAGATTCAACATGGATGGTATTCAGTTGGTTAATGTGTTCAATATTTGGTCTGGTTCCACCAATGTTACACCCTTGCTTGGTGCTTTCTTATCTGATACATATCTGGGAAGGTTCCGCACTCTTATCTGCGGTTCCACGGCGTCTTTCCTGGTAAAATCATCTATCTGCTCTTTTCCAGTAACTCATATAAATTGTGATAAAATAATAGTAATAATAATAAAGATGTTCTGTAGAATCCTTAATCTTCTACTTTCGTTCGTTTGCATGAACAGATTGCAAGGTTGAATGTCTCATATAGAAATTTTGGATATGTATTCTGTAGTTATACTGGAAAATTCAATTATTAACACTGAATGAGGAACGTGAGCCACTGAATATGTTCTTTTATATTTTAACAGGGCATGGTCGTCATGTCCCTAATTGCAGGCATTCCAAACTTAAGACCCCTCCACTGCACTGGAGGATCCAATTGCCAAAAACCCGAGTTTTGGCAGCTTGGAGTCCTCTATTTGGGTCTTGGATTGCTTGCCATTGGAGCTGGAGGTGTTAGGCCTTGCAACATTGCCTTTGGAGCTGATCAATTTGACACCAGAACTGAAAAGGGAAGAGCCCAACTAGAGAGCTTCTTCAACTGGTGGTATTTCTCTTTCACGGTGTCTCTGGTGATAGCTCTCACTGTAGTGGTCTACGTTCAGACTAATGTGAGTTGGGTTATAGGTTATGGCATACCTGCAGCCTGCTTGTTCTTCTCTATTGTCATTTTCTTGATTGGAAAACACACTTACATAATCACAAAGCCGCAAGGAAGCGTTTTTGTTGATATGGCCAAAGTGATCGTAGCAGCCTGTAAGAAGCGTGCAATGAGTCTTGAATCAACTCCTGAAAATTCCTTCTATGATCCTCCCTGGATTGAATCAGATCAGCGTGTAACAAAGCTTGCTCACACAAATATGTTCAAGTTCTTTGACAAAGCTGCCCTAATTGCTGATCCAAGCGAATTGGATGACAAAGGTTTGCCAAAGAATTCTTGGAGATTATGTAGTGTTCAACAAGTTGAACAGCTGAAACTAGTGGTAGGACTTGTGCCAGTTTGGATTACTGGAATTGGATGCTTCATTACCATGGACCAAATGAATACTTTCGGCTTGATGCAAGCAATTCAGTCCAACAACAAAATCCACAATTTTAAAATCCCACCAGGTTGGATGGGCCTTAGTTCAATGATTTGCCTTTCAACATGGATATTCATTTACGAGCAAATTTACCTGCCTTACGCAAAGAAAAGGTCAAAAAAGAATGTTAGATTGACAATGAGACAGAGAATCAACACTGGTATTGTAATGGCAATCCTATGCATGGTGGTGGCTGGAATTGTTGAGAAGAACCGCCGGGAGACAGCTTTGAAACAGGGATCTTTACTGTCACCTCAAAGTATTCTACTGCTGCTGCCACAGTTTTCCTTGTCGGGTCTGAACGAAGGATTTGCTGCTGTTGCTGTTATGGAATACTATACCAACCATTTGCCAGAGAGCATGAGGACTCTTGCCGGGGCCATCTTCTTTCTCAGCTTCTCTGCATCCAGCTACCTCAACACGGTTATTGTCAATGTAGTCCACCATGTGACTGCAAAACTTGGGAAAACACCGTGGTTGGGTGGACGTGACCTCAATAAAGTTAAACTCGACAACTTCTACTACCTTATTGCTGGTTTAGCATTATTAAATCTTCTGTATTTCAACCTCTTTTCATGCCGCTATTTGGAGAAGAATGCTGATAAAAGACCTGCATCTAGGCATGAGGACAAGGGGTTGGAGATGAATGAAAATGTTTAACGACATAAACTCTCTGATTTTGCTGCAAAGTATCGATTCCTTTTTGGTATCATGCACCAATCGCCAGAGTCTTGAGTTGTATCTATAGGATGTTTCGTTACCTTGCCTCTGCAAGGTCTTTCTTCTTCTTCTTCTTCAGTTGAGTTAAGGTGTCATTTTCTTTTTGCAATTTGAAATGAAGGTATGAATTTAGCTTTTAAGCTCTCAAACTTGCAATGTTTTTCATATCGGAGACTTTAGACTGAACTTTGACTTCGTGACTGAGTGGATTACTATCCCCATTTTATGATATAACAATCGTATTTAGGAGGAGAAAATAAACATTGAATGTTTCTACATCTTCATAATTCCTTCTTCTACTCTCTATTCCTTATTCAGCTGGATTTTCTTTTCAAGGATCATGAATTTTCCAAGCACGCGGAAAGATCAATGTGTGTATAGGATAACATTTGCACAAATCCAAGTCCATTTTGGCGAATTGTACATGATTCTTGTGTGTTTGTTGGCACTGTTAAGTCCATATTGTTATGACATGCCAATAATGCCTGGAATTAAGAACACACAAGTTAACATGTGGTTCAATAATTTGCTTACATTCACAAAGCTACTAGTTTTATTTACTAAAGACAAAATTAAAAATTACAACCAATGTAGGAGGAGACTCTCTCAACTCAACTCACAAACCATCTTTAACTTTCACCTTATTTTTCTCTATCACTTAATGTTTATTGTTGTGTGATTCCTACCCTTACACCTCTTTATTTGTAGTCGAAATGGAGGAGCACATACCATGATTTCTTCCCATTACTTCAGTAGACAACCCCCTATATCTCTTCCATAAAAATCATCTCTTCCTTTCTATCTTGATTTGCAACTGGTTATAAGCCTGATTTGTCTCCATTCATAACAATCTTCTGGAGACAAATTACTATAATTTTTTGTTTTATTCCTTGAACACCTACTGAAGTTTTGCATAGCTTCAATATGTCAAGGTTTGTCTTCTATCTTTAAAAACCTACTGAAACTTTTGCACAACTTTAGTTCGTCAAGTATAGTTCCCGTAGTTGACATATTTGTTGGATTCTTGCTTCCACAAATCTTCTCTGGTAGATCATAAGATATGGAGTAGTATGGAATTAAGCACCTATGTCAAGAACTCAATCATCTAATAAACTATAAACAACAAGAACCAAAGCTTTATGTAAGTAGTAGTATTTATAGAATCAACCTCGATTGTTTTTGGATTTATGCAATTCCTCATTATATGACCAGATTTTTCATAATTCCAGTAACCACCTTGCAACACTAGAAGTTGACCTTTCACTTACATCCTTCCTTTAAACTTCTTTACTAAGAATAAAGTCTCGAATATTGTCGTATTTCAACTTGAACTTTCTAGCGGAGTTACTTACAACCATTCTCATAGCCTCCCAACTATTTGAGAGTGAATCCAACAAAATTAATACATATATCTAATCATCAAACTCAATTTCAATAAATAATAATTGATTTGTGGTGGTGTTAAAATTATTCAAGTGTTGTGTGACGGACATTCCTTCTATCATATTTAGAGTCTAAATGCACATACACAACACAACCAAATACTTTCAAATATGAAAGATTTGTTTCATTTCCTATCCAAATATCTTTTGAAATTCTAAATTTAAAAGGAATAGAAGGTTCTCGATTGATTAAGTAGACTACAATGTCTACTCCTTTAGGCTAGAATGATGAAGGTATCCTAGAATGCAATCTCATGCTTCGAGCTCGTTCAATGATGGTTCTGTTCATGTGCTCAACAATGTTATTCTGTTGTGGTGTGCTTAAAATAGTCTTCTCCATCCACATGCCATTAGTACATAATACTCATCAAAGCTTCCATTAATATACTCACATGTATTGTTTGACCTTTCAATCTATATCATAGACCTCTATTTTATAAAGATATCAAATACATCAAGTTTATTTTTTAGATAAAACTCATACCTTCTTGCAAGAATCATTAATAAAGTTCACACGGTACCTTAAAACTTTGAGGGATGGAACTTGGGAAGGACTTTATAAGTCATTACATACCAGTTCTAATTTCTGAGGCTTTGGATATCTATCATTTTTTAGAAAACTAACCTTTTTTTATTTCCTAAAAATCCAACCTTTACATTAAGAAAATTCAACTGACTTTAATATTCTAGGAAGTTGTAATTTTGAAATAAGCAGCATCGTTCCTTTTTCACTCATATGACCGCATCTGTAATGCCATATTTCTGCTTGATTTTCAACTTCAATGGTAGCAACAATACATTTTAGTCATGAGGTCATATACAAGGAATAAGTTTTCTTACCTTAAAACAAAACAATTGCTCCCTGAGAGACCTTCCACATGCTTTACATAAAACTTATTGAATGACCATTACCATCAAACTTTCCCATACAGATCAACTTCTTCTTTAATTCAGAACATATCTCACCTCCTGTAAATTCCATATAAAACTATTTAGCAACTTGGATTTTCACCTCTTATGCCCATAACATTCAATGATTCGCTACACCACACCATAATCATTGACAATATAATTCTGCAAGATTCTTTGGTGTGGAGTAATATAGAATAATGCACTTGATTCAAGAACTCAATCATTTACTAGACTATAAACAACAATATTCAAAGCTTCATATACCTTTCTAGTAATAACATTTATAAAATCAACCTAATTTTTTTATAGATTTATGCAATTCCTTATAAGATGACCAGATTTGACACAATTCCATCAAGCACTTTGCATCTTGGGCCTTAACATACTTTACTCTTAAAATTTGGATTTTGATATGTCTTATTTAATCTTCTATCAAATATTTTGCCTCTTGTCTTGAGGTTTAAAGTAGCATTAAAAGTTGAGCTTTCACTTGAATCTTTCCTTTAAACTCCTTCACTAAGAATCAAGTCTTGAATGTCATCATATTTCAACTTGGATTTTCCAATAAAGTTTCTTACATTTGTTCTTATAGTCTCCCAACTGTTTAGGGGAGAAGCCAACAAAATCAATGCGCGTATCTCATCATCAAACTCAATTTCAACAAATAATAATTAATTTAAGATGGTGTTGAAATTATTCAAATATTGTTTGATTGTTATTCCTTTACTCATCTTTAGATTGAAGAACTTCTTCATCAAATACACCTTATTCACTAAAGATTTTTCAAACATGCTGGACATGAATTCCATTAGCTTTATAGTAGTCTTTTCTCTAAACTTAGTTTTGAATGTGATTTTCACTATTGTGTTCGTCGCCATATCCTTGTTATGGTAATATGTTCAAAATGTGTTTTTTAATACTTTGATTTCTAGGAAAAGATCAAAACACACCCTGCTAAGATTTGATATTGGTTGTTAGGACCTGCCAATGATGCCCTAAATTAAAAACACATAATTTAACATGGTTCATAATTATCTTACATCCACAAAGTTACTAATTTTATTTATTGGAGAGAACCAAAAATTACACCAAGAGGATACTCTCTCAACTTTGTTCACAAACCCTCTTAACTTTTTCCTTACTTATTGGTGTTTCTTGTTATGTGATTTCTAATCTTATAACCACTCTATTTATAGTTGAGATGGGAGAGCACACACCATGATTTTTTTCCTAATTGATTTGATAGACAGACCCCCTCAAATCTATTTCTTGAAAATCATCTCTTCCTTTTCGACTTAGATTTTGTTATAGGTTGCAAGGTAAGTATGGAAGTTATAAGAGAAGCAAGAATAACAAACTAAGGCAACAACAAGTTTTATATGTTTTGTATATGAAAAAGTTAAAGCACACATGATTCATTAGTTGGCAAGCTAGTTAGTTAATTGTTATAGTTAGTTAGTAGTTAAATGATAGCCAGTTAGTTAGTAATGAAAAGCCAAGAACTTGTATAAGTTCTACTTGTATAATTACCTTGTGATTCAAATAATGAATGAAGAACAATTTGTAATAGTTGCAGAACTCTATCTCTCCCTTTTAATTTCTTCTCAAACATTGTTTTTTAAGGATTATCCTTAACAATTGGTATCAGAGCCACTTTTCAAGGGTGAAGAAAGGTTGTTAAACAATAGTTGATCATTATGGAAAGGAATAAAATCAATGCTTTAGAATAGCATGGTAGGAAGTTGGATAAGTAGATTCAATATTTGTAAGAACTACCAGAGGAGCACAATAAAAAAAATCGATAAAGTCAATTCACAACTGTAGGCAATCTTAGTTATTCTTTAAAAAAATTCAGGAAATCAAGAAGCTAAAAAAACTAACATAGTTCCTAGAGGATTAATTTGAAGATAAAGGATGAATCAATAAGGTGATGATCTTATGAATCAATAAAAGACATGGTGTTGGTATTTAAGATACATCATGGATTGGGCACAATATGAAAATGCCAAAAATTGATTTATTGAGTTTTCATAGAGAGAATCAAATAAGTTAGATACGTAAATGCAAGAAGTTCTTCAAGCCAAACTATATACTAGTACAACAATGGGTTACGTTAACATCATTATACTTAGATGGCAAGACAAAGATTTGATATGGTAAGATTCTCAAGCCTACAATACTAACGCAAGCTTTTAAGCAAGTAAAATGGTAAGAGGAGTCCAACAATGTCTTAACCAATAAGAACAAATTCTTGCTGAAGAGAAATTCAGCTTATAGATTTGAAAAGACAACAATTACTTAATTATATAATACTTTTTCTTTAATCAAAGAATGAAGAAATAGAAAATTCAAAACCACTAAAAACATTGCATGAATAGAGAAGAAGATTAGGTCAATGTTATAGATGTTGTGAAAAGTTCACACCAGGGCACTATTGTAATGTTAAAATTTTACATATGATAAACAGTTTAGATAAAGAAAATAAGGAATTTATAGATGTAACAAAAAACAAGATAACATTGGAATGATAAATGAAAGAGAAATGGTAAATAAGTATGACATGACTTAGAATGTCTGGGCTGAAAGTTAAGCCAATAATACAATTAGAATCTTGGGTTGTTGCTAGGGAAGTAGTCTTATAATTTTGATTGATCATGGGATTACTCATAGTTTTGTTGATGACTTAATGGTGAAAAAGACTAAAGCAATTGTGAAAATGATTATTATCTTTGCAATAATTTTGGGTAATAAAAGTATAATGAGGTGTGATGTTCATAATCCAATGTTTATTTGGTTCATAAAAGGTTATGAATTCAAGGTTGACTTGAGAATTAGAATCTTAGGTTACTATCATGAGCATGATTAGTTTATAATTAAAACTAATTTTGAGATCTTGAAGCACTTGTTAAAACAAAAAATTCAAACTCCAATTCAAATGAGGAGATTTACCAAACTATAAGGGCTTAGATATCAAATTATATATAGGAAAGGAAATGAAAATGTTATAGTTGATGCATTATTAAGAAGAGTACATGAAGAATTCAACACCATTATAATAATGGTTCCAGTTTGGCATAAGGAATCAAAGAAATTTATGAGATCATCATTTTATACATAACACCATCATTTATAAGATAATTAAGTCAGCTAGTTGGCCAAACTACTTATTTGCATAAGGGGTTTAAGGTTCAAGAATATAGTAGTGATTGATTCTGAAGGGGATTTGAGGGAGAAATTAGTGAAAGAAGCTCATGATTCTTTCATTAGAGGACATGCTAGTGTACAAAATTCTTATAAAAGGTTAAAGACTGTTCTATTGGCCTACTATGAAAAAGATGGTGGAAAGAATAGTTAAGAAGTGTGATTTGTAAACAAGCTGAATTGGAAATGATAGCTTATTCAGGGCTGTTACAACATCTTTCAATTCCAAGAGAGGTATGAAGAGACATTACTATGGATTTTATAAAAGGTTTACCTAAATTAGAGGACAAAGACATTATATTGGTGGTGGTTTATTGGTTTATAAAGTATGGACACTTTATTTTCATGTAACATCTATTTACAACTCAAAATATGGTCAAAATGTTCATTGATCACCTTAATAGGTTCCATAGTTTACTAGTTACCATTGTAACTAATAGTGATAGAGTTTTTACAAGTTTTTTTTAGAAGGAATTATTCAACAAGATAGGGGTTAAGTTGTTCATAAGTTTTGCATACCATCTACAAACAAATGGGCATATTGAAAGAGGGAATAAATGATGAAAGACCTATCTCATATGCACGGTAATGCATAATCCTCGAAAGTGGCATCAATAGTTGTCTTTAGAACAGTGGTGGTACAACTCTAGCTTTCATTCATCTAGAAAATTTTCTCATTTTCAAACATTGTATGGATACCTACCTCCACAAAAAGAATAGTCTGGTTATGATACTTTTATAGTACTTGTACTATAGGAAGTGATTCAAAGAAAAATCAATGTGGATCAATTCTTAGAAATGCAATTGGATAAGGCTAAGCATAGAATGAAGCAATAGGCAGATAAATAATGATTTGACAGAGAATTTGTAGTAGGTGACTATTTGCACTTAAAGTTATAGCTTTATCGACAGATAAGTATGATCTTAAAGAGGAATTTTAAACTCATTCTGCAATTTTCTATAGCCTTTATTTGATCACTCAAAGAATTAATTCAATAGCACATACACTTTAATTAACGGAAGAAGCATCAATTCATCTTGTCTTCCATGTTTCATTATTGAAAAAAAAAACTAATTAGCAATGTAGTGGTAACAACTGTTTTACCCTAATTGGATGAAAATAGAAAGGTGAAAGTCAATGCAAAGACCATATTGGATAGAAAACTTAGAAAGAAAGAAAATAAGGTAGTTATCATAGGATTGATAAAGTGGTTTTATTTGTTTGATGAATACACAACCTAAAAAGATTTGGACTTAGTAAGAAATTTTCAAAGTTCAGAGTTGATTGTTGAGGACAAGAATTTATAAAGGAGGAAAATATTATTACATGTTGCAAAATAAGCTTGAAGTTGGAAGTTTGAAGAGAAGCAAGAATAATAGACTACGACATCAACAAGTTTTGTAGGTTTTACTTATAGAGGAATAATAACACACATGAATCATTAGTTGGCTGGCTAGTTAGTTAGTTAGTAGTTAAATAATGGATAGTTAGTTAGTAATGAAAGGCCAAGAACTTGTATAAATTCTACTTATGCACTTACCTTGTGATTTAAGTAATAAATAAAGAACAATTTGCAGTGATTGCAGAACTCTATTTTCCTTATAATTTCTTCAATTTCTCCCTCATCTCTTTCCAAAACATTATTTATTAAGGATTATCCTTAAAAGATTTGTAACTGGTTGTAAGCTTGATTTGTCTTTATTCGTAACACATACCAAATATATGAAATATAAAATGTTTTAAAATAGAATTTGTGTGCAAGATTCTTGCACACAGAAAGAAGACTACATGAAATATTAGGGATTGCTACCTTCTTGAACTCTCAATCTTCATCCACCAACTCGTGCAATGTGGGCTTGTCCATATCTCTCTTGAGTATAGTAGGTCTAAGTTGTACTCATTCCCACTATGATCATCCCTTATATGAATGTTGAATTGCAATAAAAAGAAAATAGTTTTACTTTAAGGAAAAAAGGTAAGTAAACAAACTCGTTTGATGTTGAAGATAATACAATCAATGATGGTTGGTGTAAGAGTCATTCTGATTGTGTTTGGTTCATCTTTAGATTTAGAGGAGATCATATATATATGAAGGCTAATTATGAGTATATGGTTGGTGGTGCTTTAATTTATATGCCTTGATAAATTATAGTAAATCTTGAACTTTAGAATTGTTATGGTGTGAATGAAAAGTTGTGTTTATTAATACTCTACTTGAAATAGAGTGTGTCCTTTTAAACTAGAAAGTTGTATCATTTTCTTTTAAAAGTTATGTTAAAATTAACTATCATAATTTCCTAGTTAATGGAGAAAATTTCTAGTCTTTCTCAAACTCTCTTTTGTATTCTTTCTGTCAAAATTTTTATAGAGAGTAATATACAAATATTTGTTAATCATTTATTCTTAGTTGTGTTGCTAAGAATAATAAATTGAGACATTGAGTAAGTCTGGGAAACAATATTTTAATCACATTGTTAGCACTAGAGAGCATAGAATAAATTGTTTTAAGGCTAGAGGATTGATCATTGTCTTTATCTACTTCTTCAAGTCTATTTTTTATCAACAAGTATTGGAAGTTGATTTTTTTGTTTACATGTTGATTAATAGACATGTTTTATGTTTTGTAGAAATCAGATCTTTAGAGTAAAAAGGACAAAAATCATAGGAACTACTTATAGTGTTTCAACAATCTTGAAACAATTTATTTGCCTATACATATGTATGATTTGATTAATAATTTTTTTAAAAGAAATGTTTGTTGTTTATCATGCATATATATTTCTTTGCTTGATTTGTCTTATTAAAAGTAAATGAAAAAAAATATAAAGAAATTATGTTTTGTTGTTTATCACATGCCATGTTGCTAAATATGAATTAATATCTTTTAAGCAGTTCATATATAAGTAACAATCTTGATGTGTGGCTTTTATTAGTTTTGTGCAAATGTTTGCTTTTCTTGACATATATACTATTGCATGCTCGGTACATTTTGTGGAAAATAAAGTTTAGTGGAGTTGTGTGCAACTCATTACTATGCAAATTGCATTTATTCATTATTTGTATCAATGTATTTATTAGTGTGCAATTCTACTTCTGGGTTAATTGGGTGTATTAATTATCTGCAAATATGCTTCATTAATTATTGTTCAAATATATTTCTAAAATGTGATCATTATCATTAATTACTGGTTGGTTGTTATTAAGTTAGGGTTCTCGAAACTGAAAAAATAAAAAAGTGACAATTTACTTTGTTTTTGTTGAAACAAAACTAGAAATAAATGTTAAAGAAACTATGTCATGTGGATGGATGTACATATTTATCTTTTTCTTACTTGTTAAATTACATGATGTGTATTGTAATAATGGCTATCAAAAATAAAAACTTGTTTTGTTTAATACAAGCCAAGACACCACATTAAAGACTATTATTATCATAAAAGGAATATTATATAAAGCAACATGATTGAGAATGTTGATGCGAAAGCTATTAAGTTTGTTATAGTTATGTCAGAACTAAACTTGGTGGACAATCCTAAAAAGTGGTGGATTGATATTGGAGCCACTTATCATATATGTTTTGACAAAATAATTTTTCTAACTTACAACAATTGCTGATGTAGAATAATTATTCAAGGATGACTTTTTAGTATGTAAAATCCTAGCCTATAAAAAGTTAGTGCTAAGGATGACATCTAGAAAAGAGTTGACTATGAACAATATGTTTCATACTTCTAATATTCAAAAGAATATGGTTTTCAGCTCATTGTTGAGCAAAAATGAATTTAGGTTAGTTTTTTAGTCTAATAAGTTTAACCTGGCCATGAATGCGATGGTTGTAGGCAAGGTATATTTATGTGATAGGTTATTTAAGCTTAATGTTATGTTTATTTGTTGAGTAAGCTAGGCCTTAGAAACATTTAAACATTTCAAAAGTGAGGTTGAGAATCAACTTAACATAAAAATCAAGTTGATAAGAAGCGATTAAAATGAGGAAATGATTCACTTTTTGATGAATTTTATTTTGAGAATGGTATGATCCATCAAACCATGACTTTTTATTTACTATTGTAGAATGGTATTGTTGAATGTAAAAAATGATCATTGAAAAGAATGATGATGTTATATTGTTAAGTTTAAAATTACCTTGAAAATGATGGGAGTGACTATTTTATTAGCAAATTATATTATGAAAAAATACCTCACAAAATTAGATAAAACACATATGAGTTATTGAATGGTTAAAGACTTTCTTATAAATAAATGAAAGTATGAGGGTGTCTTGCCAAATTATGTTTCCCTCACCAAATAAGGTTAAAAATATTTGTTGCATTATATGAGATATCCAGTTATACTTGAAGGGTATAACAATGCTAATTGAATATTCAAAACTAAGGATCCAAACTTCACAAGTGGATTTATTTTTAACTGTTGAAGGAGTTGTAGTCTCTTAAAAATCCTTTAAATAAACATGTATGTGTAGTTCCTTGAAGAAGTCTAAGTTTACAGCTTTAGACAAAGCTAAAGAAAAAGTAGTGAGGCTTCTAATCTTTTTTTTTTTTAATGATATTTCAAGTTAGCTAAAACTTGAGCTGGCAATTTGTATACATTATGATAGCCAATTTATAATTGGTAGGGCATAAAATATTATATATAATGATAAGTCTTGACACAATTGTCAAAGACAAAATGTCATGAGATAATTACTCTCAAATTGGATTATATTTATTGATTTTGTAAAGTAAAGGATAATATCTTGGATCCGCTAATAAAATGCTTAACAAGAGAACAAATCAATAAACCATCGAGGTGAATGAAATTAAAGCCTATATTCAAATAATTCCCCCCAACCTAGTTGGCTGGAAATCTTAAGATCTAGATTAAAAAAGACAATCGAATCATGTGTCAATTCAGTAGTAGCACTCTTACTCATTCTTATGATAAAAGTGCTATTTGCAATGAAAACAAGATAGGTTAGACTTTTAATGATTTTTATAGATTGAAAAATTTAATTAGGATATTGCAAGATACTTTTATAAGAATCGCATATGTGAATGTGGAACGAGACTACTTTTATGAGAATTGAAAAGGCTAAATTCTCTAAAGTCCTATTTGAAACCAAGACGTGTTAACAGCCAATTATATGAAAAGGAACTATGTGATCTTTATTATTTGATTTTACATAAAATGCTGAACAATTCAAGACATTATGTTCATTGATTAATCAAGTGAATCCGATAGTTTTCATTGGGGAAAGTTCAAGACGAAAAACTACTTCAGCCAATGCATTAACTTTTAGTTATTATTCTCTATTTCCGTGTCTACTTTGTATTTTATTCTAATCAAATAATTTTCATTCAAGTGGGAGATTGTTATGGAGTGAATAAAAAGTTGCTTGTTAAAACTCTACTTTAAATAGAGTTGTGTTATTTTAACTAGAAAGTTGTATCTTTTTTTTTAAAAAAAAAAAAAAGTTACATTAAAGTTAACTGTCATAATTGCTTATAAAAAAGAGACAATTCTGACATGATTTTGATAATAGAGAAAACTTCTAGTCTTTCTAAAAATTTTCTTTTGTATTCCTTCTATCAAAATTTTTATAGAGAGTAACATATAAATTTTGGTTCATTATTTATTCTTGGTTATGCTTCCATAAATAAGAAATCGGGTAAGCCTAAAAAACAATATTGCAATCACAATACTAACACCATAGAATAGAGAGCAAGAAATAAATTGTTTGTAAGGTTGGAGGATTGTTCAATCTACTTCTTCAAGTCTATTTTCTGTCAGGAAATATTGTAAGTTGATTTTTTATTTACATGTTGATTAATATACATGTTTTGTTTTTTTTATAAAAAACAGATTATCATATTAAAGAGAAATAACAATTTTAGTAACTATTTAAAATGTTCCAACAAGAATTTGTTTTTTCTTTCTTTATTAAGAAGAGGGGCATGACTGAAAACAAAGCGTTTTCTTGACTGAGAAATTCTTTATTGAGAATTTTGAGGATTAGGAAGTTAAAGACATGACTAATTACATTTAGTTTTTGTTACGTAGAGACTTAGAAATTGAGGTCCAATAAGTAGTATTTTAGGGCTAATTCTGATAGATAGAAGAATCTTCAGGCTATGATGGTGTTTGAAATTTTATCCTATTTTTGTGTCTAACTTTTTGGACGGTAGAATTTTTGTATCTGCACATTATCAAGGGAGTATAGATGCTTCTTTTGACTGACAGATTTTTTTTCTTCTTTGATCTTTGTCAGTGCTTGTCATTTATTACTGTTCAAAGGTTTTCAAGATTTGAAGGCGGTCTGCTTCAAAATTCTTGTGCATATGATTTGACAATGTTCCTATATATTATTTGCAAGCATTTTATTCAGGCAAAAAAAGACATTGAAGTTATTGGAAACAGAGTGTTGCATTAATCTCTGTTGGGCCAATTTGTAGTACTGAAAACATTGCTTTAAAGCAACGAGTAGGTCTTGTCGGGGCTTGATGAATGGCGTAGGATTGAGGAGATTGCCCTCCACAAAATCTCATATTCGGATCTTCCTGGCCTTTTGAAGTCTCAAATAGACCTTTTCGTCCTAACCATTTTGGTCTCGACAATTGCTGACAGCTTATACCAATAGAGAATCAAGTTATGTTCTGTAACAATCACCTGTTCTTGTAATTTCTTTTGCTTGTAGTTTTTAGTCATCTATTACAGCTTCTCATGTATCTGGCAACATGGTACCAAAACTTGAGATACTTATTCTTGGCAACATATCAGACTCTTCAAGTGATAAGATACCGAGTGGAGGATTAGAGTGCTATGCCTTGGGAGCAAGCATGATTAGAAAGGTATCTTTCTTAAAAAAAAAAAAAAAAAGTGGGGAGAAATGCGGAAAATATAAGATTGTATAGGCTCTGCTTGCTGCCATAAGAATCATTGCTATTACGGAGGAAATAAATAAACTGATAAGTTTGGAGCACGACAGCTTTAGCATTTCTTTTTCTTTCTTTCCAATTTATGCAGAAATGGACGTAGTGGTGGAAAACCTACTCTCTCTTTTTTTATTTATTTTTTATTGACATGGGTGTCCGGGCCAACTTGCATGCACCTCGACTAGTTCCACGGGTTTTAAAATTAACGACCATGTAAATCTCCAATGATTATTATATTAGCAACCATATAACTCGAACCTGAGATCAGAAGAAAAGCAAACTCCTTAATTCTAAACTCTTGCCACTGAGCCACTTAGCTACCTACCAAATGGTTAAACTCACCTCTCTTTTTAAAAAACACATAGGGAGGAGAGAAGATTTTCTTGATGTTCCCATACTTCAGAAGCTCTTTCTTTGTCACAACTTGGTTATTATCTCATGATCTTAAAAAAACAAAAACAAAAAAATCTGAAGAGATATTATGGTTAAGTTGATGCTCAACACTTGGTGGGGAGAATGTGCATGTTATAGAATGTAGGAGGTGATCTGCGATTGCTTGGTACGGGAAATCAGAACTATACAAGCTCTCACGTTCATGGTTTTAGGATTTAATATTAAAAGGTATCATCTTTCGAGGGGCCCAAAATGGATCTAATTAATCCATTAATCTATCTCTTGGTAGCATTTCTTGTCACTATAATATTCACTTTTTAGCTTCTTTTCTTAAGAAAAAAACTTGGAATAAACTTGACATTTACCACTGTCTAGTGTTTCTCATAGCTGAACTACCTGCCCGAACACCACTAGTTCAAAGTGGAAGTGTCGGTTATCTACTAACACAGTCAATCAGTAACGATGCAGGTAGACATCAGAAGATGATGATGTTAAGGATTTTTCTTAATCAAAGCCGTAGCTTTGATGTTCAAGCTAACAACATTTGTAACAGCTAAACAGAAATTTGATGAAGCTTACGGACCAGCATGGCACTGTGTGATTGGAAAGGACTTTGGATCTTGCATTACACTCTTGTGTGGAAGTTTCATTTTCTTCCGGGTGGAGATGCTGAGATCTTTTAATCTTCAAGGCTGGCAGGGACTTCAGTGAAAGCAAGGAAGAAGCTGTTGGGAGTGCTGCAGCAATTCAAGAAAAGTAACATATAGATCCATGTAATTCCATGACAGAAAACCTCAATCTGCTTCAAGAAGTTGAAAAAAAAAATAATCTTGATGGGAACTTGGCATATGACAACCAAGTTCAATTTTCCAAGAACCAGAAGTCTAGATTAGATAACTTACTCTTATTCATGCTTCTTTTGCCAGGGCATCAGAAAAAAAAATAACTAAACAATTTAACCATACCTTGGTCTGGAGAGAGCTGCAGTCAGTAGGATTCCCCTGACCCTCCCTAATTCAGTATCAGGGTTGGATATGTGAACTCATTACATTCCAGTATGGCCATACCTGAACTATTTTGAGAGTGGAACCACAAGTAAAATGTGTAGTTTGCCAACAGGATCAAAACCTAGAGCTAGAAATGGAGAAGAAGAATTATTAGTGCTGTTGTGCAGCTAGCTCTCAATGGTATCACATGCCCACCTAACAAAGAGACATTTGAAGTTTTAAACTAATAAGTGTATATCTCTAGGAGTAGCAGCCAACTAAAGCAAATAAACTTTTTCAACAGGCGTTTTTGACCGCCAACAAAGAAAAGGAGAGTTCAGAAAGAAATGATCCGAAGATCAAAAGCATGGTTATTTTTTCTTTTTCCTTTTTTTTTACCTGTAGTGTAGCCACTTCAAGTGACTTTGACTCGTCCAGGTTCGATAGAAAGCTCTGCATTGTCAGTGAGGAAGAGGTAATCTGCAACCCAAGGACTAGATCAAACTACATGATGATCCAAACCTCAGGATGCAGATTACCAAGTCCTGACCCAATATCAAGGATGAAGTAATTTCAAGGGGAAAACAAAGAAAAGGATAAGTTGATGGTTAATTGCTGGCTGATGCTCACTTGAATGATTGATTGCAGGAATTTATAGTGGTTCTTAAAGCTGAACGTGAATATTTTGTAAGAAAGGGATGCATATTTTCTTTAAAGCAATGATATGGTGCTCTACCTTGGAGATTCTGTTCTTCCTAAACCAATAATATAGACTAGGAAGGTTACTTTTCATAGACAATGAGGTTGATCTTGACTGCTTTTTTAAGACAGGAGGATCTTCTCTTGAAAATTATGAACGATTCTTTTCAAATAATGGCGAGGCTAAAAAACCGAGAAAAAATTTCACATCACAAACTCATCACCATGGTATGGCAATTCAATCAGTGTGCTTGAAGCTTACTAGAGACTGTAGCTGAAGAATCCATCTCAAGCTGTAAAAACACGTGTGGTCATGATTCTGTAATCCTGTCAAATTTAAAGACAGTAAACTGAAAAGGAAAGGTAGTCTAGTAAAACTGCCATGTTTTAGTATTATTATGTAGTCTGATTTTGATGGCCACCATCTGCTTTCCTTTTTCTTACGTAGTAGCATATTCTATCTTAATATATTATATACCAAACTAAATGGGGTCTGCTATGTGGATCCTCTCGTGCTATTCTGGGCATCAGGTAATCCTGTAATTGCATGATGGAGGAGAAATCAAGTAATTCTACGTGCCATGACTAGAACCCTAAAAGCAAAGACAGAAGGAGAGAAACTAGTAATAGTCCCATCATCCATGCCTTGTGGGACTGAAAATTGATATCCAAAACATCTGTTGAACAAAGATTCATTTCACCAGGCAAGTTATCAAACATAAATGATGGTAAATGTTAAGCAAGTTCTTTCATTTCCAGGGCGAACTGTGTTCTCTGTTCTGAATTTCCTTCACTTCAGATCAACTTGTGGAATCTCTGGTCTACCCGCATGGTCCAATTCTGAAAAAATGGTCCAACCTCAAAAAGAAAAGAACACAAATGAGGAAAAGAGACACGAGAAAAATACCAACGAAAAAGGTTTAGTCCACACTGTGACGCGTGCCAGGACCTTCAGATTTGCATCAGTGCATACCTGGGCAGGTTTATGTGGACTTAACCTAGAAAAAGGCCAGACCTGTAAAAGAGGGGACAAGAAAAGGCATAAAATCGCATGCCAACATTCAAATTGGACGATAGTTAATGGCTTCAAAGGCAAAACTTTGAGAGTTGTAGTAGCTCTGAGAACAAATCTTCAACCCTAAATACCGTAAAGGAAAAGTATTTTTAAATTCAAATCTCCATTCGCCAAACTTCAAAAACCGAAAAGAAAAGGAAACAAAAGAACGATGCTGAATCGGAGAATTATTTACCAACATTGCCTGGGCCATTACCCTTCTTCACCTGTGTACTCGAGTAGCTCATGTTTGACTTTGAGCGAAGTTGGAGGCCACCACGTCCAGTCTTAAAGCTCACACTAATCGATGCATTTCACTCCAATTTCATTCTGTAAGTTTATGCTTTTCCCCTCCAAAATCTTCGCTAATTGGTGTCATGATTTCAGTACTTTTATGCATACTCGTAGTAGATACTTTCTTGATATTCATGGTTTTAAATTAAAAATATATTAAAATAATATTAAATATATTTTTTATATTAGTATATTAAAATACATTAATTTAATATTAATTTCAAGAATATTTTAAAATATATTAATTTAATACTTTTTAAGATATAATGTAAAAATAAAAATTCACAAAGTCATGTAAATATCAATTTACACATCTACAATGAGTTTTATTGGCAAGGTGATGATTTGTCCTTTTATTTGTTTGTTCTAGCTACAAAGAGTTTAAGAAGCATCCTTAAAAAGACTTAACAGAACCAGAAGTTTTGTTATCACCAGTGATTCAGTAAAATATAATTACTCACTTATGCTTTGTTGATGACATTATAATCTATTACTGGGCAGATAGAGATTTAATTAGGATTGTGAGAAAGGCTTTGAATGATTTTGCAGGGATGTTTGGTCTTGTTATAAAATAAGAGAAGAGCCTGGTATTCTTATCAGGAGTTGATGATAAGCTTTGAACCTTTTTGCAGGATCTTTTGGGTTTCAGGCAAGGTTCTTTATCAGTAAAATACCTGGATGTCCCATTGATATCTACAAGACTGCTTGACTCTAATTGCAAGCCTTTGGTGGAGTGGATCCACTCTAGGATTAAGTTGTGGACCTCAACTTCTCTTGTTTGTGTTGGGTGTCTTTAATTGACTCTTAGACTACATATTTTTCAAATCATTTTCTCTTCGACATCTATCCTTTATGAGTTGCAAGTTGAAACACATGAACCATTTCATATTTTTTTCAGTTTTTTATTTAGCTTTTGCTTCTTTTCACTGCTTTTGTCTCTTTTTTCAGTTTTTTATTTAGCTTTTGCTTCTTTTCCTTGTTATATTTTTGTAACCAGGATGATAAACTTTTATACTTCTTGGGATATACCCCTTCGCTATATAATTTCCTCCCGTTAATACAATTACTCTTATAAAAGAAAAAAAAAAGAGTTCTGTTGCCAACACAGAACATTCAACCATGGCTGATGTAACAACTAACGAGTTCAAAAGCGAGTAGCCAACTCTATCCTGGCCCAGTATCAAATCTTCAGTAATCGAAGTGATGGCACGCTGAAAATACATAATAACGTCTTCCATAAGATTGATACTTGCGCAAAGCTGCTCAAACGCAAGTAATAAACAGGCTAGGATTACAAAACTGTTTTGATGATGTGATATCATCAACTGCTAACTTATATCAGACCGGATAAACTTTGAGTTACTCTCGCAATTTTATATACCCTAATATCACCAAGTTATAGTCCTACATAAATAGAGACACCCTTCATCTTCGCACTAATTAGTCATTCTCCAAACATGCATATCCTTGTGGTTGTCCGCCAAATTCTTAAAACATTTCATCTTCGCATGAAAGGGCCCCTCTACATCAAATAAGTAGTCTCACAGCAGCAACGACAAAATTTGCCACTATGGAATTCCTTGACCAGTGCCTCGAGAGGCATTTCTCCAATCTACCTTCATGTGTTAATAACCAATTCGATTCTTTTTTCCTCCATTTTCCTCGTGTAATGGGCTCAAATACATGGTATCCGTGAAAAATAATTAGGGAAGAATGCCAAGACCTTCAATGTAACTATTAACTGGCAGGAGGGATGCGAGATAGAAGCATCTTCAATGTCTCATAAGTCATGAACACAATGCCAACACTGGGAACCACCTTGTAGTACTCGGGCAGAATCCCTCTATACATGCCTCGGAACCCTTCAGTATGGATTATATGGGCAAATGTTCCAAACAAGCCGGATGTGTAGATACGTGCTCGACCACCAGCTCCTTCCAATTGCATTCGTCTCCTCACAAGATCCAAAGGAAATGTGGCTGTACATCATGAGAAAAAGTCATATAGAGATAACCTATAATACATTACCACTTAGATAGTGTTTGGTGTTGTGGTAGCAGTTGTTTTTCAATGTGTTTTTCACTTGGAAATGCATTAAAATAATATTTTTTTTATTTTTTAAAATTTATTTTTGACATCAGCACATTAAAATAATTCAAAAACATTAAAAATAAAAAATCATTTTTTTTGGAAACGGGCGACCAGCTGCGAAAACAAACAGGCTCTTAGTATATACTCGAGGAAACTGTGTTCACTAATCAGGACAACAAAACAAAATCTAACAGAATAGGATATTGACCGGCAATAAACAAATTTTCACAACATATTGCCTATCCCAGTTGATTGCTGCAACAGTTATGCTGGCAGGATCAACAAAAGAAAAAATAAACTAGACCTGGTAGCATGATATTCAAGTAAAAATCTGAAGCTATTACTAATAGATGGGACCTGATAAGCAAAAGTCACAGCAAAGAAGTTCATGTACAGATTGCTTTCTAAGGGTTTGAAAAAAGGGCTGAATTGAGCTGCTGGTTACTCACCTGTTGATGATGCAATGCCTGAAAGACTACCACAAGCAAGACTGACCATGATAGTAGAATCATTGGGCCTAAAAACAACAACAGAAGAGCTTATAATACATAGTTCAAACTAAACCACAACAATCACGAGATAAAAACATAAAAGTATAATGCAGTACATGATATTGCTCAATTCAGTCAATTAAGGGAGTCTTCACCTTTTGGAATGCCAAAAAGATCTGAGAGACTCATAAACAGAAAAGCTTATCGCTATACTAGGTCCAACACCCTGCAGCACAAAAGCATCCATAATGGCCATTTACAATTGATAAAATGGAGAAGAGAGGAAAAGGAAAGAAAAGGAATAGAGATGTGTAACAGAAGCTTACAAGTAATGTTGCTCCCAGTCCTTTGTACAAGCCAAGGAAACCTTCTTCTCTGCATATGGTATGAAATGCATGCCAAATGCCTCTGTAGTACATTGTGTTTCTCTGCAAGGTTAAAAAGCAACTGCATCAAGACAAACTTTCAAACAGGAAAGTATTGCAATCAGGGATGAACCAAACCAGCAACCCATTAGTCATTATCCCACCCACCCTAGGGCAGTTCTTAGCCAACCAAGCATGATAGAGTTACCTGTGCTGATATGCGCGTCCTCACAAGATCCAGAGGATATGTGGCAGATGCAGCTGTTATTCCTGCCATCCCACCACCTATAAAGTGCACAGCAAGGTCTGCAGTCCCATTCACCCTGTGATTTTCAACACCAAGAACTGGTTGCAAGAACTGCAAAAGAGCAGGACAACATGGAATTTAGAAAGCATTATGATGACACATCAATTAATTGAATTTCTATAGGAGTTTTGGGAGAGAGAAAAACAGAAAGAAAGAAAAGGGTTGTATGCACTTGCACTCTTGTAACGTTCATAAGCATAGAAGCTAACAGAAGAATAAGGAAGACGGTGAGCAATAGTCACTAGATTGCCTTTCCAAAATGCCCTAAACCCTTCTTCATTAATAACACGAGAAGCCTCTTGCCATATGCTAGCCTTGCTTAGTGCTGTAACATCTGAGTGCATACCTTGAACCTAGAAGAATGACAAAGTAAGCAGTTAGACAAATATTTGGTGCATATATAGACAGCACATACGAGCAATCAATCCAGTGAATTATTTTCATCAGCAAAACACAGAGAAATATTAGTACTCTTCACGCATAGGCAGCTTGGAAAAGAAATGACTTGAAATATCAAAAATAGTTTCAAGGTTGATCCAGCAAGATTATGAACATAACTGGGAAACTTCAAGAAATTAAGGGGTTTTCGCTCCCATTGCCGTAAATTGGATCCTTTTGCTACAAAATACATAACACTTCATGGAAAACTACCTAACAAAACCATCTTGCAAATCCTTAAGAGTCCTTTCTAACAAATGAACCCAGCATTAATAACTATGCAATGTGTATTCACACTCAACAACCACTTTCCATAAATATTAACTTTTGACTTCAAAATTCCATTGGATGCGTCAAATTTACCTTCACCAAAAGCTCTCTATGTTTTTACTTCAAAAGGCGAAAAATGTAAGTTCAGGTGCATTAGGAGAAATCTAATTCAAATTCAACACCACTCCAACTGGAAAGAAGATTTAACAAAGTTTTTCAACAGAAAATAACCACGCCTTGGTAAATTCTAAACAGCAAAAAACTAGCCACTTCCAATTAAATCCCAAAACCCACAACTCCTAATATCCCAAATTCAAACAATACTTTCGAAACCCAGAGTAGAAAACCCGAAGAGAAACAACAAAATTGACATTAGAAAAAAGTTAACAACCTGAAAGAGGATAGTAAGGCGAGCCAGAGGAGCCGTACAAGTCTTACTAAAAGCACCAGCAATACCACCAGCAAGCAATTGTTGTACTGTTCCTAACTGTGAATGTTGCTGACTCTGTTTATTGTTATGCTGTTGCAAGAATTTCCTTGCACCAGCATCCATAATATTTCCATGAGTAGAAGCAGAATTAAGTGCTCTCTGCCCTCCCTCAAGAACCGCACCAACTCTAGCTTCCATGTTCATATCACATGCTCTGTTTAAATTAGATAAATAAAAGAAGGTTTGAAGTTCTCTCTATTTCTGAAGTTCTGGGTGTCTCTGCTTTGGGATTGGGCTGCATGGGATGGGTGAAGAGTGTTGAGTGTTGTGGAAATGTGAGAAAGAAAAGCCGTGGTGGCGGTGGCGGTGGCGGTGGTGGGAGAAACAGAAACCCTTGTAGAGTATGAAGTGTAAAACCCTACAGGGAAGGGCACGTGGGTGTGCTCTTTTTGGCAGGGGGGTTGGTTTAGACTTTTAGCATGTGGAATATTTCTTGTATCTATCTGCCTGCATGCTTTGAACGAACGAGGTTAAAACTTAAAACACTTTTTTTTTTATTAAAATTTAAATTTTATTTATTTATAAATTAATTATTTTTTTGTGAAGAACTAAATAAGGTCTTGTGATATGAGTACTATCAGTATTAGAAGAATAAGCAACCTTACAATCCTTAGGTAGAATGAGAAGTTGTTGTTCTTGAGAGAAGCTAGAGGTATGCAAACTTGAAAGATCTCTATATATATTCCTAGCACGCTATATAAATGAGTGGTATATGCCATAATCCAAGGCATATAAAAGGATCTAAATGCTCTTATTAATAAAGGGCTAGAGTGGATAAGACTTTGAAAATAAAAAAGATAAACATTATCTTAAAATGAACCAATATAAAAGATAACAGTAGTACAAATACACACACTAGTTCACTATATACTCTCTAAAATACATATTTAGACGTCATTCAGGATTAACTTGATCATTAGAGTGTCTGGTTGAGCCTCTAACTTGGTGATGCAGAACCTCTTGATCATGTGGTCAAACAACCCTAACAAAATTAATAACTCGGAAAGCTGAAAATCAGGTTTGATAGAGTCTTGATCCAAAGATAACCTTGTACTTAAGAACCAAAAGTATTGAAAAAAAAAACTTAGGCCCAGAGATAACTTTGTATTTAAAAATCCTAAATATGTGAGTGACGCCACGAAATTAGTTAATCTTTGATATGTTAGTGTATGATTTTTATCCCTGCAAATAAATGTTGTTTTGCCACAAACAAACAAACCAAAGAAAAACTCATATTTATTCTGCAACTTATCGCTGTAATTTGCAGGTAAAAAACATAATATAGTGTCTTATAACTAACTCTAATGGACCTTTTTTAGGTTGCAAGCTAATAGGCCTAAACATGTAATCAACTAACATAAGTTCAATAATGAAATAAACTCTTAAACAATATCTAATGGGCTAGAACAAACCCAAATTAAATATAATTATTCAATATTAACTAAATAAATAAAATAGGATAATAAAATAAAGTTTTCATGCCAAAATTTCTCAATATAGCCTGAATTTCTAATTTTTGCATATTCTTGATAGATTTTCAGTCCTAACTTTAAACGTGTCGTTTTCTCTCATCTGGATGAATTATTGGGCCTACTATATATGGTTGGAAGTCTTATAATGTCTAGCTTCCATACCAACTTGAATAACAAAAACATTCCACCTATATTTCTATATATATATGTCCCGAACAGTACACAAATGTCTAGTTTGACAGATTTGATAATATTTGTCTAATAACTTTGACCCTCCAAAATAATATGTTCCTGAATTGCATTTAACCAGAAACTTTACCAAAATATAGTTTCATGTATCTAGTAACTTTCTGTAAAATTGCATCTTATTTTGATATACAGTTTGAGATATATATATATATTATCTTGAAACATTGGTCAATTGACATTTTAAGGCTAAATTCAGACCTGATTTGATGCGTATTACTTGGGTTGGACTTATGTTTCAAGAATTGTGGAATTGAATAGAGATCATATTAACCTAGCATGATAATATTTGGTTTTGTTTATAGCTCATAACACTAAAACTAGGCAAGCAGTAGAGCATGAATGCAAATAAAATATTAAGGCGAAAGAAGTGATATAGAAAAAAAAATGTTTAGATGTGTCAAATGATCTAAAAATTAGACATAACCTATTAGGCCTTGAGGAGCAAGCATAAATAGATGTATCGACAACAAAACAATAGGTTGTATTTTTTAATAGAATTGGTGGTCTAAGATAAAAAGTAATAAGTTTAATTAAAAGAAAACAAGATATGAAAAAAGAGATTATCTCAGTTTTGGATAGATTATTATATTGGTATATCAATATAAATAGAACAACATATTAATAAAGTTTCAAAAATGATCATTTAACTTGTAAGTGATTTGGAAAAAGTTTGATCATATGTCAAACATCTAAATCACATAGGAAACATGTCAACTAGCTAATAAACACACCCTCTCACTTCTCATATGTATATATAAAAAGTTGCAACTATTTGACTAATATAAGAATAACACTTTTTGACTTTTTCTCGACCACCACTTATATTGAAATAGTAGGTTGTATTATAAGATAAAAAAACTAGAATGTTTCCTTGAAAAAAATAAAAAATAAAGAGATAAATCGACATATAAAAAACAATGGTCTTAGATAGCTTGCACAAATAAGTTGTTGGAGTTTGTTTTCAAATTTAACTATAACCAATTTAAAAGAATTAGGATCAAAGAGATATGAAATATGCCTGAATATCTAAAATGAATAGTCAAACCATATATAAATGTATCATAAAAGCTTAATACTACCTAAGCTTCTTTGACATAAGAACTTGATTGTTATGGTCATCAACTATTTTTAGCTCATTTCAAGTTCTTATTGTCTTGTATAAAAGATCTACAATTTTTAATCTCCAAGGATTTTCTTTAATACTTTTAAACTTGAATTTGCATTTTTCAATTAAGTTTTTTTAAAAAAAATTTGTATCTCGAGTAAGAAAATATCTAATGTATACCCAATCTAATTTTTGTACATGTTTAATATATATCTACGAAACTCATAATATTCAAGAACAAGTTAATAATAACAAATATTTTATTATCATCAAAATCACAACCATAAAGGTTACAACAAACCCTAGGGATTAATAACTTAAACTTCCTATATATCCAAGGATTTCTTGCCTAACACTATGAGTATTATTCTTAAAATTTACCTATTTATGATTCTTCTTATAACTTGGGTTAAACTTTCTCTTCCAATATCTTGAAAATAAAGCTTTATTGACACTTAAATATAAAACACCTTAAAAAATAATATCATTCATCATTTCATTTGAAAAGCTTCTTGATCAGAGAGCACTTTAACTCTTTAATTGAGGTCAATCTGCTCATTCATAAACTAAAATTGAGTAAGAATTCTTTTTACAAACCTCAAATTGAAATATTGTCCTAAGTTATCATCATTAAATTTTTTTAGCATGAACCAACTATATAGTTTTAGAATATATATATATATATATATATATATATATATATATATATATATATATATATATATATTCTTGACTTTCAAAAAATATTGAGAAATATCAATTGAAGTGTGGCCTCACTCTTCTTTATCAAGAGCGTCTTTAGTTTCTATAACATCTTTTGGTGAATCAAGATTGTACATAATCTCAATAAAATATTTTTTAATTAAGGCATGAAAATCAAACAACATATTGCCACACTTTATCTTTCTTTCCTTCTCATCATCTGGATTTTTTGGCACATCCTTCAAGACTTTTATATCATTTCCAACAACCATCTCTCGTAAGTCCTGATCTTAAATGTACTTATATACATAACTTTTAATATTGATAATTGGAGCAATTAAGCTTTTGTATCTCTAATTGATTCAAACCACCACTAAAGTCCATGCTTAATGAAACAAACAACCTTTATAAATTATTGTTTTTCTCTACTTGATCAAAATCAAGACTGGGCCAAACTACTTAGCTCCTCTACTAAGTTGAAACAAATAAAGAAATATGAGAAACTTGCAATTATAAATAGATTTACTAGATTATAAGAAAATCATAAACATTTCTTGCCATAAGAAAACAAATATAAAATGACGAAGTAAGAACAATATTTTTATTATAGTGAATGAACACGCTAAAACACAACAATGAAAAATATTTATTGCCATGGAAAGAAAATACAAAATGCACATGTGTGTGTAAAAAATATTTGTGAATAATATTAGGATTTGTTGCCTACTATTTTTTTTTTATTAATATTGAAGATGTGACCACAAAGGTTATCTGAGTATTAAATGCATAGTTAAGGCATCTGACTCGTATTATTTGTAATCTTTCCTTATGATATCGATTAGATAACCTTAGTTAAGCTACAAATATCTATTAATCATATCTTCTGGCCTACCAGTACCTATAATATCTCATTCTCCATCTTTTTTATCACGATCTTCATCGCCTTTGTCCTTAAGATCTAGTTCAGTCTTTAAGTTGAATTATTTGTATGAAATTTCTCACTTACATGAAGATTCAATAATTTCTGTTACAGACATCCCTTTTGTAAACTCTTACAAAATCCATGAGAAAGATAATTATACTTTTCTTTAAGAAAAAAACCTTTAAGACTTTGTTAAAACTCAAATCTCTTCATGTGAAGGAATTTGTACAAGCTTCTAGATTTGATCAATAATTAATCTCATATTCAACCACAAAACACCTTATCACCCTTCATTTCCCACATGAGTTAATTTTTCAATGGTTATCTCAAGGATATACTCATGTCCATATAAGAGTCATTCGTCTATCTCTTATTTTTCATGGTCAGAAAGGACTTCCTACAATTACCAGACTAGCAATGTTTGATTCTCACTTTGTACGATAATAGTAAGAATGTATAGCAACTCTCCAAACAACACTAAATACAAGAATGATATTCTTGACAACCCTTCTTAATTTTTGCATTCCTTCTGTAGGTCCAAGTTTAGTTGAAGCTCTTAAAGCACATGTATAGATCATAGGTGCTCATATGATATTCAATGGCTATTTTGCCACTTTCTATGCTTAACTTGCTTACAAAGTCCAAACTCATGCTTTAGGTTTGTCTACTCCCTTTCTAATAAGGAATTCTTTCTTGTTAGTCATTAAAACTAGATAAACTCTAACTTACTCCTTTATTCCTGAATAGTTCAATATATATGAGCTCACTCAAATATTGCTAGACTTTTAGGTAACGAACTATGAATAGTTCCATTCCATAGTTCAACCTCCATAAAACTCTAACCCTATTTTCATCATCAAAAAAGATGGATCAGTCCAAATCTACTTCATGTTATGCCTAAAGAAAGATGATATCACCCCATATCACAACTTAAGTCATTTGAACAGAGCAATTAATAAAGGTAGGCCTATTCAATTATCCACCCCCCCTAATCCCACATTCCTATTTAATTATCCCCCCCCCCCCCCCAAAATCCCACATTGTTCTTAATCTCTTTGCCTTGTGTAGAGAAAAGGCTAGAGTTTTTTTAATTAAGGAATGATCTAGAGAAAAACCAATATGGGTTTTGATCGAGGGATTTTGAGAAGCTAGAATCTCGGTTGAATCTCCAGGATTGAAAAGCTAAAATTAAGGGATTGTGATTCTTGGCTTAATTGCATGATTTAATTGGACTCAATTGAATCAATTTGGACAAAATCAATGAATCAACTAGACTAAATTGAATCAAATGGATTGATTTGAAAAGAACAATGTAGGACAAAGATTTAATCTAATCCAAAAATATTTCCTCTTTTTCATTACAACCCTTGTATTTTTAATTCTTTATTTTTAAGTCAAATCGACTTCTAATTTCAATTTTTTTTCAATTAAGCCCTCAATTGATTTCTAACTTGACTATTTATTTTAAAGTCATCCATGAACCTCTAATTTCTTTTAATTTTGCCAAATTAAATCAAATGAAGCCTTTTTCTTAATTTTCTTTTTAATTCAACCCTCAATTATAACCCAAGATTTCTCAAATTCAATTTTTGCCTATGATACTCAATTAATAGTCTGATTTCAACCCAAACTATGAATTATTTTATTTTTTATCTTATTTTTTTAATGATTATTTCTAACCACACAAAAATTAATAATAAAAAAAGACCCAAACAACAAAATGTTTAATTCATTGAAAAAAAATATTTTTTTAATAGAGGGTAAAAGATTGGGTTTTTGACATATTTCAACAACAAATACTAGGAAGTATGATTGATTGCACCTCTTTATAGTGTTGGTTAAATAAGTATTTCATTTTTTGCTGTGTTGGTTAGAGTAATGTTAAACGTAGCTCTCTTGTTGATGATAACCTTTTTTATTTTGGAAAAAGCATATGCCTAGATGGGTCTAGTAGCGTATCTTTTTGGCAAACGATAATATTCTTGTAGCCTTTTTTATATTTAATAATATAAAAATCTTTTAACTTAAATAATATTAATTCAGGAACAAAAATAAAATATCAATTTATCTTAAAAAAAATAAATAAAAAAACTGATCAAAAGGCATCCTCTATTGGTGCACTCACTTTAGCTTTAATTCCACGATTCCAAAAAGCTACAATCGAGTATGCTGCCGTTAGATTTATGGGTGTTGGAAATGGTAATTTTCTCTCACTTCTGTTATGTGCTTCCTTGTTCTAGTAAAATAAAATGTTATTTTAATAATAAAAATGAATTAATGTCGTGGACTGCAATTCCAGTAAAGAAGTACAAATTTATACACGCCCACAGTTTATAACTTCACACGTACGACATTATTATTAGTATATTTTACTTTTAAAAAGGTTAAATAAAAATAATTAATATAATTAAAAAAAATGATACTAACTTCCACTTGATGCAAGAATATAGATGTTCTGTACGAAAAATTTGAGNCTAGAAAATTTGATTTTTTTGTAATTTCAGGTTTAAATCATATGATTATTAATATAATAATTACTGGAAATTTATATTACCGTTAATTTTAGAACCGATTAGATTAATTAAAATAGCATAAACAAGTCTTAAAATTTGATTAATAAAAAAAATATTCTGAAAAAAAGAAGTGACGAAAATTCAGTACGTTCTGTTAATATAATCAGGTTATGAAAGTTGGTAAGGCCACTTTTCGCAGGCCAATAATAATTTATTGAAGCGTGATCGCAACATATTAATTATTAATTATTGAAGAATTGTGTTATACGTGTCTTTGAACACATTGCAATATATATTAATATCACTTCACAGAAGAGGACTGTTGTGAAAATAAATTTTATGATGAGATGATTGTTGATCATCATATCCCCGACTATCTGCTACCTTTTTCAGTAATTATTAAAGTCTACCTCCCGGTAGAATACCAATCAAAAGACAGTATTAGAAAATAACTTAAATTTATGAAAAAAAATATTTTGTAAAAAAAAATATAAAGTTATTATAATTACAATATTTTTATTATATGAAAATATTGTTACTAATTATTTCTTATTAATATTTTATTAGAACTAAATATTAATTAGAGTTGTTGATATCGATATACGATATGTTCTTTTTTTATAAAAAAAAATAATTACTCTCGTAAACTGAGATACGAGAGATAATTAGAACTAATATACAATTGAGATATGAGAGATAATTAAAACTAATATACAAGTGCTTGTCATATGAAATATATATTGAATTGACACGCAAGAGAATTTTAGAAATTTAGAACTATAATTTACATTAAAAAAACGATCACCAAAAGGTTAAACAATAATTACATGAAAATAATAATTATATTAAGAAAATGATCACCAAAAGGTTAAACAATTATAACTTTTTTAATATTTGGAGGATCATAACAAGTTGCTAGATATTGTACTTGATCTTCAAAAATAAATCAATTAATTATTAAATTGATAATAAATTAAATTGTTTATTATTTTATTTTATTTTATTTAGGATTATTATTTATATTTAGACTAACTTATTAAAGAATCTAATGGGTCACATACATAAAAACCATTGGTCAGAAATTAAAATATGATGATTAATCAAGTGTAACTTAATTGTAAATAAATTTTAGAAATTAAGGACTATAATTTAATTAATACAGGGAATTATAATTCTAGACTTAAGAAAAATCAAGTTGGACAGATTGTTATTTTGTCATTTATAAGGTTTTTAGATTTCCCTATAAATAAAATATTATACCTTTTATTTTCTAAACATTACATGACAGTAAAATAGTATAGTACAAAAACATCTAAACACAAAAGAAAAGAGTGCACTCAAAGATATAACAATCTGTCTCTTCTAAACAAATTTAAGAGATTTCTCACTAGTAATTCGTATGGATTACTGTTAGCAGTTGAACACTTTGACGGCTTGTGGTTTGCAACAATCCAATCTTAAAGCAATTATTTAAAGTAAAAAAAATATTTGATTTTTAAGTATTCTTCATATAAATCATAAATAACTTTAGAACTATCTAACAGAAACATTAAGACTCCAAAAAAAAATTTAAATTTATCGTATCTGTTGTGTTTATTCTTTTCGGAAAACCTAATAATCTCATCGTTGGTATACAATGCTAGCACTAGCAAATTATAACAAAAGCTAAATGGTGTGGAGTTTTTATTGTTCACTATTTTACTGTTTACCAAGACATAAGTCATTGTGGATTGGAGCAGTGTAATGATGTGGTTGTCATTGTCAAAGAAACTTGTTAGGTATGTAGTTGGGGGTAGGGTTGTTTTTTCCATGAGATACATTTGACATTGAAAGAATGATTGGGGATAAAATGATCCGTTCAGGTTTTTTAGGCCTTGGTGTTGGGGAATGGCATGGCTGCCAGACCTTAAGAGACTTGCGCACCTAGGTCTGTAGACCTGCGCGACCCGCTCACCTGGGTCTATAGATATTGAAATAGTTTATTTTTTTTTATGTTTATGAATTTGTTATTTCTTTAATATAAATTCTATTTTATGGTTGTTATTGATATAGTTTTTTTTTTTCAGAAGTATTTTTTATTTCAAAATATATTAAAAGAATATTTTTTTTATTTTTTAAATTTATTTTTAATATTAATACATTAAAATAATTTGAAAATATATAAAAAAAATTAAAACAAAGAAAAAAATTAAATTTGTTTTCAAAAATATTTTTGAAGTGCAATAAAAAAAACGTCTACAATAATCATGTTTCATATATATATATATATATATATATATATATATATATATATATATAAAATTAAAAAATAATTTATAAACTATCATAATTAACAAAATCAAGAAAATGATAACTTGATGTTGCAACCAAGTTGTGCTATTTTTGAAGCCTTTTAAAATTTTTAAGACATCACATCCCTTAACATTTAATTATTATTAATAAATTTGAAAAAAAATATTATTGCTATTGAAAAAAAAATATAAATTTTATTTGAAGGGTAAAACTATTATTACTATTACTATTATTAAAGAAAAAAAACCATAAATTTCATTTAAAGGAATTAAAAACTATAAGAACCTGGATATGACAAATTTGATATTATTATTAATATGATAAATATCATTATTTTTATTATTATTAGAGGAATAGACCAAAGTAAGTTGGGTTTGACAAGGACGTCAGACCCAACTATCTTGGGTGTGGCATGATTGTTAGAACCAAGTTTCTTAGGTTGGGTTTGACAGACCGCGAGACCCAAGAATCTTGGGTCTGGTGGTCTCAAGTCTCTTTTAAAAATATTTTTAAAATATAAAATATTTTTTATATTTTAAAAAAATATTGTTATTAACTTGCTGCGGATTACGGCCTATACACTACACTAGTATTAATATAAATCACATGGTTGGAGTTAGATTTAATTATTTTTATATTTTTTTTCATTTTATTCAAATTTAGATATCAGTAGTGTGTTGAGTACAAGTGTTAATTAGTAATACTAAGGTGTCCTCAACTAAACGTTGCTTATTTTTTTATTAGAAAAATATAAGGAGATTTTGATATTATTTTGAAATTAAAAAATATTTATTTATAGTTTTTTTTTATATAAATATCTATATATTAATTATATTTTGTGTTTAGTGCACGCTATGATGAAATGAATTTTTTATAAAATTTTAATTTTTTATTATAGATTTTTTCAACAATTTATTTTAATTCTTATATTTTATTTTTATGATATTTTGGTTCTTATTAGAGAGTTTTTGGTCTTTTAGTTTTTATAGTATGCATAATTTCATCTCTAAATTAAAAAAGGGAAATTAAGTCCCTGTATATAAATATTTATTTTAATAAAATTGGTCAAATTTTAGTATATTAAATTTAAAAATAAACAATAAAAATTTAAAAATAATTCACAACTAGTTTCTTGATATTTTGTAATATCTTGTCTAACATATCAAACACAAAATGTATATGAAGGAGATTTATATTAAAAAAAAAAACAAATTGAATTTTAAGAATATAAAAATAAATTATTAGTTAAAATATAAAATTAACTAAAGTGTTTCTATTTATGTAATTTAGTTATAAAAAAAATAAAATAAATTTGATCCAATTGATGAATAAAAATGCATTTAACTCTAGATTTTTAGGCCATAAAACAGAAACAAGCTGCAAAACAAAGGTGCACGTTTTCCATTTCGAATGATGGTATTTGATAGCAGTAGATTTGAGTGATAAGCAGCTGGGCCAAATGACAAAAGGCATTTGAATTCCCATTTGGCCTTTTGTCATCCACTTCATAAAAAAACATTTGTGTCTTTTGATAAGATTACATAACGAGTACAACTCACACATGGATTCAATTTACATGATTTCATTCTCTTTCTGTCTTTCTTTCTATCCTTTTCTTTTGTTCTGTTTAACTAAGGATGTTTTTTTTTTTAAAACAAAAACAATTATCACGGTTTAAAGAATTTTAGCAAAATAAAAAGAATTAATTTTTTTTAGTGAAATAGTATAGTTGATTTTTGTCACGATTGAAAAATTATAATACTTTAAAATATCACATATAAAAAACATGGTATTTCAAAAAAAAATTGTTAAATGGGCTGGAATAATTACAATAAAAAGAGATGAGAGAGAGCAAAAAATTGATCCTAGAGGCACATCGAGACTCCGATTACTACAACACGAGTACCATCACAAAGATCTCAACAAGATAAATTAAATGACATCAAGCTTACTCTGATCACTGTTGTTAACATTTTTTTATGATATGGATCAGTCCATAACACAACCTACAACACTAAAAGATCCATCAAAAGTGTCAATTGGAACAACACTACATCAAGTTACGGAGTACCATCTATGTGCAAGAGGGGCCTGATCCATCTGCATCATGAGTCTAATTATTTCAGAATGATTGGTTGTCTAAATAGGGCATGTGAAAGCCTTGATTAATTAAGTTTTTCCATGTATTTTATTGATCTCGTATAAGTTTAGGAGTCCTTAGTATATGTGGAAGCATTTATGGCAGCAAAGAAGTTCATATTGGATAAGTTTGATAACTTAGCATTTCTTACTAATATGAAAATAAAGTTAACAAAAAGTCTATGTCCTACAAGAAAACTAAGGGGCAACATCAAACTTATTTGGAAAGCTTTCCTTCTCATTCAAAGACATTAGAGGTGGTTTTGAGTTTATTTTTTCTAATGTATAGTTTTATGTTAAAAAACATAACTTGCAATTTAATTGTTGGATTGAGCTGAAATTTTTCCAGAAGATTTCAGAGGCTTTGTTTTATATATGGTCAAAATTTCATAGTGGTCGGACTCAGAAAAGGCTTTGCGATAAGATACAAAAGCTATTGTGCAACAATTATATTAGTTTCCTAGTTGATTTATGATTCTTTTTTCTATTTTATTTAGAAATATTTTGTTATTTTTCCAGAATTATTTAAGAAATTTTTACTTAGTATAAATATGATTATTTAGCTTATAATTAGTTTTTTTTATAGACTTTGATGTCAGAATTAAATTTGTGTGTGTGTGAGCAAAACTCGTACCTTTTGATCTTCATTGAATTGTCTTGACTTATCGTAGAATAACTTTTTTTGTGGCATCTTTCTTATATTTCTCATTCATGATTCTTTATAATTGTGGGGCGGGGGTTTCATTCTAATAGTTTCACTGTTTTGGCTTAGATAATTGTTATGTTGAGCTTTTATCAACCAAATTTGATTTTAGCTTTCTTATGTTTGTTCTTTCTTGTATGTAAGTTCTAGGTTCTTACCCTTCAGGTTCCATCAATTAGTATAAAAGCAAAGCAATAAAATCAAATTATATCAATTTATCTTTAAGTTTCCATGTTATTTTCATTGTTTTTTGTTATTTCTTAAATGTAATCCGTGGCAAATAGTATATAAAAAAAATCCATTGATTTTGTTATTGTCAAGATCATAAGTGTAAAAAAAAACAAAAAAAAAAAAGAGATGAAATCACAAATGTTATAAATTATACTGAAAATTGAAATTGTCAAAAGATTAAATTTGAAAACTAAGAGATATACACCTACAATCTGATATTCTTTGGGGGGGGGGGGTTTGGTTTCTTAGTGTAAAATCTTGATTTTAGGTTTATTTGGACATATTTTGGTTTAGGTTATTCTGAAATTGCAAAATAAATCATATTTGGTCAGTTTGTGTCAACAAAATTTTGCTTTATTTGCTACTGTTATATTTAGTATTCTAAAGATAATTCTGGGTTAATTAAGTCATATTACATTAGTTTTCTTGCTTACACATTTATTTTCGTGTCTTTATATTATATTCATATATGATTCGTAATCTTTAGTGTTTTATATTTGCAATTCATTTTCTTTATAGTTTTTGGTTATTTTTTGCTTATTGAGTCCAAAATACTAAGGATTTTTTTAGTATGTTATTGCTCTTTGGTTGTTTGATATTAGTTCTTTAAAGAGATGAAAAGGTGACTACAATAGGTAAAAGGCGAAAAGATGAGCATATTATCATGAAAAAACATATTTGAGTGAAACATGAGAGAAGTGCATTTATTTGTGTGTAAGCACATGAGGAAGTGAGTGAGAACATATTTTTCTTGCTACTAACATGATTTTTTAGATTTTATCAATGTCTACCAAAAGTGATTCATTACCACTAAAGGAGAGAGATAATTAGGCTTATGCAATAACAATGGGAGAGAATAAATTTAAAGTTTAGAGATGTTTTGGATATATTAAAAAGACATAAGATCAAAATAACTGGTTTATAAGAAGGGATAGACCATAGGAGTCATGAGGTTAGAAGGTTAAAAAGACGCATTACTCCACCTATTGATTAGTTTACTAATGAGAATGTAGATAAGGGAGTAAAGGGTTATGACCATGTATTAGTTGGTTATAAAAATAGATTTTGACACCCTAACCAAGGGTTGATGGTTTTTTTTTGTTAGGGTGATCAATTCAGCCATATGGGTGAGATTCAAGATTTTAGGCATCGTGATGGTTTAGATAGAAACTTGGAAGTATTAAGATGAAAATTCTAGCATTTCAAGGTAGAAATGATCTTGAAACTTATTTAAAGTGAGAGAAGAAGGTTGAGTTGATTTTTTATTGTCATAACTATTTAGATGAGAAAAAAATAAGACTTGTTGTTATCTAATTTACTAACTATGATATAATTTGGTGGGATTATCTTATTTTAGGTAGGAGGAGAAACTATGGACAACCTGTAAATACTTGAGAGGAGATGAAAGCAGTCATGAGAAAGAGATTTATTTTGAGACACTATTGTTAAAAGTTATATTAGAGGTTACGAAGTTTGACTCGGGGCTAATAAAATGAATGATAGGAAAGTTACAATGACACGATTTTTAAATGGACTAAATCGAGATATTGCCAATATTATTGAATAACAACATTATGTTGAGATAGAAGATGTAGTTCACATGAAGGTAGAAAGGTAACTAAAATATAAAGGTAGCACACGACAAGTAGGTAATTCAGGTTCTTTTTCATCATAAAGGTCAAATTATAAGAGAGAAATGATCGCCTAACCACAATCTAGTGTTAACACAAAAGCTAAAAAGGAAGCCACTACTAAATCTAATGGTAGAACTAAAAATTAACCTGCTTGTAATCATGATATTAAGTGTTTCAGGTATATAGGAGTTTGATATATAGCTTTACAATGTCCAAACAAGCTAACCATGATTTTACAATATCATAGAGAGATCAAATCCAAAAGTGATAGAATTGAAAATAACGAGATGCCATCAATTGAAGATTGTAATGATAGGGATGTAGAGTATCTGGTTAAGAGTGAATCATGAGTAACTCAACATGCATTTAATAATCAAATCAAGAAAAATGATATGGAGCAACAAAGGAACAATATCTTCCATATGAGATGTCATATCAGTAACAAGATATGTAATATAATTATAGACAATAAGAGTTGTGCTAATGTTGTTAGTACTATACTTGTTAGAAAATTAAATTGAACTATTAAACTTCATAAACCTTGTAGGGTTCAATGGTTGAATGAATATGGTGATGTAAATGTTACAAAAAAGGAATCGGTATCATTTTTAACTGGGAAGTGTTCTGATAAGGTTTTGCGTGATGTGGTTTTTATGCATGTGAGACACTTATTATTAGGGCTTCCGTGGTAGTTCAATATGAAGGCAATACATGATGGTTTGTGAATAGGTATACTTTTGCAAAAGATAGGAAATTCATCATACTTGTACCATTATTACCAAAATAGGTATACGAAGACAAATTAAAGTTAAAAAGAGAAAGTGAGGCCAAGAGAGTGAAAATACAAATAAGGCCAATAAGAAAAAAATATGAGAGCCACAAGGAGAGAAAAATAATTTATTTGACCAAGAAAGTAAAAGAAATAATTTTGGACAAGAGTGAAGGTAAATATGAGAAAAGAAGAAAGAAACGGTTAGAAAGAAGAGAGTGTAGAAAAATAAAAAAAATATCTAAGTTTTTATGCAAATAAGAGTGAGATAAAAAATGATTTTTATTCTAACAAGCCGATAATTGTACTTTAATACTAATAGACTTATTTTAACACTAACAAACTTGATTATTGTCTTCCTAGTATGATTGTTTCTTTATTGATGTAGTTGGAAAATGTGTTCATTGGTGAGATTCCTAGTGGCTTGTCACCGATAAAGAGAATCGAACATTAGATTGATCTTGAGCCTAATACTGTGACTTCTAACCAACTAGCCTACCGAATTAATCACGAGGAGATAAAGAAATTTTAAAGGCAGGTAGAGGAGTTGATGTCAAAGAGATATATAGGAGAAAACATGAATCCATGTGCTGTTCCGGTACTACTTGTGCTTAAAAAAAATAGAATTTAAAGAATGTGCGTTGATTATCACGATGTCAACAATATTATAGTAAAGTATAAACATCTCATCCATACACTTGATGATATGTTAGATGAATTGTATGGTTTTTATGCGTTTTTAAAAATTAATTTGAAAAATAAATATCATCATATTAGAATGAAAAAGAATGATGAATGAAAAACTAGTTTTAAGACTAAATATGATTTGTATGAATGAGTTATGGGCCTTTTAGTCATACTAATGTATTTATTACTTTCAAGAGATTGGTAAATCATGTATTGCGTACATTTATAAGCAAACTCATAGTTGTTTATTTTAATGATATTATGATCTATAATAAAAGTTTGGATGAGCAGTTAAACATTTAAGTAATGTGCTTGATGTTTTGAATAAAGAATCATTATATGCTAATCTAAAAACATATACTTTTTGTATGGAAAAATTATGTTTTTTGGTTATGTTTTTAGGGTAAAAGGTATCGAAATAGATGAGAAAAAGATAAAGCTATCCAAGAATGACCTACACCTAAATCGATCACTAAGGTAAAAGTTTTTATGGTTTGACTAGTTTTTATAAATGATTTTTTAAAGACTTTAATACTTTAACCTCACTTTTAACTGAAATTATTAAAAAGTCAGTAGGTATTAAATGGAGCATTGAACAAGATAATGCATTTAAACTTTTTAAAGAAAATCTTTGTTTAACACCTTTATCAGTTTTACCTGACTTTATAAGAACTTCTAAGATTGAATGTGATGCTTTAGAAATATATATTAGAGCTATTTTAATGTAGGAGAAATGACTTATTGTCTATTTTAGTAAAAAGCTCAATGGTATAACATTGAATTACACTACTTACGATAAGGAGCTATGCATTATAATGAGAACTTTATAGACTTGACAACATTTTTTGTGGTTGAAAGAATCTATAATTCATTGGAATCATGAATCATTGAAAAATCTAAAAAAGACAATGTAAATTGAATAAATGAAATGCCAAGTATGTAGAATTTATTTAAATGTTTCCATATGTGATCAAATTCAAGCAAGTTGAGGAAAATATAATGGCTAATACGCTATCAAAAATATATGTTATTCTTTATGTTATGAATGCAAATTATTAGGATTTGAATATGTAAAAGAATTATATGTGAATGATAGTGATTTTACTGTTGTGTATGTTCCTTGTGAAAAGTCAACGTTTGTAAAGTTTTATAGACTTGATTGTTACTTGTTTAAATATAATAAATTATGTGTGCTTTATAGTTCTATGTGTGAATTGCTTATTTGTAAAGTTCATAAGGACGGTTTAATGAGCTTTTAGTTTCATCAAGACTTTAAATGTGTTGTATGAACATTTTTATTAGTCTAAAATGAAAAAGATGTGCAAATAATCTATAATATATGTATTATATATAAACAAATTAAGTCTAAAGTCTTACCATATGGTTTGTATATTCTTTTGCTTGTATTTGAAGAAGCGTGAGTTGATATTTTTATGAACTTTATTTTACATCGAAAAATTATAAAATAATTTATATTAACGTAAACTATAAAAAAATATAAGCGTAACTATTTATAAATTAATTTTATATTTTTTTAGATATATTAAAAAAATAAAAATATTAGAAAAATTGGATATCACTCTCGTTATTCCGAGTCATCCAAATACCATGTCAATAATCCCCACCAAATGAATCCATGTTTCATAACTATTTTTTTCTTACCAGTGTTATTTGATAAGAGAAGATATTAAAACTTCGCTTTCCCCTTACGCCACCCACCTTCGTCTTCCAAAAAAATCCAATTTACACGATTGCTTACGTGTCACCTCCACGCTCCTAAAGCCGACACCCATTTCCTTCCCGTTCGTCACCTTTTAAATTTTGGGAAAATAACATATTTATCCTCCACCAGTCATTTAATTTTCAATTAGGTTCCTAAACAAAAACAATTCTCAATTGGGTCTTCCATCTATTGGATAATCATAACCGAATCAGAACTTTCCTTTGGAAATAAGACCTATTTGTCCGAGAAAGAACTAAGAAGCCTTTTCGTTTTTCCATGATTCATAATGGCTTTGTAATTTGGGTAATCCTTGTTAGATGAGGGATCTACTTGGATATTTTCTTTACTTGAGGTACCTAGCTGAGAAATAACGGGTAATTGAGCGACAAATGTGTACTTTACCCCTTATTTTTCTATTCTATTTAGAAGCACCAATTCTTCGACTCACTCTCCACTACCATCCTTCCCCCCCGCCCCCGTCTCTAATGGAGCTTCTAATCCTCTCAATCTTCACTTTCTTTTTCCTCTCACGTGCTGAGTTGCCCGGCACATGGGATCTCCTAGTCCCTAACGCAGGCATATCCTCCATGCACACAGCAGTTACCCGCTTCAACACTGTAGTCCTTCTAGACCGGACCAACACTGGCCCATCTCGTAAAATGCTACGAAAAGGCCACTGTCGCCTCGACCCCCACGACGCCGTTCTCAAGCGCGATTGCTATGCCCACTCCGTTCTCTTCGATCTCCAAACCAATCAAATCCGTCCACTCATGATCCTCACTGACACCTGGTGCTCATCAGGTCAGTTTCTCCATGATGGAACTCTCTTACAAACAGGTGGTGATCTGGACGGGTTCAAGAAGATCCGAAAGTTCGACCCGTGTGACATTAACGGGTCTTGCGATTGGGTCGAGCTTGATGACGTGGAATTGAGCGAGGGGAGGTGGTATGCTAGTAACCAGATACTGCCCGACGGGTCGGTGATTATAATTGGTGGTAGAGGAGCTAATACTGTGGAGTACTATCCGCCTCGAAACGGTGCCGTGCTGTTCCCATTTCTTGCTGACGTGGAAGATAAGCAGATGGACAATTTATACCCTTACGTCCATCTCCTCCCCAACGGTAAATTATTTGTGTTTGCTAATAATAAAGCGGTTTTATTTGATCACGAGACTAATAAAGTTGTGAAAGGATACCCACCGTTGGATGGGGGCCCAAGGAATTACCCATCCGCTGGATCATCAGTTATGTTGGCATTGGAGGGTGATTATTCGACGGCTGTGATTGTTATTTGTGGAGGCGCTCAGTATGGCGCTTTCATTGAGAGGAGCACCGACACCCCGGCGCACGGTAGTTGTGGGCGTATTGTAGCTACATCACCCGACCCGATTTGGGAAATGGAGGACATGCCATTCGGGCGGATCATGGGTGATATGGTAATGTTACCCACCGGTGATGCTCTAGTCATTAACGGAGCTCAAGCTGGGACCCAAGGGTTTGAGATGGCATCGAACCCGTGTTTGTATCCACTTTTATACAGACCGGGCCAACCCGTTGGGTTACGGTTCATGACATTGAATCCGGGAACTGTACCCAGATTGTACCATTCAACAGCTAACCTTTTACCAGATGGGCGTGTGTTGGTAGCAGGGAGTAACCCGCATTTTTTCTACAAATTCGAAGCTGAATTCCCGACTGAATTACGGATTGAGGCGTTTTCACCCGAATATCTGTCACCGGATCGGGCTAACCTTCGACCCGTAATAGAGGAAATACCCGATGCAGTGCGTTTTGGGGAGGCTTTTGATGTGTTTGTGTCCGTTACGTTGCCTGTGGTGGGGCTTATAGAAGTAAATTTTGCAAGTGCACCCTTTGCAACACATTCCTTTTCACAAGGACAAAGATTGGTTAAATTGACGATTAAACCCTCAGTTCCGGACAGCGGCAATCGGTACAAGATTGGGTGCAATGCGCCCCCTAATGGGGCGGTGGCTCCGCCAGGTTATTACATGGTTTTCGCAGTCAATCAGGGTGTGCCAAGTGTTGCACGGTGGGTGCATTTGGTGGCTTAATTGGCCGTGTGTTTTTATTTTTAATCTTTGCTTATTTTAATCTATTTCTGGGCCAATTAGAAAGCTGTGATTGTAGTTGATACACTGAAAAGAGGGTATACCGTGAAGAAATTCCAAAAAAGAACTGGGGAGGTGTAATTATTGTTGGTTGCTAGTGTATTATGCAAAAAGTGTCGACACTTCTTCAATAAACGAAGATTCCTTTGGGGACCCCTTCAATTTGTATTATCCTTTGTGAGGAACCTGGCTAAATTCAGCTGTCAAGACCCGGTGGGATTCCCGTTTATGAACACACAGACAATGCTTTGAAATTGAGAGGGACCTAGCTGGATTCAATTATTTGATTGCCCTCGAGGCCTCTCCTTTTGCTTATCTCCTTGCTATGAATAAGGTTCTCAAAAAACACGTTTTTGAGACGAGTTTTTGTAAAAAAAAAAAAAAAAAAACCTATATAAAATTCAATATTTATATCACGTGGCCACTCCACGTATCTTTTATTCCTAAATATAATGTTTGAGATGAGAGAAAAATCTAATATTAGCTTGGGTTGTAAGAAGAAATTATAAAATAATAAAGACACAAGTAAAATGTAATATTTATTTCATGTGGTCATTCACATATTTTTTTTTTCTAAATATAATGTTTGATATGACGAGAAAAATCTAAAATTAGCTCGGGTTGTAAGAATAAATCGTAAAATAATAAAGACACAAGTAAAATGCAATATTTATTTCACGTGGCCATTCCACATATATTTTTTTCCTAAATATAATGTTTGACATGACGAGAAAAATCTAAAATTAGCTCGGGTTGTAAGAATAAATCGTAAAACAATAAAGACACAAGTAAAATGCAATATTTATTTCACGTGGCCATTCCACATATCTTTTTTTCCTAAATATAATGTTTGACATGACGAGAAAAATCTAATATTAGCTTGGGTTGTAAGAATAAATCGTAAAATAATAAAGACACAAGTAAAATGCAATATTTATTTCACGTAGCTATTTCACATTTATATTTTTTTAAAATATAATGTTTGACATGACGAGAAAAATCTAATATTAGCTCGGGTTGTAAGAATAAATCGTAAAATAATAAAGACACAAGTAAAATGCAATATTTATTTCACGTAGCCATTCCACATATGTTTTTTTTTAAATATAGTGTTTGACATGACGAGAGAAATCTAATATTAGCTCGGGTTGTAAGAATAAATTGTAAACTAATAAAGACACAAGTAAAATGCAATATTTATTTTCCACACTTTTTTTTTAAATATAATGTTGGCCATGTCCGGATAAATATAAATTTTTACCAGTGCAAATTATTTAAAGGGGGAACCCCCCATATTTTTTTCCTAAATATAATGTTTGACATGACGAGAAAAATCTAAAATTAGCTCGGGTTGTAAGAATAAATCGTAAAATAATAAAGACACAAGTAAAATGCAATATTTATTTCACGTGGCCATTCCACACATCTTTTTTTCGTAAATATAATGTTTGACATGACGAGAAAAATCTAAAATTAGCTCGGGTTATAAGAATAAATCGTAAAATAATAAAGACACAAGTAAAATGCAATATTTATTTCACGTGGCCATTTCACATATCTTTTTTTCCTAAATATAATGTTTGACATGACGAGAAAAATCTAATATTAGCTTAGAATAAATCGTAAAATAATAAAAACACAAGTAAAATGCAATATTTATTTCACGTGGCCATTCCACACATATTTTTTTTCTAAATATAATGTTTGACATGACGAGAAAAATCTAAAATTAGCTCGGGTTGTAAGAATAAATCGTAAAATAATAAAGACACAAGTAAAATGCAATATTTATTTCACGTGGCCATTCCACATATGTTTTTTTTTTTAAATATAATGTTTGACATGACGAGAGAAATCTAATATTAGCTCGGGTTGTAAGAATAAATTGTAAACTAATAAAGACACAAGTAAAATGCAATATTTATTTCACGTGGCCATTCCACATATCTTTTTTTTCTAAATATAATGTTTGACATGACGAAAAAAATCTAATATTAGCTCGGGTTGTAAGAATAAATCGTAAAATAATAAAACAGAAGTAAAATGCAATATTTATTTCATGTTGCCATTAGACACCAAGTAAGCACACTATTAGATGATTTTTTTTTAAAATACAATCCTTTCAAACAAGATTTTTAAAACAAAACTATAATTAATTCAAGCAAGATTGTTAGGGCATAATATGCATTGAACAAGTACGATTTCACAACAAACATCCATCCATTACCCCCTCTTTCATTTTGATGATGTTTATAAGTGTGGAAATAATTATTTTTTAATGTATTTTTTCTTGAAAATACATTAAAATAATTTTTTTATATATTTTTTAAAATTTATTTTTAATATCAGCACACAAAAAATGATCTAAAAATATCAAAATAATATTAATTTCAAACAAAAAAATTTTTTTAAATAAAAAAACAAACAGTCTTTCTTATGTAAACTAACCAAACCTAACATTCATCTCCCTCTCTCTCTCTCTCTCTCTCTCTCACACACACACACACACACACACACACACACACACTCACACCAGCCTCCTAGTCTATACAACCCAAAATTACAGCACAAGCATAATAGATCCACTGAAGTTTTACTATCAAACACACTTAATCTTGTAATGAAACAAGACAATATTATATTTACCATGAAAATGTAAAATTGATATTGAAATGGTGAGTTTACCGAGTTTAAACAATTTTAGTTTGATTTTATTGATTTTTAATAATTTAAACAATTTTATCAGTTTAGTTTTTAAATTAATTTTGCTTGCTAAGTATATTTTTATCTCGTAAAATTATATAATTTTATAAGTTAATTTATAATTTCAATAACTGTGATTAAGATGAACAATAAGATATAAAAACTAAAAGACTGATTTTTATTTATTTAATACACTTATTTTTGTAATGAAACAGGGCAATATTATATTTCCGATGAAAACAGAAAACTAATATTGGAATCACGAGAGTTTATAAATTTTACTGAATTAAAATGATTTCAATCTAATTTTATTAGTTTTTAAATTTTAAATCAATTTTGCAAGCTAGATTTTATGAGTCAATTCATAACTTTTGGCTGCGGCTGTGAATGGTAAGTGCACTTTATTGCACCGTTTATTGCTGGTAGCCGTTATCATTGAAAATTGCCATTAGGTTATTGATAATTATAGCCAGCCCTGAAAGCAGCCATCTGAACTCAATTTTTCTTCGAGTAAATCACACAGAATGCATCCCCATGAAGCATGAAAATATGAAAATTATACCCAACAAGTGCAGATTTCCACAGGTAATAATAAGCCAAAACATCAAATATAATTTCTGGATCATACACTATTACTATCAGATAGTACGTATACCTTAAGCACCAGTGATTATTTATATACTGGCATAAGTATTTCAGGCCATTGAAACTTCAAAACCATCTTCGCAGCAGTCAGCCACAACCACACTCCTCTGAACGTTTTTGTATGAGTATCGCCGAGCTAAGAACACGTATACAATCAAGTTTGCTGCGGTCATGCCGGCTATAAGCCAGTAAAAATAGTCGAGGCGGCTACTGTTCAAGTCTTTTCCAAACCAACTCTTGCCAAATCTCCCAGTCACATGATCAATGGCTGTTATCAGAAGACTACTGATGAAGTTTGCAGCTCCGATCACACTAAGGTAGAAGGCAATGCCTAGGCTTCTCATAGAATCAGGAACTTGGTCATAGAAGTACTCCTGCAAGCCCACCAGAGTAAAGGCATCTCCTACACCGATAATGATGAATTGTGGAGCTAACCAGAAGACACTCATTGAAAGTGAACCCTTCACTGGATCCTTCTCTACAACACCCAGTCTCTTCCTCTCAACCAGTGCTGAAACTACCATTGTGGAGATCGAGAAAAGCATTCCAAAGCCAATTCTCTGCAGGATTTTGATGCCTCGCTCGTTTCCTGTAGCCCTTCGCAACACTGGGACAAGGATCTTCTCATAAATCGCCACAGCTACTATCATTCCAAAAGCGGAAAGCGCGAAGATTGAGGCTGGAGGGATCTCCAAGCCATTACCAATATTTCTGTCCAACATAGTGCCTTGCTTGACGAAGAATGTGGCTGTTTGTGCTACAGAGATTCCAAATGGTAACGTAGCTAGCCATATTGGGATCAAATTGAGAATAAGCTTCATCTCTTCAACCTTGGTCACGGTTGCTAGTGTCCAAGGATCTTGCTTTTCAGCACAATTTTCCCAATGCTCCACTATAGCGGCTTTGTCAAGAAACCTGTAATTCATATGGGATCGTTAAACGAGCAGTTTAAGACATTTTGGGTGATATATACGAGCCAAATTAATTACAAGGATACGCACTGCAATTATTTAATGGAAATTATTATATCATTCAGTTCACTTAATTGCTTACTTGAGACTTTCGGTATGGCAGAGAAGCCTCCCTTTATTCACTCGTGACTTGGGAACTTCATGCAATTCAGCAGGATCAGAAGGATATGGCAGGTTTCTCTTCTTAATGGCAGCTGCTAGGACCTGCAACATTGGGGTTAAGGGGCTCCCAGGTGGCACATGATAGCGGTAAAATGGCCTTCCTATAATGAAGATGGCTAGTGATGAAGCCATAACTGTTGTAAGAATGATATCTGCAGCACCCCAACCAACACGATCTTGCACGTAAACAATTACAGTCACACCAAGTAGAAGGCCACAACAAAGACCAAAGTTCCACCAGTTGAAATAGGACATCTTTTTCTTTCTTTCTTCACTGTGATTCTCGTCGAATTGGTCAGCTCCAAAACTCTCCAGCGAGGGTTTGTGCCCTCCGGTTCCAATGGAGATCATGTAAATGGCTATAAAGAAGACCATTTCATGAACCTTCCTAGGCTCCAGACACACAGCGGCGTCACAAGCCTTTAGACTTGGTACAAACGTGGACATTGTTAAGAGAATCAAGCCCTGGGGGTTCAAATAGATAAAAACAAAACTCTCAGAACAAATTTAATAAAAATAAATGTTCGGAATAAACTATGAAATTAACAAGTAATTAATTTTTGGCTTTTTTCAAAGACGATGATGGAGTGTTCCGAGAGATTCTGCTTCTGCTTTTAGGTATTCTTTTGCCTTTGAACATCACTAAAGATGGATGGGTGGTCATTAACATCATTTTACATGGGCTTTGCCTGGCTACTAAACTGGATCAACAAAAACTTTCACGAAATCAATGAAGCAAAATGGACATAAAGCCTGAATTTGGCTTTCATGGTCTACCTTAACTTTGTACGCCCATCTTTATCACCATAAGTTTTTTTTTTTAAAATTAATTAAATCCTTTATACTTTTTTTTTAAAACTAATTAAACCCTTTGCATATTAGGTTGTGTATTACGAGATAGAAAAAATTATGGACGATAATTATGAAAAAATATAAGGGTAAATCTTCACCCTTTTTATTACTAACATTTTAACCTCTTTAGACTCTACGTAATATTCTGAATTTTAAATAATGGAATATTTAAGTATGGTTAAATATAAAACCTTGCCATTTTTTTTTAAAAGACATATATAGAAAAAGAATTTACCAGAAGGTAGACAACAGACGAAAGAAAAACAGTTGTGAATCGGCCGAAGTAAGCATCAGCAAGAAAGCCTCCAAATAAGGGCATCAACGTAGTCACACCAGCCCAGTAGTTTACATTCCTAGCGGCTGTCTTGAGGTCCTGATGAATCACCTTGGTAAGGTAAATGATGAGGCTCGTTGCCACTCCAAAGTAACTCAATCTCTCACTGAATTCAATGGCTGCCAAACAGAAAATAGTTAAAAATCATAACCCAAAACGAAAGAAACAACCACTGTGCCGTAGGGTTTCTGGGCCCTGACCCGTTTCTGTGACATAGATTTCTTCTTTTTCTCATGAGATTCTACAAGTAAACAAAGGATTTGTGCCCTTTTTGTGGACCTTACCACGTATCTTTGTAGCCCATTAAAGGCTGCATTCATTGGCCACATAAAGCAGAAGAAGGACCCCATGCAGAGCATAAGTTCTTCTTCATATTTGTGATTGTAATCGAAGAATCAATTGTATGCAACTTTTACTGATGTTGACAAGAACATGTAGGAATAATTGCATTTCACTAAACAAAAACACAATGACGTACAAGTTGATTTATTTTTCCTATTGTTAATTAGTTGGATAACTATTCGATCTTATAAGCTCTTATTTTGAGAATCTTTTATATGCATAATTAAGATTAATTCAAGAAGTATTCACAAAAAAAGAAGAAGAAAGAAATAATGTTGAAATCCGGATTAGTTTTTTGTATTCCATGGCAAACAGCTTTATGTATATCTTATAGCGACTATATATATACATATAGACACACCCACAGTTACAAGAAAGGCTTGAGTATGAGCTTATAGGAGGTAGGCTTACCGATGATTTTCTTAGCCATCAACGTCCCTTTTATGAATCTACTCTTTGTTTTCTGTTTTTTTTTCTTAGAAGATCAAAACACATATATTGCCATACTCTTCTCCTTGAAATAAATACATTACAAACCATGCAAGGCATGCAACCAAGAGATTGTTTTTGCCTTTCTGAAAGAAAAGACGTTTAATCCAAGGATTGCTAAAATGCAGACTAGGTCTCACTTTGAAGTGAGAAGAATATTGAGTGCAGTTTCTTTCTGATTTTAAATATATTTATGAGCTTCACCATGTAAGAACTTTACCCAGATCCCACAAGAAAGGAAATTAGTAGTACTTGAGAGATTAATATTTATGCTATGTATATTAATTAGCATGAGTCCACCAGCTTGTCCTCTAGCAGACTTCAGGTTTTATCAACATTACCGATTAGTTTGACCATTTGTAAGAACACAAAGAAAAAAGAAAAAACATGGTCATGACAAAAACTGTATCAAATACCTAGCTAACTTGCATGGATAGACATTCTCGTTACGGAATCATGAGAAGAAAAGTGATGAGTTCCAAGAAGAGCCATCCGCCAGTATTTTGTTTTTCAACAATAAAGGAAGAAGAGTCCAATTTCTGGGAGTAATATTCATGGCTAAATTAATTTTCCTAAGCAGAGTTTAGAGAAACTCGATATTCTAGCTACGTACGGCTGATAAGGAAAAGAAGGCATTCATCCTTCTTGTAGGTAACCAAACAGAGCATAAAATACAAAGAGAATAATAGTATAAAGTACAATAATTTGTCGGCAACTCTTAATACTTCATTGCATGAAAATGTTTAGTTCTTACCGATGATGAAGAGTGTTGCTTTCCAAACACCAGTAGAGGCCCGGAGGGGAACCCTTCCTTTATGATCCACTGAGGAATCATAAACCCATTTCTCTTCATCAACACCTCTTGTTTCTACTCCCTTCTTAAGCTCCATCCCTTAGCAGATACTTGATAATGTCTTTCCAAAGCCCTAATATATATTTTTTCTATCCAAGAGTGCTGGCTACCATGGATGTGGATTTATGGAAGAGAAGCTTGCTTTGGGCGTCTTTATATAGAAGAGGATTTGCTTCGTTGACTCATTGGGGAAAATTCCTTATTCCCTGCACACTACAAAGAAGGTAAAAATATTTATTTGGAGATTATCGTGAAAGAGAAAATGGTCATTTTATCCTTCTACTTCCACTCATCAGGATGTCATTGTCAGTCTACAGATGGGAATGGCATCCAAATGCTAGTTTTTCCTTTCTTTTTAGTCCGGGGCCAATTCGACCCTTTAGTAAGGAATCTCGTAACCTCGCGATATTCCTTTCCACCACTAAAATGACAGCGAAAATCCGAAGCAAATGCTGCCTTCATAGTTCGTTCCACCGGATTAAATTCAAATTGGAAAATATTTTTGGAATTTGCTCAATTGTAATATATTTTAGAACGTTAAGCAAATAATTAGTGATATTTTATTAATTATTTTCTACATCTACCTTAAAAAAGAGATAAATACACTTATATTTTTTTTATTATATTTTATTTATATTATATATATATATATATATATAACTTCCTGAATCCATCGTAAAAAAAAAAGAGAAAATAAAACGCATGTCCCATACAAAATAATAAAAATATGTCTTGATAGAATTTTTTTTTCTTTTTTTTATACTTATCTCTATAGAAACCACAATAAAATTTCCTCATCTCAAACTAAACCCACCACCATGTGATAATATTCTTGAAGTTCAATGTCGTCTTTTTAGATCATCGTTTATGGTAAAGTTTCAATTAAAGTATCCATTGCTCAATTTAACTTATGTAGACAGGTTGCTTTCTGTCTTCCAAATGTAAAACAAATTATCGACCATGCCTTGCACTAATCGTCCCTTATGCTAGCAATATTGTTGATTGTTGTAGTACGTACTGTAAACTCATTTTGAATCTTTATATATATTAAGATGAACAAAGAATCTAAAATAGGAAGGGCATTCACTGTAAAATAGGTCTTTAAGATGTATTTTTTTTTTATTGAACTGCCAATTATCTATCATAGATTATTCTTAGTGATTTTCTCTTCGTGTGGAAATATTTGTGCCATTTCTTGAAATTTGGTTTCTGGGTTTAGAACTTTATTGATAGTTTCTTGCATAATTGTTTCCTTGAGCTGTTGATGATTGAATTTGTTACTTTGCTATTTGTTGTTTATGAACTTCCATTTATTACAAAGAAAGCTAAATTACATGGTGTTTTCAGCTGTAGACATAAATTATTGTGAATTGCGATAATGAAATTTACTTGGATATGATGTGTAATTAAAAGGATTATAAGGGTGTTTTAGTATTGTCAAATTCTTTTTTATTTTTATTTTTTATACATAAAGTTACTGGTGTATGCTCCACACACTATAGGAAGTGGGCGGCGCTTGTGCCATTAAAAAGGCGTGTGAGACACCTCCTGGTAGTCAAATCTGGCCATTCGCCGTTTACATAGATGCACAGACGTGCCCTCTTCTACATAGTGCGACACATGTAGACATATCATGATTAATGGATTGTTGCCGGTGATCGATTGTTTGTATTTTTTCTTTCTTTTCTCTCTTCTGATAACTAAAATGCACAATTATTCTCTATTTATTTGTTATTTGTTTGGGCCTGATGAATACACCAGACCCAAGCTACTTAGGTCTGGGTACCACGTCAGACCCAAGGTCCTTGACTTTGACAGCCATGTTGATGTCAGACCCAGGCGCGGCCAGACCTAAGCACGGGTCTGGCATGGTTGCCAAACTATGGCACAGGGGTCTGACATGATTGCCAAAACAAGGTGCGGGTCTAACATGGTTGTCAGACCCAAGCGCGTGTCTGGCATGGCCCAGACCCAAGGCTCTTAAATATTCTCTCTATTCTTAATATTTATTTTTACATTTAAAAAAAATAATATTGACCCGTTGCGGAGTGCATGTCAATATACTACTGATACTCTAAATTCACAAACACATGTAATTTGTAACAGCTCGGCCCAACTTGCCATATATTATCCACTTTGGGCCTTACCGCCCTCACGGTTTTGTTCCTAGTGACGCGAGCCCACATTTGAGCCTGACGCCCCAAAACACGTATGACAAGTTGGCAACCAGCACTCTTAATAAGGCCAGCTACCAAACCCTCACCTGCCGACGTGGGATATTACAATTCACCCCTCTTAAGGAGCCTGACGACCTTGTCGGCATAATCGAACAGCCAGTGAGGTCGGCTCTGATATCAAATGTAACAGCCCGGCCCAACCTGCCATATATTGTTCGCTTTGGGCTTTACCGCCCTCACGGTTTTGTTCCTGGTGACATGAGCCCACATCTGAGCCTGACGCCCCAAAACGCGTATGACAAGTTGGCAACCATCACTCTTAATAAGAACAACTACGTACCAAACCCTTACCCGCTGATGTGGGATATTACATAATTAATTTAAATTTCTATACCAATAAATAAATAAATAAAAGTTAAGGTACAAAAGTCACAACCGTTTGAAGCTTAATAGATGCAATGCTAGGACATTGTAAATTTAGTAAAATGGTGATATTTGTGGATTTGTTTCGAACTTGGAAGATATATTTTTTTTTGAATGATACAGTAAGATAATGAAATTGCAATGCAAGTACATGCTTGCAAAATTCTGAATCCCGAAGCTTAATAGATGTAATAAATTTTCTTTAGTTCCACAAATGTTGAGATATAAGGTAAGGTCACCTATATATATACACGAACGAGGCCGCTAGACGAAAATAACTAGTGCCTGAGGAAACTGTTTGAGTTTGACGATTAATTCTTTATTTTATTATATTATAGAGATTAACAAGATTAATTTATTATCAATTTAATATTAAATGATAAAATTCAATAAAAACCCGACACTAAATGATGAAACTTGCAACAAAAACAAAACCCAAAAGATATATATATAAAAGTGGGATTTTTCTGCTTGACGTTGGTGCTCCCCTTTTCTAATACACCAGGATTTTTTTAGGCATTCCTAAGGCAATTGAAAGACAGAAGAAAGGCATACTTAACCTCCGTGCTTTAGTCTTGTTTCGAGTGGATTGCTATTAGGACAGTTTATACCTTTCCTTCTTCCATATTTTCCATTACCTTTTCCCTCAAAGTAGTATTAACTTGGAGAGTAAAAACAAAATGAGGGGTGGTTGGGGCCCCGGGATAGCTCTAACCTGTGGATGACAATTAATGGTGGTGGTTTTAGTAAGAACTAGTTTCCTTGTCTGCCTGCGAGCATGAATTCAAGGTGTAATAGAGTGTTTTTTTTTGATAAATTATGTAAAATCATAACATATAAAATTGAATTGATCCAAACTCTATGTGAAAAAAAAATAAAAATTCATTAATCGATGATGTTCAAATTCCATTGATCATAAGAGAATCTAAAATAATGGGTTGATTGTGTGGAACTCATTGACAATGCCAGTAAATCTTGGCCAACTACCAACCTTGAGAAATCTCAATCCGATTGCTTGCCCTGAATGAGCTTCAAGTTAAATGTGTGAGAGTTGCTTGATTTGAAAGATACAAATCCAAATTGAAAGATTGATAAAAATGTGGGTCGGCCAATGAAATAAATGCATAAGGACCAAATAAAAAAGAAGGTTCAAGGGCAAAAAAAAAAAAAAAACATTCAGAAAAATATGAAATAGTAGCTGCAACAATGATTTACATTCACAAATTAGTTTTTGTTAATAGTTGGATAATATTAATTATAAGTACTGTATTAATGTTCTTAAATTATACTACGAAACTTTACGAGTTTTTTTTGTTAAAATTTAATATGGTGTAAACCGCGTTCTAAAAAATTTAATTTTTTTTGTTAAAATTTAATATGATCTATATGTTTTGGATCGTTTTGATGTGCTGATGTCAAAAATAATTTTTTTAAAATGAAAAAACATCATTGACATGTATTTCAATAATAAAAATTATTTGAAAAATAACTATTACCACACTGTTAAACATATTCTAAGTAGAACCCGCGTATCTTAGTGGCATCGCCAAAGTCAAACTCATTCCAAAATAGATATTGGTGGCACTTAAGCATAGCTGCTAATTCAAATGCGTTGGGAGTTTTGGGACTGTTAGAATCATATAGAAACTATTTATTTCTCAAAATCTTCATTGCCAAGAAGAATGGAAGTATGAACCTTTTGGTGAACAAAGCTTTATGTAATATAATCGAAACCAACTTGATTCAAAATGCTCACTGAGGATTAACATAATGTAATTAAAAAAATGTGACCTTTCACCTTTTCAACAAACTTTTCCCAACATGATCGCCACACAAACAGACAATTATAATAGTGGCAAAAAGTTGATATGATTAGAAAAAAATGTCAGATTAAGTGGAGATCAAAGCATACTATTGATATACTATTTAGCTGAAACAATTCGAAACTTTTCTCTGTCCAGTGAGCTTATTATTGGGTTTGTTTCTGAAATATGCATATATAACAAAAATAATAAATTTGAAATTTTTTTAGAAGTCATAAAGATGCTGTTAGATAAATTTAGGGTTATTTAGAATTTATATGTAAATTACTTGAAGATCATATATTCTTTTTGATTTTGAATAATTACTTCAAGGTTGAGTTATCGTAAACCAGAAGTTGTCAAAGTGTTTGGTTTTTAACAATAATCCACACGAACCATTGTACTTTGCTCACCTTTTTCACAATCCACATGAAATAAAAGGCATAAATTTCTATTTATAGAGAAATCTAAAAATCCTATAAATTATAAAATATCAATTTGCTGCTTAAATAATATTATATATATTGTTTTAGACTAATTTTAGAAATTTATTCAATCAAATCCCTACTTGATTTTTCTAGATCTAGAATTGTAATTTCCTATATTACACTCCAGTCCTCAATTTCTAAAACTTATTTATAATTAAATCACATTTGATTAATCATTTCATTTTAATTTCTGACCAATGATTCTTATGTGTGTGACCCATTAGGTTCTCTAATAAATTAGTCTAAATATAAATCACAATCCTAAATGAAATAGGATTAAATAAATAAATTTATTATCAATTCAGTAATTGATTGATTTATATTCAAAAACCAAGTATAATGTTTAGTAACCTGTCATGATCTCCTAAATATTAGAAAAGTCATAAGTGATTTGACTTAACCTTTCAGTGACCAATTTCTTAGTATAATTATTATCCCTTCATCAACAATGTTTCAATTTAGACATTATAACATGGAGGGTGTATACTATGTCAAATCATGTTTATTTTTAACACCACAGTCATTGATTTTTTGAATAAAAACTTTACACAAATCTTATTCCACCTTACGCAAGGATTTACAATAAATACTATTTAAAAACAGATGAAATATTTTCTCTAATTTATCTAGGGTGATGAATTCTCTCTTGATTCATTGATTCTTTGAATAAAATTTGAAACTCTATACAAATCTTTTTCTACATTGCGCAAGGATTTACATTCAATTTTATTTAATAACAAATGAAATATTTTCTCTAATTCATCAAGGGTGATGAATCCTCTCTTGATTACTTAAATATCTTCATGTAGTTCATGTTATACCCAATATCTACCCATTTGTTACCATTCATTAAGATAATATGTAGTAAGATCAAAACATAACACTCCTTATATAAGATAACTTAGTGATCTCAAGTCTAAGAATCATATGACATTCTCATGCAAGTCAATTCAATGAACATGTCATCTGACAAATATCTACATATTAGTTTTAGGTATCATTCACACCTCAGCTTATAAGAACAATTGCTTCTTTTTATAGAGAAAATAATATAATATGTACCAGTCTCAACAACTCTAATTAATATTCAGTCTTAATAGAGTATTGACTAGAAATATTTTAGGAACAAAATAATAAATGACCTCTCTCTATACTGAATCTGAGAAAGAGTACTCAAAAAATAGATGATCATAGGTCTTCATATGTGAACCACATAAAATACATACCACAAATGTGATGATCTAAAAAGTCCGTAGTATGTTCATAGTGCGTAGACGACCCAAAGAGACAAGCTATAAGATGAAGGAGTGTCGTGAGATATGTCTTTGAAACCAGAGAAGATGGTGCATAGTACTTTTAGGCCTGATATCTTGAAGTGCCTCTCAAGCTGAATCAAAAGTGTACCTCCTTGTAGAATGACCTGTCCAGACATAGTGTTCTAGAAAGCTAACTCGAGGATGGAATCTAATGCGGTCCTATATCTACTAAAAGTCCTGACTACCCGAAGAAAAGTATCAACCACCATCCTCAATAATGTCTGCAACCTTTGCATTCCAAGACAATTCAGAAATAATGATTTGATGCAATAGAAATCTCATAATTATAATAATTTTTTTTTGTAAAATATCTTTGTCCCAAGAATTCTTTATCTTTACTCTAGATTCGTTAATCAAATATTTGATTCATTAATTAAATATCTAATGAATATTAAAATAAATAAATTTTTATTAATAAATTAAATATATTTATATGAATAAAAATTAATGTTACATGAAACTAATTGAATATATATCATATACAGTAATACTTATCCCATTAATCGAGAATGTGGTTTCGGTTTAAAGATCAACACAAATAATTCAACTCTATAAATGGACTCAATGGCAAGCTCAACTAGTCTGTGCTTCTGGTCAACTTTAAGTTCATAACATGAAGTACAATATTCAGTGGCTATAGTGATGAATGAGTGCGTATCTTTTTATTGGTGGTTAGAGCACTCTGGCTTTATACATCATGATTAACCTCTCTATAAGTTATAAAACGACGCAGGGATTCGCCATCCAATTATTTAAATATTCTTAGAGCTAATTAAAGCTAGCACATTATCAATTGCAACATTTTTGGGCACATATCATAGCAGGTTTGTAATTGAAGCAAAAAATAGAGGGGTCTAATGATGGGAAACTCCTTTTTCCAATGAACCATGTGTTTTTCGTTTGCGTTTTAATCTCTTCTTTTTGCTTGTATTCGCACCTCCGTAATTTCAATCAAATCGTAGAATGCAATGTTGTCATTGCTTAGCACAAGTGACAGAGATAGACATAGATGCAATGCAGGTGCAGAATATAGGCCCAGTTTCTAGTAGTCAGCTTATGTTTTGATGCGTGTCAGAATCCACTATTTCCCATCATAGTCCTTTCATTCTCAGATCACAGCCATTCTAGGCTATGCCTGAAGTTTTGCACAATCAACAGTATCTTGGAATTTCTTGGGGGGCGTATAGATTCAACAACAGCGGCCTAAGAAAATAATTAGCCGTGATCCTGGGAACATATTCGAAGATCTTCCAGGAAAAAGAACGAAGCACATGTAGCACATGCCATGTTATAAATTTAATGCATGCCTCTCTAGTGTTTAAAGTTTGGAGGAATAAAGTTTAGGCATTGGTCACTGTAAATGGCGCTTTCACACAAACATCTGGGTACTTCAGGCGTAGCCTAGAATATTTACGTAAATTAGGTAGAGAAAAAATATGTGTGGAACCATGATCAAAATATTGTCAAACTTTAAATCACTCGATTTGGAAGCCTAAGATAAACTATTTACTTTATTACTATGATTTGTTTGATTCAACTGATTGAAGAAAGTCAAAACCAACATGCAAAATAGCTGATGCTTAGAAATATACGAGCATAGGAAAGCTTTTGGAGCTATCAGAACATGGGTGTACAATGGTGTGTTTCACCATATATTCAAAGAGATAGATGTATAGAAACTACGAAAACAATTAGGGAGTACATAGAAAGGAAAATTGCACGGAATAAAGCTTAATTATGTGAGAAGGAAGGTTATGAATTTGTATCAATGAGATGAAAGGTCTGTAGCTGAACACTTTAGTGACTTCTAGTATTTAGTGTTTGATTAATCAACTAATAACCATGAAAATAATGTTAGATGATGAGTTGCAGGCACAAATGCTTTTGAAGACTGTGCTAGATAGTTGAGAGACGTCTTTCGTTATAATACCAGGTAATTATGCTCCAAATACTGTTTTGTCACTATCTTTTTTCTTCATTGGAGATAACTCATTCAATGAAAAAAAAAAGATGAAGTGAAGTAGTAGCAGATGATGCAAAGGCTCTTGTCATAGAAAATAGGTGGAAGAGTAGGAAAAAATAATTCAATAAACACTAAAGATCTAGAGGCATACTATAGTTTAGTGGAAGTTTCAAATTTTATCACTGCGAGAGAGGTCACATCAGGAAAAATGGCAAGACATGGAAAAAGGAATAGGAAGAACTAAAGAATTAGGAAAAAGACTGTGAGCGTAAGGTTTTGTAAACCAATAATTATCAACCACAACAACTGTATGTGGCGTTGGAGTATTATATATAGAAAAGTTTTACAACAGAAAAGAAAAGAATAAGGAAATAGCTATTACAGGCTATACAAGGAATTATATACTATAATTATAATTAATCAATTCCTAAACAGACGCTGCACAATTAACTGTAAAGCAATAAACTGTAATGGTATAATTTTCTCTTTAATGCTTGGATGGATTCTCTCCTGGATTGTTTGCAGGAGATGAGTTTGTGTTAGCGCCAATACTCCCCCTCAAGTCAAGCGTGGTTGGTAACACGCGAAGCTTGGACCTAAAGAGCATAAACAAAGATTTTGATGGACTTTTAGTGAAGATATCTGCAATTTGCAAGTTGGATGGCACATGTTGAATCTTCAAGACACCATTGCATACTAACTTGCGGACAAAGTGAATATCAATGTTAATATGCCGAGATCGTTTTTGAGCTATAGGATTGCGAGTCATAAAAATTGCACTGGCATTGTCATAAAATAGAGTTGGCCTGTCTGATGGCTGAAGGTGTAAGTCTTGAAGAATGTTTAATAACCATTTGACCTCAGCTGCAGTGAGGGCTAAAGCTCTGTATTCAGATATTTCTGCAGAAGAGCGAGAGACAGTAGATTGCTTTTTAGAGGTCAAGGAAACTAGATTTATCACCTAAGAAGATGGCATATCCAGATGTTGATTGACTTGTATCTAGATAGCCAGCCCAGTCGGCATCTGAGAAAGTTGAGATGTTGAAGGTGGTGGATGGAGTAATTTTGAGACCAAAGTGCAGAGTTCCTTTAATATATCGGAGGATCCTTTTAACAGCCTGTAAATGATGTTTGCTTGGGGCACACATGAATTGACTTACGGAGTTCACTGCATGTGTAATATCTGGCCTAGTAATGGTTAGATATTGAAGTGCACCAACTAAGGATTGATAAGTAGTGGGGGAATGAAACGGATTGCCATCAGTAGTTAAATGTTAGGAAACAATTATGGGAGTGCCAATCGGTTTGGAATCAAGGAGGTCAGCTCGAAGTAGAAGATCTCTAGTGTACTTTAGCTGACTCAAAAATATGCCAGTGGCAGAATGAGTGACTTCTAAACCCAAGAAATAATTCAAAGTGCCAAGATCCTTCATGGAGAACTCATGAAAGAGCTTGCGAATGAAAGTATCAATGAGGGATATATTGTTGCCGGTGATGATAATATCATCAACGTATAATAACAAGTAAATAATCTTGTGAGCTGATGAATAGACAAATAAGCTGGAATCAGCTTGACTGTTATTGAAGCCAACAATGAGTAAGAAATGGCTAAACCGATGGAACCATGCTCTTGGTGCTTGCTTCAAGCCATAGATTGCCTTTTTAAGACGACAAACATGATTTGGATGAGAGGAATCAGCATAGCCTGGTGGTTGTTCCATATAAACCTGTTCTTGTAAAAGACCATGCAAGAAAGCATTTTTCACGTCAAGCTGACGCATGTTCCAGCCACGAGATATTGCAATGGAGAGAACAATGCGAACTATTGATGCTCGAACAACTGGACTAAAAGTGTCATTAAAATCAAGACCATAGAGTTGAGTATAGCCTTTTACAACAAGGCGTGCTTTGAGCCTGTCAATGGAACCATCCAAATGATATTTGGTGCGGAAAACCTATTTGGATCCAACCACATTAGTAGCAGGTGGTCATGGAACTAGTTGGTTCAATCAAAAACTTTTGTAGGAAGTGTGGTAACCAAGAAAAATGCAAGGAAGACTTCTTGGTTCAAACTTATGCTTGGTATAATCACGCAAGTTTAGAAAACATAAGCATCCAAAAATTCAAAATGTAGTATAGAGAGGAGACTTACCATACAGAATTTCAAAAGGAGATATCCCATTCAAGACTGGTGTTGGCAAGCGGTTAATGGTGAAGACTGCAGTACTGAAGGCTTCCACCCAGAAGTGAAGAGGAACAGTGGAATGAAACAACGTTGTAAGACCTGTTTCGGTGATATGGCTGTGTTTTCTTTCTACTCTACCATTCTGAGATGGTGTATAGGGACAGGAGAATTGATGATAAATTCCACATTTAGTGAAATGAGACTGCAGATTCTTACTGATGAATTTCCCTCCCCCATCACTTTGGAAAATCTTTATTTTTGTAGAGAACTGATTCTCAACCAAAGATTGGAAGTTAAGGAATGTCTGGTAAAAATCAGTTTTGTGTTTTAATGGATAAAACCAAGAAAAACGTGAGTGATCATCGATGAAGATAACGTGATATCGATATCCTGAGATGGAAGTTATAGGTGTTGGACCCCATAGATCACAATGAATAAGACCAAGGATTTTGTTGGAGCGATTGTCACTTATTGGAAATGGCAATTTATGGCTTTTAGCCTTTTGACAATTAATACACAGAGATGGATTCGGCAATATATAAGAGAGGGACAGGGAACCTTGTTTATTAAGAATAGAAATTATTGTGGAGGAGACATGTCCTAAATGTGCATGCCAAATTGCAAAGGAATTACAAAGACTGGATTTAGTAATGACAGTAGAGAAGATTTGGTGTCCACGCTTCAGTACATAAAGACCATCAACATGCTTACCGCTTGCCACCACCTTTTGAGTTTAAAGATTCTATATGATGAAATCATTGTCAGTAAAAGAGACAGATAAAGGATAGTCATTGGTGAGTTTACTGACAGAGAGCAGATTTTTAGTTAAAGCTGGGATAACAAGAACATCATTTAATTGAAGATGAGGAGTGGGAGAGCAAGAACCGGTATATGTTATTGGTAGAGAGGATCCATTACCAATAATAACCTTGTCCTTAATAGTGTAAGGTTCCACCTATCAAGTTGGGATGCATCAGTTGTTATGTGTGCTGATGCACCCGTATCTGTGTACCAATCTGCAGGTTCATTGCTAATGGTGTAGTGGGCAAGAGCTTCAGCAAGATTAACATCTGGTTTGATGTATCTGCGACTGCAATCCGTGGCATAGTGTCCTTCCTTATGATACATTTGGCATCTAGGAGGTCATTTATACTGCTGCTTGTTACAGTTTCCTCCCTTTGATGGCCCTCCTTTATATTTGTGTTGATAATTATTAGAGTTACCATATCGGTTTGAAGATGCAGGAGAGAAAATTGCTACGTATGCAGGGACCTTTGTATTATGATCAATAGACTTGGAAAAAAGATCAAAGCTCTCTGCTTTAGGAACAATATCCTTGAAACTGGGAATAGGGGTTAAAGAGAGTTAAGTGATGGAGAAAGTTGAAAATTCATGGTCTAAACCACGCAGATACCAGTGCACCTTGTCAGTATCTTCAACTGGACGTCCCATTGCTAATAATTGATCACAATGAGCCTTAAATATTCAAGAGTATTCAGAAATATTACGAGAGCCACGCTTCATGAGATGAAGTTCATCTTTTATTTGATGTTCACGGACCTTAGATTTTTGGTTGAAAGTGGTTTCAAGAGAGTTCCAGACATCTCTTGATGTTGTAAAGCCAATAGTAATAGAAAGAGCTTCCTCTGTGAGAGAAGAAAGCAGAAGGCTCATGACAAGCTGATCAAATTACTTCCAAATATTATGAGTTGCAGGATCAGTGGCAGCAGAAGGCGTTGGTGTTGAGCCATCAACATAGCTATATAATTTTTGACACTGCAGTAAAGGAACCACTTGACTGTGCCAAAGAAGAAAGTTGGTGGAGGATAGTTTGATAGTAATCATGTGGACCATGGTGTTGAAGGAGAGAGTAGAAGAAGAATTTTCTGAGGCCATAGGATCAGACAGAGGTTAATCTTATGGCTCTGATACCATGTAAGGTTTTGTAAACTAATAATTATCAACCACAACAACTGCATATGGCGTTGGAGTATTATATATAGGAAAGTTTTACAACAGAGAAGAAGAGAATAAGAAATAGCTGTTACAGGCTATACAAGGAATTATACACTATAATTAGAATTAATCAATTCCTAAACAGACATTGCACAATTAACTGTAAAGCAATCAACTATAATGGCATAATTTTCTCCTTAATGCTTGGATGGATTATCTCTTGGATTGTCTGCAGGAGATGAGTTTGTGTTAGCGCCAATAGTGAGAACACCATTGTAGTCTTAACTTGAGATTGAGATGTGGCGGTGCTTTCATTTGGAAAGAAAATTGTAATGTTGTATATCTTTATATTGAATGGGTTATTGACTCATTAACTACATTTAATATACTACTTTCATATTTGCATACAAGCTTTGATGAACAAATGATCCTGATTTTAAATCCTATCATTACCAGAAAATTATCAAATATAAATAGAAATATCAATAGAAAAAATATCATTGATAAATTACAGTAACAATTACCGATAGAAAATAATTTTTTGTTTTCATTAGTATTGGTGAATCCCGAGGAAATTATAGTTGAGAATTAAGAAATAAAAAAAATAAAAATATGTTGTGTTAGTATTACAGATGGAATTCCAATAAAATATAAATATCGTTAATATTCATCGGTGAATCTGTCTGTAATATTTAAGTTATAACCCAACGAACGACCCTCCCTTTCCCTCTACCCCATTTCTTCCTTTTCTTCCTTTCCTTCCTTTCTTTCTGCAGAAAATAGCACCTTTCCCCCCTTCATTTGTCACAAATCAAGCTCCCATCATCACAAATTCAGCTACCCTAACACTCAGTTTGTTAGCATCCATGTTTTGATTTTTTTTTGAAGATTCATCACATCAAGTAAGAAAAACTACTCATTTTTATTGTAACTTCTTTTATTTATGTTAATGTTTTGGAATTTTTTATGCAATATATGTAGTTTGTTTATATGTTTACTTATTTTATAGCTTTGTTTTTATAGAGATTTGTTATACGAATGTATGATTTGTACTTGTTAGAGTTTATTTGAGATTTTAAAAAATTATATTTGTTTGTCATTTGATGAAATTAAGTTTGATTTTGTAACTTAAGTTTTTTATAATAAAATAAATAATGTGTTAATGGGTATGTATCATATTTTATCAATTTTATTGTTAAGTTGAAAATTTAGGTAAATTTGAAGGAATTTGAATTTTTTTGAGAAAATTGATAATCATTAAAGGACACTATTAAAATAGATTAAATAATTTTGAATTTAACTTAATTAATTGAGTACCGATAATTTGTTTAGTTAACTTTATTAATTAAAACATGTTGTCATCCATATACTATACAAGTTTCATTAAAGAATGATCGTTCTTGGATGTATCAAGTTTCACCTAAAGGGTTGCATATGATAGATTATTGTAATGAGGTTGAGAGTTTTATTAATTACACACTATTTAATCCAAAAAATATTAGTGGAGGCAATATTAGATGTCTATGTAAAATGTGTAAAAATAAAAAGTTTCTGAATCTAGATGTTGTTATAATGCATCTTCTACAAAAAGGTTCATGAAAAAATACTTGTGTTGGTTTGCACATGGAGAACCATATGTTCCTTATAAGACCATAGTCGAAATAATGGTTGAGTCAACTTTTAGTTATAGCAACGTGCATAAAGTTTTAGATGATAATAGTAAATATTATAGAGAGTATGGTTATGGATGCAAAAGAATGAATCAAGGTTATGCAAGTGAATGTTCAATCATAGATAAAGAACTAAATGCAAATGCAGCCAGGTTTTTTGAACTTATAAAAGATTTCGACGAACCATTATGAGATTGGTGCATAAATCATAGTATATTATCGGTCGTTGCATATTGTACTAGTTTGAAAATGCCTATTTGACCAAGTGCAAAACCTATATCCATGCTCCGTATAAACCCAGGATCGGAAGGGGAAAGACTCTTGTCGCTCATAGAAAACTGAGATACTTCTCAATCACTCCTAGACTGCAAAGGTTATTCATGTCTCCAAAGATTACCGAACACATAATATGGCATCATTCATATGATACAATGGATGAAGTTATGATGCACCATTTCGCTGGTGCATGGAAGCATTTTAATAGGGTGTATTCTCAATTTTCAATAGAACCATAAAATGTATGTGTTAGGGTTATGTATAAAAGGATTCAATCCATTCGGGTAATTTGCTACACCATATTCTTGTTGGTTGGTGATCCTTACAGCTTACAACTTGCCATCAAGGATGTGAATGAGATTGAAGTTCATGTTCTTATATACGGTCATACTCGATTCTAATAGTCCGGGTGGGAATATAGATATTTATCTTCAATCATTGATTGATAAGTTGAATCAGTATTGGTGATTTAGGATTTGACACATGATGTCATGAGGAAACAAAGTTTTCTGATGATAACAACTTTAATGTGGACTATCAATGATTCCTATGTATGAGATGGTTTCTGATTAGAGCATACATGGACAATTAGCATGTTTATACTCCATGAAAAATAACAAGGCTTTCACCTTAATAAATGGTGGTAGAACAATTTTTTTTTTTATATTTCCATCGAAGGTTCTTGCCAATCGATCACAAGTATAGAAAAAACTACTTTATAGGTAGAGTTGAAAGGGACATTGCACTACCGATATCACTAGGTGAAGAATTGTATAACATGGTCTCGTAGTACAAGGGCATTGTGTTTAGTTTTCAATCCAATAAGCAAAAGTTTCATGATCTTTGTATGACCCGTAATTGGAGAAGAAGAAAATTTGATTAAAAACATTTGAACTAATTTTAAATGTAAAACATCAATATGTAATGAAATTGACTTCAATGTAATTTTTCTCGTTGTTCCTTTACAATGAACTATTGTTAACATTGATGGAATGTTTATTGTTGTGACTTTATTATTATGTTATTAAACATAAGTGATGTTATTGTGATGTAATTTTATTATATTTGTAGGTTGCATAGATATATATGGAATACAAAAATACTAGGAAAAAAATTTATTTTATATGGATAAAATTACCGATAGAATATAAAATACCAACATAATTCTTGATGAACTAAGTGCCTCAGAAAGTTCTAGAGAGTTAGAAACATATTACAGGACTTTAACACTGATAATTACAAACGAAATTACAGATAGACTAAGACAGACTAAGCCCCTCATAAATTTCTAGAGAGGTGGAAACAAATTACAGGACTTTGCCACTGACAATTACAAATTGAATTACCGACTGAATAAGTTCCTTAGAAAGTTCCAGAGAGTTGAAAAATAATTACAAGACTTTACCATTAACAATTATAGATGGAATTAGTGACAAACTAAGTCCTTTAGAAATTTCCAGCGAGTTGAAAAAAATTATAGGACTTTGCCACTAACAATTATGGATAAAATTACTGACAAAATGAAATTTTATCGGAGAATTTTAGGTTTTTTTGGGAAAATTTCAAGTTTTATTGAAAATTTAAGTTTTAATTTCCAATATAATTACCAATGAACGTTAAAAATAAATATTTATTTTTTAATCGGTAATTCTATTAGTAAAAATCTCCATTAAAAGCTAGAATCTCTAATTTCATAAGAACAACGTCTTCCTCCTCTCTTTTCTCTTTGTCAATCTCTTCTCTATTTTCTAATTTCTTCTTTATATTTTCTCTCTCCTTCTCTTTCTCTCAATTTCTTCATTCTCAACACCTCAACACCAAACAAGTGAGAAGTCTGCATGCCTCCATGCTAGGTAAATATCCCGCCACTTTTGCATTTTTAAAGCTACTTTTACTCTAAATTTTTAGAAAAATAAAGAATCCGAAAATTAACTCACACAATTGAGTATCAATTTGATGTTGAGATATTTTTCTAATACAACGATAACCATATAAATTGAAAATTAAAATTAACCATCAACATTAAATATCAATAAACACATAATGTAAGAACTAAATAAGAAAGAAAAAAAACCAATAACCAAAGAAAAAAAACTAAAATGCAATAGAAAAAATACAAAACATCATGGATCACTATAAAAAAAAAACTTAGCTGTACCTTCATTTGTTTTCTTGTATCAAAATAACAAATAAATTAAAAGCGAACTGCACTTATTTATTATAGCTCAGCACTCAGATTCATTGTAGATTGCCATAATGAATTTGTAGTTTGCCTCTCAATCCAAAAAGCCAGTAAAGTCTTTTCATTTTTTTTTGAGCAGTGTAAAGATATAAATGTCATTGTAGATAAGAAAAACTCGGCTTGGTCTTGTTAGAGAATAATATAAATCATATCTTGGGATCTCACCTAATAGCTTAAGCTATTGGATTGAGATGATTCTTTGACATGGTATCAGAGCCTTGATGACCAAGCGGTCATGAGTTTGAATCTCACCATCCCTATTTATTTGATAAAAATTAAGCACAAGATAAAGTGGGTCTGTGTAAGTTTCAAGCTCAAAGGGCTTTTAATTAAGAGGGTGTGTTAGAGAATAATATAAATCATATCCTGAGACCTCACCTAATAGCTTAAGCTATTGGATTGAGATGGTTCTTTGACAGGTCTATAGGAGCAGCTTTGGATTTTCAATTTTTCTCATATAATGTAAGGAAAGCAACTTCTCACCTTCCCAAACTAAACTTCTTCAACTTTCTCCTTAAGGATAACAGCTTTGGATCGCTTCTATCTTTTTGCTGTCAAATATGTAACAAGCGCCTGTGTCTTAAAATAAGCCCATGATTGCTCTAAAAGTATCATGGAGCCATAATTCTTTTGTTTGCCCACTCAGGCAGGATCATGTTTGACCTGAAAATAGAATGTTTTCAAGAATGAAGGTATATAATGTGGATGCCAATTGCCCGAAGGCGGCCCTTCAGCCACTATAATTTGGCTTATGGTGCCGGCAACTGTTGCCAGCGCAATATGAAGCACGTATGTCCTTTCATTTCTTTTAGGCAGGTCCAAAAGAACACTTAACAACAGCAGCATCAAGCTACAATTTTCCTGTTAAATAAACAAAATCAGAATACTCACACACATGCATTTAATTTCCAGTGCTCAATTTCCTTCCAATAAGCATATCCATTTATAATTCACACATGTTCTGCATCCACTTATCCTACACATTCCCATCCCTAGAAGGTAACAGCACTGCATAGTGTAAACCACAATAACTTTCCCTGTCATTACTATTAAACCATAATGATCGCATGAGTAAGGTGTCCACTGTAATCTTTAATCATTGAATACGTGATGAATTCGAGATAATGACCCCATATGTTTAGTCAAAAGAAAATAAAATAAAATAAACGAAAGAAAGACCTGGTAAGTTGAGTTCCTAAATGGTCAAATTAAAATGGATCCTTCATGGCTTGAATCATATGAAGCCTGCATCAGTTCCATGATCAGCATTGAAAATGAATGAAAACAGAAAACCAAAAACAACTATGAAAGTTCTTGTTGGCTCAACACATAGAGAATCATGCCTGAGCTAAATCTATGAGAACATCCAAATTTATCAGCGAGAAAGGACAAAGCATACATACGATCACCCTCTGTATGAAAAATCAAAACAATCTTGTTTAGGCACCGAAGAACAAATGTCAGTGTGACGACCACAAATCCTCAATATGAAGTCAGATTTTAAAGATAAATGATGACGGCAATTTTGCCGATAGAAAAAGGAATCCACTAGCGTGAACATTAGTGGGTGGAGAAGATGAGTGCAACAGCCCACTACATCACTCGTGCTTTTGAAAAAACAAAAGGTGGAGGTAGCAGAACTGATATGTGTTGACTCATTACGAACAAAAGTGCAATGAGGATATTACCATGAGATTTTGGATTACATCAGAGGAAAAAAAAAACTGAGTGAACATGTATCGAATGAGATTTATACTTTGATAAAGACAAAAAAACTAACACCCTCTTAAAGAGGAGGAGGAGATAAGGAGTCTTTTGGGCGGAGAAATAGCCTGTATCTTGTTTGGGGGGAAGTTCTCAAGGACGAATAGATGTATTCTCATCCTACATTCCACAATAAGACTTTCTATGATTTTATCATGCAAAATATTAAAGCAGGAGGATACAACTCCTGTACTTCTAACAAAGAATACCCATTAGTTCAAATTCAGGAACCATCATCATCATTAAACAAAAACCAAAAGAGGCAGAGAAAACAATGTAGCAAATTCTATTGGAGCTCCGCCCAAGAATCCTACTGGTAATTTTCTTTTTCAATCTCATTCTTTTCATGATTGGTTAATTCATAATCCAACTTAATGGTTTACTTTCATTCGCTTTGGATGAGATTCTCACGGTACTAGAAACAAATCCAAAACTTGGTTGATGCTCGGTTTAGACAAAAAAAAAACAAAAATCCAATACTTGGTTGATGCTTGGTTTAGAAAAAAAAAAAAACAAATTTGATTTTATTGATTTAAAATAATTAAAACTTTGGGGACTAAAACAAAACTTTCTAAATCAAGTATTAATTTGAATGAAAAATGAAAAAATTTGGGAAAAGTGGTTACTGTGCGCAACATATGAGGGAGAGGTCGTCGTCTTTGGGAGATATGTGCGGTGACCTACAACGTCCATTTTAGCCCTTTTTTAGTGTCAAGTGAGTTGGCTTGTTGTTTTCTTTTTTTTTCTTTCTTCTCACCTCAATTTAATGCTTGACTCTATCCAAAAACAAAAGTGCGCTATCAATTTTATTTTTTTTTTATCAAATTTAGTCTATATTTTTTTTAATCTATTTTTACTAACCTTTTTTTTTCTTCAATCTCATCCTTTAATATTTGTTTTTTTTTTAAATTGGGCTTCATGATTTTTTTTCAATTTTTTTATAAGGTTTGTGGGTTTGTTGAATTAACATGAGTTTACTTGAGTGTTTATTTGTTGTTTTCTTTAAATATAATTTTTTATCGATTCATCTTCAATATTGAGTTGGTTGGAAATTTTATTGTGTAATTTATTTTTCATCTAAGAGGTAATCTTGGTCTTATGAGACGAGTCGCAGGTTTGCAAAGTTCAGTTAGGTTGACTTGGGTCTGTTTTTTTTTTTAAACGTATTTTTTTCTTAATTTCATCATCTAATATTGGTTTGGTTAAGAACTGAGTTTCATAATTTTTTTTTTACTTTTTTTCTATGAGATTATCTCAATCTCATTACCTATATCGCGGGTTCAACAAGATGATCCAGGTTTACTTATTTTTTTTAGATTATATATTTTTTAATTTCATCATCTAACGTTGAGTTACTAGGGAATTCAGTTTAGTAAAAAAAAATTAATTTTCTTTCCATGGGATTATCTCATTTTCATGATCTATGTTGTAGGTTTGACGGTATAACTCAGGTTGATTCAATATTATTGTTTTTTAAATCTTTAAATTAATTTTTGTTCTTTTTATTCTCAAACATTGGGCTGGTTGTGAATTGGAATTTGTAAATATTTTTCAACTTGTTTTCTGTGGGGTAATTCTATTTTCATGACCTATTATGCAAGTTCAGCCGACTTACTCGGGTTGACTCAAGTCACTTTTTTTATCCTTTTTTCTAATTTGATTTTTTTTTCCATTTTGATGTGCAACAATTTTTGTTTAGGGATTAGACTTCATAATTTTTTTTCAATTTACTTTCTATAGTTTATTTCCCTCTCATGACTTGGGTTTTGGATTTTGTAGCTTAAATAGGGTTGGCCTAGGTCAATCTATTATGTCATTATCTCAATATTTATAATAGAAGATATCGTCCAATATGTCACTTTCTTTGTATTTAAAATAGGTGCGTCTAGAATGCATTAGATTTTAATTTCATAATTAAATTACATTTTTTCTAGTATGAAACACATTAGCAATATATTAACCTTTTTATGTTTTTTTTTAATCTGACCTGTATTATAGCGTGGGCCACGGATCTAGTACAATATACAAAAAAGAAACCCATTTTCACTTTAGCAATCAATTGTAGAAATGGAAAATCTATAATTTTTTCCAATTTCTTCACTGTAGCAATGTCAAATTTGTAATTTTTTGCAACTTTGTTTTTTGCATAAATAATTTTATTCTTTACAATTTGTCTATTTATCATTTTATATCACTATTCTTTTTGTTATTATCTTCATACATTATTCTGTAAATTCTTTTTATTTTTTTGCATACAAATTTGTTTATACTTGACCTATTTATCACCATTATTTTTGTTTTTTTATCTTTATTCATTCATTGTTTTGAATTTTTTTTATATATATTTGACCTATTTATCACTTTACATTTGACCTATTTATTATTATTTTTTGTTCTTATCCTCATTCATTCATTGTTGAAATAACATTATGGAGATTTTTTTTTAAAAAAAATATCTTTCTTTATTACCTTCTAAAAGAAACCACTAAGCCTAAACTCAAATATATTATTTCTCTATATGAGCATGTTTTATTTTCACTTATTATAAATCTTTATCATCATCAAAGAAACTAAAAGAAAATAGTGTTTCACTTTATTGATTCAATCACTGTAGAAATTAACTTTTGAAATTAGTTAATGTTAAGGGTTTGTGTGATTTTTACCTTTATACCTTGAAAATAACATTGTTGGAATTTTACAAAATTTTGGGGTTTCTAAATCCTCTTAAGAAGCATCTTTATTTAATGTAAAGATGTCAATGTTGAGATTTTTAATTTTTTTTAGACACCTAATCTTTTTCTAGCACCCCGGGTATAAAATTTTGGATCAAACCTCTAGTAAAAGTTCAAAGAAATCAATTCTCTCATTATATGTTTTATAGGGATTTTTGACTCTCTTATCTAAAGAACCTAAGAAATGTTTTCCTTGACTACCCTCTTATGAGCAAGGTTTTGTTTTTTTACCTTTCCAAGGTGGCCTATAAAATTTTGGGGTTCTAAACCTATTAACATTTTTTTTATGTAAAGATGCCAATGTTGAGATTTTTTTTTTTTTTTAAACCTAATTTTTTCTAGCACCCTTGGCAACCTCTAGAGTCAAAGAAATTTATTTTCTTTTTTTTTTTTTTTTTTTTGTTTTTTTTTTTTCCTTTTTTTTTTGACACCCTAAGCAATTTTTTTTTATCTTTCAAGGTGCCTATAAAATTTTGGATCAAACCATTAACATTATGTAAAGATGCCAATGTTGAGATTTTTAATTTTTTTAGACACCTAATCTTTATCTAGCACCCCCTTGACAACCTCTAGAAAAAGTTCAAAGAAATCAATTCTCTCATTATATCTTTTATATGAGGATTTTTTATTTTCACTTATTATAAATCTTTATCATCATCAAAGAAACTAAAAGAAAATAGTGTTTCACTTTATTGATTCATTCACTATTCACTATAGAAATTAACTTTTGAAATTAGTTGATGTTAAGGTTTTGTGTGATTTTTACCTTTATACCTTGAAAATAACATTGTTGGAATTTTACAAAATTTTGGGGTTTCTAAATCCTCTTAAGAAGCATTTTTATTTAATGTAAAGATGCCAATGTTGAGATTTTTAATTTTTTTTAGACACCTAATCTTTTTCTAGCACCCCCTTGGCAACCTCTAGAAAAAGTTCAAAGAAATCAATTCTCTCATTATATCTTTTATAATTGACTCTCTTATCTACCTAATGTTTTCTTGACTACCCTTTTAAACAATTTTTTTTATCTTTCAAGGTGCCTATAAAATTTTGGATCAAACCATTAACATTATGGAGGCGATTAGTGAGAACCAAGCTAGATTAAAAAAGGCCTTCCTTCATACTTAGCTAGATCAAATAGAAAATTATAGAAAGAGAAAGAATTCCTTTGATCTTTCTCTCCTTTAGGTGCTGAATTGTAAAACCCCGGTTAAAATATTACGGTGTTAGTGAAATGCTAAAACTTTAACATGATGATTAAAAAGAAATCAATAATAAAAATAATAAAGTATGTAAATTGAATTACTAGAGATGAAGATTTATGAATTTAAATCTTGAGTTATGATGAGTTTTAAAAGTAAGCTGAGACAAGATACCTGGTAAAACAAAAAAATAGCTAGATTAAAGAACAAGAGCATGACCATAAATATGAGTTATAAGGGAAATATAAAAAGAAAACTTGTCTTTCTAAAGAAACCAAGTGGCTAGCCATGTTGTAGAAAAAGAAAGAGAGGGAAATTAAAGTAAATCCATGTAAACTTCTTGTTAGAAACACCAAAGAGAGATAATTTAAATGATGAAAGAGAGATTAGGAACAAATTTAAGCAAGAAATTGAAGATTATCAAGGGTTATTCTGATAAATAGGGGGTTTTGAAAAATAAAAAGGAAAGGAAAAGAAGTAAAAATTGTTCTTTCTTGTTCTTATTTCTTTAATTTATTGTGCTAAAGAAGTAAGGAACTTTGACTTGAACTAAGTTTGAATTAATTAATGAAAATTCAAGTGTTTTGCCTATGTAAATGTATATAGATTTGTGTCTCAATAAAAGAATGACTAAATGGATATTTTTATGATAGTATAAGGTTATCAAACATGTATTAGATGCGAGCAAAATTGCTTGAGAGACTGTTTAGCTTTCCTTGGATGATGTTATGTTTATAGAGATAAAAGACACCATTGAAGGGAGTGTTTGTATTTGCATTCTCCATGTTACCATTGTGGGAGACTAGGCACCGATGAAAAGAGTGCCTTCATAGGAGTACTACGCGGAGTTAAGGATAAAGTTTTTCAAAACAAGTAGATCAACTTATTCTGAGGTTAATGCAAACACAGGAAGACACATGGGATAAAGAGAGAAGACTCAAGGGAGAGTTTTTCATGTGATCCACGAGGAGGTCGGAGCTACTTCCGATGTAGTGACAGGTACACTACTACTAAAATCACATTCTGTATATGTTTTAATTGACCCTGGTTCCAATTATTTATTTATATCTAGAGGGATTTCCACTCGAAAGAGAAGTGGAGGCCTCTATAGGCATAATACCTGAAACCTTTTCCATATCTCAATCGCCTTATCAAATAGTGTCTATAGAGTTAGCAAAATTAAAGATTTAACTACAAGAATTGTTAGACAAAGGGCTTATCTAACAAAGTAACTCACAATAATATTGTTTGTAAAAAAGAAAGATGGAACTTTTTAACTTTATATTGATTACAAACAATTGATTAAAGTGAAAATAAAGAACAAATACTTGCTTCCATAAATAGATGAATTATTCAAACAACTAAACAAAGTGCGAGTGTTTTTGAAGATATATTTAAGAACAAGATATTATTAGTTGAAAATTAAAGATTTTGATGTTCCAAAGACTGCTATTAGGATACGATATGGGCTTTATAAGTTCTTGATGATGCCATTTGAGTTGATAAATGCTCTAGTATTGTTTATGAATATGATGAATGGAGTCTTCCGATGATATTTGGATAAATTTATGGTAGTATTTATAGATGGTATTTTGATATATTCAATCTAATATTTAGATCATGAACAACATTTGAGATGTGTGTTGTAGACATTAAGAGATCATTAGTTATACGCCAAATTGAGTAAATATGAGTTCTGGCTAAACCAAGTGGTATTCTTAGGGCATATCATATTAGGAAATGTATTTATATATATTGGATATTTGTAGTTTTCTTGGACTTGCTGAATACTATAACATGTTTATCGAATGGTTCTCCATGATAACAACCCCTCTGACTTGACTAACCTAGAAGACAATAAAGTGGAAATGGTCAAGAAAATGTAAAGAGAACTTCCAGGAGATGAAAAAAAAGATTACAACTGCTCCTATATTGATGTTTCCCTTAGGATTAGAAGGCTTTGTTATATATAGTGATGCATCAAAAAAGGGACTAGGTTTTATATTGATGTAACTTGAAAGGGCGATTGCCTATACTTCAAGAAAATTAAAACCTCATAAGGCCAATTATCCTATCCATGATTTAAAGTTGGCGGCTGTGGCATTTACTTTAAGATTATGAAGACATTATTTGTATAGGTCACAAGTCCAAATCCTCATAGATCCCAAGAGTTTGAAGTACTTGATGTTGTAGAAGGAGTTAAATATGCAGCAAAGACGATTGATAGAGTTAATTAAAGATTATGATTGTGTGGTAGATTATCACCCAGGAAAGGCTAATGTTGTTGTTGATACTCTTAGCCGTAAGGAAAAGGCAATGGTTGGTAAATTGGTTGCATATGATAAAAAAAAAAGTAATAGAATTGAAAACGTTTGGTGAACATATAAGAATTGGATCTAAGTGGTCCATGTTAGCACAACACAAAGTGTGATTAGTTTTTAGAGATAAAGTGTTGAAAGCTCAACAGAATGATGGAGAAGTGGAGAAAGTGAAGAATAAAATGAAATGAGGAGTTGAAACTCTTTTCCAAGTTCTAAAAGACATAATGCTAACAATGGGCGAAATGATGTATCTATTTAATGATAAGGCATTTAAGAAGGAAATTTTAAAACATACGCATAAATCCAGATTTGTTATACATCAAGGCAGCATAAAAATGTATAAAGATTTGAAAGAATTATATTGGTAGCCCAACATTAAGAAAGGGATAGAAAAGTATATGGCTAGGTGTGGGATATGTCAACAAGTAAAGGTGGAGCATTAAAAGCCTGTAAGGCCTTTAAAATCCCTTATGATACCCAAGTGAAAGTGGAAAGATGTTACTATAGACTTTGTATCTGGATTACCCAGAGAAAAGAGAGGTAATGATGTCATATGGGTGGTAGTAGACCTACTAAATCTCCTTTGTTTCTACCTTTGAAAATGACGGACCTGGTTGATAAGTTGACAAGATTATATGTAAATGAAGTGGTCAAATTGCATAAAGCACCCATATCAATTGTATTTGATTATGACCCTAGATTTATCTCTTACCATTGGCCAAACATCTAAAATGCTTTAGGGGACAAAGTTAAACTTGAGCACTGCTTTTCATCCTCAGATGAATGGACATTCTGATAAGACAATTCAGATTCTAAATGATTTATTGAGATCATGTGTATTGAAATTTAGAGAAAACTAGGAAGACCATTTACCTCTAATGGAGTTCACTTATAATAATAATTATCAGGGAACGATCAGGATGGCTCTATATGAAACATTATATTGATGGAGGTGTCAAACTTTGATATGTTAGGAAGAGGTGAGAGATATGAAGTTGATGGAACCAGAATTAGTGAAGATCACCAATAAAAAGGTGAAGGTTATTAGAGAAAAAATGAAGGCAACTCAAGATAGAAAAATAAGTTATTCCGATAATAGGAGAAGGCCTTTTGAATTTGAAATAGAGAATCAAGTGTTTTTAAAAGTCGTGCCTTAAAAGAATATCATGCAATTTGGCATGAAGGGGAAGCAAGCACTGAGATACATAGTATCTTTTGAGATTATTTAGAGTGTAGGTCTAGTTGTTTATAAGCTAGTGTTGCCCTCGTATTTCGATAAGATACACGATGTGTTCCATGTATCATTTCTTTGAAAGATGGAAATAGATCTCACTTGAATATTGCCACAAGTTCCCCTAAAGATTAAATAGGACTTGACTTTAGAAGTGAGACCAATAAAAATTCTAGATCAAAGTGAAAAGGGACTTAAAAGAAAGAACATCCTTATGATAAAATGTTTTTTAGATAAGCTCCCAAATCAAATAAGAAGCTTAGGAAGGGGAATTGAAAATGAGGAAAATATATCCTGAATTATTTTTGGATACAAGTATGGAGTTTAATTTCAAGGAAATAATTTTTATTTAGAAGGGGAGAATATAAAACTCCTGTTAAAATATTGCAGTATTAGTGAAATGCTAAAAACTTAACTTGATGGTCGAAGAAATTAATAATAAAAATAATAAAGTATGTGAATTGAATGACTAGAGATGAAGATTTATAAATTTAAATCTTGAGTTATGTTAAGTTTTAAAAGTAATCGAGATAGATACCTAGTAAAACAAAAAATTACCTCAATTAAAAAACGAGGGCATAATCATAAATATGAGTTATAAGGGAAATATAAATAGAAAGCTTGGCTTCCTAAATAAGCCAAATGGCCAACCATGCTATAGAAAAAAAGAAGGAAATTGAACTAAATCCATGGAAAATTCTTATTAGAAACACCAAATAGAGATAAATTAAAGGACTAAAAAGAGATTATGAAAGGCTTTAAGAAAGAAATGGAAGAATATCAAGGGTTATTTTGATCAAGAGGGGCTAGTTTTGAACAAGAAGAAAAAAAGAAAAATAAGTAAAAATTGTTCTTTCTATTTCTTATTTCTTTAATTTATCGTGCCAAAGAAGTAAAGAACCTTGATTTGAACTAAATTTGAATTAATTAATGAAACTTTATGTGTTTTACCTATGGAAATGTATGTAGATTTGTGTTTGAATAAATGCATGACTAAATGGATATTCTTATGATAGAAAGAGGTTAGTAAGCATGAAAAAGTATTGGGTGAAAAAACTAAAAATTAAACTGATATCTCATGTATTACACAACAGGTTGACCATTTAGAACAACCAAATGTTCCAATCAAATGATTAATAAAAGGAACAATGAAATGGGCTAATATCTGATTTGGTCGATTAAACCAGTTGACCATTTGTTTGACAATTAGAGGCATAAATGAAATTAGTAATAACCTTTACAATAAGGATCTTGGGTTTGAAATGATTTTTTCTTATTATGATAATATAAGAGAAGCTGTAAAAGCTGCACAGCCATCGAGGAAAGTCACACGATAGTAGACCTCAAGTAGGTGCTTAGCACCTCAATAGTTAATAATCCTTCCATTAAAAGTCAATAGTAAATGCTATTTTTTTATATCAACAATCTTATAGAATTCATAGTGACCGATAATTTATATGTTAAAGAATCAAATTATAATGAAAGAAAAAAAATTCAATAATTGGCATTCGAGTAAGGTTATCGAATTGACTGGTATCCATTTGGGATTACTAGAGTTATTGGCTTCCAAATGGAAATTCCAGAATGATTGGCATTCAAGTAAGGATTGCTAGATTGATTGGTATCCATTTGGGATTAGTAGAGTTATTGGCTTCCAATAGGATTGTCAAAATGATTGGCATCCAAGTAAAGATTTCTGGATTCATTGGTATCCATTTGGGATTACTAGATCAATTGGTATCCATTTAGGATTACCAGAGTTATTAACTTCCAAACAAGAATGCCCAAATGATTGACATCCAAGTAAGGATTGTCGAATTGATTGGTATCCATTTGGAAGTTACCGGATTGATTAGCTTCCAAATAGGAATGCAAAAAAAATAGCATCCAAGTAAGGTTGCAGATTGATTGGTATTCATTTAAGATTATTGAAGTTATTAGCTTCCAAATAGGAATGCCAATATAAAAAGTAATAATGAGAATTTGTTGAGTTTATAGATAACCAAACAAGGGTTTTTGGACCAATTAGTTCTCACAGTGAATAACCGGATTAATCAGTTATAAAATAGAGTAGTCGAGTCACTAAGTCATTCAAGTAAGATGGATAAATAGAAAAAAAAATGAATGCAAGAATTTATTTAAGTCATTGTTGGTATGATTAGAACAAAAAGGAATGAAGTAGAATCACGAATGAATTCTTTAAAAATTAATTAAATTGTATGAAACTATATTAAATATTGATGCATTATTATGTTAATTCTTGTTCCAGATCTGCTCCAAGGCTGTTAAGAATGAATTTTTTTGTTACTTTCTTGTTATAGTTATTAGGAATGATTTGAAAATAATTTTGTAATTATGGATAATGAATTGTAATGTTTTAAGCACTTTCTTTTGGTATGTAAATGGGAGGATATGGACTTTAATGTTTTACTTGAAAAGAACTTTTAGTTAAAGTAGTGACCATGTTTTATTTTACGCTATTTCATTAATTGACTATGAAATAGGGTAGTCGAGTTACTAAGTCATTCAAGTAAGATGATATATAAACAAGAAAAGAAAGAAATACAAAAGTTTATTTAAGTCGTCATTAGTATGATCAGAATGAAAATGAATGAAGTAGAATCAGGAATGAATTCATCAAAAATTAATTAAATTGTATGAAACCATATTAAAGATTGATGTATTGTTATGTTAATTCTTGTTCTAGGTCTATCTTAAGTTGTCAAGAATGAATTTTGTTGTTACTTTATTGTTATAGTTATTAGGAAAGATTTGTACATAATTTTGTAATTATGGATAATGAATTGTAATATTTTAAGTACTTTCTTTTGGTATGTAAACTAGAGCATATGAACTTTAATGTTTTACTAGAAAATAACTTGTAGTTAAAGTAGTGACCATGTTTTATTTTACATCATTTTATTAGTATCTAAATTCTTATATTGCTTTATTAGTATACTAGATTGATTATATTAAAATGAAGTGATGAAGGTCATGGAGAGATTTGAGTAAATTACATTGATGTCAACATTTGGGATTGTTATATATTAAGGGAAACTCTATTGAAATCTCAATAGAAATGCACAAAAAAAGTTTCATGTTTTTTTTAACAATCACGAGCAGATATGTTGTCAAAAATTAATATAAAAATTGGGATCGTTACATGAATTGATTATCAAAATTTGATGGATGGTTTTGGAAAAGGTCGGGTGGAAGTCTTAAAAAGCCTAAGAGGGGTTTGAATTAGAGATTTATCGTAAATTCTAAAACTTTGGACTTCAATCTTTAAAGGTTTAAAAACCGACACCACATATAATATCAAAGACCATAAACTAAAAAGATAATGATAGACAAAAGCACAACAATTTTTATAATGATTTGAACAATTATCTAGTCCTCTCCTTAAACCTTTATCAAGTATTTATTATTAACTCACAGTATTTTCAGTGGGTGAGACCTTACTAGTTACATTAATCTTTATTTGGGATAAAAATTATAAAACCTTACACAATATTTTTCAAGGATCAAGATTTAAACATATCACAATTTTTTTTAAGGCTTAAGATTAAACCTTTCACTTAATAGCTTACAACCAAACATTACCCACATGGTTCACGTGTCATTTATATTTTTCCAATAATTATAACCCTCACAAGAGTTATCAAGCTTCACAAGAAAAGATTATAAAATATTAAGCTCAAGTCTTTATAAAATTTTAATCTAACTCAAGAATGAGAAAAATAGATTTGATGCAAATTTAGAGTTAAAATCTTTAAGAGAATTTAATGAGGAATAAAAGCTTTTTGAAGGATTAAAGCATCAAGAGTATGAATTATAGAGTTGTAAGGGTGTGAGATTGTTTTCTTATAAAATCAAAAGGGATTTATAGGAGTAAAACTTATTAATGGCTTTTACTCGTACAGGAGAAAAGAATAAGAAATTTTTGTTCTTCCAAGTGTTTTTTTTTTTTTGTTAGAAATAACCTGGTCACAAATTTTGAGAGAAAAGAGTTATTGCGAAATAACTTGAGTATTAAACACACTTCTTCTAAAGTTACAAATTTGTTATTTTAGCTAAGAATAGATAAAAGTTTAAGAGCATACGTGATAAGTTTTGTTAGCTAAAATGGATAAGAAGCTTTTGCTATTCATATAAAATGAATTGAGTGATAGTATAAAAATATACGATTGACATGATTTTTCATAAAGTATCCATCATTATATAAGTTTTAGTAGAAAAAATACATTGGATGATAAAATTTGATAATTTTGGTATTTTTTTTAATGGAAATCATTTCATGGTGTCAATTTAAATTTTATAAATACTTGATTACATATAAATAAGCTTACACATGTTCAAGTTTATATTGCATCCAAGGAGTCCATATTGCCTCAAATAATGTGTAAGAATTTCTACAACATTAAAATCTTTTACAAACATATTAAAATCCATTAATTTTTGTTATCTTCAAAATAAATAAGCCATAGGTGATTAAATACCTTTAGGGTAACATGATGTTTTGTTGATAAGAGCTAAAAATTAACATAATAATTTCCCAAGAAAAAGGTATGGTGTGAGATCTCTATGTTATGTGACTCTAAAGTTGTTGTAATTGTCTTCTCCACAAAAAAAAAAAACTCTTTGATTGTTTTGTACTCATGAATGTTTCTTGAACTCCTCTCAATCACTTTATGATCTTGTAGGGTTTTTTCTTCTAACAATTAGTGTATGTCAAGTTTCCTATAGTCTTCAAAACATGTTAGTCATCATTGAGATACACTAGACACAAATTGGACTTGGATAAGGCTTGCACTTTTAGCTATTTTTATGATTTTTAGAAATTTAGAGTGACAATTGAATTCTCTTAGTTTGTCCTTAATGAACTAGGTAAGTGTGTTATCAATATTTTTTTTTCTTTTTTTCTTTTTTTAATTCAATTCTCTTCTTTTCAACCAAATCTATTCTCTATTATAATCGATGTCCTTCTCCTTTGAAAATAAAGTTGTCATTGATTCAATTCCACAACACCACCCTGACAAACTTGATGAGAAATTACCTTGAATTTAGTGGACTTCTTGATAATTATTTTTTTGTTTTTTTGCATTACTACTAACAACTACTTCTATTTATTGTTTTTTTGTGCTTCCTTTATTCTACTAACAACTAATTTGCTTCTATTTGGATTGGTTTGATTGTGTGGTGTTATAGTTCATATTCTTTTGATTATTTTTTATGTTTACATTTTTTACTTGCATTTCAATTCTACCTATCCTTTTTCCCTTTTGCTACATTTTTTTTTTAATTTGTGTTTGGGTTTTTTGGTTTGTGTTCATTTAATTTTACCTTTTCATCTTCCTACCACATAAACAATGAGAAATTCTTGTTTCTTTTATAAGTGAGAAAAACACGTTAACCAAGAATTCTTTGATTTTTACCTTTCATTCACCAATATTTTTTTTAACAATATTAATATTTCATGTTAAAGAGTTTTTGTTAGAAAATAAATTCCAATAAAATTTAAACCCTAAAATTAAATGAACCCACTTTTAATTTGACCTCAAACATTCACATTAACCATAATTCTAAACAAAATGTCCAATATAAGGAAACATAAACAAACCCATTTTGCAAACCCATTTTGCCAAGACATTCTCTAGCAAGGGTCACCTACCCATTCCTTCGGCCCTCTCACCCCCTCCATTAATATAGTAGGAAAATGGACCGATTCAAGCATAATGGATTCATGCTACATTTCCCAATTGCTAGACGAAGGGCAGGTTATGAAATTCTTTCTCATATATAACGAATATTATCCCATTCACAGTGGAAGTTTTTCAGCCATGCTATCATAGCTTCTAGCAAGTGCTCATTCATGTTATAAAAGTTATTACACTAGAGTTAAAATAAATATACATTATAGGGTAGTTAAACCACCATTAAGGCTTGTGATGAACAGTAAATTAGAGATTGTGATTTGTAATAAGTATTGTATATGATCGAGCATACCATGTGGATATGCTCGATTTATTCAATCATTTCTTCTGATGCCACAAGTTTTGTCCCTGTTACTCCTGCTATGGTTTAACAAGTGATTTAATCTGTATTTACTGCTGCATTGAATTTCTCAGGTTAAAAAAAAAAAAAAAACCTTGTCTTGGTATTTATACTCCTCTGCTTCAAATCATATGACTTAGCCCACGTAGAATCTTATCAAAATTGTTTGCACTCGAGGGTCTAGCTGCTGTGGTTAATCGTGTGACTTGTTCCGCTCCCGTCCCGGGTTCGACCCTCTATGTGCACGTCTGTCACCTCCGCAGTGCCTTACCTGCTCCTGGGCTTGCAGGATGTCCAGTGGGCCGTGGGGAATAGTCGTGGTGCGCGTAAGCTGGCCCGGACACCCCACGTAAATCAAAAAAAAAAAATTGTTCCTTGCCATGTTCCTAATCAAATTCACAATGGGATAATCTATTTCGATTTTTGGAATTTGAACTTTTTATACTGACTCCTTTAAGTCTGATAACGTTTCTTTAATCCCACAATTAACTAACAATTAATTTTATGTTGGTCAATTTGTGGAATATAATTGCCTTGACGTTTCTTCTCTTTTTGGTTGAGTTGTACGAAATTTGGACACGAACAGGGTGATCATGAAGGGTATTCAACTAGAAGATTGTTTCATTTGATTCTATATGCAACACCCCCAAAAACAATTTATATAATTTTAATTTTTTTAAGTGTCTTGTAGTAAAATTTAGACCTAATATACACACACACACACACACACACACTCACAAACCATAAAAAACTATCTGAAAACACAACATCTAACAATTTCATTAATAAATATAACAATTCAGTCTCTATTTATACTTTTGTGTGGGAACAATATTTTCCAATTTATTCGTTGGACAATACCAAAATCTATTCAGTATAAAAAACTAAGTAGCTCGATAGCACTATTTAAGAAGTTGTGGTCTCCTAGGAAAAATACCTATAAAACATTATGCTTAGTGACAATTATCAATGATACTAGAAAAATCAATTCTACTAACTTTTTGTAAGTATACCAATCTATATCAAATTCTAATTTAATACATTTCCATTATTCTTTGAAGAACTCTCTATCCAACCTTATACACATTAAACTATCATCCTCACATCACAACAATTCTTGCTCATAGTACTTTGATTCATACTATAATTTGTTTCCTCAAACATATAATTTGCACAATTATACACATCTCATCAACACTTTTAGTCCATAGTATATTTTATTTCCCAATCACCCGAATTTCTCAGTCACCTCTGGTTCACACTGTTATTTCATTTCACAATTATATTTAATTTATGACACATTTTCAGTTTCCCAAACATTCATTTTATTTTTACTTATTATTACCATTTTGGTTTTTCTCCACCTATGATTCATTTCAGATAAGCATTCACTTTCTCTTAATAAACACTGCCATTTTAGCTTTCCCATGTATTCTCATTTCAGTCATGCAACCAATTTCTCTTAACACATTTTTCCATTTAAGCTTTCCCATATATTTTCATTTCAGTCATGCAACCAACTTCTCTTGTCCTATATTTTGCCATTTAGGCTTTTTGTTCACTTATTTTGCTAGTTCAATCTCTCATAATCCATCATTATCATCTCTTATAATCCATCATTATCATCACCATGATTCATAGTTTCATTTACTTTCACATAACTTGTGTTAATTCACACTATTTTCTACTCTTTTCACAAAGATTTAAGGTCTACACTTTACATTGACTTATTATTTTCAAATGGAAACTTCCACAATTTAATAAAATTTTGGTAGAGTTTTCCTCGTACAGAAACACTACCCAAATTTCATCCTGACATTTCTTGTATAAATCATGTCATTAAATTCCAACATCATCACCATACAAGATGTTTCAAGTATACCACCAGTCAATTTTTAACATTTCTTTAATTGTCCACTCCTCGTCATAATCTTATAACCTTTTTTATAATTTCATAACAATTCAATTTTGAATCCATCATGCTCTTTCTAGTTTCACACATGACATATTCCATATTACAATTTACTCAAAAGGATATTAAAAGGGTTATAACGGTTGTCACAGGAAGCTTATAGTCTTACACACATACCCAAATGGAATTTTAAAACATCTCATAGCCGAGATTTATATCAATTAAAATCTAGTGAATACAATACAATGACAATGTTATCTAAGAGATCAACCTACAATAAACATAAAAATCAGAGAACTACCTAACATTCACATACATATCCCGTAAATAATGAATTAACACGTCTTTTTTCATTTATGTTAACAATCTCTATCTTAGATGATCTCACATGAAAACATAATATCCTTATATCTACTTCCAAAATTGTATGATAAAATACACACCTCAAACATTACATATATTCTCAACCAACAAGTAACTTAGTTATTCATGTTAAATTTAATCTCTATCCAAACGAACATCTATGTAACATTTCAATCACCGTAGTTATCATCCACCTAGTTCATTAAGTATTATATCAACTATCTCAGTCACCTTCCATTCAGTTAACAAAGTATCAATTTCATAACCTTGGTCCCGTTAATATGTTACCTGGAAAAATATTCACATAACAATATTGCAATATTATCTCATGACACAATTGAACATAGTACATATAATTTCTATTGCATTCTAGCATTACAAAAAAAATAAACGATTAAAGAAGCAAGTGAGCAACCCTTACTTGAAACTCCTAGTGAACATCTCCTCTCACAGCATGTCTTTATTATAACACTTAACATTTGAATGTTTTGTTATTCGGTTTTTGAAGTCATCTTAATGTCCACATGACCTAATTTTTTGTCAATGAATCTCAAGGTCTAAATAACTTAATTTTTCATCAACGAATCTCAATGTCCAAATGACTTCACTTTTGTCAAAAAATTTCAACGTTCAAATAACTTAATTTTTTGTGAACGAATCTCAATATTCAAATGACATAACTTTTCATCAACGAATATCAATGTCCATATGATTTAGTTTTTCAACAATGAATTTCAACCATCTTCTACTTGGCATTTGAATATACCTAATGTCCTCCCCTTAACATCTTAACAACCACTTACACATTCAAAGTAACTACTATAAACACTACATGTGTAACCCAAATATGGAAATCATCTTAACATCTCTATTTTCTAATTTTCCTACTTATAACCCTTACTTGAAAGTATACTAACAGTTTTAATTCAATGAATAATTTTAGTCAATACCTTTTCAAATATTATCACATCAACAATACATAAAAACTAATCACAATTCATAAGAATTATCATCAATTAATCCAATTCCCTAAGACCTCATATATGGTCGGCCCTAAAGTGTCAAAATTTCTATGTTCTTTCCGTCAACTTGTTTCATTTCTTATATCTCATTCATTCACACACAACCAACTCATAAATCCATTTGGTTTATAAAATTTTCACACATCAAAAATACTTCCTACAATTTGCTAGTTATCATTTTTTATCATATACAAAACATACATTTTTCATACTTAGCTCAAAGATTATTTCATTACAATTTTGCATACATACTCATTGGATAACCACACATCTCCACAAGGTTTAACATATATCTTAAAACTTCCATGCATGTAACTCTTATTCCCTAACAAGAATTGTGTCGTAACACATTATATAAGATTTTACCATTAGTTTCTAACCACCAATATCACAAAATTAAGATAAATTTTAATCTCCCACCATTTCTCTCATATGGTCGGCCCTATACCACAAAACAATCATAGTTTCCATCCAAAAATTTTCCTTCAAATTATTGTTATCCTAACCATCATGCAAATAAACCAAAAATGCACATAAACAATATTTCCCCCAATTTTTTTACATGAACCCTAGACAAGCATATTCAGGATTTTCATCCTCCAATCCACAACACAAGAAAAAAAAGACAATACAACATAAAAATCAACTTACCTATAAAATTTGAACTCAATTTGTGAATTACTGTGTAAATTTTCCCTCAAGTCTTCTTTTTCCTTCAACTAATGCTTGTTTCTCTCTCTAGGTTCTTATCCCCCATTGTCCTTCTCATCTTACTTCTTTTTGGTGTAAATCTCTCTACAAAACTTCACTTTTTATGTTCCTAACACAAACTCTAATCTATGCTTAGGTAGAAAAAGGAAGAAGATGCAAAACGTTTTGAGCCCTTTCTTTCTCTTTTCTAGCTATTGTTCATTGAACCAGATCATAAAGAGAAGGGGGGTTGTTTTCATTTATTTACAAAAATACCATTACTTAGTTCATGTGTCATTTTCTGTTTTTTTGTTCGACCAATAATACATGTGCAAGGTCTTATAAAACTCTGATTGACCTAACATTTTAATCCAAGATATAAAAATATATCAGGAGACTCCTTGTAAGACTTCAGCTCGATCCAATGGTCAAATCGAGATATATGCTCAATATCATAAAACTAGACAATCAATAATTTTACGCTAAAAATATGAATTTTTTCATACTATTTTATTTACTCAAATCATCAAGATTCCAAACTAATTAATTGAGGACTTTCATCCCTATTCATAATAAAAAAAAATCCTTTCACATTTCCTCCTCTTTTGGTTAAAAATTACGCGATTATACATGGGACTTATGTCGGCGATTAATGTTATTTGCGTGTAAAGTCATGCATTAATTTATTTGGAATTCCTTTCTATATTTTATCTAAATATTTTCACTCCAAATTTATAAAAATTATTTTTTTATAATAATTATTTTACCCGACCGAGAAGTTTACATGATTTATAACTAATTAACATTTTGCATAACGATTTTATTACTTTATTTAAACAAAAATTTATGTTAAATTAATAAAGTTTTTATCCCCATCTATAACAATTTTTCTTCTTAATTATCATTTCTTAATTTGAATTCACCATTTCCAGTACTGATTTACTAGTTTTAAGTCATGCATTTACATTATAACCCCAAGGTTTACCTACCGTATTTGCTTCTGTTATATCTAGTTTGAACAACAATGACTTATATGCCTTGTGACACCGTCATTTAAGATATATCCTCGTTCAATAAGATTGTTACACATGACCAATTTAGGATTGATTTTTAATAAAGTTTATGTTGTTCTAGTTGTTCATTGAGTAAGAGCAAGACTCTTTTATTCCTTACTCGTGTGACTGAAACTAGAATCCACTTTAAGTTAGTATATTCTGATATTTGAGTTCTTATGCCTTGTGTTTATCATACTAGCTGTTGTTATCTATTTTGAGGTCTCACACACAAACATGTAAAAAAATCATAAAACAAAAGGAAAAAAAATTGAAAAAGTGTTGAAGAAAATAAAAAAAAATATATCAATGAGAAGAATATATCAGAATGCCGAAGAAATTATCAAAGACTGATTGAGGAAGATCAAAAAATACAGGATTAGAAAATTTGACAGCATATTTTCGATTGATGAAGGCCCTATTGGCAAAGAAAATTTATTTTAAAGAGGAAAATTTAAAATTAAAAGTTTAAGGACTTAATTGGATTTATTGAGGGATTAATAGCAAGAAAAATGATTTTTGAAGTTAATTTAGGCTTTAATTGGAAGAAATTAAAGTTTAGGGGTCAAATTGCAATTTTAAAGAGTTAATTTGAACAAATCAGGAGCTTAATTGCATAAATATTAAAATTCGATGGGCAATTAGGGACTTCATTGAAGAAATCCAAAACCGAAAAAAGGTACGTGAAAGCAAGGGTTGGAAATGATCAAATCAAGAGGGGGGAATTAAAGAAATTGGAAGTTTATTGATCAATTGAGGGTGTCAAAATGCACAAATTCATAACCAATGACTAAAATAAAAGGCGACAAACTTTGGGGGTGATAATTGAGTTCGGCAGAGTAAAGTTGCATGAAATTAAAAATTAAGAAGCAATTACAGATGTAATTAAAAGTAATTGGAAGAACATGGACTAAATTGACATTTGCCTAAATCCCAATTTAAAAACCCTAAACAACGTATCATTCAGACTTAATGAAGAAAGTGAGTGGCACGTCGTTTATTAGCTAGGCATCTTTGCTTTAACGGTTTTGTATGATCGAGTTGGCAACTTCAAACAAATAAATATGGAGCTACAGACCTCCAAATTAAGCAAAGGTGGATCCAAATGAAAGGTGTGCATCCCTTGTACAAACTTCAGGTGGTCTTAGGTGACGATGATGTCGGAGTTGCTCTGACGAGGCCTCGAAAGTAGGCAACTCAGTCAGACATGACTGGGAAACCATTATGCAAAAAACAACCTTCTTTTCATATGTTCACACTCAAAGACTTCTAAGTAGGTTCTTATCAAGGTTTTACAACCCTTCCATCAAGATCAAAAGACCAGAAATTGATTGAGAACCCTCTAAAACCCTACCAAAACCCTATAAATACCCCTAGAAAATCAGAACAGGGGAGAAGAAAAAAGAGGAAAATTTTGATAAGAAAGCTAAGTGTGAAGGTTTAAGAGCCTAACACAAAGTTTTCTTAAGTTTTGAAAGGGTAGTAAGTTATTAGAAGCATAACTTTCCAAATAAAAGAAAAAAGAGAGTAGTTGTTCTGGGTGTATTTTCTGATCCAAAAGTAGAGTCCATGTGGTTTGGATGAGCTGTTTTGATTTGTTTTGGTTTATGTTTACAAGTATGAAAATAAGGTTTGGAATGCTTAGTAAGAAATGTTATGTTTACCTCTTTTGTTGTCATGATAGTTTGATCTAGTTTTTTTAATCTAGTTTTCTAAATTTCCTATTGATGTTCCTTATGTTTTAGAAGCTTTATAGTTTAGTTGTTTTTTTATAAAATAGTTTTGCTTTAGTTTTTGTTTGCTTATACAATGCATGCTGGAGTAAGGATGTTTATTCTGAGCTTACTAGGTTTGTGTATGACCAAAATGTTTGAAGTTGTTGTGAATTTGGAATATCTAGCATGATTTTGATGTTTTGACGTTACTATTTGAATATGTTTGTTATGGTAATGTGACTCATTGGGATGAAAAAAGCATGTTTAGATGTAAAAAATGCCAATTTCTAGGGATGACAGTGGTTGGGTTTTCTAAGCATTTTTTTGGGTTTAAGATAGTGTTTTTGAGAAGAACATTGTCTTAACCATGTGATTTAAACTAGTTTTGGTCTATTTATTTGTACTATATAATTTGTTATGCTTGATTAGTTAATAATCTAAGGTTTATTTGCATTAATTAATTTTATTTATGAGTTTTATTCTTAGGGTTTTGGTTTTGAACCAAAACCTTCTATGATTAAATCATGATGATTAATTGATAATCAAAGTGAATAGATATCAAATTATTGATCCTTGAATTATTTTAACATGTTTGTGTCCTTGTTTTATTCATATCTGGTCTAGTATGAGAGCCATATTGTTAGGTTCATGTTGAATATTCTTTGCGTTTTTCATGTTCTTCTCAAGAATACTGCCTAAGCTATGTGATTTTGACTTTTTTGTTTCTTATTTGCATCCGCTTCTCCACACGACATTATTAGCTAATAACTAGGGTTAGTTTGCATTTATAACATGTATTTCAGCGTTTTAATCTTAAGATTTTGGTTTCACATCGAAATCTTTTTGTGATTAAATTATGAAGATTTAGTGATAATCAAAGTGAAAGAACTTTATCATTGCATGATTTCCAACCTGCATTATTATAATTTATAATTTTTTTATTACCATCAACGATGCACAAAGGAGACATTTGAAAAGTTGTTTCCTACTAATAAAAAATCATCTCAACAACAATCTGTCTTTAAATTAGATGTTTCTATGAAGAAACGAAGTGAAAGATGCTAATGCTGATCATGGATAACTCGAAGGAGCTGTCCAGGAAAAAATTCGAAGCAACATCCAAGAAGCTTCTGGGACAGTAGAATGTAGAAACAGCTTGGTTTCAAGCTAGACAGGAAGAGCTTAAAAAAAGACACCAGACTGCAATTTTGGGTCTAATTCCACAGCAAGTGAAAAGACAAGAACAAGTCTTGAAAATTGAAGTACAAATTGATGAGTGCATTGATGTTCAAATTAAAGAAAGGTTGTCTAAAACAATCAAGATCGAAAAAGATGAAGTTGCAAACAAAATCTGAGCTTGTAGCAGTTCAAGTCAAGAATGAAATAAATCCGATTCTCGCCAGTCTTTTTAATATTTTCTGGAAATTTATAGATCTGGGTTCATATTTTACCAGTCTTCCACGTCCATCCCCAATTTAATTTACAAATCCTAGAACACTTTCTTCTTTAGCTAAACCCCATTAATCCCCTATTTTCCAAAATACTAAACCACCATAATACAGGACAGTAAACTAAAAAACCTAAACTTGTGTTTACAAAGTATCCAAATTTAGCCAAATTTGTTCTCCACACAATCTCCATGTGATGGTGTTAGCTCCTAAACTGTTTCTTCTTTCTAATACACTCAATGTCCAAAATGCCAGAAAAGTGGCTCTATATAAGGACTGTTCACAAAAATCAAATAATGCTTCTTCACTTCTTTCAAGCAAGAATTATACCCAAACGTGGATAAACATCTTTTTTCTTTTCTTTTCTAAACGGAAAACCTAACCAGTTCAACTTGTATCAACTCTTGAACATCAATGTTATTATCATTTCAGGTCAACTGTTTTATGTTACACCATACTGCATGGTACCATGCTTGGCACACAAATGCAGTTGCTAACAGATAACAATGCCAATATCCTCTCAGCTACCACAGATCATCACGGATCTTTATTAATTTGCAACAATAAAACAACAGTATTTGCTATTGCTCTTACCCTCTATGATAACCTAGTGAATTTCACACATCAAAGGTTAATTGTTAATCTGATTTACACCTATCTTTTTCGACAAGGGAACAGCTACAGAAGTTCTTCGGGTACATAATGGTTCCATTCAATTCATGTTTATTTGGAAACATAAAAAGTGAAAAATACTAAACTATTCTTTACCTTCCTTCTGTTATTTCAGCAAAGAGTGAAAGACTCGGTATACCAGAGCACAACACATTAGACACATTTATACATCAATCAATTATTAAAAAGGTGACAATGAATACCTGATCATCATCCATAAATTGACATCCCACCACTTCAAAAACCAATTGCTATACCTCGCTGGTTTGTCACAACAGCGCATATATGGTGTCAAAACTCCAAAGAGACCAATAATACAACAGGGTTTCCCAATTTAACAGCATATAAAATTACTGCAACTGGAATTCACTATATCCAGTCCAATTTCTTCACAACCCATTGATGGCATATAAAGCTAAAACGAATCGAACTCAAATGCCTCCACATCCCACGAATCAGAATCAAACTTCTCATTCTCGACTTGGAATCCATAACTCCCATCCCGTTGCAAGCTCATAACATGAACTTCAGAATTTGAATCTCTCCGATTCTGCAAACCTCTAGTCTTACTAATCCTACTACCATTTTTACTCCTATTATTACCACCAGCATCGAAGTTGGAAATCCCCCCCACTCTTTTCTCTTTCTCAAAACCAACCTGCCCTGAGTCAAATGCATTAAAACCACTCCCAAATCTCCTCCTATTCCCCTTCTTCCTGTGTTTACCACTAATTCTCTTTGCATTCCTCTTATCCATCCCCAATTTTCCATCAGGATTCTCCCTATACGCGCTCTCTAAAACCGACCCATCCTCATCATCCCTGCTTAATTTCCCATTAACGGACATTCCATCATTCTCATATTCACTTTCCGCTTCAGTTTCGCTTTCAGTATAGCTTTCTAATTCAGAATCCGGCATTTCACCACTCAATTCACCAAACCCAGAAGCAGAAACCTTCCCATAAGGTTTCACACTATGAACAACACCTTTAGGGAAAAACCGGGCGGAGGGAACCCCATCAGGGGTCTCAAACAACTGGGGTCCATCTCTTTCACTCCACAGATCAAACCCTCCTGGTTTCTGAAAGCGGTCGGCCAAAACCTTAACTTGTTCATCAGCACCAACAGAAAACAACTTGGGTGCTTTCTGAACAACGTCCCAAGGACGCTCTAATTCAGAAACAGAGGCTTTGAGCTCTGCCCTTTTTCTCATTTCGTAAATCTGTCTCTCCCGAGAAAGCCTAGCCTTTAGGAGTTGTTTAGCTTTGTTTTTTTGCATTCGTTTCCACTGCCACTTGGAGACTCCTCCTGGGTATGTTCTTGGGCCTCCACCCATTCGAATTATTGAGGTTTTGCGAGGGAGAGTGAGGCTCAAGGGTTTTCGAAAGAAGAGGGGGTTTTGGGATGAGAGGGTTTTATAGAAAGAGAGCTGCGTTGGGATTGAGAGAGAAGATGACATTATTGAGGATTTTAGGATGCTTGATTCTTTTGGATTTTTGCAGTTGAAGGAAACGCAATGAAGGGAGAGGAGGAAGAGCTTGTGGCTTTCGAATGTTTTTCTAGTAGATAATATTGGGGTAAATTCAGGAACGATAATGGATATTTGAATTTTTTATATATTTATATTTTATTTTTGGGTAAAAAAAATCTTAATTAATTTAACAATCTGATTGGAGCTGTGTTTACAATATAATTTTAATAAAATCTAAAATGTTTTATTTAAAATTATTTTTTTATATATTTTTAGATTATTTTGATATACTAATATTAAAAATAAATTTAAAAATATAAAAAATATATTATTTAATATATTTTAAAATTAAAAATAATAATTTGTTATCATTTTTTTTTGATGATGTTGCCACTGTCATCAACCAACTTCCCTCTCTATCTTCAACATGTTAATTCCAGTAGTAAAAATTTTCATGGGTATGTCTCTTTAATTCTCTCATCCCTCCAGTACTAAGGATTAAAATGTAAATTAAAGAAAATATCATCACTTACTCATAAAATCAAAAAACAATAGGGACACAAATGAAAACATAAACTATAACAACAAACAAACCTCTTGGTAAAGAAATAGTGTTTTGTCTCTAGATGATTATTACAATTGCGTTGCATTTTTTTTTTTAATTCCTGCAAACCTTAAAGTTACTGTTAATGTTTTAGGAAAAAGGGGGAAAACATAAATACTAATAAAATTTCTTAGAAATTGGTAAGAAATAAAAAAAATTAACTATTTAAAAAATCAAAGTTTCAAAATGTTTTAGGTATAAAAAATGAAAATAATTTAAAATAAATTTTCAAGATTTTAATAAATAAGAAATCCCAACAAAATAGGGTCATGCAATTTCTAAATAATATTTAAGAAATAAAAAGATACTTTTTTGAGGATAAACTTGAAATTTAGAAACTTTTAAGGAAGAAAATAATCAGAAATGTTTAGATTAATAACTTTAAAATACTCAATCATTAAAAGTTTTTAATATGTTGAAGAAATTTAAAAATCAATTAAAAATGATACTTTCAAATATCTGAGTGATAAAAATTATCAACAATTAAACTTTTGAAAAACTATGAAATAAACATTTGGAAATTCTTAGCATTCAATTTTCCAAAAAAATATTTTTAAAAAAATTGAAAACAATGATTTTTAATTTCTAGAACATTCTCCAGTCATTGAAAACAATGATTTTTAATTTTTTTTAATTATGAAAAAAAATTTTGAAAAAAAAACAATTTAGTTTTTTTCTTAAACAATTCTTATCGATTTTTATATATAAAAAAATATTTCATTGTTTGTTATTCCACTCAAATTTTCCAATTTGTTTTTGTTGAAAAAATTAATATTTTTTGTTTTTTAAAAAGTTTTGAAAATGTTATGGTATTCTTCTTAGAATTTAATGAAATTTAGTTAATTAAATTGATTAAAATTTTCAAATTACTAAGTAAATTAGGATGAATTATATATCTCTTCTATATTATTACAATATAATAGGCAACTAGATACACTAGAAAAGTAATTACAATCCTTACAATACAATATAATCATATTCATAGAAGGAAATTATAATCAATTGTTATAATTAGAAAAATATAAACTTGTGACTCATGCTAACACTTCCTCTTCAATGTTTTATAATATTTTTATAAATTAACTATTTTTTTAATATTTTATAAACTAAAACTTCAATCAATCTCTAAATGTTTAGTTCAATCATGTTGTATCAAATTATATATAATCTTTAGAAATGATTGATTATCATAATACAACTTCATAGCTTCTTTAGGAAGAAAACCAAGATTCTTCATAAGCTATTTTAAACCATAATAATTCCTAATACTTTTTACCACTATTTTATATTAAGCTTTAGTGCTAGATAACAAAAATAACATTTTGTTTCTTAAAACTAGATTACATTTAACAAAAGTATCAATTGTTGAATGTCATTTTTATCATTTTGCATTACAATTTGAATCATAGTATTTAATAATATTTGCATGATTATTCTTAGAAAATATAAGACCCTTTCAAGATATGATTTTAAAGACCACAAGATTATAAAACCAATATTCATATGAACTTCACTTGAATTATACATAAAATGACTTACCACACTAATAATATAAGCAATATTTAATCGAATATGTGATATGTAAATTAATTGACCCACTAATCTTTGATATCTTCCCTTCTTAGCTGGAACTAGATCAAGAAGTTCCTTAAGGCTAATCCTGTTTTATAGGTGTATAGATAGGCTAACATCCAAGCATACTTGTCTTCTCTAATAAGTCTAAAATATATTTTTATTGTGACAAGAATTATCCTTATTTGGACATGATAATTTCAATGCTCAAACACATTTTAAATTTTCAAGGTCTTTTATATAAAATTTAAATGCCAAATAAGTTTTCAATTTTTTCATCTCATCATATCATTACTCATAACAATCATGTCATCTATATAGATGAAAAATGCATTTATTTTTTATTATGTTTAAAAAAAAAACATATGATTTACATTGCTTTGAGTATAACCATATTTCTTCATAGTTAGTTGATATCTTTTAAATAATGCTATTGATGATTGTTTTTAATCATTCTGAGACTTTTTTAACTTACACACCAAACTTGTATTATTGGAGGCAGTGTACCCGGGTGGCAATTTTGTATAGATTTCATTGGATAAATCTCTATGTAAAAAGATATTTTTGGCATCATATTTTTGTAATAGCCAATCAAAGTTTGCAACAACAAATAATAAAATTGAATAGTATTTAACTTTGCAACGGGTGCAAAAGCCTCATTATAATTGTTACTATAAGTTTATGTAAAGCCACAAGTAACTAACATTGTTTTATACTGATCAATAATGTCATCTGGCTTATACTTTACCGTGAACACCTATTTATATAAAACATGTTTCTTTTCATCTAGCAAGGTCATAACATCCCATATTTGGCTTCTGTTTTCTAGTGCTCGCATCTCTTTAGTTATGGATTCTACCCATTTGGAATCATTCAACGCTTCTTGTACCCTTATAGGAATAGAGACAACTGACATTTGATTCACAAAACCTTGAGTAGCTTGAGGTAAATGCATGTAGAGAAAAAATCAGCAATAAAATACTTTACATTCTCTGAGCTTTTAGGTGAATGTCTTTCTAGTGGTTCTCCTTCATTACTCCAAAGAGGTAATTGAATTAATAGCATCACAATCTATTGTTATCAAAGCATTAGTTGGCATTCTTGACCAATTAGCACTACTTTAGCACATGTCTCATTCGAAGAGGAGAAATGGATATCGAAGAAGAAAAAAACATTTTTATTTTAGAAAACATGACACCCATAATCATACAAAATCATCAAGTAGGATGATGATAGCACTTATATCCCTTTTTATAAGACATATACCCAATAAACACATACTTCAATGCACACAAATCAAGCTTTGTATGTTAATATTTATGAAGGTGAACAAATGCAACACTCTTAAAAACTCTCATTGCTAATGTTAAGTTGGAAGGAATATTAACATAAGTAGAGAGTTTTTTCAAAGATGTTTTGAATTTAAGAGCACTACTAGGTACAAGTTTCATAAGATAAATAACATGCACGATAACATCTCCTAAAAAAATAAATTGCATATGGGCAACAATTAGACATGCATGTGTAATCTCAAGCATATAATGAATTTTTTTTACTACACTATTTTATTGGGGTGTAAAAGAACATGTTGTCTTATAAATAATACCATGATCTTAGAAATAAGTTGTAACACATGATCGAAAAATTCTCCACCATCATCGGGCCTTAGAGCTTTTATATTAGTAGAAAATTGAGTTTATATCATCTTATGAAATACATGGAAGCATTCATAGACATCAATTTTAATTTTCATCAAATACATCTAAGTTATATGACTACAATTATTAACAAAAATTACAAACCAGCTATACTGAGATAAGGTAGAAATTAGGATAGAATCCTACTCATCAGAATGAATCAAACTAAATGGTACAATCATCTTATTAGAACTCAAGGAATAACAGTACGATGAATTTTTACCAAAACACAAACATTATAATGAAAATAAGGATATGAAATGTTTCTGTTTGTTAGGATGTGAAAATAAGGATATTAGGATATGAAAATAAGGATATCCTTTATTATTACTGAATTGAATGCTTGTAAATCATGCATATGGATTTTACGTTCTAAAGAGCCTTTTTTTGTCTCGCTGCTAATGTTGTGATAAACTCAATCTAGAAGATCAAGGAAGGCAACCAGCAACCATGACCACCAACCCCAAACCGCTAGCCACTAGCTGCCAACCGCCTTCACACTACCACCAACTATTTATATTCACACTTGAACTTTGATTTTTCTTACTTTCAATTTGTGTATAAATAGGCAGCTAAGTTTATGCTATTATGTGTGGGAAAGATAAGAGAGAAGGAAATGGCGTGTATTAAGAGCTTCTAGTTATTTGTAAGCTTCTTGTTGTTGAAATAAAATAGTGTGTTTTATCCTCTCTGAGTGTTTCAAAGCCACCACCAGTGGTTTCTCCCACCAACAATTGGTATCAAAGCCTCATTCGTCAGAAAACAGAGGCGTTGTTGAGATACATCTGTTTTTGCAAAATTATCAAAAACATGTTTTGATCATTCCACAGTGTATGGTTCATCCATACAAACTCATCTATGTAAAAATTAGATTCATCGGATCACGCAATGGACAACACGCGCCGCCTGAAAGTTCAGCACTATAGCCCATTCTCAGCCGACGCGCCGAGAGGTAGACGACGATTGGAGTGCACGCACGCCATATTTGAACTAAACCGAGCCGCCTAAGCCGAGATGTAAGTCGCGCCGAAGAATATTCCCCAGAATATTCTCGGTTCAACCCCAGCAAACCGCCTGACATCCAGAATCGGTTTCCTGACTAGTTCAGCCAATTTCTGACCCATTTTAAACCAAGTCTGATGGATTCCCTACAATATTAAGCATTCCGAATCCATCTACAATGTCTGTTTTTCCAAATTCAACTCCTAGAAGGTGATATAGTCATTCAAAGAGTAAAAGACAACTATGATAGTTGGTGTATCAGGTTAAAGGCATTTCTTGGTTCACAAGAGTGTATAGAGATTGTGCTGTATGGTTATGATGAACCAGAGTCTAAAGAAGCAAAAAATGCTCTACAAGAGGCATAGAAACAAGTCCTTAAAGCCAATAAAAAAAAGGATAACAAAGCAAAGACCATCATCTATCAAGGTCTTGATGAAGCCATATTCGAGATTATTGTTTCCGCAGAAACATCAAAAGAGATATGGGAGGCTTTCCAACAAAATTACAAAGGTGCTGACAGAATCAAGAAGATTCGTCTCCAATCTTTGCGAGGTGAATTTGAATTATTGCAAATGAAGTCCTTGAAATCTATTTCAGATTATCACACAAGAATTATGGTGATAGTTAATCAAATGAGAAGAAATGGAGAAGCCATTATAAATGCTCGGATTATTGAGAAAATTTTGAGATCCCTATATCCAAAATTTGATTTTGTTATTGTCGCTATTGAAGAGTCTAAAGAAATGGACAAGTTGATGATGGATGAGCTTATGAGTTCTTTGCAAGCTCATGAGCAAAAGATTATGAAAAGAAATGGAGATAAGGCAATTAAACATGCCTTACAATCAAAGTTGTCTCTCAAAAACAGATAAGAGTAAGGAGAGACTTCAACAAGTGGATATACCACTCAAGAAAAAAGTCAACAAAGACAAGGAGGATTTCAAGGAAGAGGATCTTAGAATACAGGATTCATAGGAAAAAGGAGGTAGAAACACCACCAGAGGAGGTAGAGGACAACAAGCATTCACTCCTAGAAAAAGAGGAGACAGTTACAATAACCGTGACAAAAGGAATATCTAGTGTTATAGTTGCAATCAATTTGGGCGCTATAGCACTGAATGTCGAAGGAAAGCTCCATTAGAGGTACGTGAACAAACTAACTATGCAGAGAAAGATGCCATCATCAAAGGATCAGCTGCATTATTTGTCAAACAAGGACTTGGCGAGAATCAAGAGAATATTTGGTATTTAGATTCTAGAGCCAGTAACCACATGTGTGGCCAACATGATCAATTTGATTATATAGATGAAACCATACAAGGACTGGTCATCTTTAGAGATACCTCAAAAGTTCTAGTAAGAGGTAAAGGCAACATCCCAATTAAGTTGAAGAATGGCGATCATAGCTACATCGCAAATGTTTACTATGTTCCAGCCATAACGCACAACATGTGAGTGTAGGTCAACTTATAGAGAAAGGTTATACTCTTTACACGAAGAATTGTCATCTAATAGTCAAAGACTATAATGGGAGATTAATTGCCTATCTGAAGATGTCCAAGAATAGGATGTTTCTTTTAAACGTCTAAGAATAGGATGTTTCCAATATGATGTCGCAAAGTGTTTGAGTGCCATCACCCACAATGAAGGGTGACTTTGGCACCTAAGGCTTGGACAACTGAATTTCACAAGTCTGAAGAAGCAAGAAGATGGTCAAATGTATGCCCCACATTGATCATCCAGATGAAGTTTGTGAAAGTTGTGTCCTCAACAAACATCACAGATCCAGCTTTGCCAAAGAAATCAATTGGAAAGCAAATAAGCCACTGAAGTTAGTGCACACAAATGTGTGTGGTCCCATAAAGCCTATGTCAATAGGACAAAATAGGTACTTCCTTACTTTTATTGACGATTTTAGCAGAAAAATATGGATATACCTTCTGAAGAGGAAGTCAGAAGTGTTGAATTGTTTTAAAGATTTTAAAGCAATTGTTGAGAAGTAAAATGGCTATAAGATCAGAACTGTGAGAATTAATCAAGGTGGAGAATACACTTCAAATGATTTTGAAGCCTTTTGTACATAACAAGGCATCAGACATCAAGCAACACCAACTTATACACCACAGTTGAATGGTGTAGCTAAGAGAAAGAATGGAATGATTTTTGATATGGCAAGAAGTCTACTTAAATCAAAGAAGCTGCCCAAACAATACTAGGCTGAAGCTGTATCATATGCAGTGTATCTACTGAATTGCTGCCCAACCAAAAGTTTGCAAGCTGTCACTCTAGAAGAAGCATGAATGGTCATAAACAAAGTGTTACTCATCTTCGAGTCTTTGGTTGTGTGGCATATGCAAAGATCCCAGATGCAAGAAGGACCAAACTCGATGATAAAAGTGAGAAATGCATCTTTGTCGGATATGGTGATAGAAGGATGGGATACAAGCTGTAAAATCCCATCATAAAGAAGGTAATTATAAGTAGAGATGTTATCTTTAAAGAAGATAAAACTTGACAATGGAATGATGATTAAGAAGCAGTCAAATGAATTAGCACTTATTTGATCCTTGAAGATGAAATGGAAGTACCAATAGTACTTGCAGAAGGTCCAATATTACCAGCAAATGAGCCACAAAGTCCGGTACACAGATTCCCTGTATTCAACAGGAGAAACACATTAGAATCATCATCAACACCACCATCAACATCTTCATCAGAAGAACCAAGAAGGATGAGAAATCTAGAAGAGTTGTACAATGTCACTTAAGTAATAGAAGATATAACTCTTTTTTGTTTCTTTGCAGATAATGACCCACTTAGCTTCAATGAAGCTGTTACAGAAGAGAAGTGGATAGAAGCAATAGATGAAGAAATACATGCCATTGAGAATAATGATACCTGAAAGCTGACTAATTTACCAGAAAACAAGAAAGCAATAGGTGTTAAATGGGTCTATAAGACAAAGAAGAATTCAAAAGGAGAAGTATAAAGATTCAAAGCAAGATTAGTGGCAAAAGGTTACAAACAGAGAGAAGGCATTGACTATGGAAACGTATTTGCTCTAGTAGCCCGGCTAGAGACAATCAGACTGATGATCTCACTAGCTGCACAATATATATGGAAGATCTATCAACTCGATGTGAAGTCAACATTTCTAAATGGCTTCCTAGAAGAAGAGATCTATGTTGAACAACCACTTGGATACATTGAAGCTGAAAATGAAAACAAAGTATACAAGTTGAAGAAAGCCTTCTACGGTTCGAAGCAAGCTCCGCGTGCTTGGAATACCAAAATTGACAGGTATTTTCAAGACAATGAAATTGAAAAATATCCATATAAACACGCAATATATGTGAAAAAAGAAGCATATGACAACATATTATTTGCGTGCCTATATGTTGATGACTTGATATTCACCGGCAACAATCCTCCCATGTTTGAAGACTTTAAGAAAAGCATAGTACAGGAGTTTGATGACAGACATTGGTCTAATGGCATATTTTCTTGGCTTAGAAGTAACGCAAAAGGAGGAAGGGATTTTTGTATCTCAAACCAGTTATGCCAAAGATATTCTTGAAAGGTTCAAGATGGAAAGCTGCAATATGGTATCAACTCCAATTGAGAAAGGAGTAGAATTGAGGAAGAGTAAAGTTGGAAATGTTGATCCAACTTACTTCAAAATCTTAGTAGGAAGCTTAAGGTACTTGACATGTACCAGACTAGATATACTTTATAGAGTTGGACTTATCAACAGATATATGGAGACACCAGACCAGTCTCACTTGAATGCAGCCAAGAGAGTTCTTCGCTACATCAAAGGAATAATAAATTAAGGTATGTTTTATACCTCAAGTAAAAAACTTCAATCTTGTTGGCTACTCGGATAATGATTGGGATAAAGATCTTGATGAAAGGAAAAGCATAATAAGATTTGTCTTTTTTATAGGAGATACATCTTTCACATGGTCATCCAAGAAGCAATCGATAATAACATTATCAAGCTGTGAAGCTGAGCATGTTGGTGCCAACTCAACTGTATGCCATTTAATATGGTTAAGGAATATGCTGAAGTATTTGGAATTTCCTCAAGAAAATCCTACAGAGATTTATATTGATAATCAATCAGCAATTGCATTAGCAAAGAACCCAGTGTATCATGAAAGAAGTAAACACATTGATACACGTCATCACTTTATCCGAGAGCATGTGAAGAACAAATAAGTTGAACTGATATCATGCAAGACAAATGATCAAGTTGCAGATATCTTTACAAAGCCATTGAAGGGAGAAACATTTATCAGATTGAAGTTCATGTTTGGCATGACATCCCTCGATTGAGTTTAAAGGAGGAATTTGTTGTGGTAAACTCATTCTAGAAGATCAAGGAAGACAACCACCAACTATGGCTATCAACCCCAAGCCGCCAACTGCCTTCACAGTACCACCAACTATTTATATTCACACTTGAACTTTGATTTTTCTTACTTTCAATTTGTGTATAAATAGACAGTTAAGTTTATGCTATTATGTGTGGGAAAGATAAGCTAGAAAGAAAGAGAAAGTGTGTATTAAGAGCTTCTAGTTATTTATAAGCTTCTTGTTGTTGAAATAAAACAATGTATTTTATCCTATCTGAGTGTTTCAAAGCCGCCACCAGTGGTTTCTATCACCAATAACTAAAAGTTTTGTTTGTACAAGTGTCGAGCCAGCTAGGTGCTTCCTACTACAAATGCCTAGCCACACGATGATTTTGCTGCCAAGGATCCCTCAAATTGATCAATGACATAAATTTATATAACCCGAAAGGACCACAAGAAGCACCAGTGGTACTTATGATTCATGCGTTTCTATTGTACTGTTAGCACCATGCAAAAACATGATTTTACCCAGAAATTTTCAAATCTCGATTCATGCGTTTCTGCCTACGATGATGCCACTGACTTGTAACGATCCACTTGGTGTAGCTCTCCAAGTAACTACTCCAATTGTAAAATTTATGATTATATCAGGCAGGCCAGAGAACTACCTAGCCACCGGCATCTGTACAGGTCATGGGGGGCGCCTGGACTTAGGAGCCGGGGCTCCCTTTTTCCAGAGACATCTGCACGTGCATATCACCAACATGTTACCTCACTGGGTTTGACAATCACTAATTAATTAGCTGGCACAGGATCTCCAGCAAGCAATTCTAGTTTAGAATATACTTGGAGACAGGAATCTGACATCAACCTTCTTAATCAAATTAACATCTGCTACTGTCTCTTGATTCCAAGGTGTCCAAAACGTCGATTGCCTCCTCTATAACAGGCATTAACTTATTTGTTTTTTCTTCTGAAGTACCAATTATATAATAGCAGATTGGTTGGTATTTAATGAATTATGAACTCCCCATCACCATGTCTCAAGTTCTCAAAGCACTCACCATGAGTATAGATTTCCAAGTTCCCATATGACATCAATGGTTATTGACTCAATATTTATGTACAAAAATCACAATGACACTCACCTGCAGACATGCATAAATTCCTCAATCATAATATGTAGCGTACAGTATCATTGCATGCACCAACCGTTTTAATTCATTCAGAATCAGTGTTTCAGTTCAGTGGACATTTATGCATAAAATTCCCAAGGCATGCAATAGCATGTACATTGAATTTGGCTTGACAGTAAGCAAGAATTATAGATCCTGTAAAAATCTAATTTGCTAACTGATCATTGCTTCAGAATGTTTGCGGAAAACAGATATTTCTTGCAGTTAGAGTCAACAGCATGGTGTTAATTTTGGTCTGTTAAGCCCTCTTGTCTGAAATTTTCTATTGATAATTCACAAGAGATGTGTAAATTAAAAGACAAAAATCGGGGAAGAAAATCTCTAGGCTCGTGAAAAAGGAACTTTTCCATTGTTTCCAATCGCTTTTCTGAAAACGATCAGCAGCTTCCTGATGTTACGTTTAATTATTATTCTAACGATATGGGAATTGGGTTCCAAGTTGCTGTGTAGCTATGCTACATTCAAAGATAAACACATATAGAGCATAAGTTTCTCCATACCTTGTTCTCCTTCGGCAAAGACAATGGAACACTCAGTTTTGATCCAAATTCACGTAAAGTGCTATTTTCACTGGTCAATTAATTTGCTTTTATGACAACCCGGGACCAATCCAGGGGTGGCCCTGGCCGCTCCCAAAGTTTTTGAAAGTTCCAAAATCAACCTTGAATTTGTTAACTTTTTAAACTAATCTTACAAAATGATCCTCTCAAAATGAAAACTATATATTCCGATCCTCCTGATATTACAATTCTAGATTTGTTCCTGATTAGGAAACTAATGGGCACCCATAAGTCGGGTTTTTTTATATCTATATCTAACACAAATAAAAAATTTAGATATTTATACTCTATTTATCAGTTTTTTAGTATTCATATGAATATTTATTATATATAATTTAATAATAAATAAATAAATATATATGTGTGTGTGGGGTGGGGGGTGAAAATAAAATTTTATGTTTAAATACATTATTTTTACAAATGAAAAAAAATGGTGTTTGTTTTATATTTTTCACAACAATGTCTCGAAAAACATGTAAAAAAAATTAAATAAGTTGGTTGAATCAATATTCATTATCTTCAAATTAAATTATCATTCAATAAACTTAAGAAACTTCTCACCATCTTCTAAGTAGAACCTAAAATCATTTGTTAAACGTTATTTATTTAAGAATTCAAATAAAACCAGCAAGCAAATGCATGAAAGCTCTACAAATAAACATGTTAGAGATCATGTTCCCTTGATTGAATTCGTTTTTGAGTTTCTAATATCTTAATGCTTCCACGTGTATATCCCTTAAGTTTCTCCTGTTTAACAGACAACGCAATAATAACAGATAATCTAATTGAAATAATTATCAATGGAATTCTGGCAAGGGAAATTTCCGTCATACCACACGCTTGGATCTCCTTTTTCGTACAATCTCCTCCTATATATAATAGCTAAAGCCTCTACTTGACCTCCACAGCCTATTAAAGACCAAGCATCGATCTAAAAACATTAATTCAATCCCTCAAAATGGCTCAACTTCTTCTTCTTTGCCTTGTTTTAGCAGATGCTTTTGCAGGGCTCGCAATGGCCAGTGAAAAGGTTCAGACCATGGTTCAGTCTAGCCCTGCGCCATCCTCCCACCCACAAGCTCCCACTCAGAATTTATACGATGCTCAAGCGCCCAATATCAGGAAACTTGGAAAACACCATCTCCATAAAATGGTCCAGTCCTTCGTGGCCCCAATACATAGCCCATCTATAGCTCCTCACCAAGCTCAAGAAAACGTTCATTCCAAAAGAGAAACCAGTTCTTTGGACCAAATCAAGTCGTCCTCTGAGCCCAGCAGCACTGAAGAGAGCGCGAGCATCCATGTGCAAGATATTCACCTTCCAAACCATCATCATTCAGTGGACAAGTCAATAGCTGGGGGCGGTGTGATTCTTGGGTGTCTTGCCGCCGTATTTTTAGTGGCTGTTTTCCGTTACATTAGAGCTACTGGCAGACATAAAGCAGGAGCCAGTTCTTGAGTCAAGTTATCTAGAGTTGTCTTGTAGGTATATGATACGGGGAAAACATCTTGTGTTTCAACACTTTGAAGAAAATAAACACTAATATTCTGAAGGATATGGTTTATAACAGTGAAAATGAACATATTTTTGTTTTAAATATATTTCATTTGAATCTCGGGTTGGAGTAATGAAAGATCTCCATGTTACCAGTGCCAGGCATTGTGGTTGTTGCTTGAAGTTAAATGTTTGTGCAGACCCTCGAATATACTTTCCAACTCTTCAGACATATCATCCAACTCATAAGAATGATATCAATTTTATCCCCCAACAAATTTTTGTATCCTTAAAAAACAACATTGAGAGTTAGAGGTTATTTTTAAGGTTTGCTCGTAGTCATTTAATTTTTAATTTAGAAAAGAAAATACACTAGATCATATATTATATTGACAAATGTAGATTAATTATGAGTTTTAACTTTCAATTTTTTTTTATCAATTGTTTCTTTTAAATTCTATTATATATATATATATATGTACTTTTCACTTATTGAGTATGTATACTCTTATTTTTTTAAAAAAAATTTATATAATTTATTTGTGTGTTGGCACTTTTAAAAATTTATCAATTAACTTATTACAATTTTAAAATCAAATAAATGTCTAATCAAAACCCTATTTGACTAAAGAAAGGAAACAATATATATATGACAAGTATGTATGTATATATATATATACTTTTCACTTATTGAGTATGTATACTCTTATTTAAAAAATAATTATATAATTTATTTGTGTGTTGGCACTTTTAGAAATTTATTAATTAACTTATTATAATTTTAAAATCAAATAAATGTCTAATCAAAACCCTATTTGACTAAAGAAAGGAAACAGTGCAACCAATTAAATTAACTTCACCACATAACTTTAAATGGATATTTTTTTTCAACTCTAAGCAATGTTACATTGAATTAAATCTATTTTTTATTAAACCAAATATGAACACAGCTTATTAAAAACCAATAACATATAAAAAATAATCATAATTTTAATAAGTCTATTCATGTAATCAAAATAAAATTCAAATAATTAAACTAAATTTCCAAACATCATTGTTGATATCTAAACAATCAACTAACATGATAAATAACGTTTATAACAACATCAAATATATATCCAAAACACTTTGAAAAAGCGTAAAATTATCATGACATGCAAAAGCTAAAGCATTCTTATTGATTCTAGTCTAGCCACTAATGCAAAGATTTCTTCATAACTAATGTCTTCTTCTTGATTATAACATTTGACAACTAGTCTAGCTTTATTTTTAATTATGATCCTATGATACTTTGTTCCTAAAAACACATTTTGTTCCCATAATGGATTGATTTTTAGATCTAAGGATTAGTTCTTAAACATCACTCATTTTAAATTAGTTTAGCTGATCTTGCATGTTTGAGATCCAATTTGCATCCTTTTTGGCTTATAGGAAGGATTTAGGCTCCATATGTGAAATAAATACACAATGCTTATTAATGTTTCTAAGAGATGCTCTAGTCTTAGTTCCTTTAGAGGGATTACCAATAATTAACTCAGGAAAATGAGAGCTTACATAGCTTAGGTCATTTGGTTGCATAAATAAGTTACTTACATTCTCTTGTTAATTGCTTGTGCTTGGTTGATCTTTGTCCATTTCTTCATTGTTAGCTTCCACGGGGTCTTATCATTATGACTTAAATGTTGAACACTTTCATGAATTTTATCTAAAATCTCAATAATTTTTTGTTTTGAGTTTCCTCAAATGCGACATGCATGGATTCCTCAAGACAAATTGTTCTATTATTATATACTATATAAGCCTTGTTAAAGAAGGAATAACCAAGAAACATACCAACATCAAATTTTGAATCAATTTATCCAAATGATCTTTGGTGTTAAGAATAAAATATTTTGAACAAAAAACTTTAAAATATAAGATATTAGGTTTCCTACCTCTCCAAAACTCATAAAAAATCCTTTTCAACTTTGGTTTTCAAGATAACACGATTTAAAACATAGCAAGATGTGTTTATGACTTCCACCCAAAAGTATTTATGGGTATCAAATTCATTTAATATTGTTCTTGCCATTTATTGAATAGACTAATTTTTTTCTTTCCACAACCCCATTTTATTAGGGAGTTCTAGGTGTTGAAAAGTATATCCTTTCTCTTTACTAAATGTTTCAAATAAATCACTTATAAATTCACCATCATGATTAGTGATAATAATGAATATGAAATATTTCTCTTGTGTATTTTATAGGCTAATTTGTATCATTTAATGGTAAATAGACTTGAGTAATTTCTTTATATAAATTTATGATTAGTCATTAGTTATGGATAGGTGTAGAATTTACAACATAAGAGGTTTGCAAGATGGCTCTTTAAGATAATAACTATATCTTCAAGAACCATTAAAATAAAAGCAAACAACATTCATCCTATATAATTTCATTATATACATATATAAAAAATCATAATAAATACCTAGGAATCAATTTTCTTAAATCATAAAACACAATTATATAATGTACATTGCAACACAAAATAATAGATCATAAAACACCTAATTTTTCTTCATCTAAATAGTTGAATGCATCATATTTTTAGTCATCATCACTACATGTTTTTGCTTTTGTTTAGTGTATTACAGTGATATGATTATAATGATAATTTACCTTGTTAAAAATTCATTAACCAAATATTATGTCATAATGTACCATTTTTGTTTCTTATAACATAAAATAAATGCCATCTACACTAGTTATTTTACCCAATCATATTGAGTGGGCTAACTATGTTGGCCAGCATGATAATATTAAATTATGTCTTTTAAGGTTTAATCTTAATGATAAAACCTTAAAAGTATAGTTATTAAACTCGGATTAGTTTGACAAGTGGATCCGATTGCTGCATCGATTCGAGTAAGATAAAAACTGGAATATACAAAAACATGACAAAATTTGATTGACCTGCTGAGTTAACCCGTGACTCGAATGACCTGACAAAACTTAGTTGAAACCTTTTTTTTCCAAATATTTTTCTCTTAATTGACATTAATTTGTTCTTGAAATCTCACAGTTTTATGGATATAATTTTTAGGAGTCAACAAACATTATTTTTGATAGAGTAACAGGCAAGATTGATGTATGAATTTAATTATAACTCATTGTCCTCATGAACTGCTACCTAGACCTCTGTTTGGAGCAATCATACACACAAATATTCCTTTTCTTTGGCTAAAAACAAGAGTAATATGACGAAAGACACAAAAGCATTGCTATGAGAAACTCCTATTGACAAGTACTTGCAAATTATCAATTATCATTATTTCCCACTTCAATTGAAAACCCATTCTCTTATACAATACCTAATGCTTATCTTTATATATATATATATATATATATATGTGTGTGTGTGTGTGTGTGTGTGTGGATCCATATATATAGTAGAATAATTTAAAATTATTGTGAGGATAAAAAATACCTTGTATTTAGTTGTATTTCCACCATGCTTTTCATTAAAAAAAAAAGAGAGTAGTATATGTGTAATAAAAATTAATAATTTATAATATATATTCACATAGATTGTTTCATAGTTTTTTCATATGAAATATTAAAATTTTATTTTTAAATTTTTTTTTCCGAATTGATTCAAATAAACTCGGGTCAACCTATATAACCCAAAATTTATGTTTAAAAGAGGACTGAGGCATATGTATATCCATAGTTATTAAACCTGGACCGACCCGGCGGGTCGACTCAGGACCCGGTGGCTGGATCGATCCGGGTTTGCCAAAAGACCAGCCGGTGCAACGACCCGATCAAACCCGATTGATCTGGGCGAGACCCGATAATTTTTTTCCCTTCAAATGTGGTTTTTCTCCTATATCCTTCTTTTTTATAGTTTTTTAATTGGTTATTAACACTTTTTAAAGCTCACTATATAAATATTTGAAAAGTGTTTTATTTTTTCAATGAAACCCTTTAGTATATATATACTCTATATTTCCAAGAAAAATAGTTATGTTTTTTTAATGTGAGATTTGAAACCTTTTAGTATATATATTTTATGTTCCCAAGAAAAAAAGTTATTTTTTCAATATGAGATTTGAATCCCTTACGTATGTATATATACTCTATGTTCACAACAAAAAAGTTTTTTTTTAAATGTGGGATAAAAAACTTTTTGATTTAAATACTTCAACTTAAAAGGATAACATAATATTTTTTCAATATGAGATTTAAAGCCCTTTAGTATATATACTCTATATTCATAAGATTTTTTTTTTCAATGTGGGATAAAAAACTTTTAACATAATATCTTTTCAATATGAGATTTAAAGCCCTTTAGTATATATACTTTATGCTTACAAGAAAAAAGTTATTTTTTTTCAATGTGGGATAAAAAACTTTTTTGGTTTAAATACTTCAACTTAAAAGCATAACAATAATCTTTTTAATGTGGGATAAATTTTTTTTTAAATATTTTTTTAAACTTATTTATTTACAACATGTATAACCTATATTCATATGATTTTTTTCTTAATTTTTTTATATGAAATATTAAAACTTTAAATATTTTTTTTTAATTTTTCTGAGTTAATATAGGTATAGTTATTAAACCCGGACAGGCCCGGCAGGTCGGTCCGGAACCCATAACCCAGGCGAACCCGACGAGACCCAGTTCCTTTTTTTTTCTTTTCAAATCTAGTTTTTATCCTTCAGACTCCCTTCTTATTTCTTCATCTTTTCTACAATGAGCTACTGTTAGCAGCAAAAAGGAAGAAGGGAGAGAGCAGCTGGAGGCTGGTCGAAGGAGAGAGAGCCGAGTCTCGATTTAGCAGAGATGGGGGAAGCTGGAGACGACGTTTGTGAGGCTGGTCTCCTATGTCAGTGGGCGACGACTCTGGTTTGGCCAAGAGATGGAGGCGGCTGGTGAAGAAGAAGGAGGGCCTCTCTAGTTGACTGAGAGAGGGATGAGGGAAATTGTGGCTAGGCCTATGTGGCAGCTGCTTTGGCCTAGTAAAAAGGGAAGCTTTGGCTGGTTCTAGATCTCCATGAAACATGGGTTGACCTACATTATGTTCCCACACTCTAGGGTTTTCCTCAAATCAAATCCCCTCTTGTTGGGAATCAAGAAACACAAAAGGAAGCTCTGGTTGTGCAGCCTGTGTGGAGGCGGGTTGTTGTAGGAGTCGGAGGCTAGTTTTTTTTTTTTTTTTCTGTGAACATAGATGATGTATTGCAGCGATTTCGATATTAGCAGAGTAGTGGGGTGTGGCAGTCCTCGTAGACAGAAAAAAAAGGGACTTATTGATTATTTGAGGAATTGTCGTTTGATAGTTGATGGGAACAAAAGGGTTGGCTCTCAAGATGGTGATGTTGCTAGCAATGGTGGCAGAGGGCGTGCAAGCTGTTGCAGGCAGGTGTGAGCTGCTGTTTCTGTGGTTTGTTTTTGGTTTGTGGTGGTGTTCTGATTGGAATCTTTCTATACAGTGAAGGGAGTCATTTGAGAGGAGACTGTAGAAAAAAACAGTCTAAATGATGTTCATTTTTTACTTTCAGTATCTAACTTTAAACCCCAGCTCTCTTGCCACTGTAAATTGGACACTTTTATTGCTTGTAGGGGTGTTCAAAAAAACCAAAAAACCGATTAAACTGAGAGAACCAGAAAAAAAACCGAAAAAATCGAATCGTGAAAAAAACTGATTAAAATTTTAAAAAAATCGACCGGTTCGGTTCGGTTTCGGTTTTTTAAGTCTGGAATCGAAAAAACCGAACCGAAACGAACTGAACCCAAACCGAAAAAAACCGAAAAAAATCGAGCCAAACCAAAAAAACCAAGCCAAACCAGTTTGAACCAGTTTTTGTTCTAAAAAATTGAACCGAATCGAACCGAAACCGGTCGGTTTGAACCGGTTTTGGTTTTTTTTAAAAATTCGATTTGGTTACTTTTTTTGATAAAAACTAAACCAAATCGAAAATGAACTCTTCTAATTGCTTGAAGTGCTCATCTTTGGCAAGTGAATCTTGACACATTAACTTTAAATAATATATTTTTTTAAATTTTCCTGATTGATCTGGGTTGATCAGGATTGACCTATACAACTTGAGACCTGACTTCTTAACCGGGTTAATCTCCAAACCAGGTTTGATAACTATAAAAACAGGTTGATTTATGAAACTCGGGACTTGATATTGTGGCCGAATCAACCCCGGACCGGTTCGAGAACTATGCGTACGCGTACATCTATAAAAGTTGGCTTGTCCTCAAAGCCAACCCGACAGGCGCGCCCACCGCCCGGTATATAATCGCGAAACCTCTATCAGTATCTTGAAAATTCCCTCCCTCCCTCCCTCTCTCTCTCTACAACAGAACCAATCCGTCGATCTTTTGGTCTTCCAGTCTTAAGACAACAATGGCGAACGAGAAATCGGTGATGGCTGTGATTAGAGCAGCGAGGCCTTCCTTTAAAAACAAGCACGACAAGGTTGCTTTCGCTGTTCACGCCGCTTTCCTCGCAAGTGGCTACGCTCTCACCGCCACTGGTCTTGCCGCCTTCTCCGAATCTGCTGCCCTCTCTTCTCCGTCAACTAGTAAGCTCTCAATTTTTTTTCTTTGACTTGTTTAATTGCTACTAACAAAACGAAAAACTAATATATATATATATATATATATATATATATATATATTCTGTGTAATTCTTACCCTCTGCCTCCGTTATAGATGAGGTAGGAACTGAAAATTGGAATGAGGTAGATGGAGAATATGCATTCGTGTATGTAAATCCTGACAAAGAAGGAAAGAGGGTGATACTGAAGTGTTTGGCTTTGAATGGGAAATTGGCGGTTAGTGCCATATCTGATGGGATTTCAGAGCCGGTCAATCTCGAAATCGAGTAGGGTTTTCCTTTAGTTTTTATTTATTTATTTTGGTATTCTAGGGTTAGGGTTCTGAATTTGATTACTGTTGCAGTGTTGGGGATTATGTTGCGGAGAATGAAGGTACAAATTACTCGGAGCAATATAGGAACTTGGACAAGATTTATAAGAAACTAGATGAAGAAATTTTGTCTAAATTGGATGGCTCTTCTACTTCTTCTTTGAAAGCGAGTTCATCAGGCAACCGTAATGGGTAATTGAACTCTCTTATTCTGTTTAAGGATGTATATTTGTGCAATTCATTGCCTTTAACAAACTATGATGCTTGTTGCTGTTGTTTTAATTTGACTGCTTAGCCTTTTTCCCTTTTACATGCCACACTCTCCTTGTACTTTAGCTTCGTTTGGTTGGAATTTCAAATGTTCTGCTGCAGAATTTATAATTTATTGTTCTCAATCTTAGCATTTAAATATTTACTTTGACTGCATTAATTCTATTTCTTAGTTGTTACCTCATATTCTAAAACATCTCTATGATAAAATTCTTCATAAGGGTAGCCATCTAATGACTTGGATTTTCTGTATTGATTTGCCGTGTTTTGTAGGCGAGAAGCAAGGCAGGGATCAAGACAGAATAATGAACCTGGTGTTGGATTTTCTGAACCTGCTAGCCCTCAAATTCCTCTTCCGGGGTATGCTATTCTTTTCATCACTGTACCTTTCTCATATCGGGTTACATATTATATCTGTGATATTTTCATTCCCATAGGGAACTGCTGCTCATATGATCTTAAATTTTGTTTGCAACTTTCATTTTACTATGATATATTAGATCACTACTTTCCTTACGAACTTTGATTTTTCTTGTGGTTTACATTTGTTATGATATAATGCAAGTGCTTGGATCATTCAAGTAATCTCCTCATATGCATGAGAAACCTTGTCCTTAAAGTTGATGCTTTATGGCAATCAATTAGTTGTATAAAGAGGGGGAAAGTTGCTGTTAACTTTCTATTCCATGTGCTGGATTATAGAAACCTGCTAATACTACTACAAATATCACTGGCTTGTTTCTTCTATGAGCTTTGAAAAAAAGAAGACATGTTTGTTGCAAGAAAAGTATCTGGTTGTTGTAGAAAGTGCTTAAGACGTTACAAATCACAAAAAGTTATTTATTACAGTAAAAATATAGTAATATGAATGTTCTATATTGCCCAAAGGTTTGAGGTTAATTTCACCCATTTTTAGCTTTCGATTTTCTCTATTAACCTTTTGAAGTTTCACAAATGTTATAATAGGAGGTTTTTGAAGCCATTTTTAAGAATTAAGGTTAAGTCAGTGGAAAATAAGTGAGATCCATGTGTGCCTAGAATAGTTAGAAACAGCTATTATAATGGATCAAGTTAATTATTTTGCTTATGAAATTATGGGGAAGATAATATAGCTAAAAATACCATCTGAAATTGCTTTTTCCTTTTGAAAGAACCATAGAGAGTGCGTGATTCTTGTTATCAAACACTATTTGGTGGCGTGGTCCCTGGTGGTGTGGTGGGGACCAAGACCTGAACTCATCTTGCATTCTTGCTTCAAATTGCATTAAGAGGTCATCATAGGCAAGGCCCAACTTGAATGTTTCCTTTGGTTACCAATGTTACCAAGTCCACAACACCAGCCATTTTTATTTTTATTTTTTTTAATAAAAAACAAGAAGAAAGCTAACCATACTTATCAATACATCATTTTCTGGAGCATCTAATGGAGTACCTATTATTAATTTGGGTAGTGATAGTCTCTTCCTTCTTTTCATCTCTTTTCTCAACATGACTTCCTAGTGAGGGAATTCAGTATGATAAGAAGGAACTCTATTTATTTAGTAAATATAGTCTTGCAGTTATTTGGTAAGTTATATAGTATTGATGTTGTTGTTAAAAGATTATTTTTTACTGGATTTATGTTTACTATTTAGTTTAGATAACTACTAGATCTTTGGCCAGCTCTACGCTGTGGATCAAATCAATTTTTTTTAAACAAAAAAAAATAGCTAGGTGTTACTAATGTTTTTTCTAGTAGAAAGAAATTTTAAATCATGTGAGGATCATACAATGTGACCTGATTGGCTTTACGGGTACAAAGGCAACTCGGACAACTGGTAAAAACATAGTTTGACTTAAAATAAATATTCAAAATGATATTTTTTTTATAAATATTTAGATGAAAATATATTCGATTGATTCGGGTTAATCCAAGTTAATCTGCAATCTACATGTTGGGTCATGGGACCTGATAGAAAGCAAATTAAAAGAAATTATGAAGCTCTATTTTCAATAAAGCAAATTAAAAGAAATTATGAAGCTCAATTTTCAATAAACTCAATAATGAAGGATAAAATTGAAAAAAAAATCAATTAAAAAAAGAAAAAAAAACCTGAGTCAACCCGCTATACTCGCAACCCAGGTCATGAGACTAGAATAACCCAATAGAAAATAAATTGAAACAAATTATGAAGTTTAATCCCTAATAAATCTCATGTTGAAGGATGTAATTGAAATTGAAAAATTGATTACAAAAATGAAAATATACAACTTGAGTCAACTCGAGTTAATATGCCAAACTCGTAACACGAGTAATGAGATGAAAATAACCTCATATAAAGTAGAACAAAACAAATCACAAACCTTAATTCTCATTCAACCCAATGTTGAATGATGAAATTGAGGAAAAAAGGTCAATTAGAAAAAGAAAATAAAACTCGAGTCATCCGATCAAATTCACAGTTCGAGTCATGAGATTGAGATAACCTCATAAAAACTAAATTGAAAAAAATTATGAAGCTCAATCCCTAATAAATTTATATCAATCCCTAATAAATTTATATGAAATTGAAAAAAAAAATTCTCTTTTAGTTTTTAATTAATGGTTTCTAGGTTTCTATATGAACAAATTTTCTATGTATTGAATACATTTTATGATGAATTAAGATTGTTGTTAAAAATTGTTTATTCTACATTTTTCTAACCATTCCCCTCCTTTCGGGGACTTTGCTTAATTAGATTTTAATTTGCTCGTGCAATGTTTGAATACAGGAATTATAATTTTAGGAGCAAAGTTAATGCCACAAAATTCATAAAAAACTTTAATTGCTATATGTATTCAAGATTGTTTGCTCTGTTGTTGTTGCTGTATTCGTATTCATGACATGACTATATAAAGCCAATATTTATCGATGCCGTGCATGATTCTTGATCTTGTAATATGTTAAAGAAATTATGTTTATTGTCATAGGGTCGATTTTCTTGTCAAAAATTTTCAATCCTTACGCTGTAGTTCAGTCCTGCTAGGCTCAGCCCTTTTACTCACCGATTCACTCATGTTTGCCTACAACTGTTTGTCCCACAAACCCAAGAGGTTACCCACTCTTTCAATGTTGTAAACAAGAGGAATGCACAAATGAATATGAACAGAAATAAGCACACAAGTTATTACAGGAATCAATCCCAACTTTTTATTAACTTAAAAGGATATACACAAGTCTGTGTGCACACGGGCGTGCTATGCACAATGTTCTGCCCTCCAGAACTTGCATTCCCTACATCCTGCTGGAGCGCAGTCAGTTTCATTCAGTTCCCTGCTATTATGAGGGTTCACTTTCTGTTTTCTGATTTGCTTTTCAGATATGTAGTTCCTCCAGTTCCTGTAAATCCAATGAGCGATCTTTATCCTGGAGCTGGAGCTGGAATATATCCAACAGGGTATGCATCTTAAAATAGCTGTTTGTATTCACTAATTGGTATTTGTCTCACCATTTTAGTTCTCAATTTTAATGATATATTTTGTTGAACTGTTTTTCAGGGCTGGCAGAGGTGGGGGCATGCTTATAGGTTTGTACTTTTTAATTGCAATTAATGAAGCAATAAACAGGCATGTTTCATTTATTTCGGCATTGCTTATTTTTACCATGTGCTTGCAGGGCCTGATGATCCTAGCTGGTCTGGTTTATTTGGTGATGACCCTGGTTTCCTTGGGAGACGACCGTGAGATCTCCCTCTCTCCCTCTCCCTCTCCCTCACTTTGCTATAATATGGTATCATCAACAGAACTAATAGTGTGTGAATTTATGAACGCAGGGGCGTTCCTCCAGGTGCTCGGTTTGATCCCTTTGGCCCTCCTGGGGTACCTGGTTTTGAGCCCAATCGATTTACCAGGTACATTGATTGTTTTACATCTGCCAAAGCCCATTTGGGATTTACTTTCTTAATCTTTGTTAAGAATAACATAACAGTCTGTAACATTATTTGATTAAAACTGAATTACTGCAGTAAATCAAGACCATTCAGTTAAATTGGATTTCTTTTACATCATGTGGTTGGGTGTGGTTTAAAAAAAACCCAATTTTGGTTTTGTTCTGAACAGCAAGGACCTTGCTCACAATGTGTTTGGTACAGACCAAAGTAATGTGTTTCTGTTGTCTTGGTGAGCTGTTGCATGCCAAGATCTTCTTTTGAACTTTTCCTTGCAAACTTGATGTTAAGCTCTTGGTTCCCAAATTACTGATTCTGCTTTCATTTTGAATTTTTGTCTAAAAAACTCTGTACTTTTAAGTTTACCAAAGCACTGATATTGTATGATGTAGTTCTTTCTGAGGATTTAGCATACTTTGACTCGTATCTTTTCCTTTTTTTAAAGAGCTTGATTCATGGATCATAGTTGTCTCCATGCACTAGTTTGTGTATGAAGATTCATATTGGCATTTTAATATAGACTCTATCAGGTCCAAATCATCTCGTACAAAAAACCAAATGTTGGAGCCAGCCTTAGCTTGGGATTAAGAATTAGTGGTATTAAGGGTGGCTGTTCTGTAAGCATGATACCTGTTCATATGAATGAACATTTGTTCAAAAACCAGAATGAGGAATTTATATGAGTGGGGAGGGGTGGTGGAGGAGGGGCATTTTGTCACATTTGCATGTGATTTGGTGATAATAATAAATAAATAGATAAAGATAATAAAGAATTGAACGAAAATTAGTTGCTTGGTTTGAAAGAAAACAAGCAGATATTAGCTCCAGGCATTTATCTATATTAAGAAAACATGCAGAGATAGAACATCAGAAGTTGCACATAATTTTCTATGAACTTATAACCATACCCAAATAACCTATATTCTAGATTTGTCTGGTCTTCATTATGGTTGGCCCAAGTTTTTGGTTTCTTATGCCTACAAATAGATTTCGTGTGCTTGTGCATCTGGAATGTATTCAAGGTTTATGTTCAGACATTAGCTCCAGGCATCTAATTTTTCTGCTCTATTTGTCTTGCAGAGGCCCACGAAGGCCTGGGAGCAATATTCATCCAGACCTTTCACCAATGGGGAGGGATCCTGATTTTATTTAGGCATTTCCAGGCTGCTGTCTTATTATCTTTCCTGTCCCATTTCTTTTTTGGTTTGTGTGGATGTGAGAAATGGTAAAAAAAAAAAAAGGTAGTATAAAAGATATGCTCCTTGCGGATAGGGTTTCTATCCATCTTTTCTGTTTCTATGCATGGAACAAAGGACATTTTGTATATTACTAAGTGAGATTTTGGCATGTACATTTGTCCCATCAGTGGTGATTCCTTGTATTTTTTTATTAATTTATTTTGTCATACTAGATGGTAAAACTTTGCCACTGAAATGAGCCAGAATATCTAGTATTCTTCCCTGTTCCCAACAACTGTGCCTGACCTTGAAGCACGTTCCACCATGTAAAGACTGATGACAATTTATCTTGCCCTTTGTCCGCGGTTAATGATTGATTTATTTGGAACCAAATATGCCTTGAGAAATAATTGGGAGGAGAATTTTTAAGGTTGTAATCTAGTCAGATTTGCGTTGGTTAACATATAGGTAACATGCTTGTCTTCTGCACTTGGATGCCATATCATCTTTTTAGGACTTGATTGGAAGTTCTTGTATAATGCTTGTGATTTCCTGCGTTATATTCTGGTGTCCTGATTGTGAGGCGAAATCACTAATTAAAAGAGAGTTTATTAACAGGGTAAATGTAAATGTTGGCTTATCTACGTAAAGTGACCTTGACTTTTGGAGGCTTACTTCGATAAGATTGTCTATTTATGGCAGTTCTTGAAAGTAAGTTCAACTCTTTTTCTTTTTTTTTTTTTCCTAATTAAGTCCTCGTCTTTTATTTTTAACTACTGAATTTAAATTTGTGTTATTTTAGAGCTAAGCTTGAATAGCTTTTTTATTCGCCAAACTTCCTCAACTATCGAAAGCATTTCAGATTTTCAGTGCATAAAATGGCTCAAAACAAAGCCAAGGGATTTGTTGTTTGCCTCTAAAGCGAAACAGATCTTTAATTATGTATGCTTTAGAACGAAAATTAACAGTGTTAGGCTGCTGTGCTTTGGAAAGTACTCTAGTGCATCAGGTTACGAATCAGGCTGGGTTTTAAGTTAAATAAGATAAGAGTTGAGTTTATCTAGTATGATTTGGTACCTTAATTAATCTAGTCACAATTTAATTTGATTTAGAAAAAAAAATTAAAGAATTAATTTATTTTTTTTATTAAAAAATATTCCAATGATGATGTATTAGATTAACCCGAATTAAATGGGGTTAACTCGTTCAATTTATGAGACTAAGTTTAATAACCATATTTTTCAAAATTTATTTTTATTTAATCAAATAATTATAAAAATAAATATTTAGAGGGAAAACTATGAAAAACTTATTGAGGAGAAATGCAATTCTTCAGCTTAAAGTTCATTTCGTATATTTTGATTGTTTGGATGAAGGCATGGTTATATATATATATATATATATATATATATATATATATATATATATATATATATATAAAAGTATTGTGTTTTGTTTTGAATAAGAACATATCATGATTTAAAAAGCTAGTTTTAAAAAAATTAAGACAATTTCTCAATATTTTGTATGTGATTGAAGAAAAAAACACTAATAAATGTGATAAAACAATGTAAACATTTAATAAAAAAAAATATAAAAAAGTAATTAAATATTCATGAGCACTCATTTTTTTTTATTGCTGGGTACACAATAATAGAACAAAATTGTTAACACTCCAATAAAAACCTACACTACTATTATTGACGAACCATGGAAAAATATAACAGTAATTTTAATATCATATTCACATTTTTTTTCATAGTGTATAAAAAGACATCATCGACACTTCTCTCGTTAAAAGAAGCACATTAACATTAAATTTGATTTTTTTTTTCTCATGAAATGTGGGCAAAGGATCACTTTTTTCTCTTCTATGTCATTTCTCGACGACTTTCTCCTCTTTTATATTATAGATTGAAATATAAACACAATAAAATTTTTGATCAAAACATAAAAGATCCAAACTAAAGGACCAAAAATGAAATTCAAAAAATTCCATAGGCAATTTTCTTAAAAAAAACATTGGATGAATAGTACCCAAAAAGATAAAACTCTTTTTTACCCCATTATCAATTTTGATCATTGAATTTTTATTTTTTCATAAGCAACAAAACTATATTTTTTCATTCAAAATCAAGTATCAATCCATTGCCGAGATATTGTTTTGACTCCATGACAATCCGATAGAAAGTAATTCGAAAAAAATTATCAAGTTCAATCCTAAATCAATGAAATGTAGAAAAATAAAATTAAAAAAAAAAAGATCGATGATTATAGCAAGAAAAAATTAAAAAAAACTTTTGAAATCCATAATATTTTTGTGAAGTGGTGAATAGTGAATTCACTACCGCTTTTAGGTTTCTTTTAATTATGAATAAATTTTAAAATATATCCAATCAATTACCACAAGTTATTGAATGGATTTATGGGTGGATAAATTTATAGGCCAAGTTATTGATTGAATGACTACTCAATGGCATGCGTTCACTTTTAAAAGGGCTAATGTAAGATTTTACTAAAAATAAAGATTTTTTTTCTTAAAATTAGCACTATATAAAAAAGCAAGTGAGAATTACAATGAGCAGAAAAAAAAGACAAAAAAAAAGAAAAAGACCTCGAAAGCATATCAAAGTTTTGATTATAACACCAATAGTACCATCAGAAAGATCTTAATAAAATAAATCCAATAATATCAAAAAAGATTACTAACAATAATCAGAGTGGACCATAGGTGCATCCTTTGCCTTTTCATAGTACTTATAACCCACTTTAGTCATAGTTGGTAGCCTTCATTGTAATGATTTTATGGTATGGGAGTATAATAAAACTAATGGTACTTTTTAGACATAGTCGGCCAAAAGAGCCATAAAAGGGGGAAGGATATTGATATAAAATATATTTGTAATTATAATGTAAATGTGTTTTTGAAACTAATTGTGTTAAGTTGATGATGAAACATAAATAGAAAAAATTTGGAAAAGGCAACCATGAGTAATTTTAATAGCCATTCGACCAAGGTAGAAAAAAAATGGGAGATTAGGTATATTAGCTTGGTTTGCCATGATATGAAACTTGAATATAGATGTATAAATTTACACACACACATCTAATTAGCAAAGTTTAGATTTTTTTTTATGTAAAACATTTTACTATTTAATTTTATAATATTAAACATATCTTTTAATCTGATTGGTTGATTAAGATGAAATCCTATGACGAGTCTACATACCTGTTCTTCTATCTTAAGTTAAAATTTTAAATCAATTAAAGTTGAATAAGATGTTAAGAGGGTAATAATAATCAGAAAAAAAAATTACAGAAAATAATTCTTTATGTACTACCAGAATATTGAGTAACGAAGGCTAGAGAGAAAAGAAAACAGGGTTGGCGCTCTGGAAGCCATATCTCCACTGTTCACCGTCAGATTAAACTAAGTTTTAGATATGTTGTGCACATCATTACCCTCTATAATTGTCCTTGAGGGATTGAGAGTATCAACATTCATTTGAGAGATATGATAGGCGGGTTTTTTTGACAAAACCCACCCCGATTTAATCCCGGTCATCAATTTGTTTTTGCTCTATCTATCATTGGATTCGCTTGAAATTTGCATGAGGAGGTTCCCCTAAGTGTATTTTTCCTTCTAGTCGGTGGAGATTGTAAACAAACATCCTAGCAAAAACTTGTTCTTTTTAAATAGTAACTTGTCATTTTCCAGGTTAGTTTGGAGCTTTGCCTATATTTGATCATTTAATCGTTGGATGGAATTGAATTTTGGATAAGTTGTGTACGATATGATGCTCCACAACTTCGCCGTTGGGATTGTGCTGGCTTTGAGTGTACACTGAGTTGTAACTATTTGAATACACTGCTCCTAGACTCACTAATTCAGTATTTCAACTCGTTGAGTCATTGTTCCAACTCACTTATTGGGTATATCTTGCTCTAAGTATTGTAGGTTGGTAAGTATGTTAAATAATGTGTAAAGTGAGATATTTAATCGACAAAAAATTTAAAATATGCAAAAGCTTACATGGAAAAAATTATGAATATGGTAAAAGGAAGATTAACTTGAAAAGGGTAGTATGGACTATATCGAACTTAGCTTGAATTGTTGTGTAGAATTCGTCATCGAAAAGCTAAATCACTTGAACATCGAAAATCATCGATGAAAAACTGAGTCATTTAAACTTTGAAAATTATCAATGAAAAATAAAGTCATTTAGACATTAAATGTCAGTGTAAGAAGATGCTAATGTAAATGAATTGAAATGAAAAACAAAAATAGTGTATTCATGAACTGTTTATGAAAGTATTTGATAATGTGAATTAGTAAATGTGATTAATGGACTAGAAAGGTTTGAATATTGATTCCAAATGTTTTATTGAAATGTAGGAGAAGCGTTTGGAGTTAGACTTGACTTCTTAAGAATGCGTATAATAGGATTTCAAGGAAAAGGTTTCCCCCTTGCTTTTTTAAATGTTTAAATTTTTATAATGCTAGAATACAATATAAACTATATATATTTTGTACTATTATGTATAATGAAAACTATTGCCAATGAGTATGAAAAATATTGTTATGTGAGTATTGCTTATGACATGATGAATATTGTTATGCGAATATTGCTTACGAGCAAGTGAAATATTGTTATCGTGTGAATGCTGCCTATAAGTAGGAAAGATATTGTTATATGAATATTGCTTACGGGTATGAGAAATATTGTTATGTGAATATTGCCTATGACATGATAAATATTGTTATGTGAATATTTCTTATGGGCAAGAGAAATATTATTATTGTATGAATATTTTCTAGGAGTAGAAAAAAAAATATTGTGACGTGAATATGCCTACGAGTAGAAAAAAAAATTGTGATGCGAATATGCATATGAGGCTGGAAATCTGTGTGTGTGTGTGTGTGTGTGTGTGTGTGTGTATAAATCAGTGTGTGTGTGTGTATATATGATTTGTGATCAATCGTAATAATGGACATTTCTATGTAAATTAAAATTAACCGAATAAATATTTAATTTGACCAGTCGACCTGTTTGGGGTTAGTGGCATCAACGAGGTTGATGATTGACATATTCAATTTGACTAGCCAATCTATTTGGGGTTGGTAGCATTAACAAGGTTGATGACCAACATGTTTAATTTGACTAGATGACAAGTTTGGAGGTGGTTAAATCAACAAGGTTAATGATCAACATATTGAATTTAACTAGCTGACCTGTTTGGAAGTGGCATCAATAAGGTTAATGACCAATATATTGAACTTGACTGGCCGACCTGTTTGTGGATAGTGGCATCAACGAGGTTAATTACCAACATATTTGATTTGACTTGTTTTAGGCTGGTGGCCTTAACGAGGTTAATGATCGATATATTGAATTTGACTAGCTGATCGGTTTGAGGCTCGTGGCATCAACAAGGTTGATGACCGATGTATTTAATTGACCAGTTGTCCGAAGTTGAGCTAGTGGTGTCAATGTCATTGACTATCAAGATACTTGATTGACTAAGTTGCTCAGAATGAAGTTGGTGGCATCAATGCAATTGTATTGGTAGGTTATTAGTGAGTTATTAGAAGGAATCACATAGCTGGCTAATAAGATAAAATGATGTATTTGTGTTAAAGTGTTAATTGTGGATTAATGAAATGAAATAGCGATCTTTGTTTTAAAGTGTTAATTGTGGATTAATGAAATAACATAGCGGAGTATATGGTTTGTTATACTATTGCTCAATTCTATTCAAGATTAGTAATATAATGGTAGAGGTCCACGATGGTAGGACTATGGATTTGCTTAGAATGTTTGTGGATTGTTGATGTCAACATTTGGGATCATTTAATTTTTTAGGGAGATACTATCAAAATCAAGGTTGTCAATTCCGTTCCGTTTTATTCGGAATGACCGAAAAATTTCATACCAATTCAAAAAACAAAACAAAACGGAACAATTTTCATCTCATTTCAAATCTCGGTGTGTTCTGGATTTTTCGGATAAATTTCGGCCGGAATATTCCGGTTTCATTCCATATGTTCCATTCTGGTCTTAAAAAGCATTTGAATCAAATTGAACTTGGTTCAATTTAATTAATTAAACCATCCAAGTATAAAAAGCTCTTTTTCATTACTATTTTCAATAATAATGATATTTATAATAATATTGAAAATTATTATTACTATTTTCATTAACAATGATATTAATTTTTTAAAATTAGATTTATCACTAATATATATGGTTTATATTCATGTTGTTTTTTTCATGTTTATACTTTGTAGGAATTTGAGCAAAATAAGGGATGCTTTAGATCTCATTAGCCTTGATAACATTGACATAACTTTATATTTAAAATAGTTGTGTTAAAAACATTTTACTTTCATAATATTTTGATATTTTGTTTAAGTTGAATTACTTTAAATTAAAGATCTATTTAATCTTGACTATTTAGAAATATTTAAAATTTTAAAATTATATTTGTTTGACATTATGTTTGTATTGCATAATTTATAATTAATTTATCTTAAATTTGAATTATGTTTGTTGAATATGTTCTAGTATTATCTAATAATTCTTTGTAAATAAATCTCATGTAAATAAATTGGAAAGTAATGTACTAGATAAAAGTGTAAATAGAGATTGTGTAATCGTGTATTTTTTAATGAAATTTTTAGATGTTGAGTTAAAGCAGTTCTTCTGGTTGTATAGAAACAATATCCTTAATTTTCATATGTAGGATAATTTAGAAAGATGAAAATTATAATTAAAGTATGGGGTGTTACGGGGAGGGTTTTAAAATACAATAGTCCCCAAGAGGCGTAGCGTGATGGTAAAGGGTTTGAGATCGAGGTCTCGGTGAGGCCCACCAAAAAAAGAGTGTTGCGGGCGGGTCAACCCTAGTTGACTCGGGTCAATGTAAGGATAAATGATATAATTATCATAATTTTAAAACCCGACTCGGGGGTCAACAAGGGCAAGACTTGGTTTATGGGTCGAGAGGGTTAACCTAAGTTGACATGAGTCAACTTATAGATAAAAGTGATTATTATCATAGTTTTAAAACTCGATTCAAGAGTTGACTTGAGCTAAGGTTCATGTCACAGTTTAAGAGGGTCAACTCGTTTGACCCTATTTTTTTTTAAATAATAAAAGTAACCTTGTTTTTGACTTGTTTTTTTTTTAATCTCAGGACGACTTAGGTTTTTGACCGAGTCAAGTTGAGTCAATCATTCCTCTATTTTTTTTTAAAATTGGACTAGTCCAAACCCTAAGTTGGCCGTTTCCGGGTCAACCAGCCAAGTCAGTCCTGGTTTTATAACTAGGGTTATTATAATATTATTAATTTCAACTCTCAATATCAACTAAAGAAAAAAATATCTAATTTTTTTTTTTAAATGTATGTTTGATAGTAATACAGATTAAGGGTAAAATAGAGTTTTTCATATTTTATTATATTTTGTCCACCATAACCATACATGATACAAAAATAATTACTTTGTCTTGTACACCACTACTACACATAATTCTATCTGTCTCTTTTATGTTTTGTCTCATTTGTCTCCACCATCGTAGTCTCTTCTATCCCGAGATAGTATCCGAATGTTATCTTTTTATATAAGATAATGTACTGATCTCAAGTTTAGAAATCACTTACATAACTATTATATGAGTCTTTTCATAGATACATGTGATCTCCCTATAGACAATCCTCAAACGAGTCAGTTCATCTGAAAATATCCTACATGTTAGTTTTAGATATCCCTCATACATCAATTTATGAGAATAATTACTTTTTTATTTATATAGGGAAATAACATAATATATATCGGTCTCAACAACTCTAATTAATGTCCAGTTTTAATATAGTATTGATTAGAAACATTTAGAAACAATACTTTGATGCAATATTAATATCATAATTATAACTACTTTATAATTTTATTTACAAAATATTTTTATAAATGGATATTAAAAATAAAAAAAACTTTTAATAATAATAAATATTATTTTATATAATTAAAGTCAATAACATATATAACTAACCGATTGACTAAAAATAATATACACTAAAATGTTTACCATTCCATTAAACAAATTTGTTTTTAATGCGTCATGAAGACATAGGTTTACCGAGCTATAGAGTTTCAAATATGCTCATAGACCCTGTGTAATATAAGATTATGAGAATTAAGTGTATATAAGATTAATTTTGAGACCTCACGTCAAAGTCTACATAGAAAATGCTTTTTAGTGCAGAGATTGTAGACGGTAAAGGCTGATTTCACTGTGTGATCTGATATAGACCTCTTTAAAATTTTAAATTAAAATCACAGACAAGCAATGAAACCAGACAAAGGCCCAGATATGTCAAATATTGAAGGTCTATTAAATGTCAATATCAATTAAACCGTGACATGAAGGTGGAAGTTCCAACCAATTCCTTGGCCCTTGTGTGGAAAATTAAGCAATTTGGAAACGTGTGGCACGATCCTAGTGTTTGAATCCCATGTAAACAAATTCAAACAGAAAGTGCCAGCCCAGCTTCTAGACAAAACTTACCAACTTGGATCAATTTTTCCACAATTATTAAACCAATCCACGATCGCTCTCTCTGTCTATATAATATGACATGATGACGTTTCTTTCAAATTGAAGCCACCCCACTTGCCTCTGTGATTATTATTTCTGGAGGTCGGAAAATACAGCTGAACTTCTCAACTCCATGATTCATGCGCGGGTATGTGTGTGCATATGCATGTAAGTCCATGTTTAGCTGTCGGAAAACAAAAGGATCAAACATGGGAATGCCTAAGCCATTTTTGCTTCTGCTGCTGCTAATAGTCACTGTATCTGCATCCCAGAAACAAAGAACCATAGAAGCGAGGGCACTTTCATCCCTACCTCAACAAAGTAAGTACGTACATATATATCGCAATTTTACACTTAAGATGTCTCTCAAACGGTGATTATAAATTGATCGATTGTTCTCTTACTTACCATGAGCATGCGATTTGTAGAATATTCCAAGATTTTTCCGACGCTGGGAGTTGTTTGCAAGTGCTGTGATTCAACAGGACCTGAATGCGCAACTACTTGGACGGGTTCATGCCATGATCTCCAATGCCTTCCCTGGAAGATATAGACTAGACTAATCCGTGATTTCCTCGTGCTTCTATTCTTAGCGGTTGTTGTAGATATATTTAGTCATACTCGATCCATTTGTATAAAATTTTGCATTTTAAAATACTGTAACAAAGTAGAGGCGTTCAGCTTCCAGCTTGGCCAAGTTCTAGCTTCATAAAATGATCCTAACATGACAAGCTTGATTTGGTCGACAGACATATTAAAGACTACATCGAATTTTTATGCTTAGCTTCACTCAAGATATATTATAATTTGAATCCTGTTGGAAGTAAGACAAATATGGTATAAGATCAACACATCAATGCAAGGTCAAGAATTCAAGATAAAAACAAAGATTGATAGGAAGGTATACTTTTTATTAAGTATTTCTCTCTATACTCTCTTAGCTACTTTCTTTATTTTTATGCTTATTAATAATTCTGAATTACAAGTTTTTTTTTTATAGGCATAAAGTTAAAAATAATCAAAGAATTAAACTAATATAAGAAAATCCTAATCTGAACAGGAATTGTATTCTGCTAACTAAATCGGTTGACCATTTTTGAATTTTTTAGAATCCAAAATCTGGTTTATTTTCAACACCCTCCCTTAAACTTTATTTCTTCATAACTTCCAACACGTCTCTCATTTTGATAAAAAAAAATATCATATTTGAGTGGCTTTATGAATATATCTGCGACTTGATCTTGTATCTTTACGTACTTGACTTCAACTTCTTTTTTGCAATGCAATCTTACAAGTAATGAAATCTTGTGTGAATATGCTTATTTATATCATGAAATACTGGATTCTTTGATAATGGAATGACTGATGAGCTGTTCATATATATTTCAGTAGGCTTCTCTTGTGGTATTCACAATTCCTTCAATAATCTCCTTAGCCATATGGAATGACAAACATATGATGTCGTAGCTACATATTCAGCTTCATATGTTGAAAAAGTGAATATAGATTGCTTCTTTGAACTCCATATGAATGTTGTGTCTCCCATATAGAAAACAAAACCTGTAGTGCTCTTTCTATCATCCATATCTTCAACCTAATCACTATCACTATAAACCACAAGTTCAAAGCTATTAGAATAACCATAAAATAAGCCAAAATTAATAGTATCTTTGATATACCGAATAATTCGCTTTAAAACTTTCAAGCGTGTCATAGTAGGTGTCTCCATAAATCTACTCACAAGTCCCACTCTAAAAACAATACTCGGATGAGTATATGACAAATATCTCAAACTTCCAACTAATCTCTTAAATGTTGTAGAGTTTATCCTCTCCCCTTTATCATTCTTTGACATCTTCACTCCACATTTAACTGGAGTATTCACTTTTGCATAATCATTCATCTTGAACTTCTTGAGAACCCCTTTGCAAACTTCTCTTGGTTCACAAAGATTTCATCTTCTCCTTGTACGATCTCAATCCCTAAGTAGTAGGATATGAAACCAATATCCGTCATCTCAAACTCCTTGGTCATTGCTTGCATGAAGTCTTCAAACATCTTTGGATTATTTCTTGTAAAGATTAAGTCTTCCTTATACAAACATACAATGTATCATTACTCTCTTTGATCTTTATATAGATAACATATTCATGGGGGGATTTAACAAATTCATTTTCTCAGAAATAACCATTAATGCAAATATACAAAGCCCTTGAGTTAAAACCTTGTCTTTATTTCCCTTTACTTCATAACCCATGAGTTGCTCAATGTAGACTTCCTCCTCAAGAAAACCATTAAGAAAGGCTGATTTTATATCCATTTGATAGATTCTTCATCTATGATAGGCAATAATGACAATTATTAATCGAATGGTCTCTAATCTAGCAACGAGAGCAAAAACCTCATCATAGTCAATCATATGCTTTTGACACCTATTGGCTCTTTTCTTTTAGCATTCTTATTTTATTTATAGATCCACTTGACACCTATTGGCTTCTTTCCATTTGGTCTAGAAACCAATTTTCATGTGCCATTCTTCTCAATTGATGCAATCTTCTCATTCATAACAATTCTTTATTTTGCATCCTTTATTGCTTCTTCAAAAATTATAAGATCACTTGTTAAGTGGTTTGCAGCGAATTAGATTTGCTGCTGATTGTGTTATCTGCAGTGATGGAATTTTTGTTACCGAATTGTGTTGTTTGTATCGAATTAGGTTTCGTTGCCGAATGGTGTTGCCTGCTGCGAATCAGTTTTCGTTGCCAAATCATTACATTGAATCAACATTCGTTGCCGAAATTCCATTTTCTATAGCGAATCTGTGTTCGCTGCCGAAATTGAGTGTCTACAGTGAATCAACGTTCACTATTGAAAGTGCATGTTCTGCTGTAAATATGTGATTCGCTGCTGAAATTAAGTTGTCTACATTGAATCAGCGTTTGCTCTAAAAGTGTGTGTTCTGCTGTGAATATGTGATTTGCTGTTGAAATTAAGTTGTCTGCAATGAATTAGCATTCGCTACTGAAAGTGTGTTCTGCAGCAAATTTGTAATTCACTGTCAAAATTGAGTTGTCTACAACGGATTAGCTTTCGATGCTAAAATTAAGTTGTTTGGAGCAAATTAGCATTCATTGCTAAAATTGAGTTGTTTGTCGTGAATTAGCATTCGCTGCCGAAAGTGTGTTGCCTATAGCGAATCAACGTTCGTTGTCGAAGTTGTGTTGTCTGCAGCGAATTAGCGTTCGCTACTGAAAGTATGTTGTCTACAATGAATTTGTGATTCGTTGCCAAAATTGAGTTGTCTGCGGTGAATTAGCATTCGCTACCAAAATTGTGTTAGCTGCAGCAAATTAGTGTTTGCTGCTGAAAGTGTGTTGTCTTCAGCGAATTTCTGATTCGCTGCTGAAATTGAATTGTCTGCATTGAATTAGTGTTTGCTGCCAAAAGTGTTGTTCTTCAGCGAATTTGTGATTCGCTACCGAAATCTAGTTGTCTTGGCTGCAGCGAATTAACATTTGATGCCGAAGTTGAGTTGTTTTGCAGCGAATCAACATTGGCTGTCAAAAGTGTATTGACCGCAGAGAAATTATGATTCTCTGTCAAAATTAAGTTGCTTGCAGGGAATTAGCATTAGTTGCTGAAAGTGTGTTGGTTGCAACAAAATAGCATTCGCTGTCGAAATTGAAATGCCTGCATCAAAACAGCTTCTGCTGTTGAATTTTACGGCCTGCAGTGTATCAGTTTCTTTGTCAAATTGTGCAGCCAACAACGAACTAGTTTTCGCTGTTGATTTTCTACAATAGACTCCTCGGTCAGAAATGACTTAAATGCTTGCAACAATTTCATTGTATGATGGTGTAAAATGTGGGACACTTGAATGTGAGCATATGGATTCTTGAAATAAGTATGGTGATGAATGTCATTAAAGGATGCAAATATACTAATTTATGGCATTAATGTCTTAGGTGGTGCGGCTGAGATCGGACCATTGTCAGGACAAGGATAAACCACACATGGAACAGGTAGGTGGTTCCCACTTTTTCCTCATATGATGTTTGTGTTTTGAAATGATTTACTTATGATGATATATTATTAAATCCTTGTTGAATGATGAAACGACAATGAAGTGTTTGATTGAATTCTAGATGATTGTTGAAACAATGACAAAAATGTTAATGTTTTGAAATGGCCTGTTTAAGGTGGATATATTATCGTGTTGCGATGAATATTAAACCGACTACAAGATGTTGATTGGGCTATTATGAATTTGGGCTGCTGATGAATGGTTGTATGAGTATTACGATGGATCTACTATTGTAGTTTGTTGAAAGTAATTGTGACGAATAGTTGTATGAGTATTATGAAGAATCTACTGTTGTATTTTTATGAAATGTAATTGTGATGAATGGTTGTATGAGTATTACGAGGGCTCTACCATTGTATTTTATTGAATGTAATTGTGATGAATTTTTGTATGGGTATTACAAGGGATATTTTGTTGTATTGTATTAAACTTTAACCGTCATGAATGGTTGGATGAAAAATAGAAGGGTTTATTGTTGTGTTATAATGAATGCTAAACTGTTATGGAATGTTTGTTGATGTATTACAAAGGATATAATATCTTGTTATGGTGATTATATAAACTACCTCTAAAATGTTTGATGAGTTAATGATTAACTTCGCTACTGACATTCTAAGTGGATGACCGAGATTGAAAAATGATTAGCTTCAGCTAATGACATCCTAATTGGATGACTATGACTGACAAATGATTAGTTTTCGCTAATGATATCCTAATTGGATGACCGGATGAACAATGATTAGTTTCGGGTAATGGCATCCTAAGTGGATGAATTGGATGAACAAATGAATGATTAGCTTTAGCTAATGGCATCCTAAGTGGATTGTCGGATTTGAGAGTTATAAGTTAGTTTCAAGAGTTGATGCGTTCGTGGGTACCATGTTTTGTATATACCAAGTATATGAAAGAATTACGATTGTTATGCTTTAAACAAAGAATTAGTTTCAAGAGTTGATGCGTTCGTGGGCACCATGTTTTGTATATACCAAGTATATGAAAGAATTACGATTGTTATGCTTTAAACAAAGAATAACATTAGTTCAGTTAACGATATTCGAGATGGATGACCGGGTTTGAGTATTGTAATTATCTTTGATAATTGACAAATCATTAAGGGTGGTATTTACATAGGTTGTCGCATGTGTGCGATGTCGCAGTGAAAAACATCCAACCTTAAAATTTTATTTAATGTGGCAAATGTGGGGAGATAAGGAATTCTTGTCTTTTATTAGTGGAAAAATAGAATGAGAGTTGCCACCTAGTATTTTGGTCACTAAGAACCCTAACTGATCTTAAAGATCGGGTACGAGGACTGATTGAGTAAAGGGAAGGTATTAATACCTCAAATATGCCCTACCTAAGGTAGGCTGCATTGTTTTATTGTCTGATACCCCAAATACACCCTGCGTAAAGTGTCTTGTCGTGTTTTCTAGTTGTTGGTCCGTCTAAGGTTTAAGAAAAGTTCTCCTCGGTAAGGAGATCCTTATCTTATCGGGTAAAACTTAATCGTTCTAATGTCAACAAAAGAATTTAATATCCGGAATACGTCTTACGTATAAGGTCGTAACCTAGATATTAAAAGAAAATAAAATAATTTTTTTAGAATTTTTGAAATATTGGCCTAGTTCTCGTGACTTTAATAAACTAGTTATTAAAGCTAAAATGCATGCTAATACATATTTTTGAAATTTTTTTTAATGAAGATATGATATTTTTTTTCTTTGAGATACTTGGTCTTATGCATAAAAATACATTTTTTATTTTATTTTTCTTTTCAATGTGTTGACGAAAATCGGGTATTTTAATACAAGATTTGTATCTTTATAGTATAAAAATACAAATCGATATTGATAAAAAATGAAGTAAAAAAATTTATGGAAAATCACAGATTTTTTGAAATAATTTTTGATTTTTTTTTGAACTGGGCCTAGCCCGACCCATGTAACTGGGGTGGACCTAACTGGTTTCTACCCGCAAACGTGCGTGAAAAATTCACGCACGCTTGCAACAATCATGGTGTAATTAATCTTCAAGTGCACAATGTTTGTGGATCATCTGAAAAGTTGGAGAAGCTTACCTGGAAGCAACGAAGGCAACAACATGCGACCTCTATCTTTTTCTTTTCGTTTGTAACTTCTAGTTCTATTGGTTTCCTTGTTTTCCTTTCCTATCCCTTCTACCCTGTCTCTCTCGTTTTCTCCTCCTCCCCCTTCTTTGCTCCTCCTTTGTTCCTCTCTCTCTCTCCCTTCTGCTTTCTCTTATGTCTCTCGGTTTCTTTTCTTTCTTTTTATACATTCGTTCCTCTCTATTTTACTCCTCTTTCCTTCTCTTGGTTTTCTCTTGTCCTGCTCGCACTGCTTCCCTCTTCTTCTTCCCCCTCTGTTCTCTCTTTTTCTCCCCCCTCATCTTGTACTTTCTCCCCTTCTGTCCCATTCTTTCTTCTTCTCCTTTTTTTTGTCCACTATCACCTCTCCTCTCTCGTTTTTTTCTGCCTCCCCTTCTTTCATCGTCTTTCTCTAGCTTTTATAAGCCAAAGAATGCCCTGCGGTGCAACGTTCGGCTTGTAATGGCATGTAGAGGAATGATAGCCGTGAAACATTCCCCATAACTGAAGCAATCTGTTGTTTTTGTTGCTGAAATGGCTCCACTGTCTACTGAAACGGTTGTGAAGAAAGGTGATGAATTAGTGCTTTGAAACGGCGCAGTCTTCCTATCAAAATGGATATTTCTGATTTTGTCCTTGGATGTTTTTACAATTTTGTAATCAAGCCCTCCGGATAAATTGTAATTGGATCCCTTGATTTTAATTTCTTTTCTGGTTTGGTCCTTGGTTTTGGATGTTTCAATTAAATCCCTAATTAGCCATCAAACTTCAATAATTATGCAATTAAACCCCTGATTTGACCAAATCAACTCTTCAAAATTATAATTGGACCCTAGAACTTTAATTTCTTCTAATAAAAGCCAAAATTAACTTAAAAATCAATTTTTCTTGCAATCAAACCTTTCATAAATTCAATTAAACCTTAGATAAAATTTAATTGAGTTCATAAACATCTGATTTTAGACTTTTTTTCCTTAACTTGAATTTTTTTTTTGTTTATAGTCTCTCATCAGTCAAAAATATACTGTCAAATTTCAACATTTTACATTTTTGAACCTCCTCAATCAATTTTGATCTTTTTTTGGCATTCCAGCATCCTTTTCTTACTCCTATTATTTTTTTTATTTCTTTTGAATATTTTTTGATATATTTTTTGATATTTTCTCTTTTTTTTGTTGGAACCCAAAAATGGATAACAACATAGGTAAGGAGAAATGAAAGAATTATGCTCTTTTGGTCCATGAGTGAAATGTACCGTTAATATTGTTTTGTTATGTTTGTTTTTTTTAAATTGCCTATAATGCCTGAAATTATCTTGTGCTGTAACATGGACATTATACCAACATGGTGCGTATGGAAATCCATTTCATCACTCACTCATTTGAAAAGAATTATATATTCGCATGTTATGGATAATATGAGTTTTGTATGAACAAACATATAAATCGCTCAATTAGTCATCCGACCCCTTTTGTAAAGACTTATAATGACAAAATGAAATGGAACACGGATATGAATGTGCAATCATGTAGATATGATGTGCATGAATATACATATGTGGTATTCTTCTTATGAGAATATCATATTGTGAAATTACATAAGGTTAGGATAACAAAAGTACTAGTTGTGTAACTTGTTATTCGGCACTCTCGTATGAACTCGTGATGATAACGAGACTAAAACATGAATGCGAATTTATGAGTATGTCAATATGATATAATGTAAACCTACAAGTATGAAAATGAAATATTATGGGCACATGTATTGAGAATATGTTTTATGAGAATGTTGATTTACGTTATCTTACGTGGATTGTGCCTTGTTAATGAATGAAATGCAATTATAATTTTGTATAATAATATGTTGAAAAACATCTAGAACCAAACGAAAAAAAAATTCCATTAGTTTTGGCTTTGAAAAAGCTGGGTCATTACATGGATACTCATATGGATACTTGAAACCCAATGAATATTGTATGTGTGGAAATCAGTCTCAAAATCAGTTAGGATCTTAGAGAAATCTTAGTATATATGGTTTAGGAAAGAGAATCTGGTATTAACTATCCAGATTCTCTAGATTATTGCTTTCTAGTTTAGTGTAGGACACTTTCCTATCTAGTATTTATTTCTTGTTTTGAGGGTTAGTAGGTTAGCTTCTCTTCCCTATTTATTGTACAAACATACTGCTAGTAAGATTAAGAAAAGAGAAAGACTTCTCTCAAAATTCTTCATGGTATCAGAGCCTACTCTTGAACCCTAATCTGCTTCTCTAAGGCATGGCAGCAGGACAAAGCTCTCTCTCTGAGGTGACCTCACAGCCAGGAACAACCTCTCATGGTAGCCTTTCAGGAGGCACTGAAGGCACATCACACCAAATCACAGGACACAAACTCAATGGATATAATTATCTTCAATGGTCATCATCAGTCATGATGTTTATTTGTGGAAAGGGCAGAGATGACTACCTCACAGGGGATATCATCATACCAGAAAAGAATGATCCCATGTTCCGAACATGGAAGATTGAAAATCATATGGTAATGTCATGGCTGATCAATTCAATGACCAATGAAATTGGAGAAAATTTTCTCCTATATGGAACAAAGAAAGGAAACTGGAAGCAAAGAAGAGAAACCTACTCAAATTCTGAAAATACATCAGAACTATTTGAGATTGAGGCAGTGTTACATGATCTACGCCAAGGAGAACTTTCTATTACTCAATACTTCAACACTCTCTGCCGTCATTGGCAGCACCTAGATATGTTTGAGATTCACAATTGGAATTGTCCCCAAGACACACGTCCTATATAGAAGAATTGTTGAAGCGAAAAGAACTTTTAAATTTCTTCTTGGGCTCAACAAGAACCTTGATGAAGTCAGAGGAAGAATAATGGGAACCAAACCTCTTCCAAATCTCAGAGAAGCATTCTCTGAGGTTAGACGTGAAGAAAGTAGAAAGAAAGTAATGATGGGACCTCACAACTCGCTCATATAATGGAAGGATCGCCCCTTCTGCCGAGGCTATTCAAACAAAGAACTATGATAACCGAGCAGGAGGAAAGGAAGACCCGGTATGATCACCGCAACAAACCGGGACATGTCAAGGAAAGCTTTGGAAGATTCATGGCAAACCTGGCTGATTGGAAACCATCAAAATCAATAAATGACAAAAGACAGACGTGCCAACAATGTTATCTCGGATAACAACCGAGATAAGAACACCATTCACGCCAACGAAACAAGTCCTTTCAAAGAAGGAACAACTTGAGATCTTACGAAACTCTTGATCAAAATTCACCTCTCAACCAAGTATGTCGACCTCGGTTCCGGATTTGGTGCGTCCAAGACAAAAAGGTAAATTTTCAAGCCCTTCTTGTTAGTAAGAAACACTCAAGCCCTTGGATCATCGACTCGAGCATCGGACCATATGACAAGGAGATGCCACTCTTCTTAATGAATACAATCGGTGCACTAATAATTCTACGATCAGATAAATGCGATGGGTCTTCCTCCCAAGTAAAGGGAATAGGGCTGAGTAGACTCTCAAGGGACATGATCCTAAACTCTATTCTCCATGTTCCTAACCTAGACTGCAACCTACTCTCAATTAGCAAATTGACTCGTGACCTGAATTGTGTTGCTAAATTCTTTCCTCATTTGTGTATATTTCAGGATTTGGATACGGGGAAGAAGATTGGCAGTGTTAAGATGTGTTCTGGACTCTATCTGCTCAAAAGTGAGATTCCTCTAAAGCAAACTCAAAACAGAAGCTATGTATCATCCAAGGGTCAGTTAGCTTTAAATTTTCATGTCAATAAAGATAGTGAAGTTCTGTTATGTCACTATCGTCTTGGTCATCCAAACTTCATGTACCTTGAAAAGCTATTTCCATCCTTCTTTTCCAATAAAAGCTCACAATCCTTCAAATGTGAAATATGTCAACTCTCTAAACATGTTCGCAGTAGCTATCCCACCATTTCATATAAACCATCACATCCATTTGCAATGATTCATAGTGATGTATGGGGCCCCTCACAAGTGCACAATATAACTGGAACTCGGTGGTTTGTCTCCTTTGTTGATGATCACACTAGATTGACTTGGTTATTCCTTATGAAAGAAAAATCTGAAGTCAGCCAGATTTTCCAAAACTTCCATGCCATGATACAAACCCAATTCCAGACTAAAACCCAAATCCTAAAAACTGATAATGCCAAAGAATATTTCAATTCTAGCCTTAATACCTATTGTCTAAATCAAGGCATTATCCATATAAGCTCTTGTGTTAACACTCCACAACAAAATGGAGTGGCTGAAAGGAAGAATAGACATCTGTTGGAAGTTGCTAGATCTCTTATGCTCTCTACTCATGTGCCAAAACAATTCTGGGAGGAAGTCAGACTCACAAAGAACCTATCTCATCACAGAATGCCTTCTAGAATTTTAAACTTGAACTCCCAGCCAAGTCCTTCTACAAGCCTTTCCACACACCAAACTACTCTCTTCCTTAGACCCTAAAGTATTTGGCTGCTTAGTGTTTGTTCATATACACCATAAAGGAAAATTAGACCCTACCTCTCTCAAGTGCATTTTTATAGGATACTCTCCACACCAAAAGGGTTATAAATGTTACTCTCCTGTTCTCAAAAAGGTCTATACCTCTATGGATGTTACATTTTTTGAACACCAAGCATACTATCCCAAGTCTGATCTTCAGGGGGCAACCATGAGAGAATATCAGAATTGGGATATACAATCTGATCATGTAATTAACTCAGGAGACAACCAACAGAGTCTTGTCCAAAGTCATTTGAGTCCTTACACTACACCTCTAGCCTCAATCCAATCAGTCCCAGCACCACCAGCCTCAGTTCAATCTCCTGACCAGATTCATCCTACACCAAAACAGATCACAAATCATGAGCTTCTTACTTATTCTAGAAGAAAAAAACTTGGAAAGGAGATAGAGCACACAATACCTCTTGCACATGACCAAGATTCAGAACCAAGTCTAGATTCTGCCCCAATATACTCAGGTATGGAAACTTCTGATTGTGAGAATACTGCCTCTGTTATTGATGATTCAAATATTCCAATTGCTTTGAGAAAGGGTGTTAGATCATGCACAAGTCATCCCATCAGCAAATTTGTGTCATATGAAGGGTTATCACCAACCTATCATGCATTTGTTTCAGCCATTGACAGTGTACAGATTCCTAAGTCTATTGAAGAAGCTCTCAAAGATTCAGGGTGGAGAAAGGCAGTGAGTGATGAAATCAGTGCCTTAAACAAGAATAGAACTTGGGAAATTTCTGAACTTCCACGGAAAGAAACCGGTTGGTCAGTAAATGGTTATTTACTATCAAACATAAGGCTGATGGAAGTATTGAAAGGTTAAAAGCTCGTCTGGTTGCAAAAGGGTTTACTCAGTCCTATGGAATAGATTTTCAAGAAACATTTGCTCCAGTGGCCAAACTTAATACAATCAGAGTGCTTCTATCCCTAGCGACTAACCAAGGCAGCCATTACATCAACTAGACATCAAAAATGCTTTCCTTAATGGAGACTTGGAAGAAGAAGTATACATGGAGATTCCTCCAGGACTAGAAACATCCTCCAATGTCAACAGAGTATGCAAACTGAAAAAATCACTATATGGACTCAAGCAATCCCCTCGAGCATGGTTTGACAGATTTACAAAGACAGTAACACAGTATGGATATTCCCAATGCCAAGCAGACCAAAAGGAAATATCAATCCTAATAGTATATGTGGATGACATCATCTTAACTGGGGATTATGAGGAAGAACTGGTGAGACTGAAGAAACTCTTAGCCAAGGAATTTGAGATCAAAGACCTTGGGTATCTCAAATACTTCCTTGGCATGGAAGTGGCAAGGTCAAGGAAAGGTATATATGTTTCTCAACGAAAATATGTCTTGGATCTACTAAAAGAAACAGGAATGCTTGGATGCAAACCTGCAGACACTCCAATGGATTCAACAAAGAAGATAGGAGCAGAAAATGATAGTATACCAGTGGATAGGGGGAGATATCAAAGACTCGTGGGTCGACTCATCTATCTCTCACATACGGCACTGATATTGGCTTTGCGATCGGTTTTGTAAGCCAATTCATGAAAACGCCGTAAGACCAAAGATCATATGGCGCGATTAATAGAATCTTGAGGTACCTAAAAATGACTCCTGGTAGAGGCCTTCTATACAAGAAATGTGACAACAGAAATATTAAAATCTACACAGATGCAGACTGGGCAGGAAACATTATAGATAGGAGATCTACTTCTGGATATTGCTCCTATGTTTGGGGAAATCTAGTAACTTGGAGAAGCAAGAAACAACATGTGGTATCTAGAAGCGGCAGGACTGAAGTGAGAGCTCTAGCTCTTGGTATCTGTGAAGGGATGTGGATACAAAGATTACTTAAAGAACTTGGCATGGAATCATTGACACCTATCCAGATGCATTGTGATAATCAAGCAGCCATAAGCATAGCAAAGAATCCAGTTCATCATGACAGGACAAAGCACATTGAAATAGATCGACACTTCATCACAGAAAAGATTGAGAAGAGCATTGTTCACCTTACCTACACTCCAACAAGATCTCGTGTACAGGACATCCTCACCAAAGCTCTACCAAGAACTAATTTTGAAGAATTGAGTCACAAGTTGGGCATGTATAACATATACAACCCAGCTTGAGGGGGAGTGTGGAAATCAGTCTCAAAATCAATTAGGATCTTAGAGAAATCTTAGTATATATGGTTTAGGAAAGAGAATCTGGTATTAACTATCCAGATTCTCTAGATTATTGCTTTCTAGTTTAGTGTAGGACACTTTCCTATCTAGTATTTATTTCTTGTTTTGAGGGTTAGTAGGTTAGCTTCTCTTCCCTATTTATTGTACAAACATACTGCTAGTAAGATTAAGAAAAGAGAAAGACTTCTCTCAAAATTCTTCAGTATGGATATAACAAAACCTAACCTGTAGATACCCATTGCCATCCTTATTCACATCTTTAACTAATTGGTCATTGATCTAGTCATATCTACATAAGTACACTCAATTACTCCATGTCCTTATAAAGTATGCTTGAATGTTTAGTTCAATCATGTTTAGTTTCGATTGATAAGTGAATTTAATGTTATATTATTATCTAGGATAAAAAAATATTAGAATAAACTATATGAAAGTAATTTTTTTTAAATATTTTGATAATTTAAATTTGAATACATAATTGATTAGAAAAAAAATCTAAATATGAAAAAACTAATTTGGAAAAACCCTTACAATTAGTTAAAAAATAAAAACATAATTATAAGCTTGTAATATGTGATATGAAATTTAATGGCTAGGGAGTTTACTAATACGGGAAAACTATTTTTAAAGAGAAGGTTTTGCTAATAAAATAGAAAATAAAAATAAAATTAATGTGTGAGTATGAGTACTAAATTCTACATGTTGTCTTCTCTAATTTAATCAAGTTCAATTTTTTATTTGAAGTTTTGGTGATCCTCATGCTTAGACAACATGCATCTATTTGTGTTAGAAATACAAGTACGACAACTTCATGCTAAAACCCGAAGCACATACCCGTAGGTAGGCTCGCTTGAAATTATGACCTTGACCTTGTGCTTTTCATCTAGATATATATCATCTTTATGCAGGGAAGGAAGTGATTTATAGCTATTAGTGATCTCTATGCATTGTTTTACCATAGTTGAGTTGCATTGCCTTGATTAGGTAATGTGTAACATCCCACATCGATAGAAGAGTGTTCAAAATCAAAGCATATTAAAGTAGTTGGTACCTAACTTTGGGTTAGGCCTTACATAATGTGTTAGTTTGGAATGCATAAATACATACCTGATGATGTTGACACACTTGATGATCTACATAATGTTATTCATCGAGGTAAAGAAGAAGATGATTGGTCGATGGTTGATGCACAATTTGTCAATTTAAGGCATGCATAGATATCTTATATTTATAAAGTTGTATCTGGCTATTGAGTTAGATCTCTACTTGTCTTGGTAAATGAACATAATAAGACGATTCATAACACCACCATAGAAGCATGTTACGAGACATCCACATGACACTCCGTGTCAGCCAACACGTAATCTAGATAATTATGAGCCTTGTGCACCAAGATGTAATATATTGGTATGTATGAATTAGTTTTTTTAACATGTAATAAAATTCTTATTTATATCTTATAAATAATAATATAATCTTCTCTAATATATTAGGTGAATTTTTAATACGCGAGGGTCGGAGAGCTATGGTCGCAAGTCATTATGCTACCACCGATATTGTGTGTGGTGTTTTTAATACTTAGTTCTCATTGTGTTGTTATTCAATTGAAGAGGTTGGGGAGGCTCAACATTTGGATAATGCAATAGAGGAGGATGATCGTGTTTATCATGCACGACAATGACATACTCGTGGTTCTGATGGTGCAGGTTTATCGACGGGTTAATTTGTTAGATGTTTAACTATGTAATTTAATTAATTTGTAATTGAATTGATATTTTTTATTATAATGAATTATTTTGGTGTTAAGATTAATTTTTTTAATTTATAAATTTACCTATTATGGAAATTAAGTAATTTTGTTGGTTGCTGGCTATTGTTGTTGTTTCTGTGATTATGTGAAATATTAGCTTGAACTATTGTTGTTGTTTTTGTGACTATGTTGTGACTATGTTAAATTGTGTTTTTGCTTGGCATTGAGCTGAAATAGTTGAGACCGAGAGCGGCTGTTATTATAAGAGGTTACGCATGCAGTAGATGCACGACCTATAGGTTGCACATTTACTATATACACGAACAGTTGTTGCACATGTAGTAGATGCAAAACCATTGTTTGTGTACTAAAACATAAATGATTTTTCCGGGGAAATAAAAAGCTTTTCCACAGTGATAATGTGGAAAAAAACTCAAGTTTACGGGGGCTGTATCTTTCCAAAGGTTCGTTAAAGTCATGGTTGTGAACAAGATTTTCTAAGCTGAGGACAGATCCTACAGCCACATTTTGGTATTAATTAAATCTGAATATGATGTGGAATCTAGGGTCTCGAAAGACCCACATTTTTCTGTCATTTCCTTTTTGCCCATACATATTCAATCAATTGGGGTTAATTTGGAGCGCTGTGTTCTTGGCAACTTGTTGCTAGTTTTTTGAGGGAAGAATAAAGAAGGAAAAAAACAAAACACAAGTCAGCCAATGTTCAAAGCATAACATATACTGATTCTGCATACATTATTTAGATTAGATACATTCCACCTGCTAGCTTTTATTCATTGGAAGGAGAAGTAAAGCTACGTAGTTGCTAGTTACAGAAGTAGCTACCAGCTTTTAAGTACTTTTAAGTTCATGGTCGCTAGCTATGGTCTTCAATACTGATGTGCTATCCCATCATGGAAGTGTATAACCTGCAAGAACAGCAATGTTTACCTGACGAGTGAGTAACGAGTGAATGCTTATAACTTAATGAGGCAAGAAAATAACGAAGAAATCAAATGCTTACAACTAGGAATGAGCTGACTAACCTCCACACTTGTATCCCACTGGACGGTTGGCAATGTTGCAACGTTTGGGGATGGTAATGGCAGTTTCAATCTTGACTCCAGATGCCTTAGCAGTGTCTGAAAGCATTACAGCACAAAGACAACTTGGCTTCTGGCCCATTCTCTTCACCTGAAGGCAGCAACTGTCTGACACAGCAGCTTTCTCATCTTGTGCTGCTTCTGCACAAGGAGCCAGCTTCATTGCTTCATTGTCTGGGGAAGATTTTCCACATTCCCCCGCAGCCTCAACCCCTCCGGCAACACTCAAAAGCACAAGCAATCCCAGAAGACCGATGAATTTAAGAGGAGCCTCCATATTTCTGGATCTCAACTATATATATGAACAAATTGATTTTCTTGCTGTATGGGAATGCAATGCTCCTACTCCTATGGACAGCTTTTATACTGCAAGATGAACCTCAACTCGATGCCCAGTCCACTAATCAAAATGGGGCTAGCACTACAACAAGAGACAAGTTGATATTATTGCAGCACTTGGCTTTAGAAAATTAGTGTTGTAAATTATAGTTCTTTCCAGTCCAATCAAAGGTTGGTGATTTGGGTGCCATATCATCCCATTCCATTGCATATATCCAGATGTTACCATTTTAATGACAGCGCAAAATTAACCCTTGAAGCTCATTATCCAGCCATCTCAGTGGGTCTCTAGAAGACTAGAACTCCAATATTACCACCACCACAAAGCTCCCCTTTGAGCCAACTACCGCAACACAGACATGCCATTATCTTGCCCAATTAGTGGCCATTACCTTTCGCAACACCGCGTTCCTTCCACCCAAAAAGCCAGCGCCAAGAATTAAGAAAACTTTCAAGAAAACATAAAAATTAAAACTGACGCCGTTGCTGGGGAACGATCCCGGGTCACCCGCCTGAATGGCCGAAATACTCACCACTGCACATGAAGATTAACACATAATTATTTTCGAACTAATATATATACCTTAAAGGATGTTTTGTACGGGGATTTTAGAGCTTGCTTAGGGAAAATATCTTGCGATGCCAATGATTCTTGTATTGTTGAGATTCTTGAATTATTAAAAATATCAAATGTCATTGAACATTAGATTGTTCATGAAGCTTGGAATGTGATTCTTCTAAAAATAGCGAATTTTAGATGCTAAGGCATTCATTATTATTATTATTATTATTTACTTAAGTACCCCTTTTTTACATTAAATTGATTATTTATTGATCCGACATATAATCATCATGCATTGAATATTGTTCGAAAAATTATTTTGAATAATTATCAATCTTCTGATTGATTATGCTATCAGTTCTTCATTTCATCATTTTCACAAGGAGAAATTACATCTGAGAATTTAATTCTATACTGAGGCAAGTAGTAGCTTCTCAAAATCAAACAAAATATGGGTGTTTCAAATTTCAAACTTTAAAAAAGATATATCTATATATCCCAAGAAACACCACTTAAGAAGAAAATAAAATAAAAAGGAATTAAAAGAAAGAAGATAAATAAAGGTATAAATAAAGTTGTAAGCAAAGGTAAATTGAGAAAAATAAATTATAGATTGAAAAAATAAATTTCAACTACCGAATAACCTGTTTATATGGATACAATGTTTGAATTCAATCTAAATATTTAATTTTAATCTTATAATATTATACAAATAACCTATATCAACAACAACTATTTTCCATAAAACCGACAGAATACTCCATCGAAATTTAAACACTAATTCTATAAAAAAAAATATTTATTAATGGAATCACGGACGGTAACTGGTTGTTCAAAAACTTATCATCTGTCATTTCTATTATGTCTGTCATTCTTTTGGTAATATAATTACCGATGGAGTTACATATGAAAAAAGCGCGTCCAAAAATTTATCGACATCATTTCATCAGTGAGTATGACATATCATAGATAGAAAAGAGTATTTGTAATTTCATTGGTGATTGAATTTATATTACTGATATAATTAACTTGCCTGTGATTTAAATATTTTTAATGTAAATTCTAGTAATGTTTTTGCTCTCTAGAACTTTTTGAAAAACTTAATTCGTCGATAATTCCGTCTATAATTGTTAGTGGCAAAGTCCTGTAATTATTTTCCAACTTTCTAGATCTTTCTGATAGGCTTATTTTATCGGTCATTCCATATGTGATTAACATTCAATCAGTAATTTCATCAGTATTGTATTTCATATTTTATTAAAAGAATAAACTAAACAAAATATAAAAAGAAATTAAAAGAAAAGAAACTAAAATAAAAAAGCAAAATATTTATTATTAATTTTAAAAAATATCAACTTAAATACAACTTATCTAGAAGATAAGAGCTAAAGGAGGATGAGGAGGAGGAGGCGGAGGCAGAGGCGGATTTTAGTCGAGACCTAGTGGACGATGAGGTAAACAACATGTACCACCAAGATTTGACAACAACTCTTTGTATAATCGCCTAAGTTCACTCATCTCAGACCTAAAGTTGGGTCATCTCAGTACTAAGTTAGGTTGTTTGAGTTTCAACTTATTCTCGCATAATTGCTTGTACGACTGAAGATTGGGAGTTTGAACCCAATGACAAGGAACCAGCAATTGATACACTACATCTCATTCGCATATCCTCAACCGCAGTGTTTGAGATACGGTAAATCTGATTTTTATCAGCTCCATTGAATGATCGAACCACAAATTCGAATCGATTCCCGGATGGGTCAAATGATCGTCCCTGTATGTCTCCTGTAATCGGGTGTTATATGTTTCATAAAAAAAATAGTCAGTAAATTTTTTTTTTAAAATAATAATAACTTAAGAAAAAAATTATTAAAATCCAACTCACCATGAACTTATAAGCTTGGATATCCATCAGCTACTGCACCTGTTTTTTACGGTCCTCATTTCACATATGAGTTTCTGAAAAAAGCTCAATTGATTTGGATTGTGTCTAAGAATCGCAGACTAAAAAATGAAGTTATTGTTAGTTAAACATTTTAATATAATTTTTTTAAAAAACAATGCATGTGATAAAACATAATCTTATTGTTCGCTTCGCATGCGAAACGAATAAAATGAATCCATTAGTGTGTATGGTAATTCAACCATGAATCTCCATGTTTTGGTTATCCGCACTAGACTACAACTGCTGTACAAAATATTTAGACATCACGTGCTAGATATAAGCTTCTTAGATAAGCTTTGAGATATGCGGAGGTCTAAAATCCCTTCACACGACCATGTCTTCCTAGCTTAAAAGACCTAAATGGATTGAATATGTCTATCCATAGTACGTTTCGTGGTTCCATTGAATACTAAGGATTCACCCTATTAAACTGCTTCCAAGCTTCACCATAAAAAAGGTACACTATGACTCCATCCACCGTATTAAGTGAATGGTGTCATGTCTATTCGCAGTAGTTTTTTGAGACATGAATAACCTTTGCAGTTTAGGAGTGATTGGAAAATATCTCAGTTTTCTATGTGTAACAAAAGTCCTTCTCCTGCCAGTTCTAGGTTTATACCAAGAATGCACACAAGTTCTGTACTCTGTCAAATTTGCATTTTCTAGGTAGTACAACATGTAGAAGTTTGGACACATGTGTTAATTTTCTAGTATCCTAGACCAAGGGATGTCATACTACATTTAGCAGTATAGAATTTCTCTTTCAACCTATTCCCACCAGGTAAAATGCTTCTTGCTTATTCGATGACTCTTTCATAACCGACCTCACTCAGCTCATGATCTAACTTGATGGTGAACACATGTGCAACAACTAATAATTTATTGTGATTTGTGCACCCATCCCATAATGGTTCATCGAAATTTTTCAAAAGATCAGAAAAACCTGTTGCATTTACGATTGAACATCCATCTCTAACACTCTGATTCATTCCTATTGCATTTATAATCATACTCCTATAACCTTTACTATTATCATCTAGAACGTTGCCAGAACTAGAAGTTAACCCAACCATCCTTTCTACAATGATCTCGTAAGGAACATGTAGTTCTCCGTGCGCAAAACAACACAAGTATTTTTCCATGAACCCTTTTTGTAGAAAAAGTATTATAACAACATCTGGATTGAGAAACTTTCTATTTTTACACCTCTTACATGGACGTCTAATGTTGCCTCCACTAATTTTTTTTAGATTAGATAATACATAATTAATAAAAACCCTTAACTTCATTACAATAATCCATCATGCACAACCCTTCGGGTGAAACTCAATACATTTTAGAATAATCATTCATTACTTATATGAAACCTACATAAAATATTGATGAAAAAATTTATTAATTCATAATTTGAACTAAACTTATTCAATCTACTTTTAATAGTTCCCTTAAATCATTATTAATTTTCTTTAAAAATTCAAATTCCTCCAAATTGACTGAAATTTTCAACTTAACACTAAAATTGATAAAATGTGAAACGTATACATTAAATAAGTCACTATTTATTTCATTAAAAAACACCTAAGTGACAAAATTAAACTAAATTTCATTAAATAACAAACAAATACAATTTTTTAAAATTTCAAACAAACACTAACATGTAAAAATCATATATTCATACAACAAATTTCTATAGGGAAAAGCTATAAAATAAGTAAACACATAAACAAACTACATATATTACATAAAAATACAAAAAAAATAACATTTTAAAAATGGGTTACAACAAAAAAGGTAGTTTTGCTTATTTGATGTGGCGGATCTTAAAAAAAAACCACAGAATAGGGGTGTTAACAGACTGAGTGTTAGGGTGGCTAAATTTGTGATTATGGAAACTTAATTTGTGACAAAATATGGGGTGCTATGTGCTATTTTCTGCAAAATAAAAAAGAAGAAGAAGAAATGAGGGAGGTGAGAGAGGGGTAGTTTATCATGTTATAACTTATATTAAAGACAGATTCACCGATGGATATTAGCAACATGCATATTTTCTCAGTAATTCTATCTGTAATAATGACATGTCATTTTTTTCATTCCTTCATTTCCAACTGTAATTCTATTATTATTCATTGAAAGAAAATTTAATCGATGAATACAAATGGAAATAGTAAGGAAATATTCAATCGGTAAATGTCACTGTAATTTACTGACGAGTTTTTTTTCATCGGTATTTTTGTTTGTATTTGATAATTTTCTAATATTGTACAAAATCCTAATGTAAACTCAACTTCTCATTTGTTGATAATCATGTAAAGTCCTGGTTAAGCTAAATCACTTTGTTAGTTTAATTTGGCATTCTCACTCTGAGTAGGAATGACCCTTCTAGTTATTTGCATGAACACAAACTCATACGGTTGATCACTTTTTCTTGGTCAGTCATGAAAATTTTCTGGTATTGTACAAAATTCTAACGTAAACTAAAATTTTTCTTTGTTGATAATCATGTGAGGTCCTAATTAAACTAAATAACTTTGTTAGTTTAATTTGGCATTCCCTCTCTAAGTAGGTATGAGCCTTCTGATCATTAGCATGAACACAAACTCCTATGGTGGATTATTTTTTCTTGGTTGATCATGACTTTTAATCGTCTGGTATACTATGATATAGTTTTCTTGGTCGATCAGAACTCTATTTAATCGTCTAGTTTACTATAATCAAGTTTTCTTGGTTGATCAGAATTCTTCAAGCTTGGTTGGTTTCAATGCTCATGATGGATTTTAACTTTTGTTTTCATAATTAAATATGAACAATTATTGTTTTTATTTGGCTAACATGTAAATGTTTATTTTTTATATAAACAATAATTATTCTTGCCAAGTTTGACACATGAATATTTATTTTGGTATAAACACCAACATATAACCTTGTTTTTCTCAATAATAAAACAAATAGTTTAGATAACCCACTACAAGATTTAACAGTTTTACCGACGGAACTTTTCCGTCGGTGTAATACACATATTCCGTCGGTAATTAATTTACCGACGACATCACCGACGGAAATGCTCTGTCGGTGAATCCTTCATCGGTAATTTTTTATCCGTCGGTATATCTCTCGGTAATAATATTTTTTATTACCAACGGATTTACCGATGGAATTACCGATGGAAATTCCATCGGTAATTCCGTCGGTAATTATTTAAAAAAAATTAAAAAAATTCATTTTATAAAATTATAAAATAATTAAATTAACATAAATCAACACTGTATAATATATACTCAAAATGCTTGAAAAAAAAAATCAACTCAAACAAATTTGCAACAAATAAATAAAATGAAAAAATAAATTCAACTAAAAAAATTCATATGAAAAAAATGAAGTTGCAATTGCTAAAAATTTAAAAATCCTATAAATAAACCAACTAAAAATTAATCTCATATGAAAAAACAAATCTCACAACAACATTAATACAATTATTAAGAACAAAAACAATTAAAAATAAAATAAAAAACAAATATAGTGAAAAAAATCATGAAAAAGAAGAAAAATCTTACCTTAATGTAGTTGCAAGTGAAGTTAAGGAGAGAAAAAAATTTGTAAAACATATTAATTAAAAAAACTAAGAGGATAAAAGAAGAAAGAAGAAGAAGACATACTCGAGCATGGAGAAAAAGAGAAGGAGATGAGGAGAGAAAAGAAGAGAAAAAAAATAGATATTGATGTTTTTTACATATAGTGAAGAAGAAGAAGTAGAAGTAGAAGAATAAGAAGAAGAACTAGTAGAAGAAGAAGAAATAAGTCTGTCTCTTGTGAAATAAGGGATTCGGGCTTTTTATTGGGGCGCGTTAGCGACGGATTTACCAATGGATAATTGAATATTAATATTTTTTAATTATTTCTTCGGTAATTCCATCGGTAATATTTAATTTAAATTTTCAATTTCTTACAAAGTTTTCAGAAACCGCCAACAATTACCGACGATTTTTCAGTCCGTTGGTGATTCCATCTGTAATATTTAAATGAAAATTTTAAATCAATTGAATTTTTTCAGAAAACCGCCAAATAACACCGATGACTTTTCAATCCGTCGGTGATTTTGTCCGTAAAGAACAATAATTAACAGTGCAATTGGAAAGTGAACAGTTCTGGAGCTCTCTGGAAAATACCGACGGATTTTGTCCGTCGGTGATTCCCTTTGTAATTGACATGATGAACAGTGTAAACAAGGTTACCAACGGATTTACCGACAGATCTTACCGACGGGATAAATTCTGTCGGTAATGCCGTTGGTAAATCCTGACACATCATTATTTTTTTTGCTTTGTTTTAATTTTTTTGTCCCTCCGTAATTCCCTCGGTATATACCGAGGGAATATGTCCGTCAGTAAAATCCCTCGAAAATTTACCGACGGAAATATTCCCTCAGTATTTCCGTTTGTATTTATCGATTTTCTAGTAGTAACCAGTGTATGTGTATTTTCTTTAGATAACTAATTCAATACAATATGTATGTTATTTAATTTGTTAAAAGATATGTTATTTGACTTAAAATCATATTAATTTTGCTTGGACATCACCATGCACCAAGGGCGCCTTCCTGCTACTTAAAAAGGTACTTGGTGATATATTGTGCATACATTATTTTTATATTTTTATTAAAATATGAACCAGATTATTAATAGAGAAACATCGTAAAATAATATTAATTCATATAAATCATTTATTGGTAAATATTTCAAATAGATCCAATAATCAGTTAATGTGTTAAGAATATTATTTAGTTTCCTTCCTCTTTGCAATCATGCTGTGCTTTTAAAAAAATTAATTTTTTTATTTAAATTATTTTTTAATTTTATATTTATTTAATATGCCGATATTAAAAATAAATTTAAAAAAATATAGTATTTTATTACATTTCCAAGTAAAAAACACTTTAAAAATAACTATTACCACAATATCAACCCATTAAGAATTTAAAATAGGATTAAAACTGATATAAGATGGAGTCTACATATATAAATAAATGTTAAAAAGAAAAAATAATTTAATACCCTCCATGGCTGGGAGGTAACAGTACTTGACCCTTCTTTGGGGTTAAATGTTACTCTCAATTATTCTCCTTCTCAACTATAATGTATTAATAATGCATTAAATTATTTAATACATTATAATTGAGAAGAAAATAATTTAAATAGGGGGAAAAGAGGTGAAAGATTACCCTTATAATTTTAACCATACATAGAATTTAATTCTGTCCAATTTTTTAAATAATATCTAAAACTGAGATGGTAGTATAAATTATTTTTAAAAAAAATTAAAATAGTATTTTTTAATTTTTTTATATTATCATATCAAAATAATTGAAAAATATAAAAAAAATTAAAATTTTTAAAAGCATGGATGTACACATTAATTTAGAAGTTCTTCAGTAAAACAACAGCACTTTAAAATTAAGCTAATTCACAATGAAGAACACGGAGGGCATTTGGTCTAGTGGTATGATTCTCGCTTAGGGTGCGAGAGGTCCCGAGTTCAATTCTCGGAATGCCCCTGAACCACGCTTTTAAATCAATTAAAATTTGCCGTTTTTTTTTTGTGCGTGTTCCGGACCAGTAAATGTGCTGCTCAGTTGGGGCTGGGTCAATGAAGGAAAGTTCAACAAAAAACAAGAAGTTCATCACAAGGCTTGAGCAGCATGAATGAAGCATTCAACTCATTATCAATACAGAGATCTCGTTGCTACTAAGATTTAAATAACACCATCTATGGGAAAAAAAGAGAGAGAGAGAAAAGAAGAAGAAAGACATGCACAAAAGAGCTAGCAGCAGCTGATTTTAACAGATATCAGAAAATCTGTTCTCGGGTGTGCTGATTGTTTCTAATATAGACCCAAAAGATTCAATTCCAATTTGAGAAGCTGGGGTGTTTCGAATCACATTGTCTGTTCCCTCGATTGTAATGCCACCATCCCTGCCTTTTGTATCAATACTGAGATAATCTGTCAAGACCTTTTTCACGCCTAAACCATGCTGAGGAATTTTTCCACTGGTCATGAAGGGCGATCGGTCTCCCTTTACAGGGCTTATTCGTTGCCCAGGTGAAAAGCTTGGTGTGGTGAAAGCTGTTTTATATGGACTGTTTGAGGCTGGGACTGAGTATGGAATTGTTACACTTTTGTGAGCAATCACACTGACTTTGGAGATAGAAGAGAAATGATCCGAATGTTTTGTCAAATCATCCACGTAAAGCAGGTCATCAATTCGTGCCACAATATTAAATGCCAAGCTCTCTAGAACTCTTGAGTAGCTCTCCAAAATGGATTTCCCAACATCCTAAGAAACCAAGTGAACTGATTATGAAATTGATATTAACAGACATTCACGATGATAAAAATGTTTTATTGGGCTAAGAAATCAAAACCTTGTTGTATTGGATTTTGCTCATATCTAAAGTTGTCTGTGGAAGACCAGGGAATCGCTGCTTCAGGCAAAGCAGGAGGCTTTCTGCTCGATCAGCAAGCAAATCCCTCTTGTCTACATCAATCATCAGCTCCTTCATCAATTCCCAGGATGACTTTGAACTGGAGCGATTTGTACTATTGACAGGTTTAGAGTTGGTCTTTTTGCGCCACATATAGATTGAGGCTTCCACTCGGTTCGCAAGTTCTATAGCTAAAAGTTCGGAAGACAAGTCTAGGCAATCAAGGAGACATTCTGGATAAAATTGATCCGAAGAGATACATCGATAGATGAGGTCTCCTAAACTGGCTTTTCCATTCTGAAACAAAGTTTGGGGTAACAATTTTTAAGAAACATGTCTTTCTGATATCAAAATTGATTCATTGATCTAAGGTGATTATACCTTTGGAAGAGCATCCATAAATGATTCAGGGATTTCCATATCAGATATAGTGATGCTGTTGATAGCCATAGCAGCTTTCAATATTTGGTTTGTAGAATCACGTTTGTGCTGCAACTGCTTTCTTGAATTTTCATGGAGGCCTCCAGGAGGCACCCTAGGCACAGGTAGCCACCACTTCTCTTCTTGGCGCTGCAGGGTTCTTCGGAAAGAAGCTGATCCATCAGCATCAGGGGCCAGGATCCCTTGGTCTATATACCAGAACTCAGTATTGTCAAAACTATCTAATATCTCCTGCATAAGAAATTCACATTCAGAATGAACTCGTGAAAAATACTAGCATTTATGAACTAACTAGTGTTGATGAATCTTACAAGAAGCATGTTATCCAATTTGCGCAGAGCTGGAAGATTTATGTAAAGATCCGATCTAGGCCTGCAGGTCATAACCTGGATCACAAGTTCACAACATTAATAAAAAAAACCGAGAGAACAAATACCAGAAATCACTTATCCATTTGAGCTCTAAAGAGAATTCCTCTCTCCAGCCTTTTTGCCCCAATAACAATAAAAAAAAATGTTGTCACTCGTTCTATTGTCCCAAGGAGCTGTTCACTTTTAAACATCCATGGGAATGAGATTTTTCCATGTTTGACAATAGGTTCAAGTTACAAGTCCATTAATCACCAGGAAAAACAAAATATGGGGTCCTGAGACCATTACTGCAATTAATGGTATAGCCTTAATTACTCAAATCTATTCTATTGAAGTTTGCTTCTATTGGTCATAGTTTCCCAACAAACCATAATGAATTCCATTCTGAACAATTATCAATCTGTTAAACCAACAGTCTAATTCAAAACAGATACTCAATATTCGAATTTGTCAGATTTGCAAAGACTTGCAGCATTGCACAAAAGAGAAAATTGAAAGAAATTCATGGCTGGCCACATTAACCAGGGTCCGTAACATATGAAATGGACTAGGAAATGTGTCTATTCAGAAAAATAAAAATACAACCACACACATTCACAGTTATACCTCGAGCTTGCTCCCATCTGGAAATGTCTGCCAAGAAGGCATCAACTCCACAACGTGATCACTCACACAAAGAAACCATTCCATCTCTCTTCGCCACATTGCTTTCTTCTCTGGTGCTAGAGGCTCCAACCTCCATAGTTGTCCGAACAAGGTAGCTGCAAAATTGAGCAGAGAAAGGGCAATAACCATCAAAATAAAAGCCAACGCGTACTGTAAGAAAGTAAACTGATCAATAATACCAAATTAACCACACACACGCTCAAATAACTTACCACATAGATTAGTAATGGCATTTGATATAGCCAAAGCTGTGCAAACCCCATTTCCACAACCAGACATATCTTCTCCGAGCAGCAACTTTGAAAACCTTTCCTTCATCATCTCAGTCTCTATCACACCGTAAACCATACTCATAACATTAAACACGTTATCACGAACTTCAAAGAGTAAATATAGAAGAGGAAGAAAGAACCAATCAATACCTGAAATTGAAGACCCTTGTTTCTCCAATTTCCTATCATCGAAATGGGATTTTTCTTCATCATCAGTTGCACTATTGGTACTTGTGCAGTCAGATACTTCATCTTTCTGTACAGGCCAACCCAATGTACGAGGAGAAGATGAGTCCTCTTCAGAGCTGCTATGACTATGCTCCCCATGCCCTGTGTTCTCAGAAGTTAAAAATTCAGAACTTGAACTGCTTTCTCTACCCTTGTCTTCAATCAAATCGCCAAATGTCTGGACTTCACCTTTCTTTTCACCAAAGTTCGTATCTTTCTCTCTGTTACATTCATTATTCTTCTCAATCAAACCCTCCATTTCTCCTTTCTCTTCTTTCTGAACCACCCCAGGTGAATCACAAAAAGCAGAGTTGTTCACTACCATACCATTAAACTGTAGTCTTTTCAAGCAACACCCATTTGAGAACCTAGCTTTGCAATATAAGTTTCTAAGAGATTTTGAGACCCAGAAGCCCAATAGAGAAAACGATTTCAGGTTATTGGAGCTTCTTAGCTTCACTACTACAGGCGCACACAGCTTGAGACGGTAATGACAATGTTGCTCTTCTTGTTGGTGAGCTGTTTCTCTTTCTTTCTGGTGGGTGAAAGCTCTATCCATAAGGTCTTAACCATTTCTTCTTCAGTGGGGCAGAAGTTAGAACATGGAAACAAAAAAAAAATCTTTGGTTATTAAATTGCAAATGTGAGGGAGCTTCCTATATAAACTATGTGTCCTGTGTGGGGTGAAGCTAGTTATGATTACTGAAACTTGCTCCAACACATGACATGAAAGAGACAGGAAAAGGCTCATCCTTCATGGTGATGATTCCATTATTTTTAACTCAATTTTTTTTGTTTTGAAGAACACAATAAAATACGCTTCTTGTCTTGGCTTGGCTTTGGCTTGCTTGAACAAGGGTTAAAAATGATAAGTGCATTAATAATTCCGACAGTTGGGTTTGAAAAATATAATAAAGTATGGCCATGGGAGCCGTGCAAGCAACGGATCAGTCAATGATGGTCTCCTAATTTAGGTAATCAAGGACAGGAAAATCCTCTCGTTCTTTCAGTTAAACAATCCGAGCTCGCTATCCTTTCAAGAAAGAGAATATATGTAGCAATATTAATTTAGCTATCGTTAATTTACCATTTGCTGAAGACCACAACTTCAAGAAATGGAACTCGAATATTTTGTAGAAGAAAGCAATACATGTATATCGTGGCGATGGTATAATGTTACGTGTGGATTACCACACTGTAAAATGTGAACATTATTCGTTAGGCAAAGTCATTGTTTGTTTCCAAATATCAGCTTCTGTTCTTTCTGCGTTTTAAAATCACTTTTGATAAAATTTAAAATTTTTTTATTTTTATTTAACTTTAAATTAATATTTTTTTAGTATTTTCAAATCATTTTGATGTGCTGATGTCAAAAATAATTTTTAAAAAATAAAAAAAATATCATTGGCATGTATTTTGACATGAAAAGCTATTTGAAAAACAATCTCAACCACACTACCAAATACATATAGAACTGTCTTATGGCCCAGCGAACACACAGGACTCCTCTAAGCAAGCACAACGCAAGATTGAACTATTTAATGCAAATGTAGTTTGCGAATGCTAGTTTTTCTTTGCAAATCTCCATCGTTGGCACCAAAACGAACAAAAACTAAATTTGTGCCCGTTAATGGCAACCACAGCTTCATGGTGTTAAAAAAATCGGATATGTTATGCCTTCAAGGCTGATTGCGAGATGTATAGCGTGAATAAAAATTAGAGTTTTCAAGTCACAAGATTGATAGAAAAGAAGTTTGTAATTCAATAACCCAATCTGAAAAAAATAGTCTACAAGATTATTTAAATATATATAAAAAAAACATTCTAATTAGTAAAATCTTAATTAAATTAAAAAATTTAATCTAAATAAAAAAAACTCAAATACACAATAATATTATAAATAATCCTGAATAATAACTTCTAGGTCTTGTTAGAAGGCTTACTAACTTCAAATAACTAAGGAATTTTAAATCTACTAGTAATAAAATCTTTTCTCAAAATTCTAATTAGATCTAATGGTCAAATACAATTATAACAATTTTTATCAACTTACATGTTTAACACATCTTAGCTTTTTAATGGGTTCGACCTTGTCCATACGATTTATAAATATATTCGCAACACATTTCAAATCGGTTCTCTCTAGTAGTGAAAGACTTAACCTTGAGTCACCCCTAAATTCTAGATATAAAGGCTCATCATCATAATAAAGATAAATATCAGAAACATTAAGGGTTTTGGAAATACCAATATTGTTATTAATCTTTTTTGTTATGATGTAAGGACCATATTTATTTTTTTGCAGCTTTCTATACATCCCCACGAAGAATCTCTCTTTGCTTAGAAATATCATCACCTTATCTCTTTCTTTGAATATCTTAGCACGACGATGTCTATCAGCAGTCTCCTTATATTTGACGTTGGTTTTCAGCAAGTTCTGCCTCACGTCTTCATCTTAGCCTGAGCATCTACAGTCATCTTCTCACCAACAATGCTATATCTAGCACTTTTATGAATTGGTACCAAATCTAACATATACCTAGGACATTGCAAATATACATTCGTGAATGATGATTTATTAGTGGCACTATACTTAACAATATTGTATGCGAGTTCTTTTTGTGCAAGGGAACAATCCCACCACTTTTTTCTTATCAACACAGATGTTTTGAGTCAAGTTTCTAATTGTTCAATTTAGCAACTCTATTTGCCCATCCATATATGGATGTGTTGTACTACTGAACTGTAATGATGAATCATATATCCTCCACAACATTCACTAAAAATGATTAAGGAACCTATTGTCTCAATCAGAAATGATTGTCTTCATCACCTCATGCAAATAAACCATCTTTCAAAAGAAAATTCAAGCAATTGTAAAAGCATCATTCGTCTTCTTGCAAGGGATAAAACACGTCATCTTTGAGAATCTATCAAATATAACAAATAAAAAATTCACTCTCTATTGTGTATGATGTAAAACAAGTAAAAATCCATAGAAAAGTTCTCCTATATATTTTTAGGAATAGACAAAGGTACTTATAAACCTGTATTATATGCTTACCCTTCGGCAATTTGACAAATATAATATTTTTGCACAAACTTACCAATATTTTGTAAGTAAGACTAATGTTATATTTCAGTGATAACATTAGTAGTCTCCTTTCAATCTAAATGATTAGCCCAACCTTCTCCATTCAAATTCTAAATCACCATCTTTCATAATGAAGAACAATGAATGCAAAGTTGATTACCTCTTATGAAGAATCCATCATAAATATGAAAGTCACCAATGACAAGTTTTGACTTTAACCCTTCTCTCATAGCTTACAAAAATCATCGTCATGCTCATATATATCTTTTAACACAATTAAATTAGTGATCTCTCCTCTTAAAGTAACCAATGAAGCTACCCTTAAACTCAAAGCATCAACAGTTTTATTATGAACCCTAGTTTTGTACACAATTTTTATTGAGAATTGTTGCAAGTAAGCTACTCATTTCGCATGCATGTCATTATTAATTTTCTTTTGACTATGTAAGAATTTCAATGGATTATAATCTTAATAAAACATAAATTCCTTACCTATTAGATATTGCTCCTACTTCTTCAAAGTCTGAAAATTATATAAAACTCCTTTTCATATGTGGACCAATTTGATATGGATTCACTCAACTTCGCATTAAAGAACACCACAAATCTCTTTTCTTAGTATAGTACACCACAACCATCAGATATAACCTCAAATAGTTCGTTAAAATTTAGAAGTACAAAAAATAGAGTAATGCTTATATTTTATTTGCTAAAAGCAAAGCTCTTTCTACCTTTCTTCTCAATTGAACTTCCTTTTCTTTGTGTATTTAATAATTAATACAACTATGTTACTAAAATTTTATATGAATCGTCAATAAAATATAGAAAATCCATGGAAACAACACATCTCAAATTATTTAAGGGACATGCCAATATCTAATAGCTCTAACCTATTTCTCATCAATATGTATGTTATTTACACTAATAATAAAGCCTAAAGACAATAGTCTATTAGTCATAAAACTATATTTTTTAGGTTCATATATAGTTTGTTCTCTAATAAAATCTTAAACACTTTTCTCAAATGTCTCGCATGGTCAATTTTAGATTTCCTATAAATCAAAATAGACAACCATATTCGTTTTTTAAAAACAATATAAAACTTGATTCATCAATCTCATAAAAATGCCCAACACATTAGCCAATCTAAAAGGCATATCCAACCATTTATATAATCCCTCTTTTGTCTTGAAGGTCATCTTCAACTTATCCCTTTGTTGAAATCAATGATGATAATCACTTCTTAAATCAATCTTCATAAAAATTAATGCTTCATATAATTGATCAAGCATCTCATGTAATTGAGGAAGAAAAAATTTATAACCAATTGTTATTTTATTGACAGTGTAACTATCCATAAATTTACACCAACTATGATTCTTTTTTGCAGTCAACAAAGTTGGAATTGTACAAAGATTAAAGTTCTCTTGAATCTTCTAAACCTTTTAGTTGAAATTAATTATGATAACCTTTTCCTTCAATATCTCACCCTTAAGATTCATTCAATAATATGGAAGGTTTGAAAAGCTAGATCTAGCACCAAATCAATCCAATGTCAAATGTATCTCATCAATAGTAATTAATCACATAACTTATCAGGTAAAATCTCTTTAAAATCAATAAGCAAATGTTTAATTGCATTAGAAATGTCTACATGTTCCCCTTTTACTCCCCCATCAACCAACACCTTAATAACCAATGCATAAATCTGTTTAATGTCTTTTACATTTGATTGGATCTCATGTTTTGAATTTTCTATGGTAAAGAAAACCTTTCCCTTTACTTTGAAAGCCTTAGGTTTACATTCCTCTTTCAAAGTCACAAGGGTAGAATTCACATAATCCTTATTAAGCTTATACAAATTATTTGTATCTAAGTATCTAACATCTACACCATATTGTCAAAGCCTACCAAATATCAAACTGTATGAATCCATATCTACCATGTCATAATAAATCTCATCCCTACACTTTCCAATAGAAAAAGGTACTTTATAGTCTTGGGTTACCATTATCACTCATACTAACTTAATCCACCTAGTTTTGTATGGTTTAGGATATGGTTCTAATAACAATCTCAATTTATCAATAGTATATTTACAAATAATATTTTCACAACTTTTCCTATCAATAATCAAGATCAAACAAATTATTATTTATGGTGCATCGAGTATAAAATAACCTATTTCACTATGAATCCTTAGCAACCTTAGGTGCTAGCGGTATCTTTCTAAAAACATAGATTTTCCCATCATCATCATACATATACAAATCTACTTCATAACCTCCATCAAGTTCACAAAGTTTTTCCTAAACTTCAAAAAGTTCTAGCTCATACTAACTTTCAATTATGTTGACCAATTTGTGTCTTCTACAATCACTAGATGAGTGCCTTACTTCCTTATATTTAATGCAATTTCCTATTATTGGCTTGGAATAAAAGTTTCTTAGTTTATTCAAGACAATTGCCTTGAATTGGATTGAAAATTTTCTATAAGATTTCAAAAGCTTATTTTTATATGGGTTTAAATTTTTGAAGCAATCGGACATTGGAAAGGTCTTGGATAAGATCCAAAAGTTATTGTATGGGGATTGCAATATTTTCTTAGTTAGTTTATGATTTTTTTTCTAATTAGATTAGTGATCTTTTAATATTTTTTTAACCTTGTTTATGATATTTTAGCCTAGTATAAATAGAGTTATTTAGCTTGTAATTAGTTTTTTTTCTTTTTAGATGGTTTATTTAGAAATATTTATGTGTGTGAGAGGAAAACTCATGCTTCTTGGTTCTTCAAGAACTTTTCTTGGACTTATCAAAGATCAAATGTCTTTGTGGCATTCTTCTTTTATTACTTATTTGTGTACTTGCTCTTTTATTTTCTAATTAATTTATTTAATTAATATTCTTTAATTAATTAATAATAATAAATTAAAAAAGGAAAAGAGAGTATTAAAATAATAAATAAGAGTAGAAATTCTCTTATCTCGTCAGAAGGATATCATCACATAATTATCTATGATTGTTCATGTCTCTAACAGGACCACTTGATTAAATATGGAGGGAAGTGAGATAAATGATTGATACTACTAGAAGGATTCCTCTTTGGATAAGAGGTACTGTAACTGGTATTCCTATGATCGGTTTAATATATATAACCTGATTTTTTCCATTAGCCTGACCTAAAATAAGCCTTGAATCAATAAGTCATCAAGTTAACTTCTCAGGTTAGGTTAGGCTACGAAATAAAGTTTATATTCTTTATTTTTTAAAGGTTTTGTTAGGAATATATAAAAATCATAAAATAAAAAAAAATCCAAAATACATGAAATTGAGTCTTTTTCTTTTTAGCCTAAATACATTTTCAGGGAAAAACAAAAACATGTATTTCAATACAAGAACTCCCTTGAATTATATGACCGTAAAGGTGTAAAAGCAACAAACAAATCAGAATATTTCTATTATAACTAACGCTAGGAATGATGGCGAAAATGACATTAGAGTTGTCGTTGAGATCTTATGTACTAAAACACCACCATATTCAAAGAAAACTAGTTCTAAAGCCTCCGCAATATCCCCCACTTTCTTTCCTTCTTTGTGACTTTCCTTGCAAGACTTTAAGTCCTTTACATTTCTTAAACTTTTCATGGTCATATTGCTGGTTGTTCCACCTGAAATGTGTGAAGAAAGGCTCCTTCGAGCAGCTACTACAGAGAGTTGTTTGGCTGATGTTGACTGCTAATTTGAAAACAACCTTAGAGGGAAAGGGATGGCTTTATTCCAAGATGTTTTGAGTTAATTATAGTACTAAAGCAATATATGGTCCATCACTTTTAGTAAAGCTTATTCTACCATGTCTCTTTTCCCTATCTGGATCGATGCTCCATCTGCTTCTTGTAGAAAAATGGAGTCCCAAGCAGCAATTATTCTGGGCTCCATCTGTTAGAACGAATATGTTTTTCCCACTTTTCGGATGTTTGGCTCATGCTGGAAAACTTGGTTAGTTGAAAATATGTCCCTCTCAAAAGCAAAAGAAGGCTTAAAAGGTACATTTCGAACGGATTGTGCCTAAATATTGCCTATAAATGCTTGGTAAAAATTGCAGGACATCACACGTTTGTGTCTTCATTACTCAATGTACATTTGCCCCAATACGTGAAAGAAGTGAATGAGAGGCTCCACCAGATTTTGAAATTCAAATGCCTGAAATTTGAATGCCCCAATACTCAATGTACATACATTAGCTAGAGATTTTTATATATATATATATTTTTCAGGTGGTTATTAACCCATTTTAAAATTTTTAAAATTTATTATATAAATACTAAAAAAATATTTTATTTTTTTAATGTGAAATTTAAAATATTTTGGTATAGATATTCTATGTTCATAAGAAAAAAAATTATATTTTTTTAATTTGGAATAAAAAAACTTTTTAAAATAATCTTTTAAACTTTATTATTTACAACATGTATACTTTATATTCACATGGATTATTTCTTAATTTTTTTATATAAAATATTAAAATTTTAAATAAATTTTTTAATTTTTTCAAGTTAATTCAAATTGATCAAAATTTCAAGTTAATTCAAGTTGATCAAAATTAATCTACATTGATCTATATAACTTAATACCTGACCTCTTAACCGAATCAATCATGCACCAATTTGATACTAATAAATGACACAGCTATTTCTACATCATCTTGTTATTGCGTATCAAGCTCGTAAATGCATGATAACAATACTTCCACTCGCAAGTTGGTAAAAACTTGAATGAGTAGCAAGCAGCTTAACCGATCCGTCGATGTCAAATCCAAAGAATCGATTTGTAAGTAGATAGAAGTAGTTTATAGTTGCGGTTGCTTTTTAAATAATTTTTTATATTGAAATGGATATTAATGATGTTTTTTTATTTTTTAAAAATTATTTTTGATATCATCATATCAAAACGATTCAAAATATACAAAATATATTAAATTTTAATAAAAAAAATTAAAATTTTTTAAAACACGATTTGTATTGCGTTCCCGCACATATTCTAAATCTTTAGCTTTAGAAATTGGAATGCAGTTCCTGGAAGTAGGCTTAATTTAAAAGTATTTTTTTAAAAAAGGAAAACACACATTCTTATAATCCTAACATAACATGATTTTTAATTAGATTACCAAACAAAGAATTATCCACATTGGGCCTCAAACCCATAATTAAAACTAATGAAAAAGATGATGTTATTTTAAGACAAATAAATCCCTTTTTTTTATGATTTGAATGAAAAATATTAAAGCTAATGGCTAATTGGGCATCATTAGTTACATGGAGGGTCGAATTGTGATTTTTTTTTTTTTTTTTTGGGGCCTTAATTGAAGATTTGGGTGATAATTGGGGATAAATAGATCCTCTGTTCATTTTTAATATTTACAAGTGTGGGAATTTGTGGGATATTTGAACCATCACAACTAATATATTATACCTTTAATTATAGAGATATTTAAGAATATAATAGTGGTTGTTTTCTAAAATGATTTTTTACTAAAAAATATATTAAAATAATTTTTTATATATTTTAAAAATTATTTTTGACATCAGCACATTACAATATTATGAAAACAAAAAAAAATTAATTTGAAGCATATAAAAAATAAAAATAAAAATTAATTATTTTCAAAAAACATTTTTGAAATGCAAAAACAAATAAGCTCTATATTACAGGAAAAAAAATTTAAGTAAAATAAATTTAAAAAAAAACAAAATATAATTTCAAGTACAAAAACAAAAGGATGATAGGAGTATCACTCAAACCTAAATCTCCAGCACCTTAAAAAAACAAATCTATACAAATTATCCTATGGTTGCCTAACAATTTTGTTTAAAGCTCAAAGGCCGATTAGCAATGTCTCTCTCCCCTTGGTTCTCTTTTCTTGAACCTTTATTATCCATATGGACTCTTGTCAAGGCGTTATCATGAGGTGGGTTGGGTCAGGCATGGTTTTTTTTCACCTGTTTCCGCCTTGTTATTATGACAAATTTGTTATCCAAACCCGGTTCTAAAGTTTAGATGAATCACAGGCTTTGAGTCTCTAATGATGTGTTCATCTCGTATTGTTGTCATTTTAAAAAAATAATACTTGTTTTTTTAAAAAAAAAATGAGATATCCTTTGCTTTTAATGAAAAGCATGAGCATTTATTTGAGTTCATTTTTTAATTAAAATGATAATTTTCTTTATTGATTATTTTTTTAAAATTGCATACACCCATGCTAGTATTTTACATTACTCAATTTTAAAATCTTTTTTCTATGTCATTGATTGCATTGAGTTTTTATTTTTTATTAAAATAGTGTGTATATCACACTATTTTACTTTTTTTTTTAATTTTTAATTTAAAAATTCTAAAATAAAATATGCATACATGTGACATGCACATTTAAGATTAAAAGGTTATAAGTCATTTGATATAAATAAAATATATATGTTATGATGTTTTAAATATATTTTAGTCTTTATTAGTCATTTTTAAGTTTTAGAATCTCAACAATTGAATCTAATCTAGCATTATTTTAGTTACTGCATTTATAAACACAATACAATAAATCATTACCAACTTTTATCATTTAACAAAATACTTTATGAAATAACACAACACAACACAACATATATAATATAACATAATTAGTCCAATATTGTCTTGATGATTTGTTGTATAACATAACATAACAATAAAAACACATCACTACATAACAATATTAATTAGTCCAATATTATCTTGATGATTTGTTGTTGTGTTGCCACTCTTATTGCTTAGCAATGCTTTTTTTTACAAGTTTACCAAATAGCTTGAGTTTTGGTCTATAGTAATTTCTAAGACGATGTTTTTAGTTGAAAAGAAAATAAGAAGAAATTCGTGCTTAATTTTTTAGTCAATATATAAAAATAGTTGCAATACCTTACATGCATAGATAATTATTCTTCATCATTACTCCACATTCCACAAAATAATTTCATGTGATCAAGGTATATAAATACCTTATGTTACCAGATAACAAGGACACAACCACACACAATATTCAAATATATATACTCTTAAACTCTCACTTTCTTGGCTATATATTATTTCCCTCATACAATTTACTAACTTAATGATAATGGGGGATCGAGTTCAAACTAAGCATAAAAAGCTTTGAATATTCATCGCATAATGGAAAATGTTTTTAGCCCAATGATGGATATGAACCTAATTGCATCTTGTTGCCAAATTAAAACATTTAGACCTTAATTTGTAGATTGAATCTAGTTTAAAGTTTACCTTTAATTTTTTTTAGGTTTTTTAAGTTTCTTTATTCAATTTTTTTTTCTACTTGGATTTTCTATATTTGGAGTTTTGTTCCAAACATCAAATTTGGTCATGACTTTAGCTGGTGTGTTTATTGTGGCTTTTCTTATTCTTGGAAGGTTGTTCCAAGCTTATTTATCTTTATTTTCATATTATACTAAAACAAGTTATAGTTAATGAATTCTAGTATCTTTTGAAGTATTTTTACTATCATTCTCATCTCTTATGTGGATTCCAAGAATGGTGAAACTGAACCAATTATTCTACAACTTAAAGTGGTGTGACTTATTTCTAAAAGTTATCAATCCCTTTTTAACTTTAACTATATCATTTTGATATCAGAGTTAACTTGTTGATAAGCTAGATCTTGGCAAAAAGAGGATGTCTTATCATATTTCATGAAGATGAATGACTTTAATGTGACATAAAAATGATTAAGCTAAAGAGAATGGAGGAACAACCACACCAATGCTTGTAGTAATTAAAAGGCCAAGTGTAACAGTCCGACTGTACAATCAATCATTGTTAAAAGTTGCCAACACATCCTTTTTATTTAAGGGTAATTTTTTTTTTTACCAAAAAATCAGCAGAGTTTCGTTTACATTTAGAACATCCCAAGTTATTGACTACTGCCAATTTACTCAATCAATCCCATCATCACAAGGTCCCATAATTCCACAGCTCATACAGTCTACACAATATATATATATATCCTACAAGTAAGTTCAATATGAATATAGTTCAAACATCATATCACAAAATTTAAAAGAAAGAAACACTAACATGCAAAGAAAACATTTATAACATAATAAATGTTTCTTAAATATTTCAAAACAGTTAATTACAAGATAATTAAAATAGTACATGCTAAGCTGAACTTTTATAAATACATCAAGGTTTACACAAAAGTATACTACATAAATGTATTAATTCCCTTTTGTTTAAGTTAAAGATTTACATAAGCTTCACAAAGTAGGGTCCTAAACTAATGATCTCCATGGATATTTGATGGACTTGTTACTTAAACAAACATACCATTATGTTGATAAAGAATATATATATATGCTCATGTAATGAATACGAATGAAGTATTAATTTTCTATTTGATCCATAAGAATTCTAACAGAGGACTTATATTTTTCTTGTAAATCTTTTAACTCACTTAACACTCATTTGTATATTCTTAATTTGAATACTTTTATTTGCTTGCATGAATTGGGTGACCTTGCAAAGGCTAATCTTGAAATTCATTTCCCGGCAATCCTGTCACGGATGCCATTCGCCGAAGCTAATCTTGTAATTCATATCTCGGCAATCCTGTCACAGATGCCATTAGCCGAAGCTAATCTTGTAAATCATATCCCGGCAATCCTATTACGGATGTCATTAGCGAAGCTAATCTTGTAAATCACTAGACTTTATTTACATTGAACACGACATTTATTGTAATTACATTCACCAGAAGAATTTTAAATTGTAAAAGTGCAAATAGGAGGAAAATCACACACTTGCTTCGCCTGTCTCGCGACCTCCCCTAACAAAAGATCCAATCCTGGTTGCTCCTCCTGAATCATAATGAAGTTTTTGGTTATGATTCCTTCAAGTCGATATTATAGAGAATCATATTCATCCATTACTCATATGTTACTTTCTATGTATGTTCATTTCCTCATATTAACATACATACATATATCACGTATATTTTCAGAGTTAGTATCTCAATATGCAAGTGTTTGTATGACTCAATTCTTTTATATCCATATTATTCACGTGAAAGTCTACTGTTACTGTCTAATTTACAACTATTACTGTCCAACTATTATTGTCTAACTTTGAACTGTTACTGTCCAATTTTCAACTGTTATTGTCCAACCTATTCGTTTAATTTTGAACCGCTATTCGTCTAATTTTCAATCTATCGCCCCAACCCATCGTCTAATTTTGAATCATATTCTTGTCCAATTTTCAACCATTACTGTCCAACCGTTACAGTCCAATTTTGAACTGTTACTGTCCAACCGTTACTGTCTAATTTTGAACTGTTATTATCAAATTTTTTACATTCTTGTCCAATTTTCAATCATATCTTTGTCCAATTTTCAATTTTACCGTCCAAACACTCCTGATTTTTAACTATATCTAAAGTTCTAAACTTCATTTTAAGTGAGATTGATCTTGTTAGAAAGCTAAGACACGAGGCTATAAGTTCTCCGAAGGGAGGAGAACCCAGTTTTGCCTCTAAGATAGTCAAAATTGCTCATTAACTAATTAGTCCTACTGCCCTACATAATCAGTCACGACTCAGTCTCAGTTGATAACCCATAATTGGAGTTCTACATCTCCAAATTGAGCAATACCAGTTTCCTTGGTTAGCTAACTTTCAAATCTACAATTTCTATGAGGAACCCGATTCCAATTCCCCCATCCTCCTACCCGAAATCTCATCAAAAGTCAGGAGATAAGTCTGTCCAAATTCGTCTCCCCCTCTCCTTCACACAATACTTTCATAAACTACATACCACACACTTAAATTAACTTAATCTTAACAATAAGTACTTTTTCCCCAATTTATGTCTAAGAACCCTAACCTATGATTCAATATCAAGGCATCAATTCTTTATCGAATAAAAAATGAATTTTTTTAAGATCATGTTTAGAACACCTTACCCGGTACAAATTAAGATTTTGATCTTCAACCAGTTGAAGATTCTCAACTCCCTCCTTTCTTTTCTTCTTGTTTAATTTCTTGGTAATCATTTGCTCTCAAGTGTTTATCCCATCTATAAGCTCTTACATCTTGGATGGGTTCTTGAAATTTTAGTGTTTCTCTTTTGATTTCTCAAGAATCGGTATAAAACTCTCTATTTTCTCTCCTTATGGTTCCTACAGATTTTTTTTTGGTAAGGAGAGGTGAGGAGAGAGTATTTATACTCTATATTTTTCCTTATTTGCATTTAGGCCCCCCTTTTCCTTTGAGTGTATAATTCTCTTCCATTAAATCCAACCCCTCAATAGTATGAGTTTATTATAATGTCCCGAATTATTTCGCCCGGAAATTTATATTCAAAAATTTATGAATTCCTGTTTTTATTTAACCATATGCATGAATTTCTTCCCTTTTATTTATTCATTTATTTATTTTTTTCAGGGTTTACACCAAGCACTATTAAGGGAATATGATAATAAATTTGATGTTAATGCTTTTGCTATTGAAGATGACTTAGGTGATGAATATAACTGGTAAATCAACTTAAAATTCATTAGAAGTTGATCTCTTAACACAAACTCTACTATTATAGATCTTTCTACCTTAACCATTGATGAAATATCTGTTATAGCACTAACCTTTTTTTCAGGACCCAAACATAATAAATTTAAACTATCATTATCATTCCCTCTTAATTGATAAACCTAGTATATAATTATAACCATTAATAGTTAAAGAGAAAGGTTTAATGAAATTAAGTATTACAAGACATAATAATTATTAATTAGTGTTTACATATGTTCTAAACAATGTTGAAAATTATTTATCTTGTAATTGGAAAATTTGAGATTTAGTAAGATGTGAATTTTGAGATAGTAAAAATTGACGATGTTACTTATGATGAATTTTTCTATCTACCAGTTTATGAAAGTATAGAAGAAAAATTATTTAAAAATAACATGATAATATTGTACTTAATAAAAGGTTTCAATTCATCTCAATTAAATAGCATATAATTATGTGTATTTTAAAATTTGATTTCTATAAAGTATCTTTTCCTCACAGTATTTTTGGTAATGGTCATCTAGGATGAGAAAATATTGACAAATTCTAACTTGAAGGTGGTTCCCTACTATCATCATGTCTTGGAATACAATTCATTCTTGTTTCAAATGAGGCTCAAAATAGTATGAGATAAATGTTGAGATCTCTTTCACAATATAAGCCTTATATATCGAAGCCTTAACATGTGCCTTGTTTTTATCTTTTTCTTTAGGTTGAACAAGTATATAAATGGAATTAAATGAGTATCTTAAATTTAATAAAAAAAGACAACAAAAATTTAATTAGGATGAATGTGTAATCTTTAACCTCTCGAATGGATACATTCATCTATACTAGAAGGGCCTCCAACATTTTCCTCAAATGATAGATGTATGGGTAGATGCTCCATTAAATGAAAAAAAGATAGAGAAAATATCATCTCAAGTTTACAGATTGTTTGGATGATATTCATTTCAAGCTTCTCCATGTGTTGGGTATACAACTTATTAAAGCATATATCTCTAAAAAGTGACTGATCTTGGTAAACAGGTAAAATGAGTCTTTGCATAAACACGTGACATTCATGACTTATCATTCCATACAATATGTCATCTTTCAAATTCATCAATCTAGATATGTTTGAACCATCTTTATCAGGAAAACACACATTCTTAAATCATTGGTAGACAAGTAATTGTGCATTATTGTCTAAGAAAAGGCTGGCTTTGAACTTTGTGACCCTTGACCCATTATAAATTAACTTCATATTCTTACGGTGACAAAACAAATGTATATTCATTCTAGCCTCCATGTTTTCCTTTGTCTTCACTTTCATGTCTATCACAGTATTAAAAATATTTTCAAACACATTCTTTTCAATATACATGACATCTAGATTATGACAGAGAAGATTAGTCGTTAATAATAAAGTTCCCAAAAAACACTTCGCTTTACCCAATTATGGGTCACACCAAAACAAGAAATTTCTATTTATCAAATTGAAAACTAAATGCAATGCCCTTGTACTATGAAACCACATCACATAATTTTTCAGTTGGCGGTACCAGCAATGCAACGTCTCTTTCAACTCTACCTATAAAAAAATCATGTTTATTCCTTTTGTACTTGTAATTGATTGGAAGAATGCCCGTAGCAATAAAAAAAGATATTTTATCACTATTTGTTAAGGTGAAGGTCTTGTTATTTCCCATAAAGCATAGACATGCTAATTTTCCATGCATGCTCCAACTACAAATCATCTCATATGCAGGAAAATCATTCATAATCTATATCAAAGGTGCCTTCATCTAAAAATTATGTTTCCTCGAGACATCATACACTAAAAACCTAAATGACCACAACTACTTTAACTTATTAATCAATGGTAGAAGACAAACATTTATATTCATACCGGAGATAAAAATATGAACTTCGACCTCACACGCATTCCTGGTAGCAAGTTGTAAACTGTGAGTATTAGAAACCAACAAGAATATGATGCAGTAAATGACCTAAATATATTGATTCATCTGTAAATAACCCAACATATATATATATATGTTATGTGATTCCATTGAAAACTGAGGACCTATTACAATATTTTCAAGCTTCACCATCAGAAGGGTGAACTATAATTCCATCCATCGCACCATGTGAATGATGCCATGTCATGTGCTCAGTAGTCTTTAGAAATATGAATTTTGGGAGTGATTAGAAAGTATCTTAATTTTCTATGTGTGATAAGAGTTCTTCCCCTATTAATTCTGGGTTTATATCGAGCATGCCCATATATTATGCACTCAGTCAAATTTGTATTTTCGAGGTAGTACAACATGCAGAAGTTTGGACATATGTTAATTTTTTAGTATCCTAGGCTAAGGAGTTTCATTATAGATTTAGTAGTATAAAAGTTCTTTTTCAATCTATTCTTTTCAGGTAAAATACTTCATATCCATTTGAGGATTCTGTAACGGTTCATTTCCCGACTATGATCTAACTTGATGGTGAACACATGTGCCACGACCGATAATTTATTATGATTTGTGCATCTATCTCATAATGGTTCATCGGAATCTTTCAAAAAATCAAAAAACCTGGCAACATCCTGCATTTAGTTTTTCATCTACAATTGAACATTCATTTGCATCACCATTATTTCATCAATAACCATACATCTATAATTATTATTATTATCATCTATAACTCCATACACGTTAGCTAGAACTATAAGTTGACCTAACCATCCTTTCTATCATGGTCTCGTAGGGAACATATGGTTCTCCATATGTAAACAAACACAAGTATTTCTTCAAGAACCCTTTTTGTAAAAGATACATCGTAATAACATTTAAATTGATAAATTTTTTATTTTTACAACTCTTACATAGATATCTAAATACGCTTCCACTAATAATTTTTGGATTAGATAGTGTGTATTTAGTAAAATTCTCAACCTCATTACAATAATCCATATTATGTAACCTTTCAAGTGAAACTTCGATACATCCAAGAATAATCATTCATTACTTATATTAAATCTATATAGAATAATGATGACAATATGTATTAATTAATAATGTGAACTAAAAAAAATTATTGGTACCCAACTAATTAGCCATCATTGGTTTAACTCAAACTTATTCAATCTATTTTAATAGTACCTTTCAATCATTATTAATTTTCTACAAAATTCAAATTTGTTCATATTTGCTTAAATTTTCAACTTTACAATAAAATTGACAAAATATGAAATATACCCATTAAATAAGTCATTGTATATTTCATACAAATCACATAAGTCACAAAATCAAACTCAAATTTCATCAAATTACAAACAAATACAATGTTCCAAAATCTCAAACAAATCCTAACAGTACAAATCATACATTCATACAATAAATTTCGATAGGAAAAGGCTATATAATAAGTAAACACACAAGCAAACTATATATTCTATATCAAAATGACAAAAAATAACATTTAAAAAAATGAATTACAACAAAAAAATGGATAGTTTTGCTTACTTGATGTGGTCAACAAAAAAAATTGAACCATAACAAGAATGCTAACAAATTAAGTGTTGAGGTGGCCAGATTTGTGATAATAAAAACTTGATTTTTGTTACAATATGGGGGTGTTATGTATTGTTTTCTGCATAATAAAATGAAAAAAGAGGGGTTGTCTGTCAAGTTATAATTTAAATATTATTGACAGATTTCTTGACAAAAATTATTGATGGTCATATTTCTTTGGTAATTCCACTTTGTAATAATGAAACATCATTTTTCCTTTTTTCTTTCCTTCATTTTCAATAATTATTCTCTAGGTATAACACCATCATAAAATTTATCTCGGTTAATGTCGAGGGATTTAATGAGAAAATATTTTGTTGATAAATATTATTATAAATTACTGATGAGTTTTTTCAGTTAATAGTTCTATTTATATTTGATAATATTTTGATATAACCAGACAACTCTTCAATAGCAATGTTCTGTAAAAGGTTTTCTAAACACATATGTTAAGAAGGGTTTGAAATTAAAATTCTGAAGTTTGGCAGACAAGTATCTATCCCTGAATTTGTGGCCAATAATTGGATCTTTTATCAAATATTAGTCTCCAAGGAGATTAAGGAAATTTACTAGATCCAATCTGAATACATCTAGGATAGGTTGGATGAGGAGAAAGAAAGAGTGGAAATTAAGATAAAATAATAAGTCAAATAAATTTTCAAATCTTCAGTCAAATTAATTAGCTTACAGCACTAAGATAATGTTTAATATAATGATATTGGTTGTTTTTATAGTATTTTTTATTTAAAAATATATTAAAATAATATTTTTTTAATTTATTTTTGATATTAGTACATTAAAATAATTTAAAAATAAAAAAATTAATTTAAAACAAAAATTAAAATTTTTCCATTTGAAACAAAAATGCCAGATTATTGAATTTGAAAACCAATATAAAATGCATTCAGTGATGCATTCCGTGAGGTATTAAGACTGTTATTTTAAAAGGACTTATTCCCACCACCGTTTACTATTATCAAATACCATGAAAATGTCAAAACTCGAAGAGTAAGATATTGGGTACTTCCTTTCTGATCAAGTAATCTTGATCCCCATAACTCGATAAATAGGCATGCAGAGAACCTGGAAGCAGCACAGCACTTTAAAAGTTGCTTACAAATATTCAACAGAGCAAATAGGCAGAAGTGATAAATACTTGTGATATGGCTGAAGTGAAGTTGCTTGGAGCATGGGGAAGCCCTTTTAGTTGCAGAGTGGAGATGGCTCTTAAATTGAAAGGTGTTGAATATGAATACATAGAACAAGATTTAGCTAATAAGAGCCCTTTGCTTCTCAAATACAACCCCATTCACAAGAAAGTCCCTGTCCTCCTCCACAACAGAAAAACAATTGCAGAGTCGCTTGTTATTCTTGAGTACATAGATGAAACTTGGAAGAGCAACCCCATCTTGCCTGAAGATCCTTATGACAAAGCCATGGCTCGATTCTGGGCTAAATTCATCGACGAGAAGGTAAGACCATTAATTTCTTTCAGTTTTTCTTTAATTAAAATATTATTAAGCTGACCTCCTAGCTAGAAAATAAGCAGCTTATATGTACTACATGCTATAATACTTGTATATATTTTAATATTAATTTTCCTTGTTTACGTAACTTCGGTACTTCATTTTCCACATGCTTCATGAAAAAAAAAAAAAGGAGGATGAAGAAAAAAATACAACTGAAATTCGGTTTTTAATTTCCCTTTCTATAGTGTATGCCTGCAATATGGCAAATCATGTGGTCTAAAGAGAATGAACGTGAGAAGGCCATAGAAGAAGCACTTCAGCACCTGAAAACTTTGGGAAAATGAGCTCAAAGACAAGACATTCTTTGGAGGAGAGACAATAGGGCTGGTAGATATTGTTGCCAATTTCATAGGCTTCTGGTTGGGAGCCTCTCAAGAAGCTACTGGGATGGAGTTGGTGAATAAAGAGAGAGGTTTCCGTACTTTTGCAAGTGGATTGATGAGTATGTTAACTGTAGCGCGTCGTCAAAGAAAATCTTCCTCCTAGAGATAAACTGATAGATTTTCTGCGACCCCGCCTAAGTGCTTCCTCCTGGAAGTATTAGAATTGATCACTGAAGGGCAATGTTAGCTGTGTGAGTTTATGGTATGATCCATGTTCTTCTTTCTTTGTAATGATATCATGTGGTTCTGTGTCCTTTATTGTTGCTTCTGTTTACCTTAGCGTAGGTCATATGTACCTATTTGGATGACGAATAAGAGACAGTGTCCTTCAAATCCTTGTGATCATTTTGAGTTCTCTGTGTATCTTTATTTCAGCTTTTCCTTTTTTTAATTTCATGTTTTGAAAATTTCTTTTCGAGACATCTAATTCAGTTAATCAAATGGCTAAAAGAGGTTCTCAGCTTTGGTACTTCAAATGCTGTTATTTGAAATTTAAATGTAACTATATATGAAATTAATGAAAGGTTAGGTGGCTTGCAAGAGATTTCCACGGGAATTGAGAATTCATCCACAAGACAGTCAACAAGAGCATGTTGAACGAAAAGGCTTAGGATTAAAATAATTTATCAACAGTTAGATTAAGGATTCAAAATATTTGAGATTAATTGATAATCGAGATAAGATTAAGAGATTTTACTCGGATTCGTCACTGTCAAAGTTATGAATTCTAAGCATCACTCTCAAAAGTTACTTCCTTGATGGTGCATGTTTGAAAAAAAAAACGAAACCAGTAAATAAATTTAGCATGTTCGGCCATGGTCCAAACGTGGAGTGAAATGAAACCAAAAACACAAGTAGCTTCTCTACTTTCACACCGACGCGTAAACATTTCACCTATGCACCACTTCTCCCTATATATATAATTAGATAATTGATTTCTTCATTCTAGTAATCTAATTTATTTATTTTTTATCAAAATAGTTGGTAGCTGATATATATGCTTGATACGCCAAAATAACTAGTAGCTAATACTTATAAAAAAGTCTCATTTAGTAGATTTGAGACTCTATATGCTTAAGTAAGTATTTTTTTTTAGAGAGATGACAATGATATTTTAGAGAAAAGATGTTCTAAAAAATATATATGCGATGAAAAACATAGAGATTATGAACCTAAAACTTGAAAGATCCACGAGATTTTATAACATCATAAATCTTGTCTTTACATGAAGACAAGAGACTGAATTGTTATTTTACTTTGATAGCATTTAAAGAGAGATAAATATCCCTTACACATCAATAATAAGGAATGAATATCCTTACATATCATTAGTGCTAATGGGAAAGGTAACTCTTTATAAGACTTTTATATATCTAGAGGTGTTGAAAGATGATCTTTTTACCTCAACATTTTATGTTAAGGATGATAAGAATAAACAAATAAAGGTTTTTGCGCACAATATGGGGCCTAAAAGATTGTGGCTCTGTGTCCATTTGTGCCTGAGTACATGATTGCCCTGAATATGTTGGGGTCATCCACTTGTCTTTGGCCACCCCCTTACAGTAGCAAGCTTCTTGTCAAGCAATCATGCATAAAATATTTTAATCCATCAAAGGGAGAAAGGAAATGGGGATAGAAATGTTCAACATAAGGTTGGCTTGGTATGGAAAATGAGATGAGAGAAAAGAGGAAATAAAAAATAAGTCCTATGGATAAACTAGGCTCTTTTTTTACACCCCAACCTATCAGAAAAACTTCGACTGAGAACAATCCCATAAACATCATAGAAAACAAGCGAAAATGACTAAAATTGGGTCTGCGACGCTATCTAAAGAGACAATGTGTCCATTCACCTTTACGTGTGAGTACCGCGTGTCGGGCATAAAAAAATTATATCAATGGTTGTTTGAGCTTTGGCCCAAACAACCACTCACCTTAGTGTTGTGCTTGGACAAACACAAACAACCACCCATCTTTTTAGTCATTCATTTTTGTCTTTAACTGGCCACCCCACCCTTTCCAGCCCTCATATTCTCTTTCTATCCTTAATTTAACTTATTTTTCTAACACATTCTCTCTCTTTTTTTCTCTCATAATTACACACAATTTTTTAGTACCTAAAGAGTTAAAACATGACACCTTGACCAGACATCACATATAATATTTTTTATTATTGACTAACATATATTATGTTATATTCTTTACAAGTATATATTTTTATACAGTTAGTAGACCTTTTTTAGTCAATGGTTGAGAATGCAAACACGCACCACATCCAATGCAAATCATACACTTTTTTTCTCAACCAATAGTTATTTTTAGCCAACATGTTACTCAAATTTACAACACTTCACAAATAATGTGCAACATTATTTTCAATTAGGAAACACTAACATTTTTCACCAATCAATTTTCATGTAACTCCGGGGTGAGATGACATAACCAAGATATAAATACATTGAATCACTGTCAAGACGGGTTCTTATAAGTCATAATTTTCTCAAACTCAGCACCTTTTACACTTAAAATTCTCTTAATCTATGTCATTTTTTTCTCCATACACCCCACTATTAGGCATTAAAAGTTTCTCATTCCCAAAAGGATTTATTTTTTAAAGATAATCAAGCTCATAGCCCATGAAAATCTTAGTTTTTATAGAGAATTTTTTCAAGACTTTATCAATGACATTGTCTATGGAAAACAAAATAAAAAACTAGTTCTTTCCCTTCACTCTTTATGAACAATATTTTTCATAACTAACAAATCTCGGAGACAAGGAAGAATAGTGATCTCCCTACTATAAGGGACTCCAATCCCGTATAGGTCCTAACAACTCTCCCAATAAATACAGAGTGCACAATAATGCTATTCTAATCATGCAAGAAACAACTTCTCACACTTTCATTTCAGTTAATAAGAAATTCCAATATATAACTTCATTTCTTACACTTAGGGTACAGAGACAACTCAAGTTCCACAAAGAACAAGACAAAACAACATGGAAAGTGGGCATAATACATTAACTCTTTGAAAGAGTTGTCACTCCCTTAAAATACCTTAGCCATAAGAATCGTTATGGCCATCAATCATCTTTTGATTCTTAGTCTCATTCACATGCTCTTAGTTAGGAAAATATCTAGACATGAGATTGCACCATCTTCTAAACACTATTTCCATGGTATGAAGAATCTCTACTTTTTATAGAGTATTACATTCACATCTTTCTAAATGAATGTGTTACTATGCAAGGCCATCTTGGTCAACTATAATGGACATACAAATCTTATGGAGCACATATAAAATGTTGAGGTGTCCTAGAAGCTTGTGACATAAAAATGTGATATGTGCGTAAATTCCCCCGCAATTTGTTATGGATCTATTATGGAGTGGTATCAGCAAACCTCAAATTTGGCTCAATGATTGGCTTTTATAACCTTTGTGTTAAAAGCTCGTCTTTCATTTGTAGCAGCATCTAAGCTTTAAAAAAAAAAAACTAATTAAGTTATTGCTGTGATCACCCCTACAGAGAAGATGAAAGAGCTAGAAGGATATCTCTAGAGATTTAATGAGAAAATACTCAAGCGTGGAAACTTTTGCTTGATTCAATTCCCCGCTAAAAACCTATTAGTGGGGCCTATGTAATCTGAGACCAGCCTTCTAATACAAAGTCCATTAGAGGTGCCAATTGGACCAGTCGTGGAGGCCGAGGCTCAATAAGTAAATGAGACACTAAATGAGCTTGCTCGACATATTTAGGCCAATAATGAATTTGAGAAGGTTATATAACATATGGGTCAGCCCATAATCAACCTAATCCAATTGCAAAAAGGCTTAATTCTTCCTTAACATCATCTTAGGGTTGACATCGTCAGTGACAGCCTTGTTTAGACAGTTAGTCCTAACATTACAAGGATATTTTAGTATAATGTTTTGGGAGTTTCCATATTCTACAAGGAAACTAATAGCCTTGAGCTGTTATAAAGATTTCTAAGCTTATTTAGGAGAGTTAAAAGTTTGTTCTAAGTTGATTTTCTCCAATGTGTGTTTTATATACTAACTAGTATAATTTCCAATCGACAGTTGGACTAAATTGGAGATTTTTCGTGAAGTTTCCAGAGGTTTTGTTTTATATCCTGATTAAAATTCCAGGTCAATCTAACTTTGAAAATGTCTTAAAATGAGGTCAAGAATCTACTCATGGAACTTATATCGATTTCCCATTGATTTAGTTTTTTCTTATTTTACTTAGAAATATTTTTTTCATAATTATTTAGGATTTTTTACCTATTATAAATAGGGTTATTTAGCTTGTATTTAGGGGTTTTTATAGACTTTTATTTTAAATAATATTGTTTGTGTGTGTGAGGGTATTCTCATATTTTTTTAGTTCTCCAAAATTAATTTGACTTATCAAATAATAACTATTTTGTAGCATATTCCTTATACTTCTGTTTGTGAGGTTGTATTTATTAAGATAGAGGTTTATTCCCAATAAAGTTGATGATTTGGTTTTAAATAATATTTGTCATATTCTTATCAAACCGATTATTTAGCTTTACAAGGTTTATCTTTCTTGCACGTAGTTTATGTGACCATGTGATCATGAGGGATTTCACATTAGGTGATACTTGAGCTTGGCTCCATTTATTAGGTTATATCCTTTTTGTAATTTTTTCTTATTCGCATTTTGAAACTCATTACTTCCAATCTTCATCTATTTCTCTTGATTTACTATTATAATCTTCGTTATAAAGCTAAGTGTTATCTTATTTCGTTATTATCACAACATATATATAGTAACATGAAAAGTAAAATAAAAAAAGATGAAAGTCGTTCAAATAAAGACATTATAGATTCTGGTATATAAGCTAAAATTAGGTGAAATTAGATCAAGCCACCTTTGAATTACTTAAAAATTTATTCTTGTTATCACGAGGTCTAATCGAATTATATATAAATTTGAGTCATTTGGACATTGTTTGGATTTTAGGTTCTAGGTTTGTATCGACTATTGAAACTCGTTTTAACTCTGATTGAAATCAATTTGGATAGTGTACTAAAGTGTTGTTGGGATCTTTGAAGTTGTCCCGATCAAGTTGTTTTCACAATATTTTGCTTTTATTTTTTCCATTTATTAAAAACACATCCATATCTCATATCACAGCCCCCAATTCTGAGCTTTAATTTTAGCAATTATAGATGGGAAAATTTGCCTAGACCTATAAACTTTAGTGTTGTAAGAAATTTATGCCAGTTTTACTTTTTTATTGACCAATAAAAGTGAAGTTTACTCGAGAATTCATTTGGGTGCATTTTCTTCTTCTTTAAAATTATGCTGATCCTACATGTTTTCACAAAAGGTTTTTGGAAATATTAAAGTTTGAGTACAAAAGTAGAAGTTAAATTGGTGTTTGTTTTAACGCTTTTGAGTTCTAAAATTCGAGTGATTTTTCTAAAAGGTAACCATTACACTTAAAACAACTCAAAACCATGAGATGACTTTAAAGCTAAGTTTTAGCTAAATGAATAATGAGAAACTATTTTGCATGTTCGCATGAAAGAGAGAAAAGCTTACCGATCCTAAATGCATATGTTTGAAATGAGAAAAGCCTATCTTTGATGATCCTTTCATGAGACTAAAATATATCTTTTTGCGGTCCCTACTGAGCCTAATAAGTTTTTCTTGAGAATTCTTTTTGGTAAAATCACACCCATTTTTAAGGTAATTGTGATAATAAAAAATTTAATCCAAATATTTGAAATGATCCTCATTGACTAAAGGTTCTCAAACAAAGTTAGAATAAAAAGAATTTAAAAAGAAGTCAAGGAGTTTGGAGCATACCATACAAAATAGCGAATATGATGATAGCACTCCAAAACCAAATAAAGTAGATAAATATGACTTAGAACCCAAGCTTGATGCTAGAAGGTGTGACAAACCACTTTGCATCCCAATCCTAAGGTCTAGTAATACATAAACCAAAAGGAGGTCGCAAGCTATAACAAAAAGGATCCAATGTGGAGGTTTAGTTAGTCTGGTAGCCAAGGCCTGGGGCTCGGAGGTTCGAAGAGGCTTTCAATAGACTTCTTCAAATACGTAGGCTAGAAGTAGACTTCATTGGTCTCTAAAATAATAAAACGCAAGCCTTGATTGAATTTGATTCATGTTCAAGAAGGGTTTCTTGGTGGGATCAGAGGCCATTTTGCAAAGATTAGGTAAAGCGACTCCAATCAAGCGGTTTAACCTTTCGCTATTGTTTTAGTCATAACTTGAGCTCTAGGTTGCATTTTGATGTGATTCCTGAGTTGGGCTAAAAACTAGATTTTCATTGTTCCACCCGAGAATGATATGCCGGCACACCTTCTAATTCATTTAGATCGAGAAGACCATTCATTTGATTTGGGCTATTGATCTATCTTTATTTTATACAACAACATTGTTTAAGTTTCAGACTTGTTTATTTTATTTATTTTAATTAGTTTGGGCTAATTTTAGCTTGGATTTATGGTATTATTTAAATTGAGTTTATGTGGCGACCTATTAGGTAATAATTAGAGATATTATAAATAAATCCGGGCATGTTGAGATTCGGTTTATTGAAGAAATAATACGCCAAAGAAAATGGGTCTAGTGCAAATAAGAGAGTTTATTATTTTTTAGTACTCATCTCCTCTCGACCAAAATTCTGCATTAACCATAAGGAAATAAAGAGAGTTTGTATCCCTTCTTGCAAAATCAAGAAAACACCAAAATTTTAAAATTTTGACTCAAGATTAAGGGTTTATAGTGGAATAAACACTTGTGGGCAAAGGGATTAACAAAAGAAAAATTGGACAGAAGAAGAAGGAGGGTTAAGCGTCATTAGAAAAGGAGGAAGTCGAAAATCTTCAACTGGTTGAATCAAAACCTAAATTTTTATCTTGGGTAAGGTGTTCTAAACATGATCTTATAATTCATTTCAAATTCAATAAGGAATTGATGCCTTGATGTTGAGATTATAGATTAGGGTTCTTAGACTTGAATTGGAGAAAAATGATACAGTGCAAAATTAAAGTTAATTCATGTGTGGTATGTGATTGAGGGCATTGAAACCATGATAATTTACTAGAAAAAATAGTTCATGAGAAGTTGTGTGTG